>CM029014.1:165517082-166204704 GCA_016801055.1 Panax notoginseng | reverse complement strand
AGAAACTATAGAGAGAATTCTTTTTCTAAAATCTTGAGCGTATTTCTTTAGAGTTTAAAAAGCTTTGAGTGTAGTACAAGTTTTCTTCGAGTATATCCTCGCCCTACTAGTCGGAATACTTTTCTTTCAAATGTAGGAAATATTATTTGTTGTACTCATAAGGGGTGTTATTCTTTCTTATTCATGAAGAGAACTTCTTTATTTCATTCTTTATTATTCTGTTGGAATAACCTGTATGCCGGTTTACCCTATATTTGGTTGAATGACCTGTATATGCGGTTTTACCCAATATTTATGATCTTCTTTTATTATTCCGCATTTACGATTCTATCGGAATATCCTGTCGTGTGAATTTCACCTGAACTGGTTTCCATCATTTTATTATTTCGTATTTTACGATTCTGTCGGAATATCCTGTCGGTGTGAATTTCACCTGACCAGTTCCATCATTTATTATTCTGTATTTACGATTCTATCGGAATATCCTGTCTGTGCATTTACGCCGGACCTGGTTCCATCATTTATTATTTTTGTAATTTATTATTCTGTTGGGAATAACCTGTTTGTGCGTTCTCTATCTCCTGCATGGTGAATCCTTCTGTTATTCCATTCTTTTATTATTCTGTTGGTATAACCTGTCCTATGTGTATTGCCACATGCATGGTGAATGATCCTTTGTATTCATTCCTTATTGAATTGTGAAAATGATATGTTTTACGTTGATTATGATGAAAGTCATAATAAAAGTATTGGACTGATGAAAATCATGGTATATGATAAGTATTAGTAAGTGTTATGTGTGTTATGTTGGTTATTATGTGAAAACAAGAAGTTTCTTAGAAATCACAAAGGTAAAAAAAATTAGATTTTGTAAAAACGTAACATAAAATTCAATTGATCATATTCCTATTATATTTTGAATTTTTGAGTGTGGTCAAGTCCTAGAGTTAGATCTATGAGTTTTATAACTTATCCAAGTGGAATTACTAGAAAAGGTATTGTAGATTTTCGTGTGGACTGATTTTAGCAAAGGAGTCAAAACTACAAAATGGCCAAAAAGCTGCTGCCACATTTTTGTGAGGGCTGTTTTGGCCACTTAATTAGTAAGAAAAATTCAGGCCTTTTGGGACATGAAAGTATATGGTATAGAGAACATCGTGTCCAAAAATGAGCTCATTCCAACTTAAAATGAGCAAGTTATGACCATTTCAATATTTAGGTTTTTTCGACGAAAAACGCTATAACCGGAGTTCTATAACTCCGATGATCATGAAATTTAAACTGGGAGCTCACGTTAACATGTGTAAGATCCTGCCAAGATTTGGGGATTTATGGAGTTAAACTTGAGGTAGCTAATTTCTACTGTGACGCCCCTAAAATTAGGTATACATCACTCATCTTGGGTCGTCAGATACATAGTACAAAATACAAATACAACTTACTAATACAATTGTCGTGTACAATACGACAAAACATAAACTGTGAGTTTGAATACAAATATTATCTTCTAGAGAGTATTCATACTCTAAAGGAGTCCTTATTACATTTATTAACACACCGTTACATAGAATAGTGAGGACTACTAACTAATATTATCATTCGGACCATCACTCCGTTCTCCGACTTGCCCCGGCTACGTTCTCATTTTCTGAAGAGAACAGTGAAAGAAAGGGTGAGCTCAACTAGCCCAGTAAGAAATATTATGACTAAGATAATGCAGAATAAATTATCATTAGCCTTCAACAATGTTAAACTGATAAAATATAATAGACATCAAGTTTAACTGCAGCAAAACAAGCAATCCATTAAAAGAGTCAAGTAGAAAATAAACTCTACTATCTTTTATGATTTAAAAGGTTTTTCAACACTGTGATCACTGGGACTCAACTTAATAAAGTAATCCACATCATCGAATCACCCCTGCACTACGACCAAGGATATTCGTGTATTCATTAATGGTCATGATTATGCCAACAACTGTCCATCAATGCACTACGGGCCAATGAGGACTTTTACCACATCATTTGTAACATTACGGTCATGGTTATACCGAATAATCCCTGGTCATAATCATACCAAGTCCATCTATGCACTACAGGCCACAGATAACTTTCAACATTTTATAAACATGAGGATAATGACAATGATATAAGAATTCAATAAAACAAGTTCAAGAATTAATTTATCCAGGAATTAACAACATCCAAATTGTCAACATGATACTGCTTTGTGGAGTAAAATTTTAGAATGCTTAGAAGAATATTTTCTTGAAAAGATACTGGATGAAACACAACTATCAAGGATATTCCACAAATTTCATAGAGTATAGAAGTCAAAACTTAACCAACTGAGGATAATAAAGAATGGAATAACAAAAGAAACCACCATGTATGAGATAGACCACACAGACAGGTTATTCCAACAGAATAATAATAAAGACGGAACCAGATCTGATGTAAAACACACAGACAGGATGTTCCAACAAAATAATAATAAAGACGGAACTAGGTCCGGTGTAAAACACACAGACAGGATGTTCCAACAGAATAATAATAAAGACGGAACTAGGTCCGGCGTATAGCACAGACAGGATGTCCCAACGGAATAACAAAGACAGAATAATAGAAGAATGTCACCAAGTATAGGGTATTCCGCATATACAGGTTATTCCAACAGAATAATAAAGAAATAGAATAACAGAAATTCTCTTCTTGAATACAAAAGAATAATATCCCTTACCGTTTTAAAGAAGAGTTGTAAAAAGGAAGTAGTTAAGTAGCAGAATACTCTTTTTCTCTCTCTCTATAGTTTCTCTCTATAGTTTCTCTCTCTAGAGTTCAGTGAATTCGTAAGAAATAATGAAGGAATGAGCTGCTATTTATAGAAAAATAGAATGCATAGTAACTAATCCATGAACGGTCCAGATTGATTACTTTAGTCTGACGGTCCATATTTAAAGAAAAATCTTTTAAATAAAATAAAATATATTCTATTTATAAAATAACTTTAATAAAGTATTCTGTTTTATATAAAAAGATGTTTCTGTTTTATTACGTTAATAATACGAATAAAACAAAACGTCATTATCGCTAAATAATTCATATTATTAACTGACAATAATTGAATCAAACTGAGTGACTTCTCACATAAGCATTAATAATCAATACCGTGTGCTACTATGCAACCACACGTATTACTGTACTTTTACTACCGAGTAGTTCAACAGTATCAATGGTAAACTTCCGTCGTTATTTTTAATAAAATATTTTTGTCGTTTTCTCAATCCGACAATAATTCCGTTGTGAGGTCCACCAATGATTGTGCCGTTGAATGAATATTCCCTGTTAAAACGACTATTCCCCGACCAATCGAATATTATATAACAACTTGCGTACTTTGTAAAAATTTATAAATATTACCCACAACTATAACATTATATCAAATTAATTCCATAATATTCAAAAATGATATTTATAGAAAATTCATCTTTATTTATAAAAGTTGGGGTCTTACAACCTCCCCTTCTTATGAAATTTCGCCCTCGAAATTAGGGTACATACCTGGTATGTCGAAGAGATAAGGATACCTTGATTTCATTTCAAATTCTAACTCCCAAGTCATTTCCTCAACATCGTGGTTTCTCCACAAAACTTTGACTTGAGGTATAACCTTGGAGCATAGAATATGTTCCTTCTTATCCAAGATTTGAACAGGAACTTCTTCATACATCAAATCCTCCGCTATTTCGTCCGGTTCTAACTCAATAATGTGGTTCGGGTCTTCCACATATTTGCGTAACATGGATATGTGAAAAACGTTATGAACACGAGACATACTTGGCGGTAAAGCGAGTCTATAAGCCACAGTTCCTACTCGATCGAGGATTAAAAATGGACCGATGAATCGAGGATTGAGCTTTCCTCTTTTTCCAAATCTCGTAACTCCTTTCCATGGAGCAACACGTAAGAACACATGATCTCCTATATCAAATTCCACGTCCTTTCGATGAAGATCAACATAACTCTTTTGTCGATCTTGTGAGGTTTTTATACTTTGTCGAATCGTTTGAATCTTTTTTGTAGTCATACGTACCAACTCCGGTCCCAACAACATTGCTTCACCTACCTCATCCCAGCATACTGGAGAACGACATTTTCTTCCATACAATGCTTCGAATGGAGCCATGCCAATACTTGCTTGATAACTGTTGTTGTAGGAAAACTCCACCAATGGTAAGAACTTGTCCCAACTTCCCTTGAAGTCAAAGACACAGAGTCTAAATAAATCTTCTAGAGTTTGAATAGTCCTCTCTGATTGTCCGTCCGTCTGAGGATGATATGCCGAACTAAATCGTAAATTTGTGCCCATAGCTTTTTGTAAACTAACCTAAAATCGTGAAGTAAATCTTAGGTCTCGATCAGAAACTATGGATACTGGCATACCATGCAGTCTTACAATCTCGTTTATGTACATACGAGCAAGACGTTCAAGTGTATAAGTTTCTCGTATCGGTAAGAAATGAGCAGACTTGGTCAATCTATCACAATGACCCAAATCGCATCTATACCTTGAGAAACCTTAGGAAGACCGGTAACGAAATCCATGGTAATGTGCTCCCACTTCCATTCTGGAATTTCAAGTGGTTGCAATGGACCTTTTGGTACTTGATGCTCCGCTTTGACTCGTTGACAAGTTAGACACCTTGAGATAAACAACGCTATCTCTCTCTTCATATTGCTTTACCAAAATGTATGACGAAGATCATGATACATTATGGTACTTCCAGGATGGATTGTAAACGGTGTGTTGTGCGCCTCCATCATGATTTCATATTTTAAATCAGGGTTGTTAGGAACACAAAGTCTGGAGTTGACTCGAAGTATTCCTTCTTCATCGATTCTTGCTTCCGGCATAGAACCTTCTTGCACTTTCTTCCTCATACGCATCAGCTGCAGGTCTGTAGCTTGAGCAGCTTTAACTTTATCGATTAAAGTTGGTTCTATTCGTATATTCGCCATCATCACATGGGTCCCTGGAGTCTTTAACTCTATCTCCATCCTTTCCAAGTCACACAAAATGGGCTTTTGTGTTGACAATATTGCACTCGTACTTACATATGATCTTCTACTCAATGCGTCAGCTACCACGTTCGCTTTTCCATGATGGTATTGAATGGTATGATCATAATCTTTCAACAATTCAAGCCAACGTCGTTGTCGCATGTTGATTTCCTTTTGAGTGAAGATATATTTGAGGCTTTTATGATCCGTAAAGATCTCCACCTTCTCCCCATACAAGTAATGCCTCTAAATTTTAAGTGCAAAGACAACAGCAGCCAATTCTAGATCATGAGTAGGATAATTCCTCTCATATTCCTTGAGTTGTCTTGATACATAGGCTATGACTTTTTCATGTTGCATGAGAACGCATCCCAAACCTTTGCTCGAAGCATCACTGTAGATGACAAATCCCTCCGAGCCAGATGGTATTGTTAGAACAGGTGCTGAAATGAGTCTCCTCTTGAGTTATTGAAAACTCTGCTCACATTCTTCGCTCCAACCGAACTTTGTATCTTTCCGAGTCAGCTGAGTTAATGGAGTAGCGATTCGAGAAAATCCTTCCACGAATCTCCGATAATAACCAGCTAAACCAAGAAAGCTACGTACTTCGGTCACTGATTTAGGTTGCTCCCAGCTTTGAATAGCTTCAATCTTTGCCGGGTCAACCGATATTCCACGACTTGATACTACGTGCCCAAGGAATGCTACCTCCTCCAGTCAGAACTCGCATTTCTTCAACTTGGCATAAATCTTGTATTCACGAAGCTTTTGGAGTACCAGCCTCAAGTGTTACTCATGATCTTCACGGCTTTTGGAATAAATAAGGATGTCATCAATAAAGACGACCACAAAGTGATCCAAATATTCCTTAAATACCCGGTTCATCATATCCATGAAGGCAGCATGAGCATTAGTCAATCCAAAGGACATGACTAGGAACTCGTAATGCCCGTACCGAGTTCTAAAAGCCGTCTTTGGAATATCCTTAGTTCTAGCCTTCAGCTGATGATATCCAGAACGAAGATCGATCTTTGAAAAGAATTGTGCTCCTTGCAACTGGTCAAACAGGTCATCAATACGTGGCAATGGGTACACCGAACCTGGTTCCATTATTTATTATATTGTTTTTTATTATTCTGTTAGAATATCCTGTCTGTGCGTTTACGCCGAACCTG
The DNA here is from genome assembly GCA_016801055.1 of Panax notoginseng. Lineage (NCBI taxonomy): Eukaryota > Viridiplantae > Streptophyta > Magnoliopsida > Apiales > Araliaceae > Panax > Panax notoginseng. The sequence continues at coordinate 166,198,469 of CM029014.1, read as the reverse complement.
GTTCCATTATTTATTATTCTGTCAGAATATCCTGTCTGTGCGTTTACGCTAGACCTGGTTCCATTATTATTATTCTGTTAAGAATAACCTGTCTGTGCGGTCTATCGCATGCACGGTGATTTCTTTTGTTATTCCATTCTTTATTATACTCAGTTGATTAAAACTTTGACTTCTATACTCCATGAAATTAGTGGAATATCCTTGACATTTGCGCTTCATCTAGTATATATTCATAAAAATATTCTCCTGATCAGTCTTGAAGTTTACTCCACAAAGCAGTATCATGTTGACAATTTGGACGTTATTAATTCCTGGATAAATTAATTCTTGAACTTGTTTTATTGAATTCTTATATCATTGTCATCATCCTAATGTTTATATTATGTTGAAAGTCATCTGTGGCCTGTAGTGCATAGATGGACTTGGTATGATTATGACCAGGGATTATTCGGTGTAATCATGACCGTAATGTTACAAATGATGTGGTAAAAGTCCTCATTGGCCCGTAGTGCATTGATGGACAGTTATTGGCATGATCATGACCATTAATGAATACAAAATTATTATTGGTTGTAGTGCATGGATAATTGTGGTCGTGATACTAAAGAATATCCTTGGTCGTAATGCAGGGGTGATTCGATGATGTGGATTATTATTAAGCTGAGTCTCAGCGATAATAGTGTTGAAAAACCTTTTAAATCATAGAAGATAGTAGATTTTATTTGCTACTTGACTCTTCTAATGGATTGCATGTTCCGCTGCAGTTAAACTTGAAGTTTACTATATTTTATCAGTTTAACACTGTTGAAGGCTAATGATAATTTATTCTGCATTATCTTAGTTATAATATTTCTTGCTGGGCTAGTTGAGCTCACCCTTTCTTTCACTGTTCTCTTCAGGAAATAAGAACGTAGCTGGGACTAGTCGGAGAACGGAGTGATGGTCCTAGATGGTGCATTAGTAGTCCTCACTATTCTGTGAAATAGTGTGATAATAATTGTAATAAGGACTCCATTGAGTTTATATAATTTCTAGATGATAATATTTGTATTCAAACTTACAGCATATGTTTTGTCGTATTACACACGACTGTTGTATAATTAAGTTGTATTTGAATTTTGTACCATGTAAGTGGCGACCCAAGATGGGTGATGTATACCTGATTTTGGGGGCGTCACAGTTGGTATCAAAGCTTAGGGATATGATCCCTGGCTAAGATGTGAGAATAGAACTAAGAGGGAAGAGACGGGGAATTCCTTCGCTAGTATAACCTACCTAAGTTTATTTGGTATTTAATTGGTTGGTCAGAGTATATTGATAATATGTGACATGTTAATTAACTTTTGTTTTGTAGCAGTATTTGAAAATGGCAGCTGAAAATGTCAACAATGGAGTGAATGAGACCGTAACACCTCTAATCACCAACTAGGATAATGTAATATCAAGCGAAGAAGAAATTAGAGATATCTACGTGGTAAGTGAAGAACTAATAGTTGCACCCGAGTTAGTGGCAGAGGTAGCAGCTGAGAGTGAGGAAGAAGAGGAAGAAGAGGAACCTGAGGAGAATTGGTTAGAAGAAGTTTATGATCAAAACTTAGAATTACAAAATCGTGTTCATGAGTTAGAAGAGCATGCTGAAGAACGGCAGGCGGTCGTGGAGCAAAGAGATGTAACGATTCAAAATTGTGTTACCCGATATGTGATGCTCGAACAAAATCACGCTTTGGCATAGTGTAAGATATTAAAGTTGGAATCTGAGAATTCAAATATCAATGATCAGTTGAAAGAAGAAACAACTGAACGAGTGAGAATGAAGGATGCGTGGGTAAAAGCCGCACGACGTGTTGATATTGTAGAAAGAGACAACCGATCCAAAAAGGCTAAAATAGATGATATACATTTCTCTTTTTGGACAGCAATTGGGAGAACCCAACATCGAGTTTTGAATTACCCTGTACAGAGCGGTCAATCTGAACTCGATATGGATCGAGGATTGATGATTCAGATCATGAATCAGGAGTATGATGAAGCAGTTGAGGGTGGAATATGCCCTATATTAAAGTCAATTCCAACGATAGTGATGACACCAAATGCTACCCCAGACAAGTCAAAGTCGGGTAGTTCAAAGGAGAGCGGTTGTCATGACTTCCCAACAAGTGAGGAACCCAAATGAAGTTATCGCGGGTAAGCTAATCATAAACCCTTGCGAAGTTTGTACCATATTCGATACTGGTTCTACCCATTCTTGTATCTCACCTAGTTGTGTTCAACGTTTAAACTTGGCTCTTAAAAAAAATTGACTTTTACTTATCTATTGAAACTCTGTTAGGAGGAACCTTCGTTAACTCCACTATTTATAAATCTTGTTTGATTCAAATCGACACTTTCACGTTACCTATTGAGCTTATCTCTTTGAAAATACTTTCCTTTGATGTGATTTTTAGAAACGATTGGTTAACTACTCATCATGCTTTTCGTAAGGTTGTTAGCTTTCATATTCATAACCAATCTGTTATGCAAATTCAAAGTAACCAACCCGCTAAAGTCAATCATTGTCATATCAAGCCATAAATAAAGAGCCTCGATCCTTACGCTGATGACTTCCTGGTGTGAAATGTACCGAAGCTAGACTTTCTGTAGGCGACGTCGTGAATGACGATGACAAGTTGATAGGTATCAATGTGACGTGCAATCCAAGTCTTGGATGAGGGTCACAGTTTTGAACGATATTTCTATTGTTAATAAATTTCTTGACGTATTCTTGAAGACTTCTTAGCCTACCCAGAGCGTAAAATCGAATTTTGTATTGACCCCAGTACAAAACCCATTTCTTAAACCCTCAAATATTTCTTCAACTAAAACGAACGTAACATGCGCCAAAGACGTTGGCTCGAGCTGTTGAAGATTACGACCATACCATTCAATATCATTGTGGAAGAACGAACGTGGTAGCTGACGTGTTGAGTAGAAGATCGTATGTGTTTACGAGGGCGATGTTGTTAAAACAAAGACTCATTTCGTATAACTTACAAATGACGAAGATAGAGTTAAAGACTCGAGAGACCCATATGAAGATAACGAATATATGAGTAAAATCGACTTTAATCGCTAACGTTAAAGCAGTTCAAGCTACACACCCGGAGCTGATGAATGTAAGAAGGTTCAAGAGGGCGTTATTCTAGAAGCAAGAATTGACAAAGGGAGAAAATCTCAACCCTCGATGTAATTGACCCATTTAAAATCCTCGATCGAGTAGGAACTGTGGCTTATAGACTCGTTTTACCGCCAAGCATGTCGTGTGTTCATAACGTTTTTTTTTTCACGTATCGATGTTACGTAAATATGTGGACGGCCCGAACAACATTATTAATTTAGAACCGGATGAGATAGCAGATGATTTAATGTTTGAGGAGATACGTGTTAAAATCTTGGATAAGAAGGATCATATTCGACGCTCAAAGGTTATACCTCAAGAGTTAGAATTTGAAGTGAAGTCAATGTATCCTCACCTGTTCGGCATACCAGGTATGTACGTAAATTTCGAGGGCGAAATTCCATAAGGAGGGGAGATTGTGAGACCCCAGATTTTATGAATAAATATTTAATTTTCTCGAAATAATTATGGTGTGGATTTGATATAATATTATAGTTGTGGGTATTATTTATAAATTTTGCAAAGTAAGCAAGTTGTTTTAAAATATTCGTTTGGTCGGGGAATATTCTTTTTGTCAGGGAATATTCGTACGACGGCACAATCATTGGTGGACCCCACAATAGAAGTATAGTCGTAGTTAGAAAACGACAAAATTATCTTTCTATAAAAATAACGGCTGAGGTGTTACCGTTAAAACTGTTAAAACTGTTGAACTACCCGGTAGTAAAAGTACAGTAATACGCGTGGTTGCATAGTAGCATACGGTATTGATTATTGATGCTTACGTGAGAAGTCACTCAGCTATACTCAATTATTGCTACAGTAATTGCTATGCATCATATCTTTTAAATTATTGTCATAGTATCATCTATATAATATGTTATATTATTAAATCAATAATTGAGACGTTGTGGTAAGTTTGGTTATTTTTATGGGGGGCCATATGTCATCATCTAAGAGTCTCTTCGTCAATAGTAATTATCGTCGTCAATAGTAATTACCGTCGTCAATAGTATTTACCTTGGTCAATAGTATATTTACCTTGATCAATAGTAATTACCTTCGTCAATAGTATTTACCTTGATCAATAGTAATTACTTTCGTCAATAGTAGTTGTCCCTTCAATATTACCAAGAGTCATTTGACCCTTCGTAAAGACCAAGAGTCATTTGACCCTTCGTTAAGACCAAGAGCCACCCTCAGTTTTTCTATAAATAGGGGCCTAGGGCTTCATTATTTTTCACGAATTCATTCAAGCTATAGAGAGAGAAAGTATAGAGAGAATAAGAGAGAGAGAATAAAAGTATTCTGCTACTTCACTTTCCAATATTCAGTTCTTTTAAGGTAGGGAATATTATTTCATTTATATTCATGAAGAGAACTTCTGTTATTCCATTCTTTATTATTCTGTTGGAATAACTAGTATATGCGGTCTACCCTATACTGGTGATATTCTTCTATTATTCTGTTGGAATATCCTGTCTGTGTGTTTTACACCGGACCTGGTTCCGTCTTTATTATTATTCTATCGGAATATCCTGTCTGTGTGTTTTACACAGACACCTTGAGATAAACAACGCTATCTCTCTCTTCATATTGCTCCACCAAAATGTATGACGAAGATCATGATACATTCTGGTACTTCCAGGATGGATTGCAAACGGTGTGTTGTGCGCCTCCATCATTATTTCATACTTTAAATCAGGGTTGTTAGGAACACAAAGTCTGGAGTTGACTCGAAGTATTCCTTCTTCATCGATTCTTTCTTCCGGCATAGAACCTTCTTGCACTTTCTTCCTCATACGCATCAGTTCTAGGTCTGTAGCTTGAGCAGCTTTAACTTTATCAATTAAAGTTGGTTCTACTCGTATATTCGCCATCATCACGTGGGTCCCTGGAGTCTTTAACTCTATCTCCATCCTTTGCAAGTCACACAAAATGGGCTTTTGTGTTGACAATATTGCACTCGTACTTGCATATGATCTTCTACTCAATGCGTCAGCTACCATGTTCCCTTTTCCAGGATGGTATTGAATGGTATGATCATAATCTTTCAACAGTTCAAGCCAACGTCGTTGTCGAATGTTTAGTTCCTTTTGAGTGAAGAAATATTTGAGGCTTTTATGATCCATAAAGATCTCCACCTTCTCCCTATACAAGTAATGCCTCCAAATTTTAAGTGCAAAGACAACAGCTGCCAATTCTAGATCATGAGTAGGATAATTCCTCTTATATTCCTTAAGTTGTCTTGATGCATAGGCTATGACTTTTCCATGTTGCATGAGAACGCATCCCAAGCCTTTGCTCGAAGCATCACTGTAGATGACAAATCCCTCCGAGCCAGATGGTATTATTAGAACAGGTGCTGAAATGAGTCTCCTCTTGAGTTCTTGAAAACTCTGCTCACATTCTTCGCTCCAACCGAACTTTGTATCTTTCTGAGCCAGCTGAGTTAATGGAGTAGCGATTCGAGAAAATCCTTCCACGAATCTCCAATAATAACCAGCTAAACCAAGAAAGCTACGTACTTCGGTCACTGATTTAGGTTGCTCCCAGCTTTGAATAGCTTCAATCTTTGCCGGGTCAACCGATATTCCACGACTTGATACTATGTGCCCAAGGAATGCTACCTCCTCCAGCCAGAACTCGCATTTCTTCAACTTGGCATAAATCTTGTATTCACGAAGCTTTTGGAGTACCAGCCTCAAGTGTTGCTCATGATCTTCACGACTTTTGGAATAAATAAGGATGTCATCAATAAAGACGACCACAAAGTGATCCAAATATTCTTTGAATACACGGTTCATCATATCCATGAAGGCAGTAGGAGCATTAGTCAATCCAAAGGACATGACTAGGAACTCATAATGCCCGTACCGAGTTCTAAAAGCCATCTTTAGAATATCCTCAGTTCTAACCTTCAGCTGATGATATCCAGAACGAAGATCGATCTTTGAAAAGAATTATGCTCCTCGCAACTGGTCAAACATGTCATCAATACGTGGCAATGGGTACCTGTTTTTGATGGTGACATGATTCAACTCCCGATAATCAATACAAAGTCGCATACTTCCATCTTTCTTCTTCACGAATAGCACAGGAGCACCCCAAGGAGAAGTACTAGGACGAATAAAGCCAATGCCTAACAATTCCTGCAGTTGGATCTTTAACTCCTGAAGTTCAATAGGAGCCATTCGATATGGGGCTTTGGAAATGCGTTTTGTACCGGGTTCAAGGTCGATACAAAATTTAATTTCACGCTCTGGGGGTAGGCCAGGAAGTTCTTCGAGGAATACATCAGGGAATTTATTAACAATAGAAATATCATTCAAAACTGTCATATTTTTGTTTAGATCTGTGATATAAGCTAAGAAAGCTTGACATCCATTTTTCAATAAACAAATAGCTTTATGGCTTGAGATGACAGCAATTGATTTTAATGGTTTGGTTGCTTGAATTCGCATAATAGGTCGATTAGAAATATGAAAGCTAACAACCTTACGAAAATAATCAATTTTTGCATGATGAGTAGTTAACCAATCAATCCCTAGAATCACGTCAAATGCAAGTATTTTTAATGAAATAAGATCGATAGGTAATGTGTGGGTACCAACTTGAACCAAACAAGACTTATAAACCGTGGATATAATGAAGGTTTCTCCCAATGGAGTTTCAACAGCTAAGTCAAAGTCTAATTTCTCCGGAATCAAATTTAATCGATGAGCGCAAGTAGGAGAAATAAAAGAATGCGTAGAACCGGTATCAAATAAAGTATAGACTTCGTTAGAGTTTATGATAAGCTTACCCGTGATGACCTCATTCGGGTTCCTTGCTTTCTGGGAGGTCACAACAAATGCTCTCCCTTGCACTACCAGTTTTGACTTTTCTGGGACGGCCTTTGGTGTCTCCATCTTGGCTGAACTTGTTTTTGGTAAACGACAAAATCGAGCTAAATGACCTTCTCTTCCACAATTATAACATGCTTTAGACGGCATCGCGCAGTTTGGACTGATGTGCCCCTCCCCTCCGTATTTGAAAAATATGATAGGTGGTCGTTCTCCTTCCTTAATAATGGGTGCTGGTGCTGACGTCTTTCCATCATTGTTGAATCTCCTCTTCTTGAAATAATCATTCTTATTATTTTGGCCCTGATTACCACCGAGGTGGTTATTATTTCTGGCCTGTTGATTCTCTCCACGCTTGTTATCACTGCTTCGATGACTGCTCTCACTAGTATTATCATTTTGCAGACTGCACTAACTGAGCCCTATTAACAACATCTGAATACAAACACAGTTTATGAGAAATAAGATGTTGACGTATCTCTGGTTTCAAACCTCGTAAAAACATTCGCGTCATTCGCTCTTCATTATCCACCAAGTGGGACACAAACCGGGACAACTCAGCAAATTTAGCCTCATACTGCGACACGGTCATATTATTCTACTCCAATTTGATTAACTCCACCTCCTTCATGTGACGAACACTTTCGGAAAAGTATTTGTCATTGAACAGCTCTTGGAACTTCTCCCAAGACATCTTCAGTGCGGCAGGTTGAGTACGCTTAATCGATTCCCACCAGTAATCTGCATCTCCTCGCAACATAAAGGCGGCAAAGGAAACCTTTTGCTCCTCGGAGCATCCCAAGACATCAAATATCTTGGTAATCTATTTTATCCATGTTTCCGCTATAAGTGGTTTTGGCTCTCCCTTAAACTCTGGTGGTCCCAGCTCCTTGAACTGTTTAGCGGTGACCGTCTGAGAGTTTTCAGTGTTTCCACCTATATTTTGGACAGGAGCCGCTCTCGCCTGTTGTTGCATGAACTGCATAAAGTTTCTAAACATTCCATCATTCATCATCTGGTCAGTGTTGTTGTTTGCATGAGGATTGTCACCTTCCTGATGCACATTATCCTGATTATTGATATGCGGTGAATCAACAGTCGCCTGTGCTCCATTGCTATTCTCAACATTCTCAGATGCCATTTTCAGATACTGCCACAAAATAAAAGTTAATTGATATGTCATATATTATCCTTATATTATGACCGACCAATTAAATACCATGCAAATAAACTTAGGTAGGTCATACTAGCGAAGGAATTTCCCGTCTCTCCCTTCCTAGTTCTATTCTCACACTTAGCCAGGGATCATATCCCTAAGCTCTGATACCAACTATGACGCCCCCAAAATTAGGTATACATCACCCATCTTAGGTCGTCAGATACATAGTACAAAATACAAATACAACTTACTAATACAACTGTCGTGTACAATAAAACAAAACATAAACTGTGAGTTTGAATACAAATATTATCTTCTAGAGAGTATTCATACTCAAAAGGAGTCCTCATTACATTTATTAACACACCGTTACATATAATATTGAGGACTACTAACTAATATTATCATTCGGACCATCACTCCGTTCCCCGACTTGCCCCGGCTACGTTCTCATTTCCTGAAGAGAACAGTGAAAGAAAGGGTGAGCTCAACAAGCCCAGTAAGAAATATTATGACTAAGATAATGTAAAATAAATTATCATTAGCCTTCAACAATGTTAAACTGATAAAATATAATAGACATCAAGTTTAACTGCAGCGGAACAAGCAATCCATTAAAAGAGTCAAGTAGAAAATAAACTCTACTATCTTTTATGATTTAAAAGGTTTTTCAACACTGTGATCGCTGGGACTCAACTTAATAAAATAATCCACATCATCGAATCACCCCTGCAATACGGCCAAGGATATTCGTGTATTCATTAATGGTCATGATCATGCCAACAACTGTCCATCAATACACTACGGGCCAATGAGAACTTTTACCACATCATTTGTAACATTACGATCATGATTATACCGAATAATCCCTGGTCATAATCATACCAAGTCCATCTATGTACTACAGGCCACAGATGACTTTCAACATTTTATAAACATGAGGATAATGACAATGATATAAGAATTCAATAAAACAAGTTCAAGAATTAATTTATCCAGGAATTAACAACGTCCAAATTGTCAACATGATACTGCTTTGTGGAATAAAATTTAAGAATGCTTAGAAGAATATTTTCTTGAAAAGATACTGGATGAAACGCAACTATCAAGGATATTCCACAAATTTCATGGAGTATAGAAGTTAAAACTTAACCAACAGAGTATAATAAAGAATGGAATAACAAAAGAAACCACCATGCACGCGATAGACCGCACAGACAGGTTATTCCAACAGAATAATAAATAATTATAATGCATAGTAACTAATACATGAACGGTCCAGATTGATTACTTTAATCTGACGGTCCATATTTAAAGAAAAATCTTTTAAATAAAATAAAATATATTCTATTTATAAAATAACTTTAATAAAGTATTCTGTTTTATATGAAAAGATGTTTCTATTTTATTACGTTAATAATACGAATAAAACAAAACGTCATTATCGCTAAATAATTCATATTATTAACTGACAATAATTGAATCAAACTGAGTGACTTCTCACATAAGCATTAATAATCAATACCGTGTGCTACTATGCAATCACACGTATTACTGTATTTTTACTACCGAGTAGTTCAACAGTATCAATGGTAAAACTTCCGTCGTTATTTTTAATAAAATATTTTTGTCGTTTTCTCAATCCGACAATAATTCCGTTGTGGGGTCCACCAATGATTGTGCCGTTGAACGAATATTCCCTGTTAAAACGAATATTTCCCGACCAATCGAATATTATATAACAACTTGCGTACTTTATAAAATTTATAAATATTACCCATAACTATAACATTATATCAAATTAACTCCATAATATTTAAAAATGATATTTATAGAAAATTCATCTTTATTTATAAAAGTTAGGGTCTTACAACCTCCCCTTCTTATGAAATTTTGCCTTCGAAATTAGGGTACATACCTGGTATGTCGAAGAGGTAAGGATACCTTGATTTCATTTCAGATTCTAACACCCAAGTCATTTCCTTAACATCGTGGTTTCTCCACAAAACTTTGACTTGAGGTATAACCTTGGAGCGTAGAATATGTTCCTTCTTATCCAAGATTTGAACAGGAACTTCTTCATGCGTCAAATCCTCCGCTATTTCGTCCGGTTCTAACTCAATAATGTGGTTCGGGTCTTCCACATATTTGCGTAACATGGATATGTGAAAAACGTTATGAACACGAGAAATACTTGGCGGTAAAGCGAGTCTATAAGTCACAGTTCCTACTCGATCGAGGATTAAAAATGGACCGATGAATCGAGGATTGAGCTTTCCTCTTTTTCCAAATCTCGTAACTCCTTTCTATGGAGCAACACGTAAGAACACATAATCTCCTATATCAAATTCCACGTCCTTTCGATGAAGATCAACATAACTCTTTTGTCGATCTTGTGAGGTTTTTACACATTGTCGGATCGTTTGAATCTTTTCTGTAGTCATACGTACCAACTCCGGTCCCAACAACGTTGCTTCACCTACCTCATCCCAGCATACTGGAGAACGACATTTTCTTCCATACAATGCTTCGAATGGAGCCATGCCAATACTTGCTTGATAACTGTTGTTGTAGGAAAACTCCACTAATGGTAAGAACTTGTCCCAACTTCCCATGAAGTCAAAGACACAGGGTTTTAATAAATCTTCTAGAGTTTGAATAGTCCTCTCTGATTGTTCGTCCGTATGAGGATGATATGCCGAACTAAATCGTAAATCTGTGCCCATAACTTTTTGTAAACTAACCCAAAATCGTGAAGTGAATCTTAGGTCTCGATCAGAAACTATGGATACTGGCATACCATGCAGTCTTACAATCTCGTTTATGTACATACGAGCAAGACGTTCAAGTGTATAAGTTTCTTGTATCGGTAAGAAATGAGTAGACTAGGTCAATCTATCAACAATGACCCAAATCGCATCTATACCTTGAGAAACCTTAGGAAGACCGGTAACGAAATCCATGGTAATGTGCTCCCACTTCCATTCTGGAATTTCAAGTGGTTGCAATGGACCTTTTGGTACTTAATGCTCCGCTTTGACTCGTTGACAAGTTAGACACCTTGAGATAAACGACGCTATCTCTCTCTTCATATTACTCCACCAAAATGTATGACGAAGATCATGATACATTTTGATACTTCCAGGATGGATTGTAAACGGTGTGTTGTGCGCCTCCATCATGATTTCATACTTTAAATCAGGGTTGTTAGGAACAAAAACTCTGGAGTTGACTCGAAGTATTCCTTCTTCATCGATTCTTGCTTCCGGCATAGAACCTTCTTGCACTTTCTTCCTCATACGCATCAGCTCCAGGTCTGTAGCTTGGGCATCTTTAACTTTATCGATTAAAGTTGGTTCTACTCGTATATTCGCCATCATCACATGGGTCCCTGGAGTCTTTAACTCTATCTCCATCCTTTGCAAGTCACACAAAATGGGCTTTTGTGTTGACAATATTGCACTCGTACTTGCATACGATCTTCTACTCAATGCTTCAGCTACCACGTTCGCTTTTTCAGGATGGTATTGAATGGTATGATCATAATCTTTCAACAGTTCAAGCCAACGTCATTGTCGCATGTTGAGTTCCTTTTGAGTGAAGAAATATTTGAGGCTTTATGATCCGTAAAGATCTCCACCTTCTCCCCATACAAGTAATGCCTCCAAATTTTAAGTGCAAAGACAACAGCTGCCAATTCTAGATCATGAGTAGGATAATTCCTCTCATATTCCTTGAGTTGTCTTGATGCATAGGCTATGACTTTTCCATGTTGCATGAGAACGCATCCCAAGCCTTTGCTCGAAGCATCACTGTAGATGACAAATCCCTCCAAGCCAGATGGTATTGTTAGAACATGTGCTGAAATGAGTCTCCTCTTGAGTTCTTGAAAACACTACTCACATTCTTCGCTCCAACCGAACTTTGTATCTTTCCGAGTCAGCTGAGCTAATAGAGTAGCGATTCAAGAAAATCCTTCCACGAATCTCTGATAATAACCAGCTAAACCAAGAAAGCTACGTACTTCCGTCACTGATTTAAGTTGCTCCCAGCTTTGAATAGCTTCAATCTTTATCGGGTCAACCAATATTCCACGACTTGATATTACGTGCCCAAGAAATGCTACCTCCTCCAGCCAGAACTCGAATTTCTTCAACTTGGCATAAAGCTTGTATTCACGAAGCTTTTGGAGTACCAGCCTCAAGTGTTGCTCATGATTTTCACGGCTTTTGGAATAAATAAGGATGTCATCAATAAAGACGACCACAAAGTGATCCAAGTATTTCTTGAATACCCGGTTCATCATATCTATGAAGGCAGCAGAAGCATTAGTCAATCCAAAGGACATGACTAGGAACTCATAATGCCCGTACCGAGTTCTAAAAGCCGTCTTTGGAATATCCTCAGTTCTAACCTTCAGCTGATGATATCCAGAATGAAGATCGATCTTTGAAAAGAATTGTGCTCCTTGCAACTGGTTAAACAAGTCATCAATACGTGGCAATAGGTACCTATTTTTGATAGTGACATGATTCAACTCCCGATAATCAATACAAAGTCGCATACTTCCATCTTTCTTCTTCACGAATAGCACAGGAGCACCCCAAGGAGAAGTACTAGGACGAATAAAGCCAATGTCTAACAATTCCTGCAGTTGGATCTTTAACTCCTGCAGTTCAATAGGAGCCATTCGATATGGGGCTTTGGAAATTGGTTTTGTACCGGGTTCAAGGTCGATACAAAATTCAATTTCACGCTCTGGGGGTAGGCCATGAAGTTCTTCAAGGAATACGTCAGGGAATTTATTAACAATAGAAATATCATTCAAAACTGTCGTATTTTTGTTTAGATCCGTGATATGAGCTAAGAAAGCTTGACATCCGTTTTTCAATAAACGAATAGCTTTATGGCTTGAGATGACAGCGATTGATTTTAATGGTTTGGTTGCTTGAATTCGCATAATAGGTCGATTAGGAATATGAAAGCTAGCAACCTTACGAAAATAATCAATTTTTGCATGATGAGTAGTTAACCAATCAATCCCTAGAATCACGTCAAATGCAAGTATTTTTAATGAAATAAGATCGACAGGTAATGTGTGGGTACCAACTTGAACCAAACAAGACTTACAAACCGTGGATGTAATGAAGGTTTCTCCCAATGGAGTTTCAACAGCTAAGTCAAAGTCTAATTTCTCCGGAATCAAATTTAATCGATGAGCGCAAGTAGGAGAAATAAAAGAATGGGTAGAACCGGTATCAAATAAAGTATAGACTTCATTAGAGTTTATGATAAGCTTACCCGTGATGACCTCATTCGGGTTCCTTGCTTTCTGGGTGGTCACAACAAATGTTCTCCCTTGCACTACCGGTTTTGACTTTTTCTGGGACGGCCTTTGGTGTCTCCATCTTGGCTGAACTTGTTTTTGGTAAACGACAAAATCGAGCTAAATGACCTTCTCTTCCACAATTATAACATGCTTTAGACGGCATCGCGCTGTTTGGACTAATGTGCCCCTCCCCTCCGCATTTGAAACATATGATAGGTGGTCGTTCTCCTTCCTTAACAACGGGTGCTGATGCTGACGTCTTTCCATCATTGTTGAATCTCCTCTTCTTGAAATGACCATTCTTATTGTTTTGGCCCTGATTACCACCGAAGTGGTTACCATTTCTGGCCTATTGATTCCCTCCATGCTTGTTGTCACCGCTTCGATTACTGCTCTCACTGGTATTATCATTTTGCCGACTGCTCTCTTTTGGTTGCGTTGACTCGTTATCGCGCTCCACTAACTGAAACCTATTAACAACATCTGAATACAAACACAGTTTATGAGAAATAAGATGTTGACGTATCTCAGGTTTCAAACCTCACAAAAACATTCGCGTCATTCGCTCATCATTATCCACCAAGTGGGACGCAAACGAGACAACTCAGCAAATTTAACCTCATATTGCGACACGGTCATATTATTCTGCTCCAATTTGATGAACTCCACCTCCTTCATGTGACGAACGCTTTTGGGAAAGTATTTGTCATTGAACAGCTCTTGGAACTTCTCCTAAGACATCTTCAGTACGGCAGGTTGAGTACGCTTAATCAATTCCCACCAGTAATCTGCCTCTCCTCGCAACATAAGGGCGGCAAAGGGAACCTTGTGCTCCTTGACTGTGACGCCCCTAAAATTAGGTATACATCACCCATCTTGGGTCGTCAGATACATAGTACAAAATACAAATACAACTTACTAATACAACTGTCGTGTACAATACGACAAAACATAAACTGTGAGTTTGAATACAAATATTATCTTCTAGAGAGTATTCATACTCAAAAGGAGTCCTCATTACATTTATTAACACACCATTACATAGAATAGTGAGGACTACTAACTAATATTATCATTCGGACCATCACTCCGTTCCCTGACTTGCCCCGACTACGTTCTCATTTCCTAAAGAGAACAGTGAAATAAAGGGTGAGCTCAACTAGCCCAGTAAGAAATATTATGACTAAGATAATACATAATAAATTATCATTAGCCTTCAACAATGTTAAACTGATAAAATATAATAGACATCAAGTTTAACTGCATCGGAACACGCAATCCACTAAAAGAGTCAAGTAGAAAATAAACTCTACTATCTTTTATGATTTAAAAGATTTTTCAACACTGTCATCGCTGGGACTCAACTTAATAAAATAGTCCACATCATCGAATCACCCCTGCACTACAGCCAAGGATATTCGTGTATTCATTAATGGTCATGATTATACCGAATAATCCCTGGTCATAATCATACCAAGTCCATCTATGCACTACAGGCCACAGATGACTTTCAACATTTTATAAACATGATGATAATGACAATGATATAAGAATTTAATAAAACAAGTTCAAGAATTAATTTATCCAGGAATTAACAACGTCCAAATTGTCAACATGATACTGCTTTGTGGAGTAAAATTTAAGAATGCTTAGAATAATATTTTCGTGAAAAGATACTGGATGAAACGCAACTATCAAGGATATTCCACAAATTTCATGGAGTATAGAAGTCAAAACTTAACCAACTGAGTATAATAAAGAATGGAATAACAAAAAAAACCACCATGCATGCGATAGATCGCACAGACAGGTTATTCCAACAGAATAATAAATATATGACCACCAGAGTTTAAAGGAGAGCCAAAACCACTTATAGCGGAAACATGGATAAAACATATTACCAAGATATTTGATGTCTTGGGATGCTCCGAGGAGCAAAAGGTTCCCTTTGCCGCCTTTATGTTGCGAGGAGAGGCAGATTACTGGTGGGAATCGATTAAGCGTACTCAACATGCCGCACTGAAGATGTCTTGGGAGAAGTTTCAAGAGCTGTTCAATGACAAATACTTTCCTGAATGTGTTCGTCACATGAAGGAGGTGGAGTTCATCAAATTGGAGCAGAATAATATGACCGTGTCGCAGTATGAGGCTAAATTTGCTGAGTTGTCCCGGTTTGCGTCCCACTTGGTGGATAATGAAGAGCGAATGACGCAAATGTTTTTGCGGGGTTTGAAACCTGAGATACGTCAACATCTTATTTCTCATAAACTGTGTTTGTATTCAGATGTTGTTAATAGGGCACAGTTAGTGGAACGCGATAACGAGTCAACGCAACCAAAAGAGAGCAGTCGGCAAAATGATAATACCAGTGAGAGCAGTCATCGAAGCGGTGACAACAAGCGTGGAGGGAATCAACAGGCCAGAAATGGTAACCACTTCGGTGGTAATCAGGGCCAAAATAATAAGAATGGTCATTTCAAGAATAGGAGATTCAACAATGATGGAAATACGTCAGCACCAGCACCCGTTGTTAAGGAAGGAGAACGACCACCTATCATATGTTCCAAATACGGAGGGGAGGGGCACATCAGTCCAAACTGTGCGATGCCGTCTAAAGCATGTTATAATTGTGGAAGAGAAGGTCATTTAGCTCGATTTTATCGTTTACCAAAAATAAGTTTAGCCAAGATGGAGACACCAAAGGCCGTCCCAGAAAAGTCAAAATCGGTAGTGCAAGGGAGAGCGTTTGTTGTGACCTCCCAAAAAGCAAGGAACCCGAATGAGGTCATCACGGGTAAGCTTATCATAAACTCTAACGAAGTCTATACTTTATTTGATACCGGTTCTACCCATTATTTTATTTCTCCTACTTGCGCTCATCGATTAAATTTGATTCCGGAGAAATTAGACTTTGACTTAGCTGTTGAAACTCCATTGGGAGAAACCTTCTTTACATCCACGGTTTATAAGTCTTGTTTGGTTCAAGTTGGTACCCACACATTACCTGCCGATCTTATTTCATTAAAAATACTTGCATTTGACATGATTCTAGGGATTGATTGGTTAACTACTCATCATGCAAAAATTGATTGTTTTCGTAAGGTTGTTAGCTTTCATATTCCTAATCGACCTATTATGCGAATTCAAGCAACCAAACCATTAAAATCAATCGCTGTCATCTCAAGCCATAAAGCTATTCGTTTATTAAAAAACGGATGTCAAGCTTTCTTAGCTCATATCACGGATCTAAACAAAAATACGTCAATTTTGAATGATATTTCTATTGTTAATAAATTCCCTGACGTATTCCCTGAAGAACTTCCTGGCCTACCCCCAGAGCGTGAAATTGAATTTTGTATCGACCTTGAACCCGGTACAAAACCCATTTCCAAAGCCCCATATCGAATGGCTCCTATTGAACTTCAGGAGTTAAAGATCCAACTGCAGGAATTGTTAGACATTGGCTTTATTCGTCCTAGTACTTCTCCTTGGGTGCTCCTGTGCTATTCGTGAAGAAGAAAGATGGAAGTATGCGACTTTGTATTGATTATCGGGAGTTGAATCATGTCACCATCAAAAATAGGTACCCATTGCCACGTATTGATGACCTGTTTGACCAGTTGCAAGGAGCACAATTCTTTTCAAAGATTGATCTTCGTTCTGGATATCATCAGCTGAAGATTAGAACTGAGGATATTCCAAAGATGGCTTTTAGAACTCGGTACGGGCATTATGAGTTCCTAGTCATGTCCTTTGGATTGACTAATGCTCCTGCTGCCTTCGTGGATATGATGAACCGGGTATTTAGAGAATATTTGGGTCACTTTGTGGTCGTCTTTATTGATGATATCCTTATTTATTCCAAAAGCCGTGAAGATCATGAGCAACACTTGAGGCTGGTACTCCAAAAGCTTCGTGAATATAAGCTTTTTGCCAAGTTAAAGAAATGCGAGTTCTGGCTGGAGGAGGTAGCATTCCTTGGGCACGTAGTATCAAGTCGTGGAATATCGGTTGACCCGGCAAAGATTGAAGCTATTCATAGCTGGGAGAAACCTAAATCAGTGATCGAAGTACGTAGCTTTCTTGGTTTAGCTAGTTATTATCGGAGATTCGTGGAAGGATTTTCTCGAATTGCTACTCCATTAACTCAGCTGACTCGGAAAGATACAAAGTTCGGTTGGAGCGAAGAATGTGAGCAGAGTTTTCAAGAACTCAAGAGGAGACTCATTTCAGCACCTGTTCTAACAATACCATCTGGCTTGGAGGGATTTGTCATCTACAGTGATGCTTCGAGCAAAGGCTTGGGATGCGTTCTCATACAACATGGAAAAGTCATAGCCTATGCATCAAGACAACTCAAGGAATATGAGAGGAATTATCCTACTCATGATCTAGAGTTGGCAGCTGTTGTCTTTACACTTAAAATTTGGAGGCATTACTTGTACGGGGAGAAGGTGGAGATCTTTACGGATCATAAAAGCCTCAAATATTTCTTCACTCAAAAGGAACTCAAAATGCGACAAGACGTTGGCTTGAACTGTTGAAAGATTATGATCATACCATTCAATACCATTCTGGAAAAGCGAACGTGGTAGCTGACGCATTGAGTAGAAGATCATATGCAAGTACGAGTGCAATATTATCAACACAAAAGCCCATTTTGTGTGACTTTCAAAGGATGGAGATATAGTTAAATACTTCAGGGACCCATGTGATGATGGCGAATATACGAGTAGAACCAACTTTAATCGATAAAGTTAAAGATGCTCAAGCTATAGACCTGGAGCTGATGCGTATGAGGAAGAATGTGCAAGAAGGTTCTATGCCGGAAGCAAGAATCAATGAAGAAGGAATACTTCGAGTCAACTCCAGACTTTGTGTTCCTAACAACCCTGATTTAAAAGTATGAAATCATGATGGAGGCGCACAACACACCGTTTGCAATCCATCCTAGAAGTACCAAAATATATCATAATCTTCGTCATACATTTTGGTGGAGCAATATGAAGAGAGAGATAGCGTTGTTTATCTCAAGGTGTCTAACTTGTCAACGAGTCAAAGCGGAGCATCAAGTACCAAAAGGTCCATTGCAACCACTTGAAATTCCAGAATGGAAGTGGGAGCACATTAGCATGGATTTCGTTACCGGTCTTCCTAAGGTTTCTCAAGGTATAGATGTGATTTGGGTCATTGTTGATAGATTGACCAAGTCTGCTCATTTTTTACCGATACGAGAAACTGATACACTTGAACGTCTTGCTCGTATGTACATAAACGCGATTGTAAGACTGCATGGTATGCCAGTATCCATAGTTTCTGATCGAGACCTAAGATTTACTTCACGATTTTAGGTTAGTTTACAAAAAGCTATGTGCACAAATTTACGATTTAGTTCGGCATATCATCCTCAGACGGACGGACAATCAGAGAGGACTATTCAAACTCTAGAAGATTTATTAAGACTCTGTGTCTTTGACTTCAAGGGAAGTTGGGACAAGTTCTTACCATTGGTAGAGTTTTCCTACAACAACAGTTATCAAGCAAGTATTGGCATGGCTTCATTCGAAGCATTGTATGGAAGAAAATGTCGTTCTCCAGTATGCTGGGATGAGGTAGGTGAAGCAACGTTGTTGGGACCGGAGTTGGTACGTATGACTACAGAAAAGATTCAAACGATCCGACAACGTATAAACACCTCACAAGATCGACAAAAGAGTTATATTGATCTTCATCGAAAGGACGTGGAATTTGATATAGGAGATCGTGTGTTCTTATGTGTTGCTCCATGGAAAGGAGTTACGAGATTTGGAAAAAGAGGAAAGCTCAATCCTCGATTCATCGGTCCATTTTTAATCCTCGATCGAGTAGGAACTGTGGCTTATATACGCGCTTTACCGCCAAGTATGTCTCGTGTTCATAATATTTTTCACATATCCATGTTACACAAATATGTGGAAGGCCGAACCACATTATTGAGTTAGAACCGGACGAAATAGCTGAGGATTTGACGTATGAAGAAGTTCCTGTTCAAATCTTGGATAAGAAGGAACATATTCTACGCTCCAAGGTTATACCTCAAGTCAAAGTTTTGTGGAGAAACCATGATGTTGAGGAAATGACTTGGGAGTTAGAATCTGAAATGAAATCAAGGTATCCTTACCTCTTTGACATACCAGGTATGTACCCTAATTTCGAGGGCGAAATTTTATAAGAAGGGGAGGTTGTAAGACCCCAACTTTTATAAATAAAGATGAATTTTCTATAAATATCATTTTTGAATATTATGGAGTTAATTTGATATAATGTTATAGTTGTGGGTAATATTTATAATTTTTTGCAAAGTATGCAAGTTGTTATATAATATTCGATTGGTCGGGGAATATTCGTTTTAACAGGGAATATTCGTTCAACGGCACAATCATTGGTGGACCCCACAACGGAATTATTGTCGGATTGAGAAAACGACAAAAATATTTTATTAAAAATAACGGCGGAAGTTTTACCATTGATACTGTTGAATTACTCGGTAGTAAAAGTACAGTAATACGTGTGGTTGCATAGTAGCACACGGTATTGATTATTAATGCTTATGTGAGAAGTCACTCAGTTTGATTCAATTATTGTCAGTTAATAATATGAATTATTTAGCGATAATGACGTTTTGTTTTATTCGTATTATTAACGTAATAAAACAGAAACATCTTTTTATATAAAACAGAATACTTTATTAAAGTTATTTTATAAATAGAATATATTTTATTTTATTTAAAAGATTTTTCTTTAAATATGGACCGTCAGATTAAAGTAATCAATCTGGACCATTCATGGATTAGTTACTATGCATTCTACTTTTCTATAAATAGCAGCTCATTCCTTCATTATTTCTTACGAATTCACTGAACTCTAGAGAGAGAAACTATAAAGAGAAACTATAGAGAGAGAGAGAAGAAGAGTATTCTGCTACTTAACTACTTCCTTTTTACAGCTCTCTTCTTTAAAACGGTAAAGGGTGTTATTCTTTCTTATTCATGAAGAGAAATGTTGTTATTCCATTTATTATTATTCTGTTGGAATAACCTGTATATGCGGTCTACCCTATACTTGGTGACATTCTTCTATTATTCTGTTGGAACATCCTGTCTGTGCGTTTACGCCGGACCTGGTTTTATTATTTATTATTCTGTCAGAATATCCTGTCTGTGCGTTTACGCCGGATCTGGTTCCATTATTTATTATTCTGTCAGAATATCCTGTCTGTACGTTTACGCCGGACCTGGTTCCATTATTTATTATTCTGTTGGAATAACCTGTCTGTGCGGTCTATCGCATGCATGGTGGTTTCTTTTATTATTCCATTCTTTATTATACTCAGTTGGTTAAGTTTTGACTTCTATACTCCATGAAATTTGTGGAATATCCTTGATAGTTGCGTTTCATCCAGTATCTTTTCAAGAAAATATTCTTCTATGCATTCTTAAATTTTACTCCACAAAGCAGTATCATGTTGACAATTTGGACGTTGTTAATTCCTGGATAAATTAATTCTTGAACTTGTTTTATTAAATTCTTATATCATTGTCATTATCCTCATGTTTATAAAATATTGAAAGTGATATGTGGCCTGTAGTGCGTAGATGGACTTGGTATGATTATGACCAGTGATTATTCGATATAATCATGACCATAATGTTACAAATGACGTGGTAAAAGTCCTCTTTGGCCCGTAGTGCATTGATGGACAGTTGTTGGCATGATCATGACCATTAATGAATACACGAATATCCTTGGCCGTAGTGCAGGGGTGATTCGATGATGTGGATTATTTTATTAAGTTGAGTCCCAGCGATCACAGTGTTGAAAAACCTTTTAAATCATAAAAGATAGTAGAGTTTATTTTCTACTTGACTTTTTTAATGGATTGCTTGTTCCGCTGCAGTTAAACTTGATGTCTATTATATTTTATCAGTTTAACATTGTTGAAGGCTAATGATAATTTATTCTGCATTATCTTAGTCATAATTTTTCTTACTGGGCTAGTTGAGCTCACCCTTTCTTTCACTGTTCTCTTCAGGAAATGAGAACGTAACCGGGGCAAGTCGGGGAACAGAGTGATGGTCCGAATGATAATATTAGTTAGTAGTCCTCACTATTCTATGTAACGGTGTGTTAATAAATGTAATGAGGACTTCTTTTGAGTATGAATACTCTGTAGAAGATAATATTTGTATTCAAACTCACAGTTTATGTTTTGTCATATTGTACATGACAGTTGTATTAGTAAGTTGTATTTGTATTTTGTACTATGTATCTGACGACCCAAGATGGGTGATGTATACCTAATTTTGGGGGCGTCACAGTTGGTATCAGAGCTTAGGGATATGATCCCTGGCTAAGATGTGAGAATAGAACTAGGAAGCGAGAGACGGGGAATTCCTTCGCTAGTATGACCTACCTAAGTTTATTTACATGGTATTTAATTGGTCGGTCATAATATAAGGATAATATATGACATATCAATTAACTTTTATTTTATGGCAGTATCTGAAAATGGCATCTGAGAATGTTGAGAATAGCAATGGAGCACAGGCGACTATTGTTTCACCACATATTAATAATTAGGATAATGTGCATCAGGAAGGTGACAATCCTCATGCAAATAACAACACTGACCAGATGATGAATGATGAAATGTTCAGAACCTTTATGCAGTTCATGCAACAACAGGCGAGAGCGGCTCCTGTCCAAAATATAGGTGGAAACACTGAAAAACTCTCGGATGGTCACCGCTAAACAGTTCAAGGAGCTGGGACCACCAGAGTTTAAGGGAGAGCCAAAACCACTTATAGCGGAAACATGGATAAAACAGACATGTTATTCCAATAGAATAATAAATAATGGAACCAGGTCCGGCGTAAACGCACAGACAGGATATTCCGACAGAATAATAAATAATGGAACCAGGTCTGGCGTAAAACGCACAGACAGGATATTCCAACAGAATAATTATAAAGACGGAACCAGGTCCGGTGTAAAACACACAGACAGGATATTCCAACAGAATAATAATAAAGACGAAACCAGGTCCGGTGTAAAACACACAGACATGATGTTCCAACAGAATAATAATAAAGACGGAACCAGGTCCGGCGTAAACGCACAGACAGGATATTCCGAGAGAATAATAAATAATAGAACCAGGTCCGGCGTAAAATGCACAGACAGGATATTCCAACAGAATAATAATAAAGACGGAACCAGGTCCGGTGTAAAACACACAGACAGGATGTTCCAACAGAATAATAATAAAGACGGAACCAGGTCCGGTGTAAAACACACAGACAGGATGTTCCAACAGAATAATAATAAAGACGGAACCAGGTCCGGTGTAAAACACACAGACAGGATGTTCCAACAGAATAATAGAAGAATGTCACCAAGCATAGGGTAGACCGCGTATACAGGTTATTCCAACAAAATAATAAGAAATGGAACAACAACAGTTCTCTTCATGAATAAGAAAGAATAATACCCCTTACCATTTTAAAGAAGAGCTATAAAAAGGAAATAGTTAAGTAGCACAATACTCTTCTTCTCTCTCTCTCTATAGTTTCTCTCTATAGTTTCTCTCTCTATAGTTCAGTGAATTAATAAGAAATAATGAAGGAATGAGCTGCTATTTATAGAAAAATAGAATGCATAGTAACTAATCCATGAACGGTCCAGATTGATTACTTTAATCTGACGGTCCATATTTAAAGAAAAATCTTTTAAATAAAATCAAATATATTCTATTTATAAAATAACTTTAATAAAGTATTCTGTTTTATATAAAAAGATGTTTCTGTTTTATTACGTTAATAATACGAATAAAACAAAACGTCATTATCGCTAAATAATTCATATTATTAACTGACAATAATTGAATCAAACTGAGTGACTTCTCACATAAGCATTAATAATCAATACCGTGTGCTACTATGCAACCACACGTATTACTGTACTTTTACTACCGAGTAGTTCAACAGTATCAATGGTAAAACTTCCGCCGTTATTTTTAATAAAATATTTTTGTCGTTTTCTCAATCCGACAATAATTCTGTTGTGGGGTCCACCAATGATTGTGCCATTGAACGAATATTCCCTATTAAAACGAATATTCCCCGACCAATCGAATATTATATAACAACTTGCGTACTTTACAAAATTTATAAATATTACCCACAACTATAACATTATATCAAATTAACTCTATAATATTAAAAAATGATATTTATAGAAAATTCATCTTTATTTATAAAAGTTGGGGTCTTACAACTTATTATTCTGTTGAAATAACCAGTATACGCGGTCTACCCTATACTTGGTGATATTCTTCTATTATTCTGTTGGAATATCCTGTCTGTGTGTTTTACACCGGACCTGGTTCCATTATTATTATTCTGTTAAGAATAACCTGTCTGTGCGGTCTATCGCATGCATGGTGATTTCTTTTGTTATTCCATTCTTTATTATACTTAGTTGATTAAAACTTTGACTTCTATACTCCATGAAATTAGTGGAATATCCTTGACATTTGCGCTTCATCTAGTATCTATTCATGAAAATATTCTCATGATCAGTCTGGAAGTTTACTCCACAAAGCAGTATCATGTTGACAATTTGGACGTTATTAATTCCTGGATAAATTAATTCCTGAACTTGTTTTATTGAATTCTTATATCATTGTCATCATCCACATGTTTATATTCTGTTGAAAGTCATCTGTGGCCTGTAGTGCATAGATGGACTTGGTATGATTATGACCAGGGATTATTCGGTGTAATCATGATCGTAATGTTACAAATGATGTGGTAAAAGTCCTCATTGGCCCGAAGTGCATTGATGGACAGTTATTGGCATGATCATGACCATTAATGAATACACAATTATTCTTGGCTGTAGTGCATGGATAATTGTGGTCGTGATACTAAAGAATATCCTTGGCCGTAATGCAGGGGTGATTCGATGATGTGGATTATTATTAAGCTGAGTCTCAGCGATAACAGTGTTGAAAAACCTTTTAAATCATAGAAGATATTAGATTTTATTTGCTACTTGACTCTTCTAATGGATTGCATGTTCCGCTGCAGTTAAACTTGATGTTTACTATATTTTATCAGTTTAACACTGTTGAAGGCTAATGATAATTTATTCTGCATTATCTTAGTCATAATATTTCTTACTGGGCTAGTTGAGCTCACCCTTTCTTTCACTGTTCTCTTCAGGAAATGAAAACGTAGCTGGGACTAGTCGGGGAACGGAGTGATGGTCCTAGATGGTGCATTAGTAGTCCTCACTATTCTGTGAAATAGTGTGATAATAATTGTAATAAGGACTCCATTGAGTTTATATAATTTCTAGATGATAATATTTGTATTCAAACTCACAGCATATGTTTTGTCGTATTACACACGACTGTTGTATAATTAAGTTGTATTTGAATTTTGTACCATGTAAGTGGCGACCCAAGATGGGTGATGTATACCTGATTTTGGGGGCGTCACAGTTGGTATCAAAGCTTAGGGATATGATCCCTGGCTAAGATGTGAGAATAGAACTAAGAGGGAAGAGACGGGGAATTCCTTCGCTAGTATAACCTACCTAAGTTTATTTGGTATTTAATTGGTTGGTCAGAGTATATTGATAATATGTGACATGTTAATTAACTTTTGTTTTGTAGCAGTATTTGAAAATGGCAGCTGAAAATGTCAACAATGGAGTGAATGAGACCGTAACACCTCTAATCACCAACTAGGATAATGTAATATCAAGCGAAGAAGAAATTAGAGATATCTACGTGGTAAGTGAAGAACTAATAGTTGCACCCGAGTTAGTGGCAGAGGTAGCAGCTGAGAGTGAGGAAGAAGAGGAAGAAGAGGAACCTGAGGAGAATTGGTTAGAAGAAGTTTATGATCAAAACTTAGAATTACAAAATCGTGTTCATGAGTTAGAAGAGCATGCTGAAGAACGGCAGGCGGTCGTGGAGCAAAGAGATGTAACGATTCAAAATTGTGTTACCCGATATGTGATGCTCGAACAAAATCACGCTTTGGCATAGTGTAAGATATTAAAGTTGGAATCTGAGAATTCAAATATCAATGATCAGTTGAAAGAAGAAACAACTGAACGAGTGAGAATGAAGGATGCGTGGGTAAAAGCCGCACGACGTGTTGATATTGTAGAAAGAGACAACCGATCCAAAAAGGCTAAAATAGATGATATACATTTCTCTTTTTGGACAGCAATTGGGAGAACCCAACATCGAGTTTTGAATTACCCTGTACAGAGCGGTCAATCTGAACTCGATATGGATCGAGGATTGATGATTCAGATCATGAATCAGGAGTATGATGAAGCAGTTGAGGGTGGAATATGCCCTATATTAAAGTCAATTCCAACGATAGTGATTACACCAAATGCTACCCCAGACAAGTCAAAGTCGGGTAGTTCAAAGGAGAGCGGTTGTCATGACTTCCCAACAAGTGAGGAACCCAAATGAAGTTATCGCGGGTAAGCTAATCATAAACCCTTGCGAAGTTTGTACCATATTCGATACTGGTTCTACCCACTCTTGTATCTCACCTAGTTGTGTTCAACGTTTAAACTTGGCTCTTAAAAAAAATTGACTTTTACTTATCTATTGAAACTCTGTTAGGAGGAACCTTCGTTAACTCCACTATTTATAAATCTTGTTTGATTCAAATCGACACTTTCACGTTACATGTTGATCTTATCTCTTTGAAAATACTTTCCTTTGATGTGATTTTTAGAAACAATTGGTTAACTACTCATCATGCTTTTCGTAAGGTTGTTAGCTTTCATATTCCTAACCAATCTGTTATGCAAATTCAAAGTAACCAAACCACTAAAGTCAATCATTATCATATCAAGCCATAAATAAAGAGCCCCGATCCTTTCGCTGATGACTTCCTTGTGTGGAATGCACCGAAGCCAGACTTTCTGTAGGCGACGTCGTGAATGACGATGACAAGTTGATAGGTATCAATGTGACGTGCAATCCAAGTCTTGGATGAGGGTCACAGTTTTGAACGATATTTCTATTGTTAATAAATTTCTTGACGTATTCTTGCAGACTTCTTAGCCTACCCCAGAGCGTAAAATCGAATTTTGTATTGACCCTAATACAAAACCCATTTCTTAAACCCTCTAATATTTCTTCAACTAAAACGAACGTAACATGCGCCAAAGACGTTGGCTCGAGCTGTTGAAGATTACGACCATACCATTCAATATCATTGTGGAAGAACGAACGTGGTAGCTGACGTGTTGAGTAGAAGATCGTATGTGTTTACGAGTGCGATGTTGTTAAAACAAAGACTTATTTTGTATAACTTACAAATGACGAAGATAGAGTTAAAGACTCGAGGGACCCATATGAAGATAACGAATATACGAGTAAAATCGACTTTAATCGATAACGTTAAAGTCGTTCAAGCTACATACCCGGAGCTGATTAATGTGAAGAAGAAGGTTCAAGAGGGCGTTATTCTAGAAGCACGAATTGACAAAGGGAGGAAATCTCAACCCTCGATGTAATTGACCCATTTAAAATCCTCGATCGAGTAGGAAATGTGGCTTATAGACTCGTTTTACCGCCAAGCATGTCGTGTGTTCATAACGTTTTTTTTTCACGTATCGATGTCACGGAAATATGTGGACGGCCCGAACAACATTATTAATATAGAACCGAACGAGATAGCGGATGATTTAATGTTTGAGGAGATACGTGTTAAAATCTTGGATAAGAAGGATCATATTCGACGCTCAAAGGTTATACCTCAAGAGTTAGAATTTGAAGTGAAGTCAATATATCCTCACATGTTCGGCATACTAGGTATGTACGTAAATTTCGAGGGTGAAATTCCATGAGGGGAGATTGTGAGACCCCAGATTTTATGAATAAATATTTAATTTTCTCGAAATAATTTTTTGAATATTATGGTTTGGATTTGATATAATATTATAGTTGTGAGTATTATTTATAAATTTTGCAAAGTAAGCAAGTTGTTATAAAATATTCGTTTGGTCGGGGAATATTCTTTTTATCAGGGAATATTCGTATGACGGCACAATCATTGGTGGACCCCACAACAGAAGTATAATCGTAGTTAGAAAACGACAAAATTATCTTTCTATAAAAATAACGGCTGAGGTGTTACCGTTAAAACTGTTAAAACTGTTGAACTACCCGATAGTAAAAGTACAGTAATACGCGTGGTTGCTTAGTAGCACACGGTATTGATTATTGATGCTTACGTGAGAAGTCACTCAGCTATACTCAATTATTGCTACAGTAATTACTGCATCATATCTCTTAAATTATTGTCATAGTATCATCTGTATAATATGTTATATTATTAAATCAATAATTGAGACGTTGTGGTAAGTTTGGTTATTTTTATGGGGGGCTATATGTCATCATCTAAGAGTCTCTTCGTCAATAGTAATTACCGTCGTCAATAGTAATTACCGTCGTCAATAGTATTTACCTTGGTCAATAGTATTTACCTTGGTCAATAGTAATTACCTTCGTTAATAGTATTTACCTTGGTCAATAGTAATTACTTTCGTCAATAGTAGTTGTCCCTTCAATATTACCAAGAGTCATTTGACCCTTCGTTAAGACCAAGAGTCATTTGACCCTTCGTTAAGACCAAGAGTCATTTGACCCTTCGTTAAGACCAAGAGCCACCCTCAGTTTTTCTATAAATAGAGGACTAGGGTTTCATTATTTTTCACGAATTCATTCAAGCTATAGAGAGAGAAAGTATAGAGAGAATAAGAGAGAGAGAATAAAAATATTATGCTACTTCACTTTTCCAATATCCAGTTCTTTTAAGGTAAGGGATATTATTTCTTTTATATTCATGAAGAGAACATCTGTTATTCCATTCTTTATTATTCTGTTGGAATAACCAGTATACGCGGTCTACCCTATACTTGGTGATATTCTTCTATTATTCTGTTGGAACTTCATGTCTGTGTGTTTTACACCGGACCTGGTTCCGTCTTTATTATTATTCTGTTGGAACAACATGTCTGTGTGTTTTACACCGGACCTGGTTCTGTCTTTATTATTATTCTGTCGGAATATCCTGTCTGTGTGTTTTACACCGGACCTGGTTCCATTATTTATTATACTGTTCTTTATTATTCTGTCGGAATATCCTGTCTGTGCGTTTACGCCGGACCTGGTTCCATTATTTATTATTCTGTCGGAATATCCTGTCTGTGCGTTTACGCCGGACCTGGTTCCATTATTATTATTCTGTTAAGAATAACCTGTCTGTGCTGTCTATCGCATGCATGGTGATTTCTTTTGTTATTCCATTCTTTATTATACTCAGTTGATTAAAACTTTGACTTATATACTCCGTGAAATTAGTGGAATATCCTTGACATTTGCGCTTCATCTAGTATCTATTCATGAAAATATTCTCTTGATCAGTCTTGAAGTTTACTCCACAAAGCAGTATCATGTTGACAATTTGGACGTTATTAATTCCTGGATAAGTTAATTCTTGAACTTGTTTTATTGAATTCTTATATCATTGTCATCATCCTCATGTTTATATTCTGTTGAAAGTCATATGTGGCCTGTAGTGCATAGATGGACTTGGTATGATTATGACCAGGGATTATTCGGTGTAATCATGATCGTAATGTTACAAATGATGTGGTAAAAGTCCTCATTGGCCCGTAGTGCATTGATGGACAGTTATTGGCGTGATCATGACCATTAATGAATACACAATTATTCTTGGTTGTAGTGCATGGATAATTGTGGTCTTGATACTAAAGAATATCCTTGGCCGTAGTGCAGGGGTGATTCGATGATGTGGATTATTTATTAAGCTGAGTCTCAGCGATAACAGTGTTGAAAAACCTTTTAAATCATAGAAGATAGTAGATTTTATTTGCTACTTGACTCTTCTAATGGATTGCATGTTCCGCTGCAGTTAAACTTGATGTTTACTATATTTTATCAGTTTAACACTGTTGAAGGCTAATGATAATTTATTCTGCATTATCTTAGTCATAATATTTCTTACTGGGCTAGTTGAGCTCACCCTTTCTTTCACTGTTCTCTTCAGGAAATGAGAACGTAGCTGGGACTAGTCGGGGAACGAAGTGATGGTCCTAGATGGTGCATTAGTAGTCCTCACTATTCTGTGAAATAGTGTGATAATAATTGTAATAAGGACTCCATTGAGTTTATATAATTTCTAGATGATAATATTTGTATTCAAACTCACAGCATATGTTTTGTCGTATTATACACGACTGTTGTATAATTAAGTTGTATTTGAATTTTGTACCATGTAAGTGGCGACCCAAGATGGGTGTTGTATACCTGATTTTGGGGGCGTCATTTTACTACCGAGTAGTTCAACAGTATCAATGGTAAAACTTCCGCCGTTATTTTTAATAAAATATTTTTGTCGTTTTCTCAATCCGACAATAATTCTGTTGTGGGGTCTACCAATGATTGTGCCGTTGAACGAATATTCCCTGTTAAAACGAATATTCCCTTACCAATCGAATATTATATAACAACTTGCGTACTTTGCAAAATTTATAAATATTACCCACAACTATAACATTATATAAAATTAACTCCATAATATTTAAAAATGATATTTATAGAAAATTCATCTTTATTTATAAAAGTTGGGGTCTTACAACCTCCCCTTCTTATGAAATT
The DNA here is from genome assembly GCA_016801055.1 of Panax notoginseng. Lineage (NCBI taxonomy): Eukaryota > Viridiplantae > Streptophyta > Magnoliopsida > Apiales > Araliaceae > Panax > Panax notoginseng. The sequence continues at coordinate 166,168,217 of CM029014.1, read as the reverse complement.
TCGCCCTTGAAATTACGGTACATACCTGGTATGTCGAAGAGGTAAGGGTACCTTGATTTCATTTCAGATTCTAACTCCCAAGTCATTTCCTCAACATCGTGGTTTCTCCACAAAACTTTGACTTGAGGTATAACCTTGGAGCGTAGAATATGTTCCTTCTTATCCAAGATTTGAACATGAACTTCTTCATACGTCAAATCATCCGCTATTTCGTCCGGTTCTAACTCAATAATGTGGTTCGGGTCTTCCACATATTTGCGTAACATGGATATGTGAAAAACGTTATGAACACGAGACATACTTGGCGGTAAAGCGAGTCTATAAGCCACAGTTCCTACTCGATCGAGGATTAAAAATGGACCGATAAATCGAGGATTGAGCTTTCCTCTTTTTCCAAATCTCGTAACTCCTTTCCATGGAGCAACACGTAAGAACACATGATCTCCTATATCAAATTACACGTCCTTTCGATGAAGATCAACATAACTCTTTTGTCGATCTTGTAAGGTTTTTATACGTTGTCGGATCGTTTGAATCTTTTCTGTAGTCATACGTACCAACTCCGATCCCAACAACGTTGCTTCACCCACCTCATCCCAGCATACTGGAGAACGACATTTTCTTCCATAAAATGCTTCAAATGGAGCCATGCCAATACTTGCTTGATAACTGTTGTTGTAGGAAAACTCCACCAATGGTAAGAACTTGTCCCAACTTCCCTTGAAGTCAAAGACACAGAGTCTTAATAAATCTTCTAGAGTTTGAATAGTCCTCTCTGATTGTCCGTCCGTCTGAGGATGATATGCCGAACTAAATCGTAAATCTGTGCCCACAGCTTTTTGTAAACTAACCCAAAATCGTGAAGTGAATCTTAGGTCTCGATCAGAAACTATAGATACTGGCATACCATGCAGTCTTACAATCTCATTTATGTACATACGAGCAAGACGTATCGGTAAGAAATTAGAAGACTTGGTCAATCTATCAACAATGACCCAAAACACATCTATGCCTTGAGAAACCTTAGGAAGACCAGTAACGAAATCCATGGTAATGTGCTCCCACTTCCATTCTGGAATTTCAAGTGGTTGCAATGGACCTTTTGGTACTTGATGCTCCGCTTTGACTCGTTGACAAGTTAGACACCTTGAGATAAACAGTGCTATCTCTCTCTTCATATTGCTCCACCAAAATGTATGACGAAGATCATGATACATTTTGGTACTTCCAGGATGGATTGCAAATGGTGTGTTGTGCGCCTACATCATGATTTCATACTTTAAATCAGGGTTGTTAGGAACACAAAGTCTGGAGTTGACTCGAAGTATTCCTTCTTCATCGATTCTTGCTTCCGGCATAGCACCTTCGTGCACTTTCTTCCTCATACGCATCAGCTCCAGGTCTGTAGCTTGAGCAGCTTTAACTCTATCGATTAAAGTTGGTTCTACTCGTATATTCGCCATCATCACATGGGTCCCTGGAGTCTTTAACTATATCTCCATCCTTTGTAAGTCACACAAAATGGGTTTTTGTGTTGACAATATTGCACTCGTACTTGCATATGATCTTCTACTCAATGCGTCAGCTACCACGTTCGCTTTTCTAGGATGGTATTGAATGGTATGATCATAATCTTTCAACAGTTCAAGCCAATGTCGTTGTCGCATGTTGAGTTCCTTTTGAGTGAAGAAATATTTGAGGCTTTTATGATCCGTAAAGATCTCCACCTTCTCCCCATACAAGTAATGCCTCCAAATTTTAAGTGCAAAGACAACAGCTGCCAATTCTAGATCATGAGTAGGATAAGTCGTCTCATATTCCTTGAGTTATCTTGATGCATAGGCTATGACTTTTCCATGTTGCATGAGAACGCATCACTGTAGATGACAAATCCCTCCGAGCCAGATGGTGTTATTAGAACAGGTACTGAAATGAGTCTGCTCTTGAGTTCTTAAAAACTCTGCTCACAATCTTCACTCCAACCGAACTTTGTATCTTTCCGAGTCAGCTGAGTTAATGGAGTAGCGATTCGAGAAAATCCTTCCATGAATCTCCGATAATAACCAGCTAAACCGAGAAAGCTATGTACTTCGGTCACTGATTTAGGTTGCTCCCAGCTTTGAATAGCTTCAATCTTTGCCGGGTCAACCAATATTCCATGACTTGATACTACGTGCCCACGGAATGCTACCTCCTCCAGCCATAAGTGGTTTTGGATATCCCTTAAACTCTGTTGGTCGCAGCTCCTTGAACTGTTTAGCGGTGACCGTCCGAGAGTTTTCAGTCTTTCCACCTATATTGAATTCTTATATCATTGTCATCATCCTCATGTTTATATTCTGTTGAAAGTCATCTGTGGCCTGTAGTGCATAGATGGACTTGGTATGATTATGACCAGGGATTATTCGGTGTAATCATGACACGAGACATCATGGGTAAGCTTATCATAAACTCTAACGAAGTCTATACTTTATTTGATACCGGTTTTCCCCATTCTTTTATTTCTCCTACTTGCGCTCATCGATTAGATTTGATTCCGGAGAAATTAGACTTTGACTTAGCTGTTGAAACTCCATTGGGAGAAACCTTCATTACATCCACGGTTTATAAGTCTTGTTTGGTTCAAGTTGGTACCCACACATTACCTGTCGATCTTATTTCATTAAAAATACTTGTATTTAACGTGATTCTAGGGATTGATTGGTTAACTACTCATCATGTAAAAATTGATTGTTTTCGTAAGGTTGTTAGCTTTCATATTCCTAATCGACCTATTATGTTAATTCAAGCAACCAAACCATTAAAATCAATCGATGTCATCTCAAGCCATAAAGCTATTCGTTTGTTGAAAAACGGATGTCAAGCTTTCTTAACTCATGTCACGGATCTAAACAAAAATACGTCAGTTTTGAATGATATTTTTATTGTTAATAAATTCCCTGACGTATTTCCTGAAGAACTTCCTGGCCTACCCCTAGAGCGTGAAATTGAATTTTGTATCGACCTTGAACCCGGTACAAAACCCATTTCTAAAGCCCCATATCGAATGGCTCCTATTGAACTTCAGGAGTTAAAGATCCAACTGCAAGAATTGTTAGACATTGGCTTTATTCGTCCTAGTACTTCTCCTTGGGGTGCTCCTATGCTATTCGTGAAGAAGAAAGATGGAAGTATGCGACTTTGTATTGATTATCGGGAGTTAAATCATGCCACCATCAAAAACAGGTACCCATTGCCACGTATTGATGACATGTTTGACCAGTTGCAAGGAGCACAATTTTTTTCAAAGATTGATCTTCGTTCTGGATATCATCAGCTGAAGGTTAGAACTGAGGATATTCTAAAGACGGCTTTTAGAACTCGATACGGGAATTATGAGTTCCTAGTCATGTCCTTTGGATTGACTAATGCTCCTGCTGCCTTCATGGATATGATGAACCGGGTATTTAAGTAATATTTGGATCACTTTGTGGTCTTCTTTATTGATGACATCCTTATTTATTCTAAAAGCCGTGAAGATCATGAGCAACACTTGAGGCTGGTACTCCAAAAGCTTCGTGAATACAAGCTTTATGCCAAGTTGAAGAAATACGAGTTCTGGCTGGAGGAGGTAGCATTCCTTGGGCACGTAGTATCAAGTCGTGGAATATCGGTTGAACCAGCAAAGATTGAAGCTATTCAAAGCTGGGAGCAACCTAAATCAGTGACCGAAGTACGTAGCTTTCTTGGTTTAGCTGGTTATTATCGGAGATTCGTGGAAGGATTTTCTCGAATCGCTACTCCATTAACTCAGCTGACTCGGAAAGATACAAAGTTCGGTTGGAGCGAAGAATGTGAGCAGAGTTTTTAAGAACTCAAGAGGAGACTCATTTTAGCACATGTTCTAACAATACCATCTGGCTCGGAGGGATTTGTCATCTACAGTGATGCTTCGAGCAAAAACTTGGGATGCGTTCTCATGCAACATGGAAAAGTCATAGCCTATGCATCAAAGACAACTCAAGGAATATGAGAGGAACTATCCTACTCATGATCTAGAGTTGGCAGCTGTTGTCTTTGCACTTAAAATTTAGAGGCATTACTTGTATGGGGAGAAGGTGGAGATCTTTACGGATCATAAAAGCCTCAAATATTTCTTCACTCAAAAGGAACTCAACATGCGACAATGACGTTGGCTTGAACTGTTGAAAGATTATGATCATACCATTCAATACCATCCTGGAAAAGCGAACGTGGTAGCTGACGCATTGATTAGAAGATCCTATGCAAGTACGAGTGCAATATTGTCAACACAAAGGCCCATTTTGTGTGACTTACAAAGGATGGAGATAGAGTTAAAGACTCTAGGGACCCATGTGATGATGGCGAATATACGAGTAGAACCAACTTTAATCGATTGAGTTAAAGCTGCTCAAGCTACAGACCTGGAGCTGATGCGTATGATGAAGAAAGTGCAAGAAGGTGCTATGCCGGAAGCAAGAATCGATGAAGAAGGAATACTTCGAGTCAACTCCAGACTTTGTGTTCCTAACAACCCTGATTTAAAGTATAAAATCATGATGGAGGCGCACAACACACCGTTTGCAATTCATCCTAGAAGTACTAAAATGTATCATGATCTTCGTCATACATTTTGATGGAGCAATATGAATAGAGAGATAGCGCTATTTATCTCAAGGTGTCTAACTTGTCAACGAGTCAAAGCGGAGCATCAAGTACCAAAAGGTCCATTGCAACCACTTGAAATTCCAGAATGGAAGTGGGAGCACATTACCATGGATTTCGTTACCGGTCTTCATAAGGTTTCTCAAGGTATAGATGCGATTTGGGTCATTATTAATAGATTGACCAAGTCTGCTCATTTCTTACCGATACGAGAGACTTATACAGTTGAACGTCTTGCTCGTATGTACATAAACGAGATTGTAAGACTGCATGGTATGCCAGTATCCATAGTTTCTGATCGAGACCCAAGATTCACTTCACGATTTTGGGTTAGTTTACAAAAAGCTATGGGCACAGATTTACGATTTATTTCGGCATATCATCCTCAGACGGACGGACAATCAGAGAGGACTATTCAAACTCTAGAAGATTTATTAAGACTCTGTGTCTTTGACTTCAAGGGAAGTTGGGACAAATTCTTACCATTGGTGGAGTTTTCCTACAACAACAGTTATCAAGCAAATATTGGCATGGCTCCATTCGAAGCATTGTATGGAAGAAAATGTCGTTCTCCAGTATGCTGGGATGAGGTAGGTGAAGCAACGTTGTTGGGACTGGAGTTGGTACGTATGACTACAGAAAAGATTCAAATGATCCGACAACATATAAAAACCTCACAAGATCGACAAAAGAGTTATGCTGATCTTCATCGAAAGGACGTGGAATTTGATATAGGAGATCATGTGTTCTTATGTGTTGCTCCATGAAAAGGAGTTACGAGATTTGGATAAAGAGGAAAGCTCAATCCTCGATTCATCCGTCTATTTTTAATCCTCGATCGAGTAGGAACTGTGGCTTATAGACTCGCTTTACCGCCAAGTATGTCTCGTGTTCATAACGTTTTTCACATATCCATGTTACGCAAATATGTGGAAGACCGAACCACATTATTAAGTTAGAACCAGACGAAATAGCGGAGGATTTGACGTATGAAGAAGTTCCTGTTCAAATCTTGGATAAGAAGGAACATATTCTACGCTCCAAGGTTATACCTCAAGTCAAAGTTTTGTGGAGAAACCACGATGTTGAGGAAATGACTTCGGAGTTAGAATCTGAAATGAAATCAAGGTATCCTTACCTCTTCGACATACCAGGTATGTACCCTAATTTCGAGGGCGAAATTTCATAAGAAGGGGAGGTTGTAAGACCCCAACTTTTATAAATAAAGATGAATTTTCTATAAATATCATTTTTGAATATTATGGAGTTAATTTGATATAATGTTATAGTTGTGGGTAATATTTATAAATTTTGCAAAGTACGCAAGTTGTTATATAATATTCGATTGGTTGGGGAATATTCGTTTTAACAGGGAATATTCGTTCAACGGCACAATCATTGGTGGACCCCACAACGGAATTATTGTCGGATTGAGAAAACGACAAAAATATTTTATTAAAAATAACGGCGGAAGTTTTACCATTGATACTGTTGAACTACTCGGTAGTAAAAGTACAGTAATACGTGTGGTTGCATAGTAGCACACGGTATTGATTATTAATGCTTATGTGAGAAGTCACTCAGTTTGATTCAATTATTGTCAGTTAATAATATGAATTATTTAGCGATAATGACGTTTTGTTTTATTCGTTTTATTCTTACGAATTCATTGAACTCTAGACAGAGAAACTATAGAGAGAGAGAAGAAGAGTATTCTGCTACTTAACTACTTCCTTTTTACAGCTCTTCTTTAAAACGGTAAGGGGTGTTATTCTTTCTTATTCATGAAGAGAACTGTTGTTGTTCCATCTCTTATTATTCTGTTGGAATAACCTGTATACGCGGTCTACCCTATACTTGGTGACATTCTTCTATTATTCTGTTGGAACATCCTGTCTGTGTTTTACACCGGACCTGGTTCCGTCTTTATTATTATTCTGTTAGAACATCATGTCTGTGTGTTTTACACCGGACCTGGTTCCGTCTTTATTATTATTCTGTTGGAACATCCTGTCTGTGTGTTTTTGCACCGGACCTGGTTCTGTCTTTATTATTATTCTGGTTGAATATCCTGTCTGTGCGTTTTACGCCGGACCTGGTTCCATTATTTATTATTCTGTCGAAATATCCTGTCTGTGCATTTACGCCAAACCTGGTTCCATTATTTATTATTCTATTGGAATAACCTGTCTGTGCGGTCTATCGCATGCATGGTGGTTTCTTTTGCTATTCCATTCTTTATTATACTCAGTTGGTTAAGTTTTGACTCCTATACTCCATGAAATTTGTGGAATATCCTTGATAGTTGCGTTTCATCGAGTATCTTTTCAAGAAAATATTCTTCTAAGCATTCTTAAATTTTACTCTACAAAGCAGTATCATGTTGACAATTTGGACATTGTTAATTCCTGGATAAATTAATTCTTGAACTTGTTTTATTGAATTCTTATATCATTGTCATTATCCTCATGTTTATAAAATGTTGAAAGTCATCTGTGGCTTTTAGTGCATAGATGGACTTGGTATGATTATGACTAGGGATTATTCGGTATAATCATGATCGTAATATTACAAATGATGTGGTAAAAGTCCTCATTGGCCCGTAGTGCATTGATGGACAGTTGTTGGCATGATCATGACCATTAATGAATACACGAATATCCTTGGCCGTAGTGCAGGGGTGATTCGATGATGTGGATTATTTTATTAAGTTGAGTCCCAGCGATCACAGTGTTGAAAAACCTTTTAAATCATAAAAGATAGTAGAGTTTATTTTCTACTTGACTCTTTTAATGGATTGCTTGTTCCGCTGCAGTTAAACTTGATGTCTATTATATTTTATCAGTTTAACATTGTTGAAGGCTAATGATAATTTATTCTGCATTATCTTAGGCATAATATTTCTTACTAGGCTAGTTGAGCTCACCCTTTCTTTCACTGTTCTCTTCAGGAAATGAGAACGTAGCCGGGGCAAGTCGGGGAACGGAGTGATGGTCCGAATGATAATATTAGTTAGTAGTCTTCACTATTCTATGTAACGGTGTGTTAATAAATGTAATAAGGACTGCTTTTGAGTATGAATACTCTCTAGAAGATAATATTTATATTCAAACTCACAGTTTATGTTTTGTCGTATTGTACACGACAGTTGTATTAGTAAGTTGTATTTGTATTTTGTACTATGTATCTGACGACCCAAGATGGGTGATGTATACCTAATTTTGGGGGCGTCACAGTTGGTATGTATCTGACGACCCAAGATGGGTGATGTATACCTAATTTTGGGGGCGTCACAGTTGATATCAGAGCTTAGGGATATGATCCCTGGCTAAGATGTGAGAATAGAACTAGGAGAGGAGAGACGGGGAATTCCTTCGCTAGTATGACCTACCTAAGTTTATTTGCATGGTATTTAATTGGTCGGTCATAATATAAGGATAATATATGACATATCAATTAACTTTTATTTTGTGGCAGTATCTGAAAATGGCGTCTGAGAATGTTGAGAATAGCAATGGAGCACATGCAACTGTTGATTCACCACATATCAATAATCAGGATAATGTGCATCAAGAAGGTGACAATCCTCATGCAAACAACAACACTGACCAGATGATGAATGATGGAATGTTCAGAAACTTTATGCAGTTCATGCAACAACAGGCGATAGCGGCTCCTGTCCAAAATATAGGTGAAAACACTGAAAACTCTCGGACGGTCACCGCTAAACAGTTCAAGGAGCTGGGACCACCAGAGTTTAAGGGAGAGCCAAAACCACTTATAGCGAAAACATGGATAAAACAGATTACCAACATATTTGATGTCTTGGGATGCTCCGAGGAGCAAAAGGTTCCCTTTGCCGCCTTTATGTTGCGAGGAGAGGCAGATTACTGGTGGGAATCGATTAAGCGTACTCAACCTGCCGCACTGAAGATGTCTTGGGAGAAGTTCCAAGAGCTGTTCAATGACAAATACTTTCCCGAAAGTGTTCGTCACATGAAGGATGTGGAGTTCATCAAATTGGAGCAGAATAATATGACCGTGTCGCAGTATGAGGCTAAATTTACTGAGTTGTCCCGGTTTGCGTACCACTTGGTGGATAATGAAGAGCGAATGACGCGAATGTTTTTGCGAGGTTTGAAACCTGAGATACGTCAATATCTTATTTGTCATAAACTGTGTTTGTATTCAGATGTTGTTAATAGGGCTCAGTTAGTGGAGCGCGATAACGAGTGAACGCAACCAAAAGAGAGCAGTCGGCAAAATGATAATACTAGTGAGAGCAGTCATCGAAGCGGTGACAACAAGCATGGAGGGAATCAACAGGCCAGAAATGGTAACCACTTCGGTGGTAATCAGGGCCAAAATAATAAGAATGGTCATTTCAAGAAGAGGAGATTCAACAATGATGGAAAGACGTCAGCACCAGCACCCGTTGTTAAGGAAGGAGAACGACCACCTATCATATGTTTCAAATGCGGAGGGGAGGGGCACATCAGTCCAAACTGCGCGATGCCGTCTAAAGCATGTTATAATTGTGGAAGAGAAGGTCATTTAGCTTGATTTTGTAGTTTATCAAAAATAAGTTCAGCCAAGATGGAGACACCAAAGGCCGTTCCAGAAAAGTCAAAATCGGTAGTGCAAGGGAGAGCGTTTGTTGTGACCTCCCAAAAAGCAAGGAACCTGAATGAGGTCATCACGAGTAAGCTTATCATAAACTCTAACGAAGTCTATACTTTATTTGATACCGGTTCTACCCATTCTTTTATTTCTCCTACTTGCGCTCATCGATTAAATTTGATTCCGGAGAAATTAGACTTTGACTTAGCTGTTGAAACTCCATTGGGAGAAACCTTCATTACATCCACGGTTTATAAGTCTTGTTTGGTTCAAGTTGGTACCCACACATTACCTGTCGATCTTATTTCATTAAAAATACTTGCATTTGACGTGATTCTAGGGATTGATTGGTTAACTACTCATCATGCAAAAATTAATTATTTTCGTAAGGTTGTTAGCTTTCATATTCCTAATCGACCTATTATGCGAATTCAAGCAACCAAACCATTAAAATCAATCGCTGTCATCTCAAGCCATAAAGCAATTCGTTTATTGAGAAACGAATGTCAAGCTTTCTTAACTCATATCACAGATCTAAACAAAAATACGTCAGTTTTGAATGATATTTCTATTGTTAATAAATTTCCTGACGTATTCCCTGAAGAACTTCCTGGCCTACGTAACAATCTAGAATTTTATTAACAATCCAAATTTTTATTTGTAATTTAAAATATTTATGAAATTAAATAAATATTTTATTTATGTGATTGTTGTTAGTATATACTTGTGAATTAAATTTATTAGATAATACTCTAATTTAATTTAACAGTTAGAGAGTTGTTAAAAAAAAATTTATGAGTTGCTATATTGATGTCGTAATTTAATAATTAATGTGATATATTAATTATTAAATAAAATTATAATGAGATTATAATTTTGTGATATTTGGTCAAGTGGAAAATTTATTTAGTATGTGGTAATTAGTTTATTTAATTAAGATTGGATATGGAAATCTAAGTAAACAATGTGGGACAATAAACTATATTATATGTGACTTATGAAAATAAATTAAAAGAGTTTTAATTTGGTTTTACCAAACAAACCCATAGAGCTTTTGAAATTCTTATTTTAATCTTGTTTTGCCAAATAAGGCTTAAGGAATGATTAAGTCATTATTTTAATATGGCTTTGCCAAACAAGCCTTAGGGCTTTTAAAATTCTAATTTTGTAACTTATATATTAAATTGATAATTAGTATATGTAATTATATTGGGAGTTACATATTCTATAATTATATGTGTTATATGTATATTGTATATACACTAAGTTACGTTAGTTTTCTAAACCTAAGTCTAACTAAGAACAAAGAGAAGAAGAGAGAATGCAGAGACGAAGAGGAAGAAGAAGAAGAAGAAGAAGAATGGGAAACCTTGAGAAAACAAAAGAAAAGCTTTCATCATCTCCATATTTTCTCCTAATTCAACCTAGAAAGGTATCAAACTAACACTTATACAAAATTAAGATGTTATGTATTTAGTCTTTGTAAACTTAGGTTTTCATGATTATGTATTCATATGTATATATGGTGTTCATATGTGATTGTATGCCATGAAAGGATTTTCACAATACAAGTATTGTAAAAACAAGTTTCAAAATCATGTTCTTCTATGTTTTCATAGTTTTAGAGTTTTATAGTTGTTCAAAAGTTTCAATTCACAAAGATATGATGAACATGATGAAATCATGTTCATAGTGTTTGATTATGAGTTATATGGTTGTTCTAGCAAATTCAATCCATGTAATTTTGATAAACAAGAGGAATTGGATTCATAATATTTTTCTATAAAATAATTTTTGAAAAAATGGCTTTTTAAACTATTAAATTGATGTTTGGTTATGATTTATTATTGAAATTGATCGTGTATTGTGTTAGTATGTTAAGAATATGAGTTATCACAATTGAAATTACTTGAATTGGTTTAAAAACGAATTCACAGTGAATAATTTCGCTATGAATGTTAAAAGAAGAAGAAAGAAGAGAAATAGTGAAATTAAAGGTTGTAATCTTTGATGTTTGTGTTGTTTAAATGGCTAGAAACACGTTAGAAAACATTAGATTATGTTTCTGTAAACCTATTACACATTGGGTAGGTTGGTATGGTTGCTAGAAAGGAGCTTGGAGGCCTAATTTGGCTTTCCGTAGTGTTCAAGAGCTGAAATCGCGAAGTCGTAGTAGAGACCCCCGCCCCGGCGGGCCCCCCTAGTGTAAAAACCCCCGCCCCCGCGGGGGGGTATTCTGTCAAGACAAAATTTTGGGAAAAAAAAAACTGATCGGACATAGTTTACTAAAACAAGTATAATGTTTTCATAAGAACTCTGATTGAGATGATTCAAGATGATCCGGAACGAGGACGAGTAGACCTACAACTTTTATTCTTTAAGGTTTTCAATTTGAAATCGTTATGAAGGGTCAAAATGGTCATCTTTAGGACTGTTATGTTTTCAGAGGCATTCGGAGGGCGTCAGACATGCACGTATGCTAGTGTAGTGCTCTTGACAATAAAAGATGTTGTTCTAAGTTATAAAACATGAATGTTAGTAAATATAATGATGGTTAACATTAATATAATGATGTATTAGATAAGTTATAGAAGCATAGTAAGCATACACAAAAGATGCAAATCGGGCGTGTGACGAATAAATGTCGAAACGCCGTGATAATTGTTAATGAACGTAAAAAGTGTTTTTAGTCAAATGAAATAGATATTATAAAGTATGAAATGGGTTTAATATAAAACCAATAATGATTCCTAGCAAAATTTAAACACTTTAATGAATTTCGAATATTACATAAGTCGAAAAGTGAACACAATCTAATTGAACATTGTGTGTTAATTAATAGGAAAGATTATGAGATGTCGAGTATAGTTTACATTACAATTACTATGTGTTGTTATGTGACTAATAGTTGATGTGTATGATTATATAATTGTGTAGGCCACGTGAAGTGCAGATAACTGTAAGATGTTAAACTGTTATTGGTAAACAACGATCAAGGCAAGTCTTTTGGTTCCTATTTGTTACGTGGACTTGATGAACTGTTTTAAATTGTATGATATGTTATACATGTTGAAATCATAAAATATTTAAGTCAATATATGACTGCATTGTTTTGGCTAAGTAATGATGATTGAGTAAGGAACTCAATCTTTATATTTGCTATATGAATTAAAAGCATGTATGCCATGTTACCTTAATGAGATGTATATCGAGCATGTTATTATGTGTTATGTGATGCATGAAAACTGTTAGACTTTGCTGGGCTGTCGAGCTCACTCTTGCAAATAACCACTTTTGCAGGTCAAGATTTTAAGGTAAAGATATGTGCTAAGTGAGTTATAGAGATCTATATTCACGAAGATTACTTATGTTTTATGAGAAATGTATTTCATATTTTGAACGTAACATGTTGTTGAATTGTAAGTTGAGCTATCCAATGTATATGGATATTTAGTTATGATGTAAGACTTTGTATAGTCATTTTGTTGTAACGATTCATGATATAAGATTGAATCAAAGAGATGTAATGTAAAGGTTGCGATTCAGGGCATGAAAGAAGGAAATGTAAAAACGTTTTAAATATTCCGCAATTTTTGTGTTTTTAATATCGAATAATGATGTAAAATTTGAGATTTAATGTGTGGTTAACGACCGAAGTTGAGATTTAAATTGTATGGATTTTGGGGTCGTTACAGTTGGTATCAAAGCTGTAGGTTAGAAGCCTTAGGTAGGAGTACCGTAGGCTATAACCTTAGAGAAGAGAGGTGAAGATAATAAACGAATAAGCTCAAATAGAGTTTGAACAATAAGAAGTAATTTAAGAATTTATAAAGAAGGGGTTAAAACATGCGTGAAATGATTCAAAGAAGAATCTCGCAGAGTTATAAGGAATGTGAATGTGGGGTTACCTAACTCTAGGATGTAAAGTGATAGTAAATAGACAATGTTTATCAAAAGAGAATGATAAAGAAGTTTAGAATAGAGAGTTATATTTAAGTATGGTGCAATTGTACTCTTTAGTAGTTGATGCATGGTATCTGGGCTAAACGATTCCTTCATAGAGCAGAGGTATATACGAACTAGCAACTCGGAACCTAGTTTGTTGGTTGTTTGTGGGAAACCACTCAGCGTACCATATTGAAACTGTTAGAAACTCGATGTGTACCAAGTATAGAAATGGACACGTATGATGAAAGTGTAGAACTCCAATGAAATTTTGAGCGATGTAAATGAAGTTAGAAATTCTTAAAGGAAGAATTTTTTTTTAAACAAGAAGATTCAAAGAAGAATCTAAGAGATATAAAGATAAGAAATGGGAGTTATCTAACTCCAATAGCCAAGATAACGAAAAATGTCGTAAATGAAAGAAAAGAAAGAGGATCGTAAAACAAAAAGATCACGAGTTAAAAAAAGAATTTTAAGGGAGATGATTATAGACTAAGATCACGACGTGATCTTTTTAAGTTATAGAAGAAAGATGGTCTGTAATGTTTGAATAATTATAGCTTAATGCTATGAAGATGGTGTACTATGAAATAGTACGAGATAACTCACGAGGAGTTATAAATGATGTGATACGAAGAATTCGAATCGAGCAAAGAGTAAGTTAAGAGCAATATAGAGTTAGGTGGGGTTTCAATTGAGGACTCCTGTGATGGCTGAGTTGTACAAATCTTTGTATGGGCGAGGGTTTTGTGCTTGCACTCAGTTTATCACATTGATAATCATTGGAATGTTTGTATCGCGCTATTTGTTGTATGCCTGTTGTGAAGGTGATTCTTTTCTCATGTGTATAACAAATAGGTATAGTATAGTTAGAGAATATTATAAGGTTAAGTGCGAGTTCTTAAAACTCATACTTATGGTAGGTTCAAGACTCATAATTATATGGTATATTTTTGAACCCCTCAGCGAATGGACCCTATGGTCTGACTAGGATAAGTTCTTAAACTCATATGATTCTGACAAGTTCATGAACTCATAACGTGTGGTAAGTTTGACGAACTGGGTATAGATAAGTGTGAATAGAGTATTGAGGATGATAGGAATAGATAGACCTATTAAGCAATGGATCATTATAGAAAGTGGAGTTGATGGTGGAAGCATAGGTATTCTAAATCTACTAGCTATGCTAGACTTTCGAAATTTATTGACTTCGTACTGATGTTTACACTTCTATTTTTTTGAAAAATATTGGATCAAATGATGGAACCAATGAGTTTTAACAACAATACTATTATTCGTATGTCTATGCTAATTGCTTCGGCTAGACAAAAATGATTTGCAATATATCAAAATGTATTTTATATCATTAATGCATCATGTAACCTGGTGCAAAGATGATAAAAAAATGATGGAGTCATCAATGCAGTATTACCTAGTGTTGGATGTGATCTAAGGATCGTCAGCCCACTATGGTATGATGTAGTATGATAAAATCACCAAATGACGGAATCCTCAACGGACTGTAAATACAGTGCGGTATCATAACGTCATAAAAAGATTTTTGAGATTTCTTTAAGATATGAGAATTCATATCTATGTATGTATATGTATATTTCGGTTGATGTCCGAATTATTGTAGAGGTCTATGCTATTTGATTCAGCTAGACGAATATTGAAAGATGTTCATGAAATTCAAGTGTTTATTGAAAAGTTATGCCAAACCAAATTATTTTGGTGCGAATTCAGATGTTGAAAAGCTAAGGTAAACAACCCTATAAGGGGACATGTTTTCGGGGACAATGGTTCCGAGCGTAACACATATAGTCGTTACAAAACACTACGTTGCAGCCCAACGTAGTGGTACAATAGGCTGGCCACCTAGTGTACGTAAAGAGGGTGTTTTCAGTCTTTGTGATTGATAAACACTCTGGTTTGCAGTGTGAAGGATTGAGTTGAAGCACTAGTAAATCGAGAATAGAGTTCACGGTCTTGTGACCCCTCAGCATGATTTGGAATCTTTTAAATTCCTGAGTTATTCATACTACTTCCTAATTATTGAGCAATTATAGAAGATTCTTGCTATTCTAAAAGGCGAATGTGGTAAGGATGATATTCCTTAGAAACAAGTAAGTCGTAGAATGCGACACTGAATGATGAATATATTGAATAAGTGAGAAAAGAAGTGTTGATATTAGAAGGAGATGAGTTATCAAAGAATAATGTAAATCTCTTAATAAAAAAGTTTAATAATTGTAGAAAGATCTTTGTGGAAAGGAAGTCGTTATAGAATCCAATGAATGAATAATGTATTAACGTAAAATCTATTTTTGATAGATTGAAGATTAATAAATAAAATTTCGAGGACGAAATTCTTAGAAGAAATGGTGAATGTAATATCCTGAGTGTTTGTGATAGCGATCCTTAGAAAACGAAATGAATGAGTTAAGAATATAATACTCATAATATAATTGAGTTCAAGTGATAGTTATGAAATGAAACCTAGAATTTGTTAAGAAATAAATGTAGTAGAAAATATAAAACAAATATTAAGGTCATGTGTTGAAGTTATTCAACGAAGAGATTTGACGAAAACCTGAGTAAGGTAGGGTTTTGGTGATTCCGAGGACGGAATCCTTATAAGGAGGGAAAATGTGACGAATGAATTATTTGAGTGGTGATTCTGGGGACAGAATCCTTGTAAGGAGGGAATGATGTAACAATCCAGAATTTTATTAACAATCCAAAATTTTATTTGTAATTTAAAATATTTATGAAATTAAATAAACATTTTATTTATGTGATTGTTGTTAGTATATACTTGTGAATTAAATTTATTAGATAATACTTTAATTTAATTTAACAGTTAGAGAGTTGTTAAAAAAAAATTTATGAGTTGCTATATTGATGTCGTAATTTAATAATTAAAGTGATATATTAATTATTAAATAAAATTATAATGAGATTATAATTTTGTGATATTTGGTCAAGTGGAAAATTTATTTAGTATGTGGTAATTAGTTTATTTAATTAAGATTGGATATGGAAATCCAAGTAAACAATGTGGGACAATAAACTATATTATATGTGACTTATGAAAATAAATTAAAAGAGTTTTAATTTGGTTTTACCAAACAAACCCATAGAGCTTTTAAAATTCTTATTTTAATCTTGTTTTGCCAAATAAGGCTTAAGGAATGATTAAGACATTATTTTAATATGGCTTTGCCAAACAAGCCTTAGGGCTTTTAAAATTCTAATTTTGTAACTTATATATTAAATTGATAATTAGTATATGTAATTATATTGGGAGTTACATATTCTATAATTATATGTGTTATATGTATATTGTATATACACTAAGTTACGTTAGTTTTCTAAACCTAAGTCTAACTAAGAACAAAGAGAAGAAGAGAGAATGCAGAGACGAAGAGGAAGAAGAAGAAGAAGAATGGGAAACCTTGAGAAAACAAAAGAAAAGCTTTCATCATCTCCATATTTTCTCCTAATTCAACCTAGAAAGGTATCAAACTAACACTTATACAAAATTAAGATGTTATGTATTTAGTCTTTGTAAACTTAGGTTTTCATGATTATGTATTCATATGTATATATGGTGTTCATATGTGATTGTATGCCATGAAAGGATTTTCACAATACAAGTATTGTAAAAACAAGTTTCAAAATCATGTTCTTCTATGTTTTCATAGTTTTAGAGTTTTATAGTTGTTCAAAAGTTTCAATTCACAAAGATATGATGAACATGATGAAATCATGTTCATAGTGTTTGATTATGAGTTATATGGTTGTTCTAGCAAATTCAATCCATGTAATTTTGATAAACAAGAGGAATTGGATTCATAATATTTTTCTATAAAATAATTTTTGAAAAAATGGCTTTTTAAACTATTAAATTGATGTTTGGTTATGATTTATTATTGAAATTGATCGTGTATTGTGTTAGTATGTTAAGAATATGAGTTATCACAATTGAAATTACTTGAATTGGTTTAAAAACGAATTCACAGTGAATAATTTCGCTATGAATGTTAAAAGAAGAAGAAAGAAGAGAAATAGTGAAATTAAAGGTTGTAATCTTTGATGTTTGTGTTGTTTAAATGGCTAGAAACACGTTAGAAAACATTAGATTATGTTTCTGTAAACCTATTACACATTGGGTAGGTTGGTATGGTTGCTAGAAAGGAGCTTGGAGGCCTAATTTGGCTTTCCGTAGTGTTCAAGAGCTGAAATCGCGAAGTCGTAGTAGAGACCCCCGCCCCGGCGGGCCCCCCTAGTGTAAAAACCCCCGCCCCCGCGGGGGGGTATTCTGTCAAGACAAAATTTTGGGAAAAAAAAAACTGATCGGACATAGTTTACTAAAACAAGTATAATGTTTTCATACGAACTCTGATTGAGATGATTCAAGATGATCCGAAACGAGGACGAGTAGACCAACAACTTTTATTCTTTAAGGTTTTCAATTTGAAATGGTTATGAAGGGTCAAAATGGTCATCTTTAGGAATGTTATGTTTTCGCAAGCATTCAGAGGGCGTCAGACATGCACGTATGCTAGTGTAGTGCTCTTGACAATAAAAGATGTTGTTCTAAGTTATAAAACATGAATGTTAGTAAATATAATGATGCTTAACATTAATATAATGATGTATTAGATAAGTTATTGAAACATAGTAAGCATACACAAAAGATGCAAATCAGGCGTGTGACGAATAAATGTCGAAACACCGTGATAATTGTTAATGAACGTAAAAAGTGTTTTTAGTCAAATGAAATGGATATTATAAAGTATGAAATGGGTTTAATATAAAACCAATAATGATTTCTAGCAAAATTTAAATACTTTAATGAATTTTGAATATTACATAAGTCGAAAAGTTAACACAATCTAATTGAACATTGTGTGTTAATTAATAGAAAAGATTATGAGATGTGGAGTATAGTTTACATTAAAATTACTATGTGTTGTTATGTGACTAATAGTTGATGTGTATGATTATATAATTGTGTAGGGCACGTGAAGTGCAGATAACTGTAAGCTGTTAAACTGTTATTGGTAAACAACAATCAAGGCAAGTCTTTTGGTTCCTATTTATTACGTGGACTTGATGAACTGTTTTAAATTGTATGATATGTTATACATGTTAAAATCATAAAATGTTTAAGTCAATATATGACTGCATTTTTTTGGCTAAGTAATGATGATTGAGTAAGGAACTCAATCTTTATATTTGCTATATGAATTAAAAGCATGTATGCCATGTTACCTTAATGAGATGTATATCGAGCATGTTATTATGTGTTATGTGATGCATGAAAACTGTTAGACTTTGCTGGGCTGTCGAGCTCACTCTTGCAAATAACCACTTTTGCAGGTCAAGATTTTAAGGTAAAGATATGTGCTAAGTGAGTTATAGAGATCTATATTCACGAAGATTACTTATATTTTATGAGAAATGTATTTCATATTTTGAACGTAACATGTTGTTGAATTGTAAGTTGAGCTATCTAATGTATATGGATATTTAGTTATGATGTAAGACTTTGTATAGTCATTTTGTTGTAACGATTCATGATATAAGATTGAATCAAAGAGATGTAATGTAAAGGTTGCGATTCAGGGCATGAAAGAAGGAAATGTATAAACATTTTAAATATTCCGTAATTTTAGTGTTTTTAATATCGAATAATGATGTAAAATTTGAGATTTAATGTGTGGTTAACTACCGAAGTTGAGATTTAAATTGTATGGATTTTGGGGTCGTTACAGCCTACCCCCAGAGCGTGAAATTCAATTTTGTATCGACCTTGAACCCGGTACAAAACCGATTTCCAAAGCCCCATATCGAATGGCTCCTATTGAACTTCAGGAGTTAAAGATCCAACTGCAGGAATTGTTAGACATTAGCTTTATTCGTCCTAGTACTTCTCC
Source organism: Panax notoginseng (assembly GCA_016801055.1). Taxonomy (NCBI): domain Eukaryota; kingdom Viridiplantae; phylum Streptophyta; class Magnoliopsida; order Apiales; family Araliaceae; genus Panax; species Panax notoginseng. The sequence goes on along the minus strand of CM029014.1, from coordinate 166,149,042 downwards.
TTGGGGTGCTCCTGTGCTATTCGTGAAGAAGAAAGATGGAAGTATGCGACTTTGTATTGATTATCAGGAGTTAAACCATGTCACCATAAAAAACAGATACCCATTGCCATTTATTGATGACCTGTTTGACCAGTTGCAAGGAGCACAATTCTTTTCAAAGATCGATCTTCGTTCTGGATATCATCAGCTGAAGGTTAGAACTGAGGATATTCCAAAGACGGCTTTTAGAACTCGGTACGGGCATTATGAGTTCCTAGTCATGTCCTTTGGATTGACTAATGCTCCTGCTGCCTTCATGGATATGATGAACCGGGTATTCAAGGAATATTTGGATCACTTTGTGGTCGTCTTTATTGATGACATCCTTATTTATTCCAAAAGCCGTGAAGATCATGAACAACAGTTGAGGCTGGTACTCCAAAAGCTTCGTGAATACAAGCTTTATGCCAAGTTGAAGAAATGCTAGTTCTGGTTGGAGGAGGTAGCATTTCTTGGGCACGTAGTATCAAGTCGTGGAATATCGGTTGACCCGGCAAAGATTGAAGCTATTCAAAGCTGGGAGCAACCTAAATCAGTGACCGAAGTACGTAGCTTTCTTGGTTTAGCTGGTTATTACCGGAGATTCGTGGAAGAATTTTCTCGAATCGCTACTACATTAACTCAGCTGACTCGGAAAGATACAAAGTTCGGTTGGAGCTAAGAATACGAGCAGAGTTTTCAAGAACTCAAGAGGAGACTCATTTCAGCACCTGTTCTAACAATACCATCTGGCTCGGAGGGATTTGTCATCTACAGTGATGCTTCGAGCAAAGGCTTGGGATGCATTCTCATGCAACATGGAAAAGTCATAGCCTATGCATCAAGACAACTCAAGGAATATGAGAGGAATTATCCTACTCATGATCTAGAATTGGCAGCTATTGTCTTTGCACTTAAAGTTTGGAGGCATTACTTGTATGGGGAGAAGGTGGAGATCTTTACGGATCATAAAAGCCTCAAATATTTCTTCACTCAAAAGGAACTCAACATGCGACAACGACGTTGGCTTGAACTATTGAAAGATTATGATCATACCATTCGATACCATCCTGAAAAAGCGAACGTGGTAGCTGACGCATTGAGTAGAAGATCATATGCAAGTACGAGTGAAATATTGTCAACACAAAAGCCCATTTTGTGTGACTTGCAAAGGATGGAGATAGAGTTAAAGACTCCAGGGACCCATGTGATGATGGCGAATATACGAGTAGAACCAACTTTAATCGATAAAGTTAAAGCTGCTCAAGCTACAGACCTGGAGCTGATGCGTATGAGGAAGAAAGTGCAAGAAGGTTCTATGCCGGAAGCAAGAATCGATGAAGAAGGAATACTTTGAGTCAACTCCAGACTTTGTCTTCCTAACAACCCTGATTTAAAGTATGAAATCATGATGGAGGCGCACAACACACCGTTTGCAATCCATCCTGGAAGTACCAAAATGTATCATGATCTTCGTCATACATTTTGGTGGAGCAATATGAAGAGAGAGATAGCGTTGTTTATCTCAAGGTGTCTAACTTGTCAACGAGTCAAAGCGGAGAATCAAGTACCAAAAGGTCCATTGTAACCACTTGAAATTCCAGAATGGAAGTGGGAGCACATTACCATGGATTTCGTTACCAGTCTTCCTAAGGTTTCTCAAGGTATAGATGCGATTTGGGTCATTGTTGATAGATTGACCAAGTCTGCTCATTTCTTACCGATACGAGAAACTTATACACTTGAACGTCTTGCTCGTATGTACATAAACGAGATTATAAGACTGCATGGTATGCCAGTATCCATAGTTTCTGATCGAGACCTAAGATTCACTTCACAATTTTGGGTTAGTTTACAAAAAGCTATGGGCACAGATTTACGATTTAGTTCGGCATATCATCCTCAGACGGACGGACAATCAGAGAGGACTATTCAAACTCTAGAAGATTTATTAAGACTCTGTGTTTTTGACTTCAAGGAAAGTTGGGACGAGTTCTTACCATTGGTGGAGTTTTCCTACAACAACAGTTATCAAGCAAGTATTGGCATGGCTCCATTCGAAGCATTATATGGAAGAAAATGTCGTTCTCCAGTATGCTGGGATGAGGTAGGTGAAGCAACGTTGTTGGGACCGGAGTTGGTACGTATGACTACAGAAAAGATTCAAGCGATCCGACAACGTATAAAAACCTCACAAGATCGACAAAAGAGTTATGTTGATCTTCATCGAAAGGACGTGGAATTTGATATAGGAGATCATGTGTTCTTACGTGTTGCTCCATGGAAAGGAGTTACGAGATTTGGAAAAAAAGGAAAGCTCAATCCTCGATTCATCGATCCATTTTTAATCCTCGATCGAGTAGGAACTATGGATTATAGACTCGCTTTACTGCCAAGTATGTCTCGTGTTCATAACGTTTTTCACATATCCATGTTACGCAAATATGTGGAAGACCCGAACCACATTATTGAGTTAGAACCAGACGAAATAGCGGAGGATTTGACGTATGAAGAAGTTCCTGTTCAAATCTTGGATAAGAAGGAAAATATTCCACGCTCCAAGGTTATACCTCAAGTCAAAGTTTTGTGAAGAAACCACGATGTTGAGGAAATGACTTCGGAGTTAGAATCTGAAATGAAATCAAGGTATCCTTACCTCTTCGACATACCAGGTATGTACCCTAATTTCGAGGGCAAAATTTCATAAGAAGGGGAGGTTGTAAGACCCCAACTTTTATAAATAAAGATGAATTTTCTATAAATATCATTTTTGAATATTATGGAGTTAATTTGATGTAATGTTATAGTTGTGGGTAATATTTATAAATTTTGCAAAGTACGCAAGTTGTTATATAATATTCGATTGGTCGGGGAATATTCGTTTTAACAGGGAATATTCGTTCAACGGCACAATCATTAGTGGACCCCACAACGGAATTATTGTCGGATTGAGAAAACGACAAAAATATTTTATTAAAAATAACGGCGGATGTTTTACCATTGATACTGTTGAACTACTCGGTAGTAAAAGTACAGTAATACGTGTGGTTGCATAGTAGCACACGGTATTGATTATTAATGCTTATGTGAGAAGTCACTCAGTTTGATTCAATTATTGTCAGTTAATAATATGAATTATTTAGCGATAATGACGTTTTGTTTTATTCGTATTATTAACGTAATAAAACAGAAACATCTTTTTATATAAAACAGAATACTTTATTAAAGTTATTTTATAAATAGAATATATTTTATTTTATTTAAAAGATTTTTCTTTAAATATGGACCGTCAGATTAAAGTAATCAATCTGGACCGTTCATGGATTAGTTACTATGCATTCTATTTTTCTATAAATAGCAGCTCATTCCTTCACTATTTCTTATGAATTCACTGAACTCTAGAGAGAGAAACTATAGAGAGAGAGAAGAAGAGTATTCTGCTACTTAACTACTTCTTTTTTACAGCTCTTCTTTAAAACGGTAAGGGGTGTTATTCTTTCTTATTCATGAAGAGAACTGCTGTTGTTCCATTTCTTATTATTCTGTTGGAATAACCTGTATACGCGGTCTACCCTATACTTGGTGACATTCTTCTATTATTCTGTTGGAACATCCTGTCTGTGTGTTTTACACCGGACCTGGTTCCGTCTTTATTATTATTCTGTTGGAACATCCTGTCTGTGTGTTTTACACCGGACCTGGTTCCATCTTTATTATTATTCTGTTGGAACATCCTGTCTGTGTGTTTTACACCGGACCTGGTTCCGTCTTTATTATTATTCTGTTGGAATATACTGTCTGTGCGTTTTACGCCGGACCTGGTTCCATTATTTATTATTATGTCGGAATATCCTGTCTGTGCGTTTTCGCCGGACCTGGTTCCATTATTTATTATTCTATTAGAATAACATGTCTGTGCGGTCTATCGCGTGCATGGTGGTTTCTTTTGTTATTCCATTCTTTATTATACTCAGTTGGTTAAGTTTTGACTTCTATACTCCATGAAATTTGTGGAATATCCTTGATAGTTGCGTTTCATCCAGTATCTTTTCAAGAAAATATTCTTCTAAGCATTCTTAAATTTTACTCCACAAAGCAGTATCATGTTGACAATTTGGACGTTGTTAATTCCTGGATAAATTAATTCTTGAACTTGTTTTATTGAATTCTTATATCATTGTCATTATCCTCATGTTTATAAAATGTTGAAAGTCATCTGTGGCCTGTAGTGCATAGATGGACTTGGTATGATTATGACCAGGGATTATTCGGTATAATCATGACCGTAATGTTACAAATGATGTGGTAAAAGTCCTCATTGGCCCGTAGTGCATTGATGGACAGTTGTTGGCATGATCATGACCATTAATGAATACATGAATATCCTTGGCCGTAGTGCTGGGGTGATTCGATGATGTGAATTATTTTATTAAGTTGAGCCCCAGCGATCACAGTGTTGAAAAACCTTTTAAATCATAAAAGATAGTAGAGTTTATTTTCTACTTGACTCTTTTAATGGATTGCATGTTCCGTTGCAGTTAAACTTGATGTCTATTATATTTTATCAGTTTAATATTGTTGAAGGCTAATGATAATTTATTCTGCATTATCTTAGTAATAATATTTCTTACTGGGCTAGTTGAGCTCACCCTTTCTTTCACTGTTCTCTTCAGGAAATGAGAACGTAGCCGGGGCAAGTCGGGGAACGGAGTGATGGTCCGAATGATAATATTAGTTAGTAGTCCTCACTATTCTATGTAACGGTGTGTTAATAAATGTAATGGGGACTTCTTTTGAGTATGAATACTCTCTAGAAGATAATATTTGTATTCAAACTCACAGTTTATGTTTTGTCGTATTGTACACGACAGTTGTATTAGTAAGTTGTATTTGTATTTTTTACTATGTATCTGACTACCCAAGATGGGTGATGTATACCTAATTTTGGGGGCGTCACAGTTGGTATCAGAGCTTAGGGATATGATCCCTGGCTAAGATGTGAGAATATAACTAGGAGGGGAGAGACGGGGAATTCCTTCGCTAGTATGACCTGCCTAAGTTTATTTGCCTGATATTTAATTAGTCGGTCATAATATGAGGATAATATATGACATATCAATTAACTTTTATTTTGTGGCAGTATCTGAAAATGGCATCTTAGAATGTTGAGAATAGCAATGGAGCACAGGCGACTGTTGATTCACCACATATCAATAATCAGGATAATGTGCATCAGGAAGGTGACAATCCTCATGCAAACAACAACACTGACCAGATGATGAATGATGGAATGTTCAGAAACTTTATGCAGTTCATGCAACAACAGGCGAGAGCGGCTCCTGTCCAAAATATAGGTGGAAACACTGAAAACTCTCGGACGGTCACCGCTAAATAGTTCAAGGAGCTGGGACCACCAGAGTTTAAGGGAGAGCCAAAACCACTTATAGCTGAAACATGGATAAAACAGATTAGCAAGATATTTGATGTCTTGGGATGCTCCGAGGAGCAAAAGGTTCCATTTGCCGCCTTTATGTTGCGAGGAGAGGGAGATTACTGGTGAAAATCGATTAAGCATACTCAACCTGCCGCACTGAAGATGTCTTGGGAGAAGTTCCAAGAGCTGTTCAATGACAAATACTTTCCCGAAAGTGTTCGTCACATGAAGGAGGTGGAGTTCGTCAAATTGGAGCAGAATAATATGACCGTGTCGCAGTATGAGGCTAAATTTGCTAAGTTGTCCCGGTTTGCGTCCCACTTGGTGGATAATGAAGAGCGAATGACGCGAATGTTTTTGCGAGGTTTGAAACCTGAGATACGTCAACATCTTATTTCTCATAAATTATATTTGTATTTAGATGTTGTTAATAGGGCTCAGTTAGTGGAGCGCGATAACGAGTCAACGCAACCAAAAGAGAGCAGTCGGCAAAATGATAATACCAGTGAAAGAAGTCATCGAAGCGGTGACAACAAGCGTGGGGGGAATCAACAGGCCAGAAATGGTAACCACTTCAGTGGTAATCAGGGTCAAAACAATAAGAATGGTCATTTCAAGAAGAGGAGATTCAACAATGATGGAAAGACGTCAGCACTAGCACCCGTTGTTAAGGAAGGAGAACGACCACCTATCACATGTTTCAAATGCGGAGGGGAGGGGCACATCAGTCCAAACTGCGCGATGCCGTCTAAAGCATGTTATAATTGTGGAAGAGAAGGTAATTTAGCTCGATTTTGTCGTTTACCAAAAACAAGTTCAGCCAAGATGGAGACACCAAAGGCCGTCCCAGAAAAGTCAAAACCGGTAGTGCAAGGGAGAGCGTTTGTTGTGACCTCCCAAAAAGCAAGGAACCCGAATGAGGTCATCACATGTAAGCTTATCATAAACTCTAACGAAGTCTATACTTTATTTGATACTGGTTCTACCCATTCTTTTATTTCTCCTACTTGCGCTCATCGATTAAATTTGATTCCGGAGAAATTAGACTTTGACTTAGCTGTTGAAACTCCATTGGGAGAAACCTTCATTACATCCACGGTTTATAAGTCTTGTTTAGTTCAAGTTGGTACCCACACATTACCTGTTGATCTTATTTTATTAAAAATACTTGCATTTGACGTGATTCTAGGGATTGATTGGTTAACTACTCATCATGCAAAAATTGATTCTTTTCGTAAGGTTGTTAGCTTTCATATTCATAATCGACCTATTATGCGAATTCAAGCAACCAAACCATTAAAATCAATCACTGTCATCTCAAGCCATAAAGCTATTCGTTTATTGAAAAACGGATGTCAAGCTTTCTTAGCTCATATCACGGATCTAAAAAAAAATACGTTAGTTTTGAATGATATTTCCATTGTTAATAAATTCCCTGACGTATTCCCTGAAGAACTTCCTGTCCTACCCCCAGAGCATGAAATTGAATTTTGTATCGACCTTGAACCCGGTACAAAACCCATTTCCAAAGCCCCATATCGAATGGCTCCTATTGAACTTCAGGAGTTAAAGATCCAACTGCAGGAATTGTTAGACATTGACTTTATTCGTCCTAGTACTTCTCCTTGGGGTGCTCCTGTGCTATTCGTGAAGAAGAAAGATGGAAGTATGCGACTTTGTATTGATTATCGGGAGTTGAATCATGTCACCATCAAAAACAGGTACCCATTGCCACGTATTGATGACCTGTTTGACCAGTTGCAAGGAGCACAATTCTTTTCAAAGATCGATCTTCGTTCTGGATATCATCAGCTGAAGGTTAGAGCTGAGGATATTTCAAAGACGGCTTTTAGAACTCGGTACGGGCATTATGAGTTCCTAGTCATGTCCTTTGGATTGACTAATGCTCCTGCTGCCTTCATGGATATGATGAACCGGGTATTCAAGGAATATTTAGATCACTTTGTGGTCGTCTTTATTGATGACATCCTTATTTATTCCAAAAGCCGTGAAGATCATGAGCAACACTTGAGGCTGGTACTCCAAAAGCTTCGTGAATACAAGCTTTATGCCAAGTTGAAGAAATGCTAGTTCTGGCTGGAGGAGGTAGCATTCCTTGGGCACGTAGTATCAAGTCGTGGAATATCGGTTGACCCGATAAAGATTGAAGCTATTCAAAGCTGGGAGCAACCTAAATCAGTGACCAAAGTACGTAGCTTTCTTGGTTTAGCTGGTTATTATCGGAGATTCGTGGAAGGATTTTCTCGAATCGCTACTCCATTAACTCAGCTGACTCGAAAAGATACAAAGTTCGGTTGCAGCGAAGAATGTGAACAGAGTTTTCAAGAACTCAAGAGGAGACTCATTTCAGCACCTGTTCCAACGATACCATCTGGCTCGGAGGGATTTGTCATCTACAGTGATGCTTCGAGCAAAGGCTTGGGATGCGTTCTCATGCAATATGGAAAAGTCATAGCCTACGCATCAAGACAACTCAAGGAATATGAGAGGAATTATCCTACTCATGATATAGAATTGGCAGCTGTTGTCTTTGCACTTAAAATTTGGAGGCATTACTTGTATGGGGAGAAGGTGGAGATCTTTACGGATCATAAAAGCCTCAAATATTTCTTCACTCAAAAGGAACTCAACATGCGACAACGACGTTGGCTTGAACTACTGAAAGATTATGATCATACCATTCAATACCATCTTGGAAAAGCGAACGTGGTAGCTGACGCATTGAGTAGAAGATCATATGCAAGTACGAGTGCAATATTGTCAACACAAAAGCCCATTTTTTGTGACTTGCAAAGGATGAAGATAGAGTTAAAGACTCCAAGGACCCATGTGATGACGGCGAATATACGAGTAGAACCAACTTTAATCGATAAAGTTAAAGCTGCTCAAGCTACAGACCTGGAGCTGATGCATATGAGGAAGAAAGTGCAAGAAAGTTCTATGTCGGAAGCAAGAATCGATGAAGAAGGAATACTTCGAGTCAACTCCAGACTTTGTGTTCCTAACAACCCTGATTTAAAGTATGAAATCATGATGGAAGCGCACAACACACCGTTTGCAATCCATCCTAGAAGTACCAAAATGTATCGTGATCTTCGTTATACATTTTGGTGGAGCAATATGAAGAGAGAGATAGTGTTGTTTATCTCAAGGTGTCTAACTTGTCAACGAGTCAAAGCGGAGCATCATATACCAAAAGGTCCATTGCAACCACTTAAAATTCCAGAATGGAAGTGGGAGCACATTACCATGGATTTCGTTACCGGTCTTCCTAAGGTTTCTCAAGGTATAGATGCGATTTGGGTCATTATTGATAGATTGACCAAGTCTGCTCATTTCTTACCGATACGAGAAACTTATACACTTGAACGTCTTGCTCGTATGTACATAAAAGAGATTGTAAGACTGCATAGTATTCCAGTATCCATAGTTTCTGATCGAGACCTAAGATTCACTTCACGATTTTGGGTTAGTTTACAAAAAGCTATGGGCACAGATTTATGATTTAGTTTGGCATATCATCCTCAGACGGACGGACAATCAGAGAGGACTATTCAAACTCTAGAAGATTTCTTAAGACTCTGTGTCTTTGACTTCAAGGGAAGTTGGGATAAGTTCTTACCATTGGTGGAGTTTTCCTACAACAACAGTTATCAAGCAAGTATTGGCATGGCTCCATTCGAAGCATTGTATGGAAGAAAATGTCGTTCTCCAGTATGCTGGGATGAGGTAGGTGAAACAACGTTGTTGGGACCGGAGTTGGTACGTATGACTACAAAAAAGATTCAAACGATCCGACAACGTATAAAAACCTCACAAGATCGACAAAAAAGTTATGTTGATCTTCATCGAAAGGACGTGGAATTTGATATATGAGATCATGTGTTCTTACGTGTTGCTCCATGGAAATAAGTTACGAGATTTGGAAAAAGAGGAAAGCTCAATCCTCGATTCATCGGTCCGTCTTTAATCCTCGATCGAGTAGGAACTGTGGCTTATAGACTCGCTTTACCGCCAAGTATGTCTCGTGTTCATAACGTTTTTCACATATCCATGTTACGCAAATATGTGGAAGACCCGAACCATATTATTGAGTTAGAACCGGACGAAATAGCAGAGGATTTGACGTATGAAGAAGTTCCTATTCAAATTTTGGATAAGAAGGAACATATTATACGCTCCAAGGTTATACCTCAAGTCAAAGTTTTGTGGAGAAACCACGATGTTGAGAAAATGACTTGGGAGTTAGAATCTGAAATGAAATCAAGGTATCCTTACCTCTTCGACACACCAGGTATGTTCCCTAATTTCGAGGGCGAAATTTCATAAGAAGCGGAGGTTGTAGAACCCCAACTTTTATAAATAAAGATGAATTTTCTGTAAATATCATTTTTGAATATTATGGAGTTAATTTGATATAATGTTATAGTTGTGGGTAATATTTATAAATTTTGCAAAGTACGCAAGTTGTTATATAATATTCGATTGGTCGGGGAATATTCGTTTTAACAGGAAATATTCGTTCAACGGCACAATTATTGGTGGACCCCACAACGGAATTATTGTCAGAATGAGAAAACGACAAAAATATTTTATTAAAAATAACGGCGGAAGTTTTACCATTGATACTGTTAAACTACTCGGTAGTAAAAGTATAGTAATACGTGTGGTTGCATAGTAGCACACGGTATTGATTATTAATGCTTATGTGAGAAGTCACTTAGTTTGATTCAATTATTGTCAGTTAATAATATGAATTATTTAGCGATAATGACGTTTTGTTTTATTCGTATTATTAACGTAATAAAACAGAAACATCTTTTTATATAAAACAAAATACTTTATTAAAGTTATTTATAAATAGAATATATTTTATTTTATTTAAAAGATTTTTCTTTAAATATGGACCGTCAGATTAAAGTAATCAATCTGGACCGTTCATGGATTAGTTACTATGCATTCTATTTTTCTATAAATAGCAGCTCATTCCTTCATTATTTCTTACGAATTCACTGAACTCTAGAGAGAGAAACTATAGAGAGAGAGAAGAAGAGTATTCTGCTACTTAACTACTTCTTTTTTACAGCTCTTCTTTAAAACGGTAAGGGGTGTTATTCTTTCTTATTCATGAAGAGAACTTTTCTTGTTCCATTTCTTATTATTCTGTTGGAATAACCTGTATACGCGGTCTACCCTATACTTGGTGACATTCTTCTATTATTCTGTTGGAACATCCTGTCTGTGTGTTTTACACCGGACCTAGTTCCGTCTTTATTATTATTCTGTTGGAACATCCTGTCTGTTGGAACATCCTATCTGTGTGTTTTACACCGGACCTGGTTCCGTCTTTATTATTATTCTGTTGGAACATCCTGTCTGTGTGTTTTACACCGGACCTGGTTCCGTCTTTATTATTATTCTGTTGGAATATCCTGTCTGTGTGTTTTACGCCGGACCTGGTTCCATTATTTATTATTCTGTCAGAATATCCTGTCTGTGCGTTTACGCCGGACCTGGTTCCATTATTTATTATTCTGTTGGAATAACCTGTCTGTGCGGTCTATCGCATGCATGGTGGTTTCTTTTGTTATTCCATTCTTTATTATACTCAGTTGGTTAAGTTTTGACTTCTATACTCCATGAAATTTGTGGAATATCCTTGATAGTTGCGTTTCATCTAGTATCTTTTCAAGAAATTATTCTTCTAAGCATTCTTAAATTTTACTCCACAAAGCAGTATCATGTTGACAATTTGGACGTTGTTAATTCCCGGATAAATTAATTCTTGAACTTGTTTTATTGAATTCTTATATCATTGTCATTATCCTCATGTTTATAAAATGTTGAAAGTCATCTGTGGTCTGTAGTGCATAGATGGACTTGGTATGATTATGACCAGGGATTAATCGGTATAATCATGACCATTAATGAATACACGAATATCCTTGGCCGTAGTGCAGGGGTGATTCGATGATGTGGATTATTTTATTAAGCTGAGTCCCAGCGATCACAGTGTTGAAAAACCTTTTAAATCATAAAAGATAGTAGAGTTTATTTTCTACTTGACTCTTTTAATGGATTGCTTGTTCCGCTGCAGTTAAACTTGATGTCTATTATATTTTATCAGTTTAACATTGTTGAAGGCTAATGATAATTTATTCTGCATTATCTTAGTCATAATATTTCTTACTGGGCTAGTTGAGCTCACCCTTTCTTTCACTGTTCTCTTCAGGAAATGAGAACGTAGCTGGGGCAAGTCGGGGAACGGAGTGATGGTCCGAATGATAGTATTAGTTAGTAGTCCTAACTATTCTATGTAATGGTGTGTTAATAAATGTAATGAGGACTCCTTTTGAGTATGAATACTCTATAGAAGATAATATTTGTATTCAAACTCACAGTTTATGTTTTGTCGTATTGTACACGACAGTTGTATTAGTAAGTTGTATTTGTATTTTGTACTATGTATCTGACGACCCAAGATGGGTGATGTATACCTAATTTTGGGGGCGTCACAGTTGGTATCAGAGCTTAGGGATATGATCCCTGGCTAAGATGTGATAATAGAACTAGGAGGGGAGAGACGGGGAATTCCTTCGCTAGTATGACCTACCTAAGTTTATTTGCATGGTATTTAATTGGTCGGTCATAATATAAGGATAATATATGACATCAATTAACTTTTATTTTGTGGCAGTATCTGAAAATGGCATCTGAGAATGTTGAGAATAGCAATGGAGCACAGGCGACTGTTGATTCACCACATATCAATAATCAGGATAATGTGCATTAGGAAGGTGACAATCCTCATGCAAACAACAACACTGACCAGATGATGAATGATGGAATGTTCAGAAACTTTATGCAGTTCATGCAACAACAGGCGAGAGCGGCTCCTGTCCAAAATATAGGTGGAAACACTGAAAACTCTCGGACGGTCACCGCTAAACAGTTCAAGGAGCTGGGACCACCAGAGTTTAAGGGAGAGCCAAAACCACTTATAGCAGAAACATGGATAAAATAGATTATCAAGATATTTGATGTCTTGGGATGCTCCGAGGAGCAAAAGGTTCCCATTGTCGCCTTTATGTTGCGAGGAGAGGCAGATTACTGGTGGGAATCGATTAAGCGTACTCAACCTTCCGCACTGAAGATGTCTTGGGAGAAGTTCCAAGAGCTATTCAATGACATATACTTTCCCGAAAGTGTTCGTCACATTAAGGAGGTGGAGTTCATCAAATTAGAGCAGAATAATATGACTGTGTCGCAGTATGAGGCTAAATTTGCTGAGTTGTCCCGGTTTACGTCCCACTTGGTGGATAATGAAGAGCGAATGACGCGAATATTTTTACGAGGTTTGAAACCTGAGATACGTCAACATCTTATTTCTCATAAACTGTGTTTGTATTCAGATGTTGTTAATAGGGCTCAGTTAGTGGAGCGCGATAACAAGTCAACGCAACCAAAAGAGAGCAGTCGGCAAAATGATAATACCAGTGAGAGCAGTCATCGAAGCGGTGACAACAAGCGTGGAGGGAATCAACAGGCCAGAAATGGTAACCACTTCGGTGATAATCAGGGCCAAAACAATAAGAATGGTCATTTCAAGAAGAGGAGATTCAACAATGATGGAAAGACGTCAGCACCAGCACCCGTTGTTAAGGAAGGAGAACGACCATCTATCATATGTTTCAAATGCGGAGGGGAGGGCCACATCAGTCCAAACTGCGCTATGTCGTCTAAAGTATGTTATAATTGTGGAAGAGAAGGACATTTAGCTCGATTTTGTCGTTTACCAAAAACAAGTTCAGCCAAGATGGAGACACCAAAGGCCGTCCCAGAAAAGTCAAAACCAGTAGTGCAAGGGAGAGCGTTTGTTGTGACCTCCCAGAAAGCAAGGAACCCGAATGAGGTCATCACGGGTAAGCTTATCATAAACTCTAACGAAGTTTATACTTTATTTGATACCGGTTCTATCCATTCTTTTATTTCTCCTACTTGCGCTCATCGATTAAATTTGATTCCGGAGAAATTAGACTTTGACTTAGCTGTTGAAACTCCAATGGGAGAAAACTTCATTACATCCACGGTTTATAAGTCTTGTTTGGTTCAAGTTGGTACCCACACATTACCTGTCGATCAGATTTCATTAAAAATACTTGCATTTGACGTGATTCTAGGGATTGATTGGTTAACTACTCATCATGCAAAAATTGATTATTTTCGTAAGGTTGTTAGCTTTTAAATTCCTAATCGACCTATTATGCGAATTCAAGCAACCAAACCATTAAAATCAATCGCTGTCATCTCAAGCCATAAAGATATTCGTTTATTGAAAAATGGATGTCAAGCTTTCTTAGCTCATATCACGGATCTAAATAAAAATACGTCAGTTTTGAATGATATTTCTATTGTTAATAAATTCCCTGACGTATTCCCTGAAGAATTTCCTGGCCTACCCCCAGAGCGTGAAATTGAATTTTGTATTGACCTTGAACCCGGTACAAAACCCATTTCCAAAGCCCCATATCGAATGGCTCCTATTGAACTTCAGGAGTTAAAGATCCAACTGTAGGAATTGTTAGACATTGGCTTTATTCGTCCTAGTACTTCTCCTTGGGGTGCTCCTGTGCTATTCGTGAAGAAGAAAGATGGAAGTATGCGACTTTGTATTGATTATCGGGAGTTGAATCATGTCACCATCAAAAACAGGTACCCATTGCCACGTATTGATGACCTGTTTGACCAGTTGCAAGGAGCACAATTCTTTTAAAAGATCGATCTTCGTTCTGGATATCATCAGCTGAAGGTTAGAACTGAGGATATTCCAAAGACGGCTTTCAGAACTCGGTATGGGCATTATGAATTCCTAGCCATGTCCTTTGTATTGACTAATGCTTCTGCTGCCTTCATGGATATGATGAACCAGGTATTCAAGGAATATTTTGATCACTTTGTGGTCGTCTTTATTGATGACATCCTTATTTATTCCAAAAGCTGTGAAGATCATGAGCAACACTTGAGGCTGGTACTCCAAAAGCTTCGTGAATACAAGCTTTATGCCAAGTTGAAGAAATGCGAGTTCTGGCTTGAGGAGGAAGCATTCCTTGGGCACGTAGTATCAAGTCGTGGAATATCGGTTGACCCGGCAAAGATTAAAGGTATTCAAAGCAGGGAGCAACCTAAATCAGTGACCGAAGTACGTAGCTTTCTTGGTTTAGCTGGTTATTATCGGAGATTCATGGAAGAATTTTCTCGAATCGCTACTCCATTAACTCAGCTGACTCGGAAAGATACAAAGTTCTGTTGGAGCGAAAAATGTGAGTAGAGTTTTCAAGAACTCAAGAGGAGACTCATTTCAGCATATGTTCTAACAATACCATCTGGCTCGGAGGGATTTGTCATCTACAGTGATGCTTCGAGCAAAGGCTTGGGATGCGTTCTCATGCAACATGGAAAAGTCATAGCCTATGCATCAAGACAACTCAAGGAATATGAGAGGAATTATCCTACTCATGATCTAGAGTTGGCAGCTGTTGTCTTTGCACTTAAAATTTGGAGGCATTACTTGTATGGGGAGAAGGTGGAGATCTTTACGGATCATAAAAGCCTCAAATATTTCTTCACTCAAAAGGAACTCAACATGCGACAACAACGTTGGCTTGAACTGTTGAAAGATTGTGATTATACCATTTAATACCATCCTGGAAAAGCGAACGTGATAGCTGACGCATTGAGTAGAAGATCATATGCAAGTACGAGTGCAATATTGTCAACACAAAAGCCCATTTTGTGTGACTTGCAAAGGATAGAGATAGAGTTAAAGACTCCAGGGACCCATGTGATGATGGCGAATATACGAGTAGAACCAACTTTAATCGATAAAGTTAAAGCTGCTCAAGCTACAGACCTGGAGCTGATGTGTATGAGGAAGAAAGTGCAAGAAGGTTCTATGCCAGAAGCAAGAATCGATGAAGAAGGAATACTTCGAGTCAACTCCAGACTTTATGTTCCTAACAACCCTGATTTAAAGAATGAAATCATGATGGAGGCGCACAACACACCGTTTGCAATCCATCTTGGAAGTACGAAAATGTATCATGATCTTCGTCATACATTTTGGTGGAGCAATATGAAGAGAGAGATAGCGTTGTTTATCTCAAGGTGTCTAACTTGTCAACGAGTCAAAGCGGAGCATCAAGTACCAAAAGGTCCATTGCAACCACTTGAAATTCCAGAATGGAAGTAGGAGCACATTACCATAGATTTCGTTACCGGTCTTCCTAAGGTTTCTCAAGATATAGATGCGATTTGGGTCATTATTGATAGATTGACCAAGGCTGCTCATTTCTTACCGATACGAGAAACTTATACACTTGAACGTCTTGCTCGTATGTACATAAAAGAGATTGTAAGACTGCATAGTATTCCAGTATCCATAGTTTCTGATCGAGACCTAAGATTCACTTCACGATTTTGGGTTAGTTTACAAAAAGCTATGGGCACAGATTTACGATTTAGTTCGGCATATCATCCTCAGACGGACGGACAATTAGAGAGGACTATTCAAACTCTAGAAGATTTCTTAAGACTCTGTGTCTTTGACTTCAAGGGAAGTTGGGATAAGTTCTTACCATTGGTGGAGTTTTCCTACAACAACAGTTATCAAGCAAATATTGGCATGGCTCCATTCGAAGTATTGTATGGAAGAAAATGTTGTTCTCCAGTATGCTGGGATGAGGTAGGTGAAACAACGTTGTTGGGACCGGAGTTGGTACGTATGACTACAAAAAAGATTCAAACGATCCGACAACGTATAAAAACCTCACAAGATCGACAAAAAAGTTATGTTGATCTTCATCGAAAGGACGTGGAATTTGATATATGAGATCATGTGTTCTTACGTGTTGCTCCATGGAAAGGAGTTACGAGATTTGAAAAAAGAGGAAAGCTCAATCCTCGATTCATCGGTCCATTTTTAATCCTCGATCGAGTAGGAACTGTGGCTTATAGACTCGCTTTACCGCCAAGTATGTCTCGTGTTCATAACGTTTTTCACATATCCATGTTACGCAAATATGTGGAAGACCCGAACCACATTATTGAGTTTGAACCGGACGAAATAGCGGAGGATTTGACGTATGAAGAAGTTCCTATTCAAATCTTGGATAAGAAGGAACATATTCTACGCTCCAAGGTTATACCTCAAGTCAAAGTTTTGTGGAGAAACCACGATGTTGAGAAAATGACTTGGGAGTTAGAATCTGAAATGAAATCAAGGTATCCTTACCTCTTCGACACACCAGGTATGTACCCTAATTTTGAGGGCAAAATTTCATAAGAAGCGGAGTTTGTAAGACCCCAACTTTTATAAATAAAGATGAATTTTCTATAAATATCATTTTTGAATATTTTGGAGTTAATTTGATATAATGTTATAGTTGTGGGTAATATTTATAAATTTTCCAAAGTACGCAAGTTGTTATATAATATTCGATTGGTCGGGGAATATTTGTTTTAACAGGGAATATTCGTTCAACGGCACAATCATTGGTGGACCCCACAACAGAATTATTGTCGGATTGAGAAAACGACAACTATATTTTATTAAAAATAACGGCGGAAGTTTTACCAATAATACTGTTGATATACTCGGTAGTAAAAGTACAATAATACGTGTGGTTGCATAGTAACACACGGTATTGATTATTAATGCTTATGTGAGAAGTCACTCAGTTTGATTCAATTATTGTCAGTTAATAATACGAATTATTTAGCGATAACGATGTTTTGTTTTATTCGTATTATTAACGTAATAAAACAGAAACATCTTTTTATATAAAACAGAATACTTTATTAAAGTTATTTTATAAATAGAATATATTTTATTTTATTTAAAAGATTTTTCTTTAAATATGGACCGTCAAATTAAAGTAATCAATCTGGACCGTTCATGGATTAGTTACTATGCATTCTATTTTTCTATAAATAGCAGCTCATTCCTTCATTATTTCTTACGAATTCACTGAACTCTAGAGAGAGAAACTATAGATAGAGAGAAGAAGAGTATTCTGCTACTTAACTACTTCCTTTTTACAGCTCTTCTTTAAAACAGTAAGGGGTGTTATTCTTTCTTATTCATGAAGAGAACTGTTGTTGTTCCATTTCTTATGATTCTGTTGGAATAACCTGTATACGCGGTCTACCCTATACTTGGTGACATTCTTCTATTATTCTGTTGGAACATCCTGTCTGTGTGTTTTACACCGGACCTGGTTCCGTCTTTATTATTATTCTGTTGGAACATCCTGTCTGTGTGTTTTACACCGGACCTGGTTCCGTCTTTATTATTATTCTGTTGGAACATCCTGTCTGTGTGTTTTACACCAGACCTGGTTCCGTCTTTATTATTATTCTGTTGGAATGTCCTGTCTGTGCGTTTTACGCCTGACCGGGTTCCTTTATTTATTATTCTGTCAGAATATTCTGTTTGTGCGTTTACGCCGGACCTGGTTCCATTATTTATTATTCTGTTGGAATAACCTGTCTGTACGGTCTATCGCATGCATGGTGGTTTCTTTTGTTATTCCATTCTTTATTATGCTCAGTTGGTTAAGTTTTGACTTCTATACTTCATGAAATTTGTGGAATATCCTTGATAGTTGCGTTTCATCCAGTATCTTTTCAAGAAAATATTCTTCTAAGCATTCTTAAATTTTACTCCACAAAGCAGTATCATGTTGACAATTTGGACGTTGTTAATTCCTGGATAAATTAATTCTTGAACTTGTTTTATTGAATTCTTATATCATTGTCATTATCCTCATGTTTATAAAATGTTGAAAGTCATCTGTGGCCTGTAGTGCATAGATGGACTTGGTATGATTATGACCAGGGATTAATCGTTATAATCATGACCATTAATGAATACACGAATATCCTTGGCCGTAGTGCAGGGGTGATTCGATGATGTGGATTATTTTATTAAGCTGAGTCCCAGCGATCACAGTGTTGAAAAACCTTTTAAATCATAAAAGATAGTAGAGTTTATTTTCTACTTTACTCTTTTAATGGATTGCTTGTTCCGCTGCAGTTAAACATGATGTCTATTATATTTTATCAGTTTAACATTGTTGAAGGCTAGTGATAATTTATTCTGCATTATCTTAGTCATAATATTTCTTACTGGGCTAGTTGAGCTCAACCTTTCTTTCACTGTTCTCTTCAGGAAATGAGAACGTAGCCGGGGCAAGTCGGGGAACGGAGTGATGGTCCGAATGATAATATTAGTTAGTAGTCCTCACTATTCTATGTAACGGTGTGTTAATAAATTTAATGAGGACTCCTTTTGAGTATGAATACTCTCTAGAAGATAATATTTGTATTCAAACTCACAGTTTATGTTTTGTCGTATTGTACACTGTCTGTGTTTTACACCGGACCTCGTTCCGTCTTTATTATTATTCTGTCGAAATATCCTGTCTGTGTGTTTTACACCGGACCTGGTTCCATTATTTATTATACTATTCTTTATTATTCTGTCGGAATATCCTGTCTGTGCGTTTACGCCGGACCTAGTTCCATTATTTATTATTCTGTCAGAATATACTGTCTATGCGTTTACGCCGGACCTGGTTCCATTATTATTATTCTGTTAAGAATAACCTGTCTGTGCGGTCTATCACATGCATGGTGATTTCTTTTGTTATTCCATTCTTTATTATACTCAGTTGATTAAAACTTTGACTTCTATACTCTATGAAATTAGTGGAATATCCTTGACATTTGCGCTTCATCTAGTATCTATTCATGAAAATATTCTTCTGATCAGTCTTGAAGTTTACTCTACAAAGCAGTATCATGTTGACAATTTGGACGTTATTAATTCCTGGATAAATTAATTTTTGAACTTGTTTTATTGAATTCTTATATCATTGTCATCATCCTCATGTTTATATTCTGTTGAAAGTCATCTGTGGCCTGTAGTGCATAGATGGACTTGGTATGATTATGACCAGGGATTATTCGGTGTAATCTTGACCGTAATGTTACAAATGATGTGGTAAAAGTCCTCATTGGCCCGTAGTGCATTGATGGACAGTTATTGACATGATCATGACCATTAATGAATACACAATTATTCTTGGTTGTAGTGCATGGATAATTGTGGTCGTGATACTAAAGAAAATCCTTGGCCGTAGTACAGGGGTGATTCGATGATATGGATTATTTATTAAGCCGAGTCTCAGCGATAACAGTGTTGAAAAACCTTTTAAATCATTGAAGATAGTAGATTTTATTTGCTACTTGACTCTTCTAATGGATTACATGTTCCGCTGCAGTTAAACTTGATGTTTACTATATTTTATCCGTTTAACACTGTTGAAGGCTAATGATAATTTATTATGCATTATCTTAGTCATAATATTTCTTGCTGGGCTAGCTGAGTTGTAAGACCCCAACTTTTATAAATAAAGATGAATTTTCTATAAATATCATTTTTGAATATTATGGAGTTAATTTCATATAATGTTATAGTTGTGGGTAATATTTATAAATTTTGTAAAGTACGCAAGTTATTATATAATATTCGATTGGTCGGGGAATATTTATTTTAACAGGGAATTTTCGTTCAACGGCACAATCATTGGTGGACCCCACAACGAAATTATTGTCGGATTGAGAAAACGACAAAAATATTTTATTAAAAATAACGACGGAAGTTTTACCATTGATACTATTAAACTACTCGGTAGTAAAAGTACAGTAATACGTGTGGTTGCATAGTAGCACACAGTATTGATTATTAATGCTTATGTGAGAAGTCACTCAGTCTGATTGAATTATTGTCAGTTAATAATATGAATTATTTAGCGATAATGACGTTTTGTTTTATTCGTATTATTAACATAATAAAACAGAAACATCTTTTTATATAAAACAGAATACTTTATTAAAGTTATTTTATAAATAGAATATATTTTATTTTATTTAAAAGATTTTTCTTTAAATATGGACCGTCAGATTAAAGTAATCAATCTGGACCGTTCATGGATTAGTTACTATGCATTCTATTTTTCTATAAATAGCAGCTCATTCCTTCATTATTTCTTACGAATTCACTGAACTCTAGAGATAGAAACTATAGAGAGAAACTATAGAGAGAGAGAGAAGAAGAGTATTCTGCTACTTAACTACTTCCTTTTTACAGCTCTTCTTTAAAACGGTAGGGAATATTATTTCTTTTATATTCATGAAGAGAACTTCTGTTATTCCATTCTTTATTATTCTGTTAGAATAACCAATATACGCGGTCTACCCTATACTTGGTGATATTCTTCTATTATTCTGTTGGAACATCATGTCTGTGTGTTTTACACCGGACCTAGTTTCGTCTTTATTATTATTCTGTTGGAACATCCTGTCTGTGTGTTTTACACCGGACCTGGTTCCGTCTTTATTATTATTCTGTTGGAACATCCTGTCTGTGTGTTTTACGCCGGACCTGGTTCCGTCTTTATTATTATTCTGTTGGAATATCCTGTCTGTGCGTTTTACGCCGGACCTGGTTCCATTATTTATTATTCTGTCGAAATATCCTGTCTGTGCGTTTACGCCGGACCTGGTTCCATTATTTATTATTCTGTTAGAATAACCTGTCTGTGCGGTCTATCGCATGCATGGTGGTTTCTTTTGCTATTCCATTTTTTTATTATACTCAGTTGGTTAAGTTTTGACTTCTATACTCAATGAAATTTGTGGAATATCCTTGATAGTTGCGTTTCATCCAGTATTTTTTCAAGAAAATATTCTTCTAAGCATTCTTAAATTTTACTTCACAAAGCAGTATCATGTTGACAATTTCGACGTTGTTAATTCCTGGATAAATTAATTCTTGAACTTGTTTTATTGAATTCTTATATCATTGTCATTATCCTCATGTTTATAAAATGTTGAAAGTCATCTGTGGCCTGTAGTGCATAGATGGACTTGGTATGATTATGACCAGGGATTATTCGGTATAATCATGACTATAATGTTACAAATGATGTGGTAAAAGTCCTAATTGGCCCGTAGTGCATTGATGGACAGTTGTTGGCATGATCATGACCATTAATGAATACACAATTATTCTTGGCTGTAGTGCATGGATAATTGTGGTCGTGATACTAAAGAATATCATTTGCCGTAGTGCATGGGTGATTCGATGATGTGTATTATTTATTAAGCTGAGTCTCAGCGATAACAGTGTTGAAAAACCTTTTAAATCATAGAAGATAGTAGATTTTATGTGCTACTTGACTCTTCTAATGGATTGCATGTTCCGCTGCAGTTAAACTTGATGTTTACTATATTTTATCAGTTTAATACTGTTGAAGGCTAATGATAATTTGTTCTGCATTATCTTAGTCATAATATTTCTTGCTGAGCTAGTTGAGCTCACCCTTTCTTTCACTGTTTTCTTCAGAAAATGAGAATATAGCTGGGACGAGTCGGGAAACGGAGTGATGGACTAGATGATAGTATTAGTAGTCCTCACTATTCTGTGAAATAGTGTGACAATAATTGTATTGAGGACTCCTTTTGAGTTTGTATAATTTTTAGTAGACAATAATTGTATTCAAACTCACAGCTATATTTTGTCGTATTGTACACGACAGTTGTATTAGTAAGTTATATTTGAATGTTATACCATATAAGTGGCGACCCAAGATGGGTGATGTATGTTAGGTTTGTAATATTCATGAACGCAATCAAATTGCATAAAATAGCGGAAACGTGTAAAATCATAGTTTTAAAATTTTTACAAACCATATACCCGGATCATCCTTTATGCACAATGATTAATTAAACGAAAAGATAAGAACAAAATCATACATTTGAAGATCTGAGCTTCCTCAGGTACAAGTTCACCTTCAATCCTTTTCGCGTTCAACTTGAATCCACCGGGTTTGGTTCCTTCCTTTGATCAACGTTAGCCACCCAAGTGTTTGGCCTCTAGAGGTGATCCACCAAGGAAGAAGAAGAATTCAAGAAGATGGGTATTTGGCAAAACCCTAGTTTTTCTATCTCTCATAGAAAAGAGCGTACTATCCAACAATTGGAATAACGTATGCTTGATATCTGATATAAGACTCCTCTTATAAAGATATCAAGTAACCCTATTAAAATAAGGTATTATTTATTTAATTAAACTCTTTTAATTAAATGGGCTCCCTAATCTTATTAGGAATAATTAATTAAACTATTTTAACTAATTTTTCCTCCTAATCCTATTAGGAATAAATGAGAGTACATATATTAAATTAATTCCTAAACACTTTTAGAAATTAAAATAATAATAATTGTAATAATATTAATAAGATCCCTCTTATTAATTTATATTTAATATTTCTAAAATATTAAATAATAAATATTAAGCTATTTAATTTATTCTATCACCATAGATTAAATTAAATATACTTAACATATTATTACGATTATGCCATTAACTTCTTAAATAATTATTCTTCCTTTTATGGTGTGACCCTTTAGATTCTCCATATAAAACCAGTTGTGAATAAATCAATTAGAACAATTCTAATCTTATTTAAATAAATAAATTAAACTATTAATTTATTTAAATAATATTTATTCTACAATAGGGATAAGCCTCCCTAGCGATCAACGACTTTCCAGATAATATAGATTTTAACATTAATCATAAAAGAACCTTTGAGTAAATAGTTACCGTACAATTAAATCCTTCCACCATACAATGTCCTAATTAAATATAAGACATGGAATTAGTGTCAAGTCTTATTTTATTTAATTATATGTATTTCGACTCTTAAATGCACAACTCCAAATAATGCAAATTAGAAACTCCTTTCTAATTTCATTCTGCCTTGGCCAAGGACTACTGGGTTGTCATTTATCGAATCACATATGACATTTCTCTTCTTTTACTAGAAGTGGTAGATTCTTTATTGATCATATATTATCTCCATGTACAAGTTATTATACCCAAGCATACCCTTTGATATACCCTAAGGGTCTTAAGGAATAAGTCAAAGTATAACTCATCATACACAAGATACTATGATGATCTCAAGTCCAAGGATCACTTGTACTACTATCACTACATGAATTCCTATTGACAGGCAAGTAAAACTCCATTAGGTATTCCTTAGCGAGCCACGTTCAGTGAACTTATTCTCTAATAAGCACCTACATACTTGCTTTAGTATCTCCACACAAATGATCATGAGATCAATCATCCTCATCCAATGAGTAAGCAACGTATGTACCAATCTATCCGTATTCACTAATCCCCAATTTAGTAATCCAACGATTGGGAACTATTTTATTTTTAAGCTTTCTAAGAATTTAGATCTCATTAGAATGATCATATTATTATTCTAAAAGTATTGCTTAAAACTATGGGTTTATCACATATTGTAAAACAGCATCATGTAGATAATTAAAAGCCTTTAATAAATTAATATTTTTTATTAATAAATGAATAAGATTATTATAAAGTATATGCTTTATCATCAAACATGATTGGCTTGTGTGTATATTACTTTCAATCTCCCATTTGCACTAAAGCCAATCGTCATGGTATCTCATACCCTTCTTCTCTAAGTGACGATTATCCTGCTATTGGATAAGCTTCAGTAAATGGATATGTAATGTGTTTCTTGAGAGTCCACTATCTCTATAGTGATTTCTCATCTTTCAATAATTCCTATAATCAAATGAAAGTGTCACAATACATGTTTAGATCTAAGATGAGACTTAGGAACTATTCCTAGTTCTGTAATAAACTTTTCATCCGAACAATCAACTTGCAGCTTCATTTATAGCTATATACTTTGTCTTTATCACTAAACCAGCAACTCTTTGCTATTTGAAACCTTTCCAATTCACTGCACCACCATTCAAGGTAACATTTTACCTTAAAGTAAATTTTCTGTCGTCATGATCTGTCTGAAAAACTTGAGTCTGTTAAGCCCTCTAGTTTTAATTCAGACCCACCATAAATATGATTACATCCTTAATGCCAGTAAAGTACTTTAAGATATTTTTCACTTACTCATAGTGAACTTCTCCAGAATATGACTGATCAACATCAGGTCTCGTACATTTTATTGCATACATGATAGTTACTCATGCGATCTCTCTTTTATAGGTCTTTGGGGACTATTAAGAGAGATACACTCCATGGCTCGTCAACATGAGACAACTCTTGGAGTTTGCCATGCTAAACGACTTTAGCATCAAATGAATATACGTTCCTTGGGTTAAGTCGAGCATCTTATTAAATCTATCTATATAGATTTGTATCCCCAATTAGGATACTCTTCCCAAATCATTCATGGAGAAATGTTTAGACAACTTTATGTTTACTGATTGTAGCATTAGTATGTCATTCCTTATCCATAGTATATCAACATATAATATTAGGAATGTCACGACGCTCTCACTGACCTTTTTTACACACTAGGTTCATTCTTGTTTTTGATAAAATCAAACTCTTTTGATTGTCTCATCAAAACGAATGTTCCATAGTTGAGAAACTTGCTTCAATCCATTTCTCTGAGTGTATACAACTCTTACCTCGTCGTATGTAATTGGATCATCATCTTCTATGATACGTACCTCATCATCATCATCCATGATGAATCCATACCTCCTAGGTATCTTCGGTACTATTCCAGATTTATGATTTAGTTGTGGTACAATAGGTCTATCTACTAGTTCCTCTTATTTGACTTATAGTGTTTTGTGGTTCTTGAACTCTTTAAGATCTATTATCCTCCCACTAGCCTCTTTAATGATAAATGTCTTTATCTTAGAAGGCAGCATGTTTCTCAACAAACACCTTTTGCTAAGTAGGATTATAGAACATATGCCCCAAACTTGTCCCACAAATCTGTACTTGTCAAATTTTATCCCAAGCTTATCCTTTGAAACCTTTTCACATAAGTTGGACAACTCCTTATCTTAACATACTTAAGATTAGGAATTCTCCCTGTCCATAACTTTTATGGAGTCTTGGGGCCGGATTTTGAGGTTACCTTTTCATAGATATGCAACCATTTCTAGGACATGATCCTAAAAGAATACTAGAATGTCGGTAAAATTATTATGGACCGTACCATGTCTAACAAGATACGATTTTTCCTTTCAGATACATCAATCAATTATTACGTATCAGGAGGCGTCCATTATGAGAAAACCATTTAAGATGATCTAGAAACTTATTTCACAAGTATTTATTCCTTGATCTAATCAAAGAATCTTAATACTTTACAAATTAGTTTCACTTTTGAATTCTTTGAACCTTTCAAATAATTCACACTTGTATTTCAGAAAATACTCACATTCAACTCTTTGAATGATCATCTCCTTTTCTTATACTAGTTTGTTCAATTTGCAAAATAATTTTTACGTAAGTCAAGTACACAAAATCCATTAAGTAATATTCCAGTTCTATACAAAATATTATTATTATAAATAGAACAACAATTGTTCTTAATTATAATACCAAAATTTTTATTGTCTAACAATAAAATGGAAATAATATTTCTAACAAGAACTGGAATACAATAACAACTTATTGACTTAATAGATTTGCCCGTAGGCATTGCTAAACTATAAGTTTCTATGGCTAATGTGGCAACCTTTGTTCAATTTCCCGCACATATGATTACTTATATTTGTTTAGCTTTCTACTTCTACTTGGTCCCTTCATAAATCTATATTTATGATAACCAAAGTCGGTATCCAATACCCAAGTAAAAACTTTGACTTAAAGAAAAAATTATTTTAAATCATGAACAAATTTGTATTTGTAACCGAAGCTTCACTAAGCTTCTTCTGGTTAGCCTCTACAAGATGCTTTTCATAGTTTCTTTCCAGTGTCCAGGCTTATTGCAGTGGAAGCAAACTCCTTTGCTATCCGTATCAGTTTTGTTCTTATTATCATTTGTTTTTGCCTTTTATATTTACCTTCTTAGAATCGTTCTTCTTTTCAGAAGATCCTTTGGCCCCTACCAGTAAGACATGGTTTTTCTTGGTTGGAAAGTGACTCTCAACATTTTTCAACATGTTAAGCAAATCAGCGAGGCTGATATTTAGCTTGTTCATATGAAAAATTCACAACAATTGTGAAAGGAGTCCGGGAGTGAGTGCAAGATCAAATCTTGGCTCAACTCTCCATCCATGACAAAACCGATTGTCCTAATTGTTCAATCAAATTGATCATGTTTAGGACTTTTGTCTGTACTATAGTGCCATTGGCCATTCTAGATCGGAAGAGCTCCTTGGATATCTGATATCTATTAGTCCTACTTTCCTCACCATCAACTACTTGACGTGCAGGAGTATAGTAGGAGTATCCATAGTTTCAGGCTGACGCTGAAGCTTGTTACTCATGGATACGAGCATGATGCATTGAGCCAACTGTGCATCATCTTGCCACTTTCTAAAAGTAGCAATCTCTTCCTCAGAGGCATTGTCTGCAACCATTGCAGGGATAGACGTATTAAGGACATAAGATAGCTTTTCAGCCGTGAGAACTATTCTCAAATTTCTTAACCAATCCGATTAATTCAGTTCGGTTAAATAGCATCTAATATGCTTTGCAATGATAGTGATTTAGACATTGTAAAATTCTGTAAATGAATTTTATAATTAACAACATTTTAGCATACATTCTTTTATTAATTACCGAAATAATTTAGGTCTTATTTTAAATTGGTATC
Organism: Panax notoginseng; assembly: GCA_016801055.1. NCBI lineage: Eukaryota > Viridiplantae > Streptophyta > Magnoliopsida > Apiales > Araliaceae > Panax > Panax notoginseng. Next base: position 166,121,817 of record CM029014.1, on the reverse strand, counting down.
TCCCACTATTTTTATCAAACTATATTACCCTCACTTATATAGTTCGGCAAAATCTAATTAAAGATATGCTAGTGAGAATAAAGATCTCATTTCAAATGTATATAGCCTTGTGTGTGCACAACAAACTATATATAAATAAATAGGTAGACAACTCTTGTCAATTACATCAACTATGTAACTCCTTGTATTTTACCTCTTAGATCATAATGGTCAAGTATGTCCTCATCCGAACTAAAATGATATAAGTTAAGTCATACCTAGCACTTTCATATATTCAAAAGAAAAATACTGTCCTTGTGTGTGCACAACGAAACAGCATTGTTCAGTCTATTTATAAACATTAAATGTGATAAAACAACATCTTAAATATTTAATACTTGTCTTGTGTGTGCACAATAAACTCATATTAAATATTTAATACTCTATTGTTTTACCATGCTAGAAGGCGACGTTCGATATTCCAAATATCTTTGAACGTTACAACTTAATATAAAAATATTGAGGGGTTTGTTATTAATTTGTCTCATCTTGTATAGCGCGCATGCATATATATATATATACACACACACAGCCGATCAAGTCCGGGAGTCCGGATTTTTTTAAAATCCGGACCTTTTTTTTTTTTTTGCTTTTTTTTTTAAATAACTAAAAAAAATATTTAATATTTTATAGAACTGAAATTTTTCCATAATACAATGTTTTGGACGTGTTTTGAATACCTATACCAAAAAGTGGTGGTACAGTCTGCACAGACAGTACCACCATGTTTTGTTATACGTACCCAAATCACACCCAAAACACTGTATTATGAAAAAATTTCAATTCCATAAATTTTTTTTTTAGTTGTTTCAAAAAAAAAAGTAAAAAAATAAAATAAAAATAGTCCGTATTTTATAGAGTCCGGGATCCCGGACTGGATCCGGACTCTGTATATATATATATATATATATATATATATATATATATATAATATAATATAAGCATGCACATATTCATCTCATGAATAATAAACATTCAATATATATATTGATATCATTTAATGGGCAAATTTAGTTAGTATAAAATCTAATTTTGAATCAAAATAAACTCCTTTATTTTAATCCAAATTTAAATCAAAATAAAACTATTTTATTTTAATTTATCCAATTTTGAATAAAATAAACTATTTTATTTTAATCAAAATCTTTAATCAAAATAAACTCCTTTATTTTAATTAATTATGGAATCTAATTCCATGTAAAAAAACTTTTTTATTAAAGGAAACACGGATTTTTTTTCCTATTCACAAATAAACTCATTTATTTTGAATAATATGAAATCTTATTTCATATCTAAATAAACTTCTTTATTTAAGGAAAGATGGATTCACTTTTCTATTCACAAATAAACTCCTTTATTTTAGAAAACATGGAATCCAATTTCAACTCCAATTAGTTATCATGTAATCTAATTTTAAAATTAAAATAACTTTTTATTTTAAAATTAAAATAAAGCTTTTATTTTAAAATTAAAATAATTAAGATTATATATATATATATATATATATATATATATATATATATATATATATATATATATATATATATATATATATATATATCCGTTCCTTTCGTTTCCATTAATCCAGTATGCTAGTTAACATAATCCTTTTAACTTTCATATATCAATATATATATGAAACCAAAAATATCTCGTTAACTTTCATTAATCCATGTTGCAGGGAAAAACTTTACATAAACAAAAGTAATCACCTTTTTTAATCCTGCAGCGTATGATTCACTAGGACGCAGATTCGGGGAAAAAAAAACTGCCACCCTTTTTTTTTAAAACACACGTGAATGACATTCATAACCTTTTATGAATCAGAACCATAAGTGGCAATACCGAAAGAAAGAAAGAAGAAAAAAAAAACGAACGCAATTTTTTATTTTTTTTTAAATAAATTTTATACAATTAAATTGTTCTAAACACATATCAGTATACATATCAAATCAAAACAATTAATAATTTGCATAAAGGTTTGGCTCTGATGCCACTATTAGGTTTGTAATATTCATAAACGCAATCAAATTGCATAAAATAGCGGAAACGTGTAAAATCATAGTTTTAAAATTTTTACAAACCATATACCGGGATCATCCTTTATGCACAATTATTAATTAAACGAAAAGATAAGAACAAAAATCATACCCTTGAAGATCTGAGCTTCCTCAGGTACAAGTTCACCTCTAATTCTTTTCGCGTTCAACTTGAATCCACCGGGTTTGGTTCCTTCCTTTGATCAACGTTAGCCACCCAAGTGTTTGGCCTCTAGAGGTGATCCACCAAGGAAGAAGAAAAATTCAAGAAGATGGGTATTTGGCAAAACCCTAGTTTTTCTATCTCTCATAGAAAAGAGGCGTACTCTCCAATAATTGAAATAACGTATGTTTGATATCTGATATAAGACTCATCTTATAAAGATATCAAGTAACCCTATTAAAATAATGTATTATTTATTTAATTAAACTCTTTTAATTAAATGGGCTCCCTAATCTTATTAGGGATAATTAATTAAACTTTTTTAACTAATTTTTCCTCCTAATCTTATTAGGAATAAATGAGAGTACATATATTAAATTAATTCCTAAACTCTTTTAGAAATTAAAATAATAATAATTGTAATAATATTAATAAGACCCCTCTTATAATTTATATTTAATATTTCTAAAATATTAAATAATAAATATTAAGCTATTTAATTTATTCTATCACCATAGATTAAATTAAATATACTTAACATATTATTACGATTATGACATTAACTTCTTAAATAATTATTCTTCCTTTTATGGTGTGACCCTTTAGGTTCTCCATATTAAACCGGTTGTGAATAAATCAATTAGAACAATTCTAATCTTATTTAAATAAATAAATTAAACTTTTAATTTATTTAAATAATATTTATTCTACAATAGGGATAAGCCTCCCTAGCGATCAACGACTTTCCAGATAATATAGATTTCAACATTAATCATAAAAGAACCTTTGAGTAAATAGTTACCGTACAATTCAATCCTTCCACCATACAATGTCCTAATTAAATATAAGACATGGAATTAGCATCAAGTCTTATTTTATTTAATTATATGTATTTCGACTCTTAAATGCACAACTTCAAATAATGTAAATTAGAAACTCCTTTTTAATTTCATTCTGCCTTGGCCAAGGACTACTGGGTTGTCATTTATCGAATCACATAGGACATTTCTCTTCTTTTACTAGAAGTGGTAGATTCTTTATTGATCATACATTATCTCCATGTACAACTTATTATACCCAAGCATACCCTTTGATATACCCTAAGGGTCTTAAGGAATAAGTCAAAGTATAACTCATCACACACAAGATACTATGATGATCTCAAGTCCAAGGATCACTTGTACTACTATCACTACAGGAATTCCTATTGACAGGCAAGTAAAACTCCATTAGGTATTCCTTAGCGAGCCACGTTCAGTGAACTTATTCTCTAATAAGCACCTACATACTTGCTTTAGTGTCTCCACACAAATGATCATGAGATCAATCATCCTCATCCAATGAGCAAGCAACGTATGTACCAATCTATCCGGGTTCACTAATCCCCAATTTAGTAATCCAACGATTGGAAACTATTTTAGTTTTAAGCTTTCTAAGAATTTAGATCTCATTAGAATGATCATATCATTATTCTAAAAGTATTGCTTAAAACTATGAGTTTATCACATATTGTAAAACAGCATCATGTAGATAATTAAAAGCCTTTAATAAATTAATACTTTTTATTAATAAATGAATAAGATTGTTATAAAGTATATGCTTTATCATCAAACATGATTGGCTTGTGTGCATATTACTTTCAATGTATACCTACTTTTGGGGGCGTCACAGTTGGTATCAGAGCTTAGGGATATGATCCCTGGCTAAGATGTGAGAATAGAACTAGGAGGGGAGAGACGGGAAATTCCTTTGCTAGTATGACCTACCAGTATGACTTACCTTAGTTTATTTGGTATTTAATTGGTCGGTCAAAGTATATGGATAATATGTTATATGTTAATTAACCCTTGTTTTGTTGCAGTATTTGCAAATGGCATCCGAAAATGTTGAGATAATCAATGAAGCACATGAGACCATTGAATCACCAACGATTAATGCTCAGGGTAATGTGCAACCAGAGGACAATAATCCTCATGAAATCAATAACACCGATGAAATGGTGAATGATGAGATGATAAGAGGCTTTATGCAATTCATGCAACAACAAAATAACTCTCGGACGGTCACCGCTAAGCAGTTCAAGGAACAATTCATGCAACAATGGGCGAGAGCGGCTCCTATCCAAAATGCAGGAGGCAACAATGACAACCCACGGTTGGTCACCGGTAAGCAATTCAAGGAGCTGGTTCAACCGGAGTTTTTGGGAAAGCCAGAACCACTTAAGGCGGAGACGTGGTTAAAGCAGATCACCAAGATATTTGATGTCTTGGGATGCTCCGAGGAACAAAAGATTCCCTTTGCCACCTTTATGTTACGTGAAGAGGCAGATTACTGGTGGGAATCTGTAAAACGTACCCAGCCTGACGCACTCAAGATGTCTTGGGAGAAGTTCCAAGAGATGTTCAATGACAAGTACTTTCCCGAAAGCATTCGTCACATGAAGGAGGTGGGATTTATCAAGTTAGAGCAAAACAACATGACCGTGTCGCAGTACGAAGCCAAGTTTTCCGAGTTGTCCCGATTTGCTTCCCACTTGGTGGATAATAAAGAGAGAATGGCGCGAATGTTTTTAAGAGGTTTGAAGTCGGAGATACGTCAACATCTTATTTCTCATAAACTGTGTTTGTATTCGGATGTTGTAAATAGGGCTCAGTTGGTGGAGCGCGATAACGAGTCAACACAACCAAAAGAGTGCAGCCGACACAATGATAATACTTGTGAGAGCAGTCATCGAAGCAGTGACAACAAGCGTGGAGGGAATCAACAGGCCAAAAATGGTAACCACTTCGGTGGTAATCATGGCCAGAACAATAAGAATGGACATTTTAAGAAGCGAAAATTCAACAATGATGGAAAGACATTAGCACCAGCAACCGTTGTTAAGGATGGAGAACGACCACCTATCATATGTTTCAAATGCGGAGGAGAGGGACATATCAGTCCAAACTGCGCGATGCCGTCCAAGGCATGTTATAATTGTGGAAGATAAGGTCACCTAGGCCGATTTTGTCGTTCACCGAAGACAAGTTCAGCTAGGATGGAGGCACCAAAGGATGTCCTAGACAAGCCAAAGCCAGTAGTTTAAGAGAGAGTGTTTTTTTTCGTGACGAGGAACCTGAATAAAATTATCACGGGTATGTTAGTCATAAACTCTTGCGAAGTCTATACCGTGTTAGATTCCGGTTCTACTCACTCTTTTATTTCACCTAGTTGTGTTCAATGTTTGTACTTAACTCTGGAGAAGTTAGACTTTGATTTATCTATTAAAACTCCGTTGGGAGAAACCTTCGTTACCTCCACTATTTATAAATCTTGTTCAAATCAACACTTTCACGTTACCTGTCAATCTTATCTCTTTGAAAATGCTTGCCTTTGATGTGATTTTAGAAATTGATTGGTTAACTACACATCATGCTTCTCGTAAGGTGGTTAACTTTCATATTCCTAACCAACCTGTTATGCGAATTCAAGTAACCAAACCACTAAAGTCAATCATTGTCATATCAAGCCATAAGTAAAGAGCCCTGAGCCTTTATCTTGTGACTTTCTTGTGTGGAATGCACCGAAGCCAGACTTTCTGAAGGCAACATTGTGAATAACGGTGACAAGTAAATAGGTATCAATGTGACGTGTTATTCAAGTCTTGGACGAGAGTCATAGCTTTGAATGATATTTCTGTTGTTAATAAATTTCCTGACGTATTCTTGAAGACTTCTTAGCCTACCCCTAGAGCGTGAAATCGAATTTTTGTATTGACCCCAGTACAAAACCCATTTCTAAAATCGTTAAATATTTCTTCAACTAAAGGGAATGTAACATGCACCAAAGACGTTGGCTCGAGCTGTTGAAGATTACGACCGTACCATTCAATATCATTGTGGAAGAACGAATGTGGTAGCTGACGTGTTGAGTAGAAGATCGTATGTGTTTACGAGTGCGATGTTGTTAAAATAAAGACTCATTTCGTATAACTTACAAATGACGAAGATAGAGTTAAAGACTCGAGGGACCCATATGAAGATAACGAATATACGAGTAAAATCGATTTTTATCGTTAACGTTAAAGCCGTTCAAGCTACACACCCGGAGCTGATGAATGTGAAGAAGAAGGTTCGAGAGGGCGTTATTCTAGAAGCACAAATTGACAAAGGGAGGAAATCTCAACCCTCGATGTAATTGACCCATTTAAAATCCTCGATCGAGTAGGAACTGTGGCTTATAGACTCGTTTTACCGCCAAGCATGTCGTGTGTTCATAACGTTTTTTTTTTCACGTATCGATGTTACGTAAATATGTGGACGGCCCGAACAATATTATTAATTTATAACCGGACGAGATAGCGGATGATTTAATATTTGAGGAGATACATGTTAAAATCTTGGATAAGAAGGATCACATTCGACGCTCAAAGGTTATACCTCAAGAGTTAGAATTTGAAGTGAAGTCAATGTATCCTCACCTGTTCGGCATACCAGGTATGTACGTAAATTTTGAGGGCGAAATTCCATAAGGAGGGGAGATTGTGAGACCCCAGATTTTATGATTAAATATTTAATTTTTTCGAAATATTTTTTTGAATATTATGGTGTGGATTTGATAGAATATTATAGTTGTGGGTATTATTTATAAATTTTGCAAAGTAAGCAAGTTGTTATAAAATATTCGTTTGGTCGGGGAATATTCTTTTTGTCGAGGAATATTCGTACGACGGCACAATCATTGGTGGACCCCACAACAGAAGTATAGTCGTAGTTAGAAAACGACAAAATTTTCTTTCTATAAAAATAACGGCTGAGGTGTTACCGTTAAAACCGTTAAAACTGTTGAACTATCCGGTAGTAAAAGTACAGTAATATGCGTGGTTGTATAGTAGCACAAGGTATTGATTATTGATGCTTACGTGAGAAGTCACTAAGCTATACTCATTTATTGCTACAGTAATTGCTGCATCATATCTCTTAAATTATTGTCATAGTATCATCTGTATAATATGTTATATTATTAAATCAATAATTGAGACGCTGTGGTAAGTTTGGTTATTTTTTATGGGGGGGCTCATATGTCATCATCTAAGAGTCTCTTCGTCAATAGTAATTATCGTCGTCAATAGTATTTACCTTGGTCAATAGTAATTACCTTGGTCAATAGTATTTGCCTTGGTCAATAGTAATTACTTCCGTCAATAGTAGTTGTCCCTTCAATATTACCAAGAGTCATTTGACCCTTCGTTAAGACCAAGAGTCATTTGACCATTCGTTAAGACCAAGAGTCACCCTCAGGTTTTCTATAAATAGAGGCTTAGGGCTTCATTATTTTTCACGAATTCATTCAAGCTATAGAGAGAGAAAGTATAGAGAGAATAAAAGTATTCTGCTACTTCACTTTTCCAATATCCAGTTCTTTTAAGGTAAGGAATATTATTTCTTTTATATTCATGAAGAGAACTTCTGTTATTCCATTATTTATTATTCTGTTGGAATAACCAGTATACGCGGTCTACCCTATACTTGGTGATATTCTTCTATTATTCTGTTGGAACATCCTGTGTGACGAACGAGAATTCTGTAACTTATTTTAATATTTATTGAATTAAATAAATATTTTCGATGATTTAATTATTAGATTTAATAATTAATTGATACAATTGTGGTAGATTAATTTAATCATATGTGTTACATTATTAAATTAATGTAGAGAATTTTTATTATTCAAGTATGTGATTAATTGAGCTTATTGAATTAAATGAATATTTAATTAAGCATGATGTTATTTTAATTAAATTAAATTATTAATTGGAAATAAATTAACATTATTTATTAATGAGATATTTATTTATATGATTATGTGAATTTATGAGTAATTATTATATTTTATTTAAAGTAAATTAAGTAAAATATGGGATTTATTTTATAAAGAGGGTGACATTATTGAACTATATGATAAATGTTTTATTAAAATAAAGAGCTTTGAGTTATTTTCTTGCTAAGCCAAACATGGCACTAAGGGAGGTTATGGGCAGTTAACCCATGATTGGGCAACTGACCACATCGCGTCAGTTTTATTTCTTCGACGCTTCCTCCTTCTTCTTCATAATTTCCTAAGTCTGACATTATTTTCAGAGAGAGTTCAGAGAGAATGTGAGAATTTTTGAGAGAATTTGTGAGTGTGTGATTACAGGTTATTGCAAAAAGGGTTATCTGATCATCTTATACTCTGGGTAATTCTCTCCAACCCAATTTCAAGTTACGTCTTTTTAGTTTCATAAATTGGCTTTCATATTTTTGTAAATCTCTGTATTTGGGAGATATGAGATGATTATAATTTTATGTATGGGTTAATATGTATCAAATCGTGTTTAGTTATATATATGTTACAAACCATAACATCAGTGTTGTGAAAACATGTCGTACATATGTTATTTCAAAATAAACAGAGTACGTGATATGGCCATATGGCCTTATATGTGATAATTGATGAATTGATTATATATTATCCCTAAAATTTACACTCTTACATTATTGAGCATGTCGATACGGAGAGATCGGAGTTTAAATGAACGGATTCAGTGTTATAACGAATCCGTAGGGAGAATTTTCATATAAAGTTTTCTAAACTTCACGAACATCAAAGTCAGTAATTTTGTTAGGCTTTAAATCTGTTAATAAGTGTTTAAAATTGGTTTTGATAGTATATAAATGTTGGGTAATGATTATATATAAATTATAGCATATGGGTATGTTTAATTTCGAGTAGAACTTTAAGAAATTGGGAGAAATTGGCAAGTTCTGCGATTTTCACGAACTGCCATTTCTGTACCTGGTACGCCGCGCCGCAGCGCTGGCTGCCTGTTCTTTTCCCGCGCCGCAGCGCCACGCGCTGCATCGCCAGAGACTCGAGCCACGGCACCACAGTGCCGCAGCGCCAAGGGCCCGGCCACAGCGCCACCGCGCCGCAGTGCGACTCCTTAGTACATTAGTGGCGCCGCAGTGCCACTCTCCAGAAAATGTCAGAAATGTATTTTTTAAATGTTAAAGTCTAACAAGTGTTGGTGGATTGATGTAATGAACATATAATCATGTTAGAGGTATTATGAGATGATAAAATAGTTGTTTAACATGTAATAAAATATTATATGTGAATTGAATTATTAAATACATAATTAGTTTGATAATTCATGAAGTACAAATTATGTGACAACGTGATAATTTGACTAAGTTTAGTCAATAATTAAAGTAGACAACGAGAATGAGCTCATGTTGATTAATTATTAATTAACAAGTATTATGTATATGAATGGTATGTAGGATTTAATTCAAAGAACGTGCTTAGTTAAAGTGTAATCTATACACGAGGCAAGTATCCTATCCCTAACTCCATTCTATTGAGCAAGTTTATTTAAACTTAAACGTTACTTTTATGTTTAGCAAGTTTCCCTAACCCTACTTGTCATTATTGTTCAAGTTTATTATTTACCTTGAATAAATTATCCTTGTTATTATTCAAGTTCAAGCATGATATTAAAGATTAATTATCTTTCCAAAGCATGATTCAGTTATACAATAATTGTCCTATTGTATACTTTTGAGGTTATTATTCAAATCGAATATCAATTATTGTTGAACCTTATTAGACTAGTGAACCTTATTGATTCAACTAGTCCATAGTTGATGAGCGTTCTAAATTTTAGAACCCTTGATGAATTATCCAAACCAAACTTCCTTTGGTGCGGACTCGAATGTCAAACTGAGATGAACAACCCTGTATAGGGGATTATTTACGCTTTAGCGTTAAGATATTGTGCACAGTATGGTACTAAGGGCTGATCCCCCTAAGTACGAGAAGGAGGTCCATAGTCTTATGACTGTTAAAGGTTTCAAGTATAACCCTTGTCAACCTAGGACATAGTTCAAGGTCTTATGACCCTCAATATTCTTTTGATTCATGTTATTTATTCTTGATTCAAAAGTTGAGCTTTATTCGGATGTCTTTGATTATTCGCATGTTATTATATTGTTGTTTCATTTTTTTTATACTTGTGGGCATTTGTGCTCACTCTTGCTTAATAATAACATTGCAGTTAAGAATGAAAGAAGCGATGAACCCTCCACTAGTAAGGGCAAGGGCAAAGTTAGCAAGTGATGAAGACTTGCTATTTTAATTGATGATGTATTTATGTTTAAGACTTATGTTGTTGTTTTAGACTTATTTGTTTAGAATTCCGCATAGATGTTTTAAGGTTAGAGTAACCTGGGATTTATTTATGATTCAATTGATGTAACCCTTAAGGGAAGAGATTTTATTACGATTTCTATCTATTGTATGGTTTGATATTATTTATGGGTAGATAGATAGATGATGTTTGTACAGTGAACACCAAATCCCGTGGAATCGAAGTACCCGAATTTGGGGGTGTCTGTAATGACCCCAAAAATCCATACAATTTAAATCTCAACTTCGGTCGTTAACCACACATTAAAACTCAAATTTTACATCATTATTCGATATTAAAAATACTAAAATTGCGGAATATTTAGAACGTTTATACATTTCCTCCTTTCTTGCCCTGAATCGCAACTTTTACATTACTTCTCTTTGATTCAATCTTATATCATGAATCGCTACAACAAAATGACTATACAAAGTCTTACATCATAACTAAATATCCATATACATTGGATAACTCAACTTACAATTCAACATGTTACGTTCAAAATATGAAATACATTTCTCATAAAACATAAGTAATCTTCGTGAATATAGATCTCTATAACTCACTTAGCACATATCTTTATCTTAAAATCTTGACCTGCAAAAGTGGTTATTTGCAAGAGTGAGCTCGACAGCCCAGCAAAGTCTAACAGTTTTCATGCATCACATAACACATAATAACATGCTCGATATACATCTCATTAATGTAACATGGCATACATGCTTTTAATTCATATAGCAAATATAAAGATTGAGTTCCTTACTCAATCATCATTACTTAGCCAAAACAATGCAGTCATATATTGACTTAAACATTTTATGATTTCAACATGTATAACATATCATACAATTTAAAACAGATCATCAAGTCCACGTAACAAATAGGAACCGAAAGACTTGCCTTGATCGTTGTTTACCAATAACAGTTTAACAGCTTACAGTTATCTGCACTCCACGTGCCCTTTTAATTTCTCCTTAAGCTTTATTAGATGATGAGAATGACTTGATTATCCTTCCTCTCCCTTCTTTGATTCTCATAATAACCTCTTTTTCAATTTCTCAGAGAATATGCCTCTCTCAAACTTCTTTGTAACTCTCTCTTCTTCTTAGGCTTAGGCCAAACCCTTTTTCACGTAAACTAAAACTGACGCTAACATAAAAATAAAACTGACGTATAATATAATAAGGCTACTAAATACTTATCAGTTTTTTTTTATTATTATTTTATACATAAAAGCCATAAGGCTTTGTTTGGTAAAACCTATTAAAATAATGACTTAATCATTCTTTAAGCCTTGTTTAGCAAAACAAGATTAAAATTAAAATTTCAAAAGCTCTAAGGCTTTGTTTGGTAAAACCAAATTTAAAACTCCTTTAATTTATTTTCATAAGTTATTTATAATATAGTTTATTGTCTTGCACTGTTTACTTGGATTTCCATATCCAATCTTAATTAAATAAACTAATTACCACATACTAAATAAATTTTTCACTTGACCAAATATCACAAAATTATAATCTCACTACAATTTTATTTAATAACTTAATATACCACCTTAAATTATTAAATTAAAACAATAATATAACATCTCATGTTATATTATAACTCTCTCTAAATTATAAATTAATTTAATTTAGAATATTATCTAATAAATTTAGATTAGTAAGTATTTACTAGCAACCATTACATCAATAAAATATTTCTCTCATCTATTTCAACAATAAGCGCATCAAATAAATATTTATATATTAATAAATATTTAATATTACAATTTGAAATTTCGGATCGTTACATCCTTCCCTCCTTACAAGGATTCTGTCCCCAGAATCACAACTCAAATAATCAAATCGACACATTCTTCACTCTTTTATCTTAATTAAGTTAATTTCTATAACTCATGGATTATTTACTTACTAATAAATAATCCAATAAATATCTACTAAACAACAAACACGTCAATTAAAAATATTTATTTAATTCAATAAATATTTAAAATTATAAATAAAATTTTGGATTGTTACATTCTTCCCACCTTATTAGGATTCCGTCCTCGGAATCACTGAAACCCTACCCTCCTTAGGTTTTCACCAAATCTCTTCGTTGAGTAGCTTCAACACATTACCTTAATATAGGTTTTATATTTCCTACTCTCACCATTCTTCAAAATAAATTCTTGTAAGTTTTATTTCATAACCTTTACTCAGACTCAATTATATTTGAGTATTACATATTCTTTAACCTGGTCATTTCCTTTTTTTTTAACGATCGTTATCATGAACACTCGGGATATTACATTCACACATTCTTCTAAGAATTTCGTCCTCAAAATTTTATCAATGAATATTCAATCTATCAAAATAGATTTTACGTCACTACTTCATTCATTCATTGGTTTCTATAACTACTTCCTTTCCACAATTATCATTCTACAACTATTAGCTTTTATATTAAAAGTTTCACATTATTCTTTGATAACTCATATCGTTCTCACTTCAAAATCTCTTTTATCACTTATTCAACATATTCATCATTTAGTGTCGCATTCTACGACTCACTTCTTTCTAAGGAATATCATCCTTACCACATTCACCTTTTAGAATATCAAGAATCTTCCACAATTGCTCAATAATTGGGAAGCGATATGAATAACATGAATTTAAAAGATTCCAAATCATGCTGAGGGTCATAAGACCACGAACTATGTCCACAGTTGCAAGTAATCTTCCAACTTCAACTTTAACAGTCATAAGACTATAAGGACCCCCATACTTAGGGTGTTAAGCCCTTCGTACGATGTATTGTACACAAACATTTAAACGCTATGCGTATTTCCATAGTTATAAGTAATCTTTCAACTTAAACTTTAACAGTCATAAAACTATAGGGACTCCTCGTACTTAGGGTGATCAGCCCTTCGTACAATGTATTGTGCACAAACATCTCAACGCCTCCGCGTAATCCCCTATAAAAGGGTTGTTCATCTCAGCTTTTCAACATCTGAATCCGCACCAAAACAATATGGTTTGGCATAACTTCTCAAGAAACGCATGCATTTCATGAACATCTTTCAATATTTGTCTAGCTGAATCAAATAGCATAGACCTCTACAATAATTCGAACATCAATCGAAATATACATATACATACATACATATGTATTCTGATATCTTAAAGAAATCTCAAAAATCTTTTTATAACGTCATGATACCGCACTGTATTTACAGTCCGTTGAGAATTCCGTCATTTGTTGATTTTATCATACTACATCATACCATAGTGGGCTGACGATCCTTAGATCACATCCAACACTAGGTAATACTGCATTGATGACTCCATCGTTTTTTTTTCATCTTTGCACTAGGTTACATGATGCATTAATGATATAAAATACATTTTGATATATTACAAATCATTTTTGTCTAGCCAAAGCAATTAGCATAGACATACGAATAACAGTATTGTTGTTAAAACTCATTGGTTCTATCATTTGATCCAATGTTTTTCAAGAAAATAGAAGTGTAAACATCAGCACGAAGTCAATAAATTTCGAAGTCTAGCATAGCTAGTAGATTTAGAATACCTATGCTTCCACCATCAACTCCACTTTCTATAATGATCCATTGCTTAATAGGTCTATCTATTCCTATCATCCTCAATACTCTATTCACACTTAATTACACCCAGTTCGTCAAATTTACCACACGTTATGAGTTCAGGAACTTGCCACAATCATATGAGTTTAAGAACTTATCCTAGTCAGACCATAGGCGTCCATTCGCTGAGGGGTTCAAAAACATACCATATAATAATGAGTCACGAACCTACCATAAGTATGAGTTTTAAGAACTCGCACTTAACCTTATAATATTCTCTAACTATACTCTACCTATCTGTTATACACATGAGAAAAGAATCACCTTCTCAACAGGCATATAGCAAATAGCGCGACACAAACATTCCAATGATTATCAATGTGATAAACTGAGTGCAAGCACAAAACCCTCGCCCATACAAAGGTTTGTACAACTCAGCCATCACATGAGTCCTCAATTGAAATCCCACCTAACTCTATTTTTCTTATAACTTGCTCTTTGCTCGATACGAATTCCTCGTATCACATCATTTATAACTCCTCGTGAGTTATCTCGTACTATTTCATAGTACACCATCTTCATAGCATTAAGCTATAATTATTCAAACATTACAGACCATCTTTCTTCTATAACTTAAACAGATCTAGACCACGTCGTGATCTTATTCTATAACCATCTCCCTTAAAATTCTTTTCTTAACTCGTGATCGTTTTGTTTTACGATCCTCTTTCTTTCTCTTTTTCATCATTTACGACATTATTCGTTATCTTGGCTTTCGGAGTTAGGAAACTCCCATTTCTTATCTTTATATCTCTTAGATTCTTCTTTGAATCTTCTTGTTTATATAAAGGAAAAAAAATTTCCTTTAAGAATTTCTAACATCATTTACATCGCTCAAAATTTCATTCGAGTTCTACACTCTCATCATACGTGTCCACTTTCTACACTTGGTACACATCGAGTCTCTAACAGTTTCAATATGGTACACTGAGTGGTTTCCCACAAACAACCACCAAACTAGGTTCCGAGTTGCTAGTTCGTATATACCTCCGCTCTATGAAGGAATCGTTCAGCCCAGATACCATACATCAACTACTAAAGAGTACAATTGCACCATACTTAAATATAACTCTCTATTCTTAACTTCTTTATCATTCTCTTTTTATAGACATTGTCTATTTGTTATCACCTTACATCCTTATTATTGGAGTTGGGTAACCCCACATTCATATTCCTTATACCTCTGCGAGATTCTTCTTTGAATCATTTCACGCAAGTTTTATCCCTTCTTTATACGTTTCTTACATTACTTCTTATTGTTCAAACTCTATTTGAGCTTATTCTTTCATTATATTCACCCTCCTTCTCTAAGGTTATAGCCTAAGGTACTCCTACCTAAGGTTTATAACCTACAGCTCTGATACCAACCGTAATGACCCCAAAAATCCATACAATTTAAATCTCAACTTCGGTCGTTAACCACACATTAAAACTTAAATTTTACATCATTATTCGATATTAAAAACACTAAAATTACGGAATATTTAGAACGTTTATACATTTCCTCCTTTCTTGCCCTGAATCGCAACCTTTACATTACATCTCTTTGATTCAATCTTATATCATGAATTGCTACAACAAAATGACTATACAAAGTCTTACATCATAACTAAATATCCATATACATTGGATAACTCAACTTACAATTCAACATGTTACGTTCAAAATATGAAATACATTTCTCATAAAACATAAGTAATCTTCGTGAATATAGATCTCTATAACTCACTTAGCACATATCTTTATCTTAAAATCTTGACCTGCAAAAGTGGTTATTTGCAAGAGTGAGCTTGACAGCCCAGCAAAGTCTAACAGTTTTCATGCATCACATAACACATAATAACATGCTCGATATACATCTCATTAAGGTAACATGGCATACATGCTTTTAATTCATATAGCAAATATAAAGATTGAGTTCCTTACTCAATCATCATTACTTAGCCAAAACAATGCAGTCATATATTGACTTAAACATTTTATGATTTCAACATGTATAACATATCATACAATTTAAAACAGATCATCAAGTCCACGTAACAAATAGGAACCGAAAGACTTGCCTTGATCGTTGTTTACCAATAACAGTTTAACAGCTTACAGTTATCTGCACTTCACGTGCCCTTTTAATTTCTCCTTAAGCTTTATTAGATGATGAGAATGACTTGATTATCCTTCCTCTCCCTTCTTTGATTCTCATAATAACCTCTTTTTCAATTTCTCAGAGAATATGTCTCTCTCAAACTTCTTTATAACTCTCTCTTCTTCTTAGGCTTAGGCCAAACCCTTTTTCACGTAAACTAAAACTGACGCTAACATAAAAATAAAACTGACGTATAATATAATAAGGCTACTAAATACTTATCAGTTTTTTTTTATTATTATTTTATACATAAAAGCCATAAGGCCTTGTTTGGTAAAACCTATTAAAATAATGACTTAATCATTCTTTAAGCCTTGTTTAGCAAAACAAGATTAAAATTAAAATTTCAAAAGCTCTAAGGCTTTGTTTGGTAAAACCAAATTTAAAACTCCTTTAATTTATTTTCATAAGTTATTTATAATATAGTTTATTGTCTTGCACTGTTTACTTGGATTTCCATATCCAATCTTAATTAAATAAACTAATTACCACATACTAAATAAATTTTTCACTTGACCAAATATCACAAAATTATAATCTCACTACAATTTTATTTAATAACTTAATATACCACCTTAAATTATTAAATTAAAACAATAATATAACATCTCATGTTATATTATAACTCTCTCTAAATTATAAATTAATTTAATTTAGAATATTATCTAATAAATTTAGATTAGTAAGTATTTACCAGCAACCATTACATCAATAAAATATTTCTCTCATCTATTTCAACAATAAGCGCATCAAATAAATATTTATATATTAATAAATATTTAATATTACAATTTGAAATTTCGGATCGTTACATTCTTCCCTCCTTACAAGGATTCTGTCCCCAGAATCACAACTCAAATAATCAAATCGACACATTCTTCACTCTTTTATCTTAATTAAGTTAATTTCTATAACTCATGGATTATTTACTTACTAATAAATAATTTAATAAATATCTACTAAACAACAAACACGTCAATTAAAAATATTTATTTAATTCAATAAATATTTAAAATTATAAATAAAATTTTGGATTGTTACATTCTTCCCACCTTATTAGGATTTCGTCCTCGGAATCACTGAAACCCTACCCTCCTTAGGTTTTCACCAAATCTCTTCGTTGAATAGCTTCAACACATTACCTTAATATAGGTTTTATATTTCCTACTCTCACCATTCTTCAAAATAAATTCTTTTAAGTTTTATTTCATAACCTTTACTCAGACTCAATTATATTTGAGTATTACATATTCTTTAACCTGTTCATTTCCTTTTTTTTTAACGATCGTTATCATGAACACTCGGGATATTACATTCACACATTCTTCTAAGAATTTCGTCCTCGAAATTTTATCAATGAATATTCAATCTATCAAAATAGATTTTACGTCACTACTTCATTCATTCATTGGTTTCTATAACTACTTCCTTTCCACAATTATCATTCTACAACTATTAGCTTTTATATTAAAAGTTTCACATTATTCTTTGATAACTCATATCGTTCTCACTTCAAAATCTCTTTTATCACTTATTCAACATATTCATCATTTAGTGTCGCATTCTACGACTCACTTCTTTCTAAGGAATATCATCCTTACCACATTCACCTTTTAGAATATAAGGAATCTTCCACAATTGCTCAATAATTGGGAAGCGATATGAATAACATGAATTTAAAAGATTCCAAATCATGCTGAGGGTCATAAGACCACGAACTATGTCCACAGTTGCAAGTAATCTTTCAACTTCAACTTTAACAGTCATAAGACTATAAGGACCCCCATACTTAGGGTGTTAAGCCCTTCGTACGATGTATTGTACACAAACATTTAAATGCTATACGTATGTCCATAGTTATAAGTAATCTTTCAACTTAAATTTTAACAGTCATAAGACTATAGGGACTCCTCGTACTTAGGGTGATCAGCCCTTCGTACAATGTATTGTGCACAAACATCTCAACGCCTCCGCGTAATCCCCTATAAAAGGGTTGTTCATCTCAGCTTTTCAACATCTGAATCCGCACCAAAACAATTTGGTTTGGCATAACTTCTCAAGAAACGCATGCATTTCATGAACATCTTTCAATATTTGTCTAGCTGAATCAAATAGCATAGACCTCTACAATAATTCGAACATCAATCGAAATATACATATACATACATACATATGTATTCTGATATCTTAAAGAAATCTCAAAAATCTTTTTATAACGTCATGATACCGCACTGTATTTACAGTCCGTTGAGAATTTCGTCATTTGTTGATTTTATCATACTACATCATACCATAGTGGGCTGACGATCCTTAGATCACATCCAACACTAGGTAATACTGCATTGATGACTCCATCGTTTTTTTTTCATCTTTGCACTAGGTTACATGATGCATTAATGATATAAAATATATTTTGATATATTACAAATCATTTTTGTCTAGCCGAAGCAATTAGCATAGACATACGAATAACAGTATTGTTGTTAAAACTCATTGGTTCTATCATTTGATCCAATGTTTTTTAAAAAAATAGAAGTGTAAACATCAGCACGAAGTCAATAAATTTTGAAAGTCTAGCATAGCTAGTAGATTTAGAATACCTATGCTTCCACCATCAACTCCACTTTCTATAATGATCCATTGCTTAATAGGTCTGTCTATTCCTATCATCCTCAATACTCCATTCACACTTAATTACACCCAGTTCGTCAAATTTACCACACGTTATGAGTTCAGGAACTTGCCACAATCATATGAGTTTAAGAACTTATCCTAGTCAGACCATAAGCGTCCATTCGCTGAGGGGTTCAAAAACATACCATATAATTATGAGTCACGAACCTACCATAAGTATGAGTTTTAAGAACTCGCACTTAACCTTATAATATTCTCTAACTATACTCTGCCTATCTGTTATACACATGAGAAAAGAATCACCTTCTCAACAGGCATATAGCAAATAGCGCGACACAAACATTCCAATGATTATCAATGTGATAAACTGAGTGCAAGCACAAAACCCTCGCCCATACAAAGGTTTGTACAACTCAGCCATCACATGAGTTCTCAATTAAAATCCCACCTAACTCTATTTTTCTTATAACTTGCTCTTTGCTCGATACGAATTCCTCGTATCACATCATTTATAACTCCTCGTGAGTTATCTCGTACTATTTCATAGTACACCATCTTCATAGCATTAAGCTATAATTATTCAAACATTACATACCATCTTTCTTCTATAACTTAAACAGATCTAGACCACGTCGTGATCTTATTCTATAACCATCTCCCTTAAAATTCTTTTCTTAACTCGTGATCGTTTTGTTTTACGATCCTCTTTCTTTCTCTTTTTTATCATTTACGACATTATTCGTTATCTTGGCTTTTGGAGTTAGGAAACTCCCATTTCTTATCTTTATATCTCTTAGATTCTTCTTGTTTATATTATTCTGTCGGAATATCCTGTCTGTGCGTTTACGCCGGACCTGGTTCCATTATTTATTATTCTGTTGAAATAATCTATCTGTGCGGTCTATCGCATGCATGGTGGTTTCTTTTGTTATTCCATTCTTTATTATACTCAGTTGGTTAAGTTTTAACTTCTATACTCCATAAAGTTTGTGGAATATCCTTGATAGTTGCGTTTCATCCAGTATCTTTTCAAGAAAATATTCTTCTAAGCATTCTAAAATTTTACTCCACAAAGTAGTATCATGTTGACAATTTGGACGTTGTTAATTCCTGGATAAATTAATTCTTGAACTTGTTTTATTGAATTCTTATATCATTGTCATTATCCTCATGTTTATAAAATGTTAAAAGTCATATGTGGCCTGTAGTGCATAGATGGATTTAGTATGATTATGACCAGGGATTATTCGGTATAATCATGACCGTAATGATACAAATGATGTGGTAAAAGTCCTCATTGGCCCGTAGTGCATTGATGGACAGTTGTTGGCATGATCATGACCATTAATGAATACACGAATATCCTTGGCCGTAGTGCAGTGGTGATTCGATGATGTGGATTATTTTATTAAGTTGAGTCCCAGCGATCACAGTGTTGAAAAACCTTTTAAATCATAAAAGATAGTAGAGTTTATTTTCTACTTGACTCTTTTAATGGATTGCTTGTTCCGCTGCAGTTAAACTTGATGTCTATTATATTTTATCAGTTTAACATTGTTGAAGGCTAATGATAATTTATTCTGTATTATCTTAGTCATAATATTTCTTACTGGGCTAGTTGAGCTCACCCTTTCTTTCACTGTTCTCTTCAGGAAATGAGAACGTAGCTGGGGCAAGTCGGGGAACGGGGTGATGGTCCGAATGATAGTATTAGTTAGTAGTCCTCACTATTCTATGTAACGGTGTGTTAATAAATGTAATGAGGACTCCTTTTGAGTATGAGTACTCTCTAGAAGATAATATTTGTATTCAAACTCACAGTTTATATTTTGTCGTATTGTACACGACAGTTGTATTAGTAAGTTGTATTTATATTTTGTACTATGTATCTGACGACCCAAGATGGGTGATGTATACCTAATTTTGGGGGCGTCAAATATTCCCCGACCAATCGAATATTATATAACAACTAACGTACTTTACAAAATTTGTAAATATTACCCACAACTATAACATTATATCAAATTAACTCCATAATATTCAAAAATGATATTTATAGAAAATTCATCTTTATTTATATTCATCTTTATTTATAGAAAATAATATTCCCCGACTCGTCCCAGCTATATTCTCATTTCCTGAAGAGAACAGTGAAAGAAAGGGTGAGCTCAACTAGCCCAGCAAGAAATATTATGACTAAGATAATGCAGAATAAATTATCATTAGCCTTCAACAGTGTTAAATTGATAAAATATAGTAAACATCAAGTTTAACTGCAGCGGAACATGCAATCCATTAGTAGAGTCAAGTAGCAAATAAAATCTACTATTTTCTATGATTTAAAAGGTTTTTCAACACTGTTATCGCTGAGACTCAGCTTAATAAATAATCCACATCATCGAATCACCCCTGCACTACGGCCAAGGATATTCTTTACTATCACGACCACAATTATCCCTGCACTACAGCCAAGAATAATTGTGTATCCATTAATGGTCATGATCATGCCAATAATTGTCCATCAATGCACTACGGGCCAGTGAGGACTTTTACCACATCATTTGTAACATTACGGTCATGATTACACCGAATAATCCCTGGTCATAATCATACCAAGTCCATCTATGCACTACAGGCCACAGATGACTTTCAACAGAATATAAACATGAGGATGATGACAATGATATAAGAATTCAATAAAACAAGTTCAAGAATTAATTTATCCAGGAATTAATAACGTCCAAATTGTCAACATGATACTGCTTTGTGGAGTAAACTTCAAGACTGATCAGGAGAATATTTTAATGAATAGATACTAGATGAAGAGTAAATGTCAAGGATATTCCACTAATTTCATGGAGTATAGAAGTCAAAGTTTTAATCAACTGAGTATAATAAAGAATGGAATAACAAAAGAAATCATCATGCATGCGATAGACCGCACAGACAGGTTATTCTTAACAGAATAATAATAATGGAACCAGGTCCGGCATAAACACAAAGACAGGATATTCCGACAGAATAATAAATAATGGAACCAGGTCCGGCGTAAACGCACAGACAGGATATTCCGACAGAATAATAAAGAGCAGTATAATAAATAATGGAACCAGGTCCGGTGTAAAACACACGGATAGGATATTTCTACAGAATAATAATAAAGACGGAACCAGGTCCGGTGTAAAACACACAGACAGGATATTCCAACAGAATAATAGAAGAATATCACCAAGTATAGGGTAGACCGCGTATACTGGTTATTCCAACAGAATAATAAAGAATAGAATTATAGAAGTTCTCTTCATGAATATAAAAGAAATAATATTCTCTACCTTAAAAGAACTGGATATTGGAAAAGTGAAGTAGCAGAATACTTTTATTCTCTCTCTCTTATTCTCTCTATACTTTCTCTCTCTATAGCTTGAATGAATTCGTGAAAAATAATGAAGCCCTAGGCCTCTACTTATAAAAAAAACTGAGGGTGGCTCTTGGTCTTAACGAAGGGTCAAATGACTCTTGGTCTTAACGAATGGTCAAATGACTCTTGGTAATATTGAAGGGAAAACTACTATTGACAAAAGTAATTACTATTGACCAAGGTAAATACTATTGACGAAGGTAATTACTATTGACCAAGGTAAATACTATTGACGAAGGTAATTACTATTGACCAAGGTAAATACTATTAACCAAGGTAATTACTATTGACCAAGGTAAATACTATTGACGACGGTAATTACTATTGACGAAGAGACTCTTAGATGATGACATATGGGCCCCCCATAAAAAATAACCAAACTTACCACAACGTCTCAATTATTGATTTAATAATATAACATATTATACAGATGATACTATAACAATAATTTAAGAGATATGATGCAGCAATTACTGTAGCAATAATTGAGTATAGGTGAGTGACTTTTCACGTAAGTATCAATAATCAATACCGTGTGCTACTATATAACCACGCGTATTAATGTACTTTTACTACCGGGTAGTTCAACAGTTTTAACGGTAACACCTCAGCCGTTGTTTTTATAGAAAGATAATTTTGTCATTTTCTAACTACAACTATACTTCTGTTGTGGGGTCCACCAATGATTGTGCCGTCGTACGAATATTCCCCGACAAAAAGAATATTTCCCGACCAAACGAATATTTTAAAACAACTTGTTTAATTTGCAAAATTTATAAATAATACCCACAACTATAATATTATATCAAATCCACACCATAATATTCAAAAAATTATTTCGAGAAAATTAAATATTTATTCATAAAATCTGGGGTCTCACAATCTCCCCTCCTTATGGAATTTCGCCCTCGAAATTTACGTACATACCTGGTATGCCGAACAGGTGAGGATACATTGACTTCACTTCAAATTCTAACTCTTGAGGTATAACCTTTGAGCGTCGAATATGATCCTTCTTATCCAAGATTTTAACACGTATCTCCTCAAACATTAAATCATCCGCTATCTCGTCCGGTTCTAAATTAATAATGTTGTTCGGGCCGTCCACATATTTACGTAACATCGATACGTGAAAAAAAAACGTTATGAACACACGACATGCTTGGCGGTAAAACGAGTCTATAAGCCACAGTTCCTACTCGATCGAGAATTTTAAATGGGTCAATTACATCGAGGGTTGAGATTTCCTCCCTTTGTCAATTCGTGCTTCTAGAATAACGCCCTCTTGAACCGTCTTCTTCATATTCATCAGCTCCAGGTGTGTAGCTTGAATGGCTTTAACGTTATCGATTAAAGTCAATTTTACTCGTATATTCGTTATCTTCATATGGGTCCCTCGAGTCTTTAACTCTATCTTCGTCATTTGTAAGTTATACGAAATGAGTCTTTGTTTTAACAACATCGCACTCGTAAACACATATGATCTTCTACTCAACACGTCAGCTACCACGTTCGTTCTTCCACAATGATATTGAATGGTACGGTCGTAGTCTTCAACAGCTCGAGCCAACGTCTTTGGCGCATGTTACGTTCGCTTTAGTTGGAGAAATATTTAACGATTTTAGAAATGGGTTTTGTACTGGGGTCAATACAAAAATTCGATTTCACGCTCTAGGGGTAGGCTAAGAAGTCTTCAAGAATACGTCAGGAAATTTATTAACAACAGAAATATCATTCAAAACTATGACTCTCGTCCAAGACTTGAATAACACGTCACATTGATACCTATTAACTTGTCACCGTTATTCACAACGTTGCCTTCAGAAAGTCTGGCTTCGGTGCATTCCACACAAGAAAGTCACAAGATAAAGGCTCAGGGCTCTTTACTTATAGCTTGATATGACAATGATTGACTTTAGTGGTTTGGTTACTTGAATTCGCATAACAGGCTGGTTAGGAATATGAAAGTTAACCACCTTACGAGAAGCATGATGAGTAGTTAACCAATCGATTTCTAAAATCACATCAAAGGCAAGCATTTTCAAAGAGATAAGATTGACAGGTAACGTGAAAGTGTTGATTTGAACAAGATTTATAACTAGTGGAGGTAACGAAGGTTTCTCCCAACGGAGTTTCAATAGATAAATCAAAGTCTAACTTCTCCAGAGTTAAGTACAAACATTGAACACAACTAGGTGAAATAAAAGAGTGAGTAGAATCGGTATCTAACACGGTATAGACTTCGCAAGAGTTTATGACTAACATACCCGTGATAATTTTATTCAGGTTCCTCGTCACGAAAAAAAACGCTCTCTCTTAAACTACTGGCTTTGGCTTATCTGGGACATCCTTTGGTGCCTCCATCCTAGCTGAACTTGTCTTCGGTGAACGACAAAATTGGCCTAGGTGACCTTCTCTTCCACAATTAGAACATGCCTTGGACGGCATCGCACAGTTTGGACTGATATGTCACTCTCCTCTGCATTTGAAACATATGATAGGTGGTCGTTCTCCATCTGTAACAACAGTTGCTGGTGCTGACGTCTTTCCATCATTGTTGAATTTTCGCTTCTTAAAATGTCTATTCTTATTGTTCTGGCCATGATTACCACCGAAGTGGTTACCATTTTTGGCCTGTTGATTCCCTCCACGCTTGTTGTCACCGCTTCGATGACTGCTCTCACTAGTATTATCATTTTATCGGCTACTCTCTTTTGGTTGCGTTGACTCGTTATCGTGCTCCACCAACTGAGCCCTATTTACAATATCTGAATACATACACAGTTTATGAGAAATAAGATGTTGACGTATCTCCGACTTCAAACCTCTTAAAAACATTCGCGCCATTCTCTCTTTATTATCCACCAAGTGGGACGCAAATCGGGACAACTTGGCAAACTTGGCTTCGTACTGCGACACGGTCATGTTGTTTTGCTCCAACTTGATAAATTCCACCTCCTTCATGTGACGAATGCTTTCAGAAAAGTACTTGTCATTGAACATCTCTTGGAACTTCTCCCAAGACATCTTGAGTGCGTTAGGCTGGGTACGTTTTACAGATTCCCACCAGTAATCTGCCTCTTCACGTAACATAAAGGTGTCAAAGGGAATCTTTTGCTCCTCAGAGCATCCTAAGACGTTAAATATCTTGGTGATCTGCTTTAACCACGTCTCCGCCTTAAGTGGTTCTGGCTTTCCCAAAAACTCCGGTGGTCCCAACTCCTTGAATTGCTTAGCGGTGACCAACCGTGGGTTGTCATTGTTGCCTCCTACATTTTGGATAGGAGCCGCTCTCGCCCGTTGTTGCATGAATTACTCCTTGAACTGCTTAACGGTGACCGTCCGAGAGTTATTTTATTGTTGCATGAATTGCATAAAGCCTCTGACCATCTCATCATTCACCATTTCATCGGTGTTATTATTTTCATGAGGATTATTGTCCTCTGGTTGCACATTACCCTGAGCATTAATCGTTGGTGATTCAATGGTCTCATGAGCTTCATTGATTATATCAACATTTTTGGATGCCATTTAAAAATACTGCAACAAAACAAGGGTTAATTAACATATAACATATTATCCATATACTTTGACCGACCAATTAAATACCAAATAAACTTAGGTAGGTCATACTGGTAGGTCATACTAGCGAAGGAATTCCCTGTCTCTCCCCTCCTAGTTCTATTCTCACATCTTAGCCAGGGATCATATCCCTAAGCTCTGATACCAACTGTGACGCCCCCAAAAGTAGGTATACATCACCCATCTTGGGTCGCCACTTACATGGTACAAAATTCAAATACAACTTACTAATACAATTGTCGTGTACAATACGGCAAAATATAGCTGAGTTTGAATATAATTATTGTCTACTAGAAATTATACAAACTCAAAAGGAGTCCTCAATACAATTATTGTCACACTATTTCACAGAATAGTGAGGACTACTAATACTATCATCTGGTCCATCACTCCGTTCCCCGACTCGTCCCAGCTATATTCTCATTTCCTGAAGAGAACAGTGAAAGAAAGGGTGAGCTCAACTAGCCCAGCAAGAAATATTATGACTAAGATAATGCAGAATAAATTATCATTAGCCTTCAACAGTGTTAAACTGATAAAATATAGTAAACATCAAGTTTAACTGCAGCGGAACATGTAATCCATTAGTAGAGTCAAGTAGCAAATAAAATCTACTATTTTCTATGATTTAAAAGATTTTTCAACACTGTTATCGCTGAGACTCAGCTTAATAAATAATCCACATCATCGAATCACCCCTGCACTACGGCCAAGGATATTCTTTAGTATCACGACCACAATTATCCATGCACTACAACCAAGAATAATTGTGTATCCATTAATGGTCATGATCATGCCAATAACTATCCATCAATGCACTACGGGCCATTGAGGACTTTTACCACATTATTTGTAACATTACGGTCATGATTACACCGAATAATCCCTGGTCATAATCATACCAAGTCCATCTATGCACTACAGGCCACAGATGACTTTCAACAGAATATAAACATGAGGATGATGACAATGATATAAGAATTCAATAAAACAAGTTCAAGAATTAATTTATCCAGGAATTAATAACGTCCAAATTGTCAACATGATACTGCTTTGTGGAGTAAACTTCAAGACTGATCAGGAGAATATTTTCATGAAAAGATACTAGATGAAGCGTAAATGTCAAGGATATTCCACTAATTTCATGGAGTATAGAAGTCAAAGTTTTAATCAACTGAATATAATAAAGAATGGAATAACAAAAGAAATCATCATGCATGCGATAGACCGCACAGACAGGTTATTCTTAACAGAATAATAATAATGGAACCAGGTCCGACATAAACACACAGACAGGATATTCCGACAGAATAATAAATAATGGAACCAGGTCCGGCGTAAACGCACAGACAGGATATTCCGACAGAATAATAAAGAGCAGTATAATAAATAATGGAACCAGGTCCGGTGTAAAACACACAGATAGGATATTCCGACAGAATAATAATAAAGACGGAACCAGGTCCGGTGTAAAACACACAGACAGGATATTCCAACAGAATAATAGAAGAATATCACCAAGTATAGGGTAGACCGCGTATACTGGTTATTTCAACAGAATAATAAAGAACCCTATACTCGGTGACATTCATCTATTATGCTGTTGGAACATCCTGTCTGTATATTTTACACCGGACCTGGTTCCGTCTTTATTATTATTCTGTTGGAACATCCTGTCTGTGTGTTTTACACCGGACCTGGTTCCGTCTTTATTATTATTCTGTTGGAACATCCTGTCTGTGTGTTTTACACCGGACCTAGTTCCGTCTTTATTATTATTCTGTTGGAATATCATGTCTGTGCGTTTTACGCCGGACCTGGTTCCATTATTTATTATTCTGTCGGAATATCCTATCTATGCGTTTACGCCGGACCTGGTTCCATTATTTATTATTTTGTTGGAATAACCTGTCTGTGCGGTCTATCGCATGCATGGTGGTTTCTTTTGTTATTCCATTCTTTATTATACTCAGTTGGTTAAGTTTTGACTTCTATACTCCATGAAATTTGTGGAATATCCTTGATAGTTGTGTTTCATCCAGTATCTTTTCAAGAAAATATTCTTCTAAGCATTCTTAAATTTTACTCCACAAAGCAGTATCATGTTGACAATTTGGACGTTGTTAATTCCTGGATAAATTAATTCTTGAACTTGTTTTTATTGAATTCTTATATCATTGTCATTATCCTCATGTTTATAAAATGTTGAAAGTCATATGTGGCCTGTAGTGCATAGATGGACTTGGTATGATTATGACCAGGGATTATTCGGTATAATCATGACCGTAATGTGACAAATGATGTGGTAAAAGTCCTCATTGACCCGTAGTGCATTGATGGACAGTTGTTGGCATGATCATGACCATTAATGAATACACGAATATCCTTGGCCGTACTGCAGGGGTGATTCGATGATGTGGATTATTTTATTAAGTTGAGTCCCAGCGATCACAGTGTTGAAAAACCTTTTAAATCATAAAAGATAGTAGAGTTTATTTTCTACTTGACTCTTTTAATGGATTGCTTGTTCCGCTGCAGTTAAACTTGATGTCTATTATATTTTATCAGTTTAACATTGTTGAAGGCTAATGATAATTTATTCTGCATTATCTTAGTCATAATATTTCTTACTGGGCTAGTTGAGCTCACCCTTTCTTTCATTGTTCTCTTCAGGAAATGAGAATGTAGCCGGGGCAAGTCGGGGAACGGAGTGATGGTCCGAATGATAATATTAGTTAGTAGTCCTCACTATTCTATGTAACGGTGTGTTAATAAATGTAATGAGGACTCCTTTTGAGTATGAATACTCTATAGAAGATAATATTTGTATCCAAACTCACAGTTTATGTTTTGTCGTATTGTACACGACAGCTGTATTAGTAAGTTGTATTTGTATTTTGTACTATGTATCTGACGACCCAAGATGGGTGATGTATACCTAATTTTGGGGGCGTCACAGTTGGTATCATAAATATTACCCACAACTATAACATTATATCAAATTAACTCCATAATATTCAAAAATTATATTTATAGAAAATTCATCTTTATTTATAAAAGTTGGGGTCTTACAACCTCCCCTTCTTATGAAATTCCGCCCTCGAAATTAGGGTACATACCTAGTATGTCGAAGAGGTAAGGATACCTTGATTTCATTTCAGATTCTAACTCCCAAGTCATTTCCTCAACATCGTGGTTTCTCCACAAAATTTTGACTTGAGGTATAACCTTGGAGCGTAGAATATGTTCCTTCTTATCCAAGATTTGAACAGGAACTTCTTCATACGTCAAATCCTCCGCTATTTCGTCCGGTTCTAACTCAATAATGTGGTTCGGGTCTTCCACATATTTGCGTAACATGGATATGTGAAAAACGTTATGAACACGAGACATACTTGGCGGTAAAGCGAGTCTATAAGCCACAGTTCCTACTAGATCGATGATCAAAAATGGACCGATGAATCGAGGATTGAGCTTTCCTCTTTTTCCAAATCTCGTAACTCCTTTCTATGGAGCAACACGTAAGAACATATGATCTCCTATATCAAATTCCACGTCCTTTCGATGAAGATCAACATAACTCTTTTGTCGGTCTTGCGAGATTTTTATACGTTGTCGGATCGTTTGAATCTTTTCTGTAGTCATACGTACCAACTTCGGTCCCAACAACGTTGCTTCACCTACCTCATCCCAGCATACTGGAGAACGAAATTTTCTTCCATACAATGCTTCGAATGGAGCCATGCCAATACTTGCTTGATAACTGTTGTTGTAGGAAAACTCCACCAATGGTAAGAACTTGTCCCAACTTCCCTTGAAGTTAAAGACATAGAGTCTTAATAAATCTTCTAGAGTTTGAATAGTCCTCTCTGATTGTCCATCCGTCTGAGGATGATATGCCGAACTAAATCGTAAATCTGTGCCCATAGCTTTTTGTAAACTAACCCAAAAGCGTGAAGTGAATCTTAGGTCTCGATCAGAAACTATGGATACTGGCATACCATGCAGTCTTACAATCTCATTTATGTACATACGAGCAAGACGTTCAAGTGTATAAGTTTCTCGTATCGGTAAGAAATGAGCAGACTTGGTCAATCTATCAACAATGACCCAAATCGGATCTACACCTTGAGAAACCTTAGGAAGACCGATAACGAAATCCATGGTAATGTGCTCGCACTTCCATTCTGGAATTTCAAGTGGTTGCAATGGACCTTTTGGTACTTGATGCTCCGCTTTGACTCGTTGACAAGTTAGACACCTTGAGATAAACAACGCTATCTCTCTCTTCATATTGCTCCACCAAAATGTATGACGAAGATCATGATACATTTTGGTACTTCCAGGATGGATTGCAAACGGAGTGTTGTGCGCCTCCATCATGATTTCATACTTTAAATCAGGGTTGTTAGAAACACAAAGACTGGAGTTGACTCGAAGTATTCCTTCTTCATCGATTCTTGCTTCCGACATAGAACCTTCTTGTACTTTCTTCCTAATACGCATCAGCTCCAGGTCTGTAGCTTGAGTAGCTTTAACTTTATCGATTAAAGTTGGTTCTACTCGTATATTTTCCATCATCACATGGGTCCCTGGAGTCTTTAACTCTATCTCCATCCTTTGCAAGTCACACAAAATGGGCTTTTGTGTTGACAATATTGCACTCGTACTTTCATATGATCTTCTACTCAATGCGTCAGCTACCACGTTCGCTTTTCCAGAATGGTATTGAATGGTATGATCATAATCTTTCAACAGTTCAACCCAACGTCGTTGTCGCATGTTGAGTTCCTTTTGAGTGAATAAATATTTGAGGCTTTTATGATCCGTAAAGATCTCCACCTTCTCCCCATACAAGTAATGCATCCAAATTTTAAGTGCAAAGACAACAGCTACCAATTCTATATCATGAGTAGGATAATTCCTCTCATATTCCTTGAGTTGTCTTGATGCATAGGCTATGACTTTTCCATGTTGCATGAGAACGCATCCCAAGCCTTTGCTCGAAGCATCACTGTAGATGACAAATCCCTCCGAGCCAGATGGTATTGTTAGAACAGGTGCTGAAATGAGTCTCCTCTTGAGTTCTTGAAAACTCTGCTCACATTCTTCGCTCCAACCGAACTTTGTATCTTTCTGAGTCAGCTGAGTTAATGGAGTAGCGATTCGAGAAAATCCTTCCACGAATCTCCGATAATAACCAGCTAAACCAAGAAAGCTACGTACTTCGGTCACTGATTTAGGTTGCTCCCAGCTTTGAATAGCTTCAATCATTGCTGGGTCAACCGATATTCCACGACTTGATACTACGTGCCCAAGGAATGCTACCTCCTCCAGCCAGAACTCGCATTTCTTCAACTTGGCATAAAGCTTGTATTCACGAAGCTTTTGGAGTACCAGTCTCAAGTGTTGCTCATGATCTTCACGGCTTTTGGAATAAATAAGGATGTCATCAATAAAGACGACCACAAAGTGATCCATATATTCCTTGAATACCCGGTTCATCATATCCATGAAGGCAGCAGGAGCATTAGTCAATTCAAAGGACATGACTAGGAACTCATAATGCCTGTACCGAGTTCTGAAAGCTGTCTTTGGAATATCCTCAGTTCTAACCTTCAGCTGATGATATCCAGAACGAAGATCGATCTTTGTAAAGAATTGTGCTCCTTGCAACTGGTCAAACATGTCATCAATACATGGCAATGGGTACCTGTTTTTGATGGTGACATGATTCAACTCCCGATAATCAATACAAAGTCGCATACTTCAATCTTTCTTCTTCACGAATAGCACAGGAGCACCTCAAGGAGAAGTACTAGGACGAATAAAGCCAATGTCTAACAATTCCTGCAGTTGGATCTTTAACTCCTGAAGTTCAATAGGAGCCATTCGATATGGGGCTTTGGAAATGGGTTTTGTACCGGGTTCAAGGTCGATACAAAATTCAATTTCACGCTCTGGGGGTAGGCCAGGAAGTTCTTCAGAATACGTCAAGAAATTTATTAACAATAGAAATATCGTTCAAAACTGTGACCCTCATCCAAGACTTGGATTGCACGTCACATTGATACCTATCAACTTGTCATCGTCATTCACGACATCGCCTACAGAAAGTCTGGCTTCGGTGCATTCCACACAACGAAGTCATCAGCGAAAGGATCGGGGCTATTTATGGCTTGATATGACAATGATTGACTTTAGTGGTTTGGTTACTTTGAATTTGCATAACAGATTGGTTAGGAATATGAAAGCTAACAACCTTACGAAAAGCATGATGAGTAGTTAACCAATCGTTTCTAAAAATCACATCAAAGGAAAGTATTTTCAAAGAGATAAGATCAACAGGTAACGTGAAAGTGTCGATTTGAATCAAACAAGATTTATAAATAGTGGAGTTAACGAAGGTTCCTCCTAACAGAGTTTCAATAGATAAGTAAAAGTCAAAATTTTTTATTTTTTTAAGAGCCAAGTTTAAATGTTGAACACAACTAGGTGAGATACAAGAGTGGGTAGAACCAGTGTCGAATAAGGTACAAACTTCGCAAGGGTTTATGATTAGCTTACCCGCGATAACTTCATTTGGGTTCCTCACTTGTTGGGAAGTCATGACAACCGCTCTCATTTGAACTACCCGGCTTTGACTTGTGTGGGGTAGCATTTGGTGTCATCACTATCGTTGGAATTGACTTTAATATAGGGCATATTCCACCCTCAACTACTTCATCATACTCCTGATTCATGATCTGAATCATCAATCCTCGATCCATATCGAGTTCAGATTGACCGCTCTGTACAGGGTAATTCAAAACTCGATGTTGGGTTCTCCCAATTGCTGTCCAAAAAGAGAAATGTATATCATCTATTTTAGCCTTTTTGGATCGGACGTCTCTTTCTACAATATCAACACGTCGTGCGGCTTTTACCCACGCATCCTTCATTCTCACTTGTTCAGTTGTTTCTTCTTTCAGCTGATCCTTGATATTTGAATTCTCAGATTCCAACTTTAATATCTTACACTGTGCCAAAGTGTGATTTTGTTCGAGCATCACATATCGGGTAACACAATTTTGAATCGTTACATCTCTTTGCTTCACGACCGTCTGCCGTTCTTCAGCCTGCTCTTCTAACTCATGAACACGATTTTGTAATTCTAAGTTTTGATCATAAACTTCTTCTAACCAATTCTCCTCAGGTTCCTCTTCTTCCTCTTCTTCCTCACTCTCAGCTGCTACCTCTGCCACTAACTCGGGTGCAACTATTAGTTCTTCACTTACCACGTAGATATCTCTAATTTCTTCTTCGCCTGATATTACATTATCCTGGTTGGTGATTAGAGGTGTCACGGTCTCATTCACTCCATTGTTGAAATTTTCAGCAGCCATTTTCAAATACTGCCACAAAACAAAGGTTAATTAACATGTCACATATTATCAATATACTCTGACCAACCAATTAAATACCAAATAAACTTAGGTAGGTCATACAAGCGAAGGAATTCCCCGTCTCTCCCCTCCTAGTTCTATTCTCACATCTTAGCCAGGGATCATATCCCTAAGCTTTGATACATTACCCATCTTGGGTCGTCAGATACATAGTACAAAATACAAATATAACTTACTAATACAACTGTCGTGTACAATACGACAAAACATAAACTGTGAGTTTGAATACAAATATTATCTTCTAGAGAGTATTCATACTCAAAAGGAGTCCTCATTACATTTATTAACACACCGTTATATAGAATAGTGAGGACTACTAACTAATATTATCATTCGGACCATCACTCCGTTCCCCGACTTACCCCGGCTACGTTCTCATTTCCTGAAGAGAACAGTGAAAGAAAGGGTGAGCTCAACTAGCCCAGTAAGAAATATTATGACTAAGATAATGCAGAATAAATTATCATTAGCCTTCAACAATGTTATACTGATAAAATATAATAGACATCAACTTTAACTGCAGCGGAACAAGCAATCCATTAAAAGAGTCAAGTAGAAAATAAACTCTACTATCTTTTATGATTTAAAAGGTTTTTCAACACTGTGATCGCTGGGACTCAACTTAATAAAATAATCCACATCATCGAATCACCCCTGCACTACGGCCAAGGATATTCGTGTATTCATTAATGGTCATGATCATGCCAACAACTGTCCATCAATGCACTACGGGCCAATGAGGACTTTTACCACATCATTTGTAACATTACGGTCATGATTATACCGAATAATCCCTGGTCATAATCATATCAAGTCCATCTATGCACTACAGACCACAGATGACTTTCAACATTTTATAAACATGAGGATAATGACAATGATATAAGAATTCAATAAAACAAGTTCAAGAATTAATTTATCCAATAATTAACAACGTCCAAATTGTCAACATGATACTGCTTTGTGGAGTAAAATTTAAGAATGCTTAGAAGAATATTTTCTTGAAAAGATACTAGATGAAACGCAACTATCAAGGATACTCCACAAATTTCATGGAGTATATAAGTCAAAACTTAACCAACTGAGTATAATAAAAAATAGAATAACAAAAGAAACCACCATGCATGCGATAGACCACACAGACAGGTTATTCCAATAGAATAATAAATAATGGAACCAGGTCCGGCGTAAACGCACAGACAGGATATTCCGACAGAATAATAAATAATGGAACCAGGTCTGGCGTAAAACACACAGACAGGATATTCTAACAGAATAATAATAAAGACGGAACCAGGTCCAGCGTAAATCACACATACAGGATGTTCCAACAGAATAATAATAAAGACGAAACCAGGTCCGGTGTAAAACACACAGACAGGATGTTTCAACAGAATAATAATAAAGACGGAACCAGGTCTGGTGTAAAACACACAGACAGGATGTTCCAACAGAATAATAGAAGAATGTCACCAAGTATAGGGTAGACCGCGTATACAGGTTATTCCAACAGAATAATAAGAAATGGAACAACAACAGTTCTCTTCATGAATAAGAAAGAATAACACCCCTTACCGTTTTAAAGAAGAGCTGTAAAAAGGAAGTGGTTAAGTAGCAGAATACTGTTCTTCTCTCTCTCTATAGTTTCTCTCTATAATTCTCTCTCTAGAGTTCAGTGAATTCGTAAGAAATAATGAAGGAATGAGCTGCTATTTATAGAAAAATAGAATGCATAGTAACTAATCCATGAACGGTCCAGATTGATTACTTTAATCTGACAGTCCATATTTAAAGAAAAATCTTTTAAATAAAATAAAATATATTATATTTATAAAATAACTTTAATAAAGTATTCTGTTTTATATAAAAAGATATTTCTGTTTTATTACGTTAATAATACGAATAAAACAAAACGTCATTATCGTTAAATAATTCATATTATTAACTGACAATAATTGAATCAAACTGAGTGACTTCTCACATAAGCATTAATAATCAATACCGTATGCTACTATACAACCACACGTATTACTGTACTTTTACTACCGAGTAGTTCAAAAGTATCAATGGTAAAACTTCCGCCGCTATTTTTAATAAAATATTTTTGTCGTTTTCTCAATCCGACAATAATTCCGTTGTGGGGTCCACCAATGATTGTGTCGTTGAACGAATATTCCCTGTTAAAATGCAGAATAAATTATCATTAGCCTTCAACAGTGTTAAACTAATAAAATATAGTAAACATCAAGTTTAACTGCAGCGGAACATGCAATCCATTACAAGAGTCAAGTAGCAAATAAAATCTACTATCTTCTACGATTTAAAAGGTTTTTCAACACTGTTATCACTGAGACTCAGCTTAATAAATAATCCACATCATCGAATCACCCCTACACTACGACCAAGGATATTCTTTAGTATCACGACCACAATTATCCATGCACTACAGCCAAGAATAATTGTGTATTCATTAATGGTCATGATCATGCCAATAACTGTTCATCAATGCACTACGGGCCAATGAGGACTTTTACCACATCATTTGTAACATTACGGTCATGATTACACCGAATAATCCCTTGTCATAATCATACCAAGTCCATCTATGCACTACAGGCTACAGATGACTTTTAACAGAATATAAACATGAGGATGATGACAATGATATAAGAATTCAATAAAACAAGTTCAAGAATTAATTTATCCAGGAATTAATAACGTCCAAATTGTCAACATGATACTGCTTTATGGAGGAAACTTCAAGACTGATCAGGAGAATATTATCATGAATAGATACTAGATGAAGCGCAAATGTCAAGGATATTCCACTAATTTCATAGAGTATAGAAGTCAAAGTTTTAATCAACTGAGTATAATAAAGAATGGAATAACAAAAGAAATCACCATGCATGCGATAGACCGCACAGACAGATTATTCTTAACAGAATAATAATAATGGAACCAGGTCCAGCGTAAACGCACAGACAGGATATTCCGACAGAATAATAAATAATGGAACCAGGTCCGGCGTAAACGCACAGATAGGATATTCCGACAGAATAATAATAAAGACGGAACCAGGTCCGGTGTAAAACACACAGACAGGATGTTCCAACAGAATAATAATAAAGACGGAACCAGGTCTGGTGTAAAACACACAGACAGGATGTTCCAACAAAATTATAATAAAGACGGAACCAGGTCCGGTTCTAACTCAATAATGTGGTTCGGGTCTTTCACATATTTGCGTAACATGGATATGTGAAAAATATTATGAACACGAGACATACTTGGTGGTAAAGCGAGTCTATAAGTCACAGTTCCTACTCGATCAAGGATTAAAAATGGACCGATGAATCGAGGATTGAGCTTTCCTCTTTTTTCAAATCTTGTAACTCCTTTCCATGGAGCAACACGTAAAAACACATGATCTCCTATATCAAATTTCACGTCCTTTCGATGAAGATCAACATAACTCTTTTGTCGATCTTGTGAGGTTTTTATACGTTGTCGGATCGTTTGAATCTTTTCTGTAGTCATACGTACCAACTCCGGTCCCAACAACGTTGCTTCACCTACCTCATCCCAGCATACTGGAGAACGACATTTTCTTCCATATAATGCTTCGAATGGAGCCATGCCAATACTTGCTTGATAACTGTTGTCGTAGGAAAACTCCACCAATGGTAAGAACTTGTCCCAACTTCCCTTGAAGTCAAAGACACAGAGTCTTAATAAATCTTCTAGAGTTTGAATAGTCCTCTCTAATTTTCCGTCCGTCTGAGGATGATATGTCGAACTAAATCGTAAATCTGTGCCCATAGCTTTTTGTAAACTAACCCAAAATCGTGAAGTGAATCTTAGGTCTCGATCAGAAACTATGGATACTGGCATACCATGCAGTCTTAAAATCTCTTTTATGTACATACGAGCAAGACGTTCAAGTGTATAAGTTTCTCGTATCGGTAAGAAATGAGCAGACTTGGTCAATCTATCAACAATGACCCAAATCGCATCTATACCTTGAGAAATCTTAGGAAGACCGGTAACGAAATCCATGGTAATGTGCTCCCACTTCCATTCTAGAATTTCAAGTGGTTACAATGGACCTTTTGGTACTTGATGCTCCGCTTTGACTCGTTGACAAGTTAGACACCTTGAGATAAACAACGCTATCTCCCTCTTCATATTGCTCCACCAAAATGTATGACGAAGATCATGATACATTTTGGTACTTCCAAGATGGATTGCAAACGGTGTGTTATGCGCCTCCATCATGATTTCATACTTTAAATCATGGTTGTTAGGAACACAAAGTCTAGAGTTGACTCGAAGTATTCCTTCTTCATCGATTCTTGCTTCCGGCATAGAACATTCTTGCACTTTCTTCCTCATACGCATCAGCTCCAGGTCTGTAGCTTAAGCAGCTTTAACTTTATCGATTAAAGTTGGTTCTACTCGTATATTCGCCATCATCACATGGGTCCCTGGAGTCTTTAACTCTATCTCCATCCTTTGCAAGTCACACAAAATGGGCTTTTGTATTGACAATATATCACTCGTACTTACATATGATTTTCTACTCAATGCGTCAGCTACCACGTTCACTTTTCCAGGATGGTATTGAATGGTATGATCATAATCTTTCAACAGTTCAAGCCAACGTCGTTGTCGCATGTTGAGTTCCTT
This sequence comes from Panax notoginseng, assembly GCA_016801055.1. Taxonomy (NCBI): domain Eukaryota; kingdom Viridiplantae; phylum Streptophyta; class Magnoliopsida; order Apiales; family Araliaceae; genus Panax; species Panax notoginseng. Next base: position 166,083,804 of record CM029014.1, on the reverse strand, counting down.
TTGAGTGAAGAAATATTTGAGGCTTTTATGATCCGTAAAGATCTTCACCTTCTCCCCATACAAGTAATGCCTCCAAATTTTAAGTGCAAAGACAACAGCTGCCAATTCTATATCATGAGTAGGATAATTCCTCTCATATTTCTTGAGTTATCTTGATGCATAGGCTATGACTTTTTCATGTTGCATGAGAACGCATCCCAAGCCTTTGCTCAAAGCATCACTGTAGATGACAAATCCCTCCGAGCCAGATGGTATTGTTAGAACAGGTGCTGAAATGAGTCTCCTATTAAGTTCTTGAAAACTCTACTCACATTCTTCGCTCCCAACCGAACTTTGTATCTTTCCGAGTCAGCTGAGTTAATGGAGTAGCGATTCGAGAAAATCCTTCCACGAATCTCCGATAATAACCAGCTAAACCAAGAAAGCTACGTACTTCGGTCATTGATTTAGGTTGCTCCCAGCTTTGAATAGCTTCAATCTTTGCCGGGTCAACCGATATTTCACGACTTGATACTACGTGCCCAAAGAATGCTATCTCCTCCAGCCTCAAGTGTTGCTCATGATCTTCACGGCTTTTGTAAGACCCCGAATTTTATGAAATAAAAGTATTCAATTTTTCTTATAATTACTATTCAGTAAATGGTTAAATTGATAAATGTTAAAGTTAAGGGTGATATATGAATTTTTTTTCAAAATACACAAGTGGTTATAAAATATTCATTGTTGTCGGGGAATATTCGTTTGGTCGTGGAATATTCCTTCTGTCGGGGAATATTCGTACGACGGCGCAGCCATTTGTGGGCCCCATAACAGAATAACTGTCGGATGAAGAAAACGACAAATTTGAGTTTTTACAAATAACGGCGTAGTTGTTACCGTTAACACTGTTGGAATACCCGGTGGTTAAAATATAGTAATACGCGTTATTGCACAGTAGCACACGGTATTGCATAGTATTTTTAAAATTATTGATTCTTACGTAAGAAGGCACTACTCAATAATTGTTACAGTAATTACTGTTCAATATTTTATTTTATTGATTCAATAATTGCTACGTTAAAATTTTGTATTATTGTTGTTCAATAATTGTTGCGGCACAGTATTTCCCATTATCAGATCAATAATTCATATTATTTGAATAATATTATTAGATAGCATTATTGGCAATGTCTAGAAAGTTCTGTCTAAGGAGAGGTTTGGTTATCTAATTGCGCGCCAGTAAGGAGAAATTCTTATTGGAAAGCCCCCTCTTTCCTGGGAACGGCCTGGTTGTCATAAATGTGATTCTGTAATATTATTTGTGAATAATTATTGATTCATATGATAAGGAAATATTTATTTTATGTGGATATAAACGAGGGATATATTTTTGTGGTTAAAAATGAAGGAGTTAATGTTGAGATTTTTATCAGTATTTTTGTCGGAATGGTGGTATTAAAAATCAGGGTTTTTGAGATATATTGCGGGGGTTATAATTTTTAATCCGACCGTTGGATCGTTGTGATTTTTGGATATGTTATACATATATAAGTTGAGTATATGCCCACAAATTTTGAACCGTTAAAAATGAACGTATGATTTATTATGAATTTTACGAGATGACTGGTTCAGAAATTGTTGAATTTTCGGAGTTTATCATTTTGGTGGAAAATTCTAGAATTGGTGGGCCCCACTTGTGGTTGGTGAAGAAATGTGCTGAATTATATTTCAAATGTGGTGGGTGGGAATAGTAGCAGATAAAGCCATCAGGTTGCAGGTCAAACCTACCAAAATTTTCCTATAAATAGAGGGCTAAGTTAGAATTGAAAATCACACCAGAAACATAAGCTTTCTCTCTTTCTCTCTCTAGATTATTGAGTGTATTTTGTGAGTATTTAGATACTCTGTGAGTTTCTATTCATCAGTGCAAGTTTCCTTCAGCCTTATTCCGATCAGAAGTACTGCTCTTTTGAGGTAAGGGATAGTAAGAGATATTAAGGGATTTTAAGGGTTGTTATGATTTTCAGTTTCGTAATTTTTCTGATCTTCAAAAATTCTGGAAAAATTTGAAATGATATTTTGATGAGTTTTCTTGATTGTGTCCAAAAATGGTGATTTTTGGATGTATAGATTGAGAGTTATGAATTTTATGAGAAAAGACTATTTTAAAAGTAACCGCTTATAATTCCTTGTGGTTAACTCCAAAATTGATGAAATTTTTATTGGGAGTACATGTATATGATAGAAGTATACTCTGTAAATTTCAGAATTTTTAGACAAAAGTATAATTTTTGACAAATGTCTAAATATTCGGCTGTTTTGGCCATATGAAAAATAGTAAATGACTTTTAAAAATTCTGAGAAAAATATATGTTCACTATGGGACTATATTATGCTAAATTTCAGAAAAGAAATATTTTTGGAACGGATTTAGTATTTTTCATGAAAATAGTTTAGTTATGAGAAAATGAATTAAATATGTTATGTGAAGTAAGAAAATTGGAAAATAGGATTTTATGGCTTGAGAATCCTATATATGAGGTATATGCAGATTTTTGATGAGGGTTTTGGTTATTGATGATGAAATCTTAAGAGTTGGCATTTTATGATGATTAAATGCGTTAATTAGTAAAGTGTAAACAATTTAAATAAATTGTTTATAAGCTTAAGAAATGTTATTCTTTCAATATCATTATACCGAAGTATTGGTATGAATTTTATTGTGGAATTTCTACCTTTTTGAGTCGGTGTTACTATTCACGAGTTACTATTCACGAGTTACTATTCACGAGTTACTATTCACGACAAAATTGGTTTCTTTTACTAACCAAATTATAGTTGATTTATGAATATTACTCTTGAGATTAAATCTATATGTTGATTATATTGATTTTATTATCATATATAACATTTTTATAATCCTGATGTTGAATTTCTCTTTCACTGGAGTGTAAAGATGGGTAGATTATTGGTATGATCATGACTAGGGTTCTCTTTGGCCTGTAGTGCAAAGTTGAATTGTGACTGGTATGATCATGACCATTGAATTTACAATTGAATATCTTTAGCTTAAGTGTAAAGATGAATTGATTAACATGGTTATAATTATGGTGTATATAAATTCTGAAATGATTATATATTTCTTTGAGATATGAATATATTTGGCCTGTAGTGCAAATATTAATTGTTGAGGAATATCTTTGGCCTGTAGTGCAAAGATGAATTGTAGATGAATATCTTTGGCCAGTAATGCAAAGATGAACTGTTGATGAATATCTTTGGCCTGTAGTGCAAAGATGACTTGTTGATGAATATCTTTGGCCCGTAGTGCAAAGATGAAGCTATTAGTATGATTATGAACAGGAACTGTGATTTGGTATAACCATGATGTTTGATGTTTCAGGTGATGAAAATTATCTTCGTCCTAGATGAGAAGAGAAATTTAGAACTACAGTTATGATTATGAGTTATTCATATGATTGTGGACCAGAATTGTTGATTGATGTTACAGGGATAAAACATTGTTGGTGGATTTTTAACATGGAGAAAATAATAGACTTTATAGTCTATTTGACTCTTCTAATGGATTGCTCGTTCCGCTGCAACTATGGTTGAAATTTTTATCATTTACCATATGTTCTAAATCTCTGATTTATTATTGATGAAGGCTATTGATAATTTAATTATCTTTAGTCATGATATTCTTTACTGAGCTAGTTGTGCTCACCCTTTTGCTTCACAATTCCTTTCAGGTAATAAGAGTGTAGCTGGGTCGAGCGAGGGTAACGGGGAAATAGAACGGTGGTCTCTAGCTGTGGATGTTCTCCCGAAGCAGTATAGAAAAGTTCATTTAGTAGTTATATTTGGTGAATCCAATAGGGTGAGGCGAACCTAACGTTGGAAGGGTGTTTTGCCACTGTCATACAAGATGTCTAACGACATACAACCTCGTGTCATCATAAGACAGGGATGTGCTCATCCACTTGCTGAGTATATATACGAGCACTACCTATATAATCTTGGTGTTTGTTTGAAGTATAATTCTCAATTAGAGATAGTAGAGATAATGATATGTCAAGAGAAGACTCACCATTGGGAAGAATATGATAGTAATCTTCTCGTTTTTCTTTGGGGTCTATTGGGTCAACCAAGGATAATTCTGTGGCCATATGATATCTATCATAACCTAGACGCGTGGCCTCCCATGTACGAAGGTTTCCTTGAGCACTTCCCAAAGATTCTAATTTCTAAAACAGTTTTTGACTATACCTTTATGTAAGGTGTTATTGTGAGGTGATGTCCACGGTTGGAACATGAGTCACATTTGGTATATATTTGTATCCAAACTCACAGCATATGTGTTGTTGTATTTTGCACGACAATTGTTGTAATAAAGTTGTAGTTGTTTTCTGTACCATGTATTTGACGACTCAGAATGGGTTGGATGGAATGGACCTATTTTGGGGTTGTCACAGGTGGTATCAGAGCTTAGGGATATGATCTTTGGCGGAGATCGGGAAATAGAACTAGGAGGGGAGAGATGAGTAAATCCTTCGCTAGTGTGTCCTACCTAAGCTTATTTGTTGGTCAGTCATAATATCGGGATATTATGTGATATGTTAATTTGTTCAATTAACCTTTGTTTTGAAGCTGTATTCTAGAATGATATCTGAAATACAGGAGATGAGCAATGGAGAAATCGTGATGACAGGGAAGATGGAATCTGAAATGAAAGCAAGGTATTCTCAACTCTTTGAAATACCAGGTACGTAAATTTCGGGGACGAAATTTCATAAGGAGGGGAGATTGTAAGACCCCGAATTTTATGAAATAAAAGTATTCAATTTTTCTTATAATTACTATTCAGTAAATGGTTAAATTGATAAATGTTAAAGTTAAGGGTGATATATGATTTTTTTTTCAAAATACACAAGTGGTTATAAAATATTCATTGTTGTCGGGGAATATTCGTTTGGTCGTGGAATATTCCTTCTGTCGGGGAATATTCGTACGACGGCGCAGCCATTTGTGGGCCCCATAACAGAATAACTGTCGGATGAAGAAAACGACAAATTTGAGTTTTTACAAATAACGGCGTAGTTGTTACCGTTAACACTGTTGGAATACCCGGTGGTTAAAATATAGTAATACGCGTTATTGCACAGTAGCACACGGTATTGCATAGTATTTTTAAAATTATTGATTCTTACGTAAGAAGGCACTACTCAATAATTGTTACAGTAATTACTGTTCAATATTTTATTTTATTGATTCAATAATTGCTACGTTAAAATTTTGTATTATTGTTGTTCAATAATTGTTGCGGCACAGTATTTCCCATTATCAGATCAATAATTCATATTATTTGAATAATATTATTAGATAGCATTATTGGCAATGTCTAGAAAGTTCTGTCTAAGGAGAGGTTTGGTTATCTAATTGCGCGCCAGTAAGGAGAAATTCTTATTGGAAAGCCCCCTCTTTCCTGGGAACGGCCTGGTTGTCATAAATGTGATTCTGTAATATTATTTGTGAATAATTATTGATTCATATGATAAGGAAATATTTATTTTATGTGGATATAAACGAGGGATATATTTTTGTGGTTAAAAATGAAGGAGTTAATGTTGAGGTTTTTATCAGTATTTTTGTCGGAATGGTGGTATTAAAAATCAGGGTTTTTGAGATATATTGCGGGGGTTATAATTTTTAATCCGACCGTTGGATCGTTGTGATTTTTGGATATGTTATACATATATAAGTTGAGTATATGCCCACAAATTTTGAACCGTTAAAAATGAACGTATGATTTATTATGAATTTTACGAGATGACTGGTTCAGAAATTGTTGAATTTTCGGAGTTTATCATTTTGGTGGAAAATTCTAGAATTGGTGGGCCCCACTTGTGGTTGGTGAAGAAATGTGCTGAATTATATTTCAAATGTGGTGGGTGGGAATAGTAGCAGATAAAGCCATCAGGTTGCAGGTCAAACCTACCAAAATTTTCCTATAAATAGAGGGCTAAGTTAGAATTGAAAATCACACCAGAAACATAAGCTTTCTCTCTTTCTCTCTCTAGATTATTGAGTGTATTTTGTGAGTATTTAGATACTCTGTGAGTTTCTATTCATCAGTGCAAGTTTCCTTCAGCCTTATTCCGATCAGAAGTACTGCTCTTTTGAGGTAAGGGATAGTAAGAGATATTAAGGGATTTTAAGGGTTGTTATGATTTTCAGTTTCGTAATTTTTCTGATCTTCAAAAATTCTGGAAAAATTTGAAATGATATTTTGATGAGTTTTCTTGATTGTGTCCAAAAATGGTGATTTTTGGATGTATAGATTGAGAGTTATGAATTTTATGAGAAAAGACTATTTTAAAAGTAACCGCTTATAATTCCTTGTGGTTAACTCCAAAATTGATGAAATTTTTATTGGGAGTACATGTATATGATAGAAGTATACTCTGTAAATTTCAGAATTTTTAGACAAAAGTATAATTTTTGACAAATGTCTAAATATTCGGCTGTTTTGGCCATATGAAAAATAGTAAATGACTTTTAAAAATTCTGAGAAAAATATATGTTCACTATGGGACTATATTATGCTAAATTTCAGAAAAGAAATATTTTTGGAACGGATTTAGTATTTTTCATGAAAATAGTTTAGTTATGAGAAAATGAATTAAATATGTTATGTGAAGTAAGAAAATTGGAAAATAGGATTTTATGGCTTGAGAATCCTATATATGAGGTATATGCAGATTTTTGATGAGGGTTTTGGTTATTGATGATGAAATCTTAAGAGTTGGCATTTTATGATGATTAAATGCGTTAATTAGTAAAGTGTAAACAATTTAAATAAATTGTTTATAAGCTTAAGAAATGTTATTCTTTCAATATCATTATACCGAAGTATTGGTATGAATTTTATTGTGGAATTTCTACCTTTTTGAGTCGGTGTTACTATTCACGAGTTACTATTCACGAGTTACTATTCATGAGTTACTATTCACGAGTTACTATTCACGACAAAATTGGTTTCTTTTACTAACCAAATTATAGTTGATTTATGAATATTACTCTTGAGATTAAATCTATATGTTGATTATATTGATTTTATTATCATATATAACATTTTTATAATCCTGATGTTGAATTTCTCTTTCACTGGAGTGTAAAGATGGGTAGATTATTGGTATGATCATGACTAGGGTTCTCTTTGGCCTGTAGTGCAAAGTTGAATTGTGACTGGTATGATCATGACCATTGAATTTATAATTGAATATCTTTAGCTTAAGTGTAAAGATGAATTGATTAACATGGTTATAATTATGGTGTATATAAATTCTGAAATGATTATATATTTCTTTGAGATATGAATATATTTGGCCTGTAGTGCAAATATTAATTGTTGAGGAATATCTTTGGCCTGTAGTGCAAAGATGAATTGTAGATGAATATCTTTGGCCAGTAATGCAAAGATGAACTGTTGATGAATATCTTTGGCCTGTAGTGCAAAGATGACTTGTTGATGAATATCTTTGGCCCGTAGTGCAAAGATGAAGCTATTAGTATGATTATGAACAGGAACTGTGATTTGGTATAACCATGATGTTTGATGTTTCAGGTGATGAAAATTATCTTCGTCCTAGATGAGAAGAGAAATTTAGAACTACAGTTATGATTATGAGTTATTCATATGATTGTGGACCAGAATTGTTGATTGATGTTACAGGGATAAAACATTGTTGGTGGATTTTTAACATGGAGAAAATAATAGACTTTATAGTCTATTTGACTCTTCTAATGGATTGCTCGTTCCGCTGCAACTATGGTTGAAATTTTTATCATTTACCATATGTTCTAAATCTCTGATTTATTATTGATGAAGGCTATTGATAATTTAATTATCTTTAGTCATGATATTCTTTACTGAGCTAGTTGTGCTCACCCTTTTGCTTCACAATTCCTTTCAGGTAATAAGAGTGTAGCTGGGTCGAGCGAGGGTAACGGGGAAATAGAACGGTGGTCTCTAGCTGTGGATGTTCTCCCGAAGCAGTATAGAAAAGTTCATTTAGTAGTTATATTTGGTGAATCCAATAGGGTGAGGCGAACCTAACGTTGGAAGGGTGTTTTGCCACTGTCATACAAGATGTCTAACGACATACAACCTCGTGTCATCATAAGACAGGGATGTGCTCATCCACTTGCTGAGTATATATACGAGCACTACCTATATAATCTTGGTGTTTGTTTGAAGTATAATTCTCAATTAGAGATAGTAGAGATAATGATATGTCAAGAGAAGACTCACCATTGGGAAGAATATGATAGTAATCTTCTCGTTTTTCTTTGGGGTCTATTGGGTCAACCAAGGATAATTCTGTGGCCATATGATATCTATCATAACCTAGACGCGTGGCCTCCCATGTACGAAGGTTTCCTTGAGCACTTCCCAAAGATTCTAATTTCTAAAACAGTTTTTGACTATACCTTTATGTAAGGTGTTATTGTGAGGTGATGTCCACGGTTGGAACATGAGTCACATTTGGTATATATTTGTATCCAAACTCACAGCATATGTGTTGTTGTATTTTGCACGACAATTGTTGTAATAAAGTTGTAGTTGTTTTCTGTACCATGTATTTGACGACTCAGAATGGGTTGGATGGAATGGACCTATTTTGGGGTTGTCACAGCTTTTGGAACAAATAAGGATGTCATCAATAAAGACGACCACAAAGTGATCCAAATATTCCTTGAATACCCGGTTCATCATATCCATGAAGGCAGCGGGAGCATTAGTCAATCCAAAGGACATGACTAGAAACTCATAATGCCCGTACCGAGTTCTAAAAGCCGTCTTTGGAATATCCTCAGTTCTAACCTTCAGCTGATGATATCTAGAACGAAGATCGATCTTTGAAAAGAATTGTGCTCCTTGCAACTGGTCAAACAGGTCATCAATACGTGGCAATGGGTACCTATTTTTGATGGTGACATGATTCAACTCCCGATAATCAATACAAAGTCGCATACTTCCATCTTTCTTCTTCACGAATAGCACAAGAGCACCCCAAAGAGAAGTACTAGGACGAATAAAGCCAATGTCTAACAATTCCTACAGTTGGATCTTTAACTCCTGAAGTTCAATAGGAGCCATTCGATATGGGGCTTTGGAAATGGGTTTTGTACCGGGTTCAAGGTCAATACAAAATTCAATTTCACGCTCTGGGGGTAGGCCAGGAAGTTCTTCAGGGAATACGTCAGGAAATTTATTAACAATAGAAATATCATTCAAAACTGACGTATTTTTGTTTAGATCCGTGATATGAGCTAAGAAAGCTTGACATCCGTTTTTCAATAAACGAATAGCTTTATGGCTTGAGATGACAGCGATTGATTTTAATGGTTTGGTTGCTTGAATTCGCATAATAGGTCGATTAGGAATATGAAAGCTAACAACCTTACGAAAACAATCAATTTTTGCATGATGAGTAGTTAACTAATCAATCCCTAGAATCACGTCAATTGCAAGTATTTTTAATGAAATAAGATCGACAGGTAATGTGTGGGTACCAACTTGAACCAAACAAGACTTATAAACCGTGGATGTAATGAAGGTTTCTCCCAATGGAGTTTCAACAACTAAGTCAAAGTCTAATTTCTCCGGAATCAAATTTAATCGATGAGCGCAAGTAGGAGAAATAAAAGAATGGGTAGAACCGATATCAAATAAAGTATAGACTTCGTTAGAGTTTATGATAAGCTTACCCGTGATGACCTCCTTCGGGTTCCTTGCTTTCTGGGAGGTCACAACAAACGCTCTCCCTTGCACTACCGGTTTTGACTTTTCTGGGACGGCCTTTGGTGTCTCCATCTTGGCTGAACTTGTTTTTGGTAAACAACAAAATCGAGCTAAATGACCTTCTCTTCCACAATTATAACATGCTTTAGACGGCATCGCACAGTTTGGACTGATGTGCCCCTCCCCTCCGCATTTGAAACATATGATAGGTGGTCGTTCTCCTTCCTTAACAACGGGTGCTGGTGTTGACGTCTTTCCATCATTGTTGAATCTCCTCTTCTTGAAATGACCATTCTTATTGTTTTGGCCCTGATTACCATTGAAATGGTTACCATTTCTGGCCTGTTGATTCCCTCCACGCTTGTTGTCACCGCTTCGATGACTGCTCTCACTGGTATTATCATTTTGCTGACTGCTCTCTTTTGGTTGCGTTGACTCGTTATCGCGCTCCACTAACTAAGCCCTATTAACAACATCTGAATACAAACACAGTTTATGAGAAATAAGATGTTGACGTATCTCAGGTTTCAAACCTCACAAAAACATTCGCGTCATTCGCTCTTCATTATCCACCAAGTGGGACGCAAACCGGGACAACTCAGCAAATTTAGCCTCATACTGCGACACGGTCATATTATTCTGCTCCAATTTGATGAACTCCACCGCCTTCATGTGACGAACAGTTTCGGGAAAGAATTTGTCATTGAACAACTCTTGGAACTTCTCCCAAGACATCTTCAGTGCGGCAGGTTGAGTACGCTTAATCGATTCCCACCAGTAATCTGCCTCTCCTCGCAACATAAAGGTGGCAAAGGGAACCTTTTGCTCCTCGGAGCATCCCAAGACATCAAATATCTTGGTAATCTGTTTTATCCATGTTTCCGCTATAAGTGGTTTTGGCTCTCCCTTAAACTCTGGTGGTCCCAGCTCCTTGAACTGTTTAGCGGTGACCCTCCGAGAGTTTTCAGTGTTTCCACCTATATTTCGGACAGGAGCCGCTCTCGCCTGTTGTTGCATGAACTGCATAAAGTTTCTGAATATTCCATCATTCATCATCTGGTCAGTGTTGTTGTTTGCATGAAAATTGTCACCTTCCTGATGCACATTATCCTGATTATTGATATGTGGTGAATCAACAGTCGCCTGTGCTCCATTGCTATTCTCAAAATTCTCAGATGCCATTTTCAGATACTATCACAAAATAAAAGTTAATTGATATGTCATATATTATCCTTATATTATGACCGACCAATTAGATACCATGCAAATAAACTTAGGTAGGTCATACTAGCGAAGGAATTCCCCGTCTCTCCCCTCCTAGTTCTATTCTCACATCTTAGCCAGGGATCATATCCCTAAGCTCTGATACCAACTGTGACGCCCCCAAAATTAGGTATACATCACCCATCTTGGGTCGTCAGATACATAGTACAAAATACAAATATAACTTATTAATACAACTGTCGTGTACAATACGACAAAACATAAACTGTGAGTTTGAATACAAATGTTATCTTCTAGAGAGTATTCATACTCAAAAGGAGTCCTTATTACATTTATTAACACACCGTTACATAGAATTGTGAGGACTACTAACTAATATTATCATTCGGACCATCACTCCTTTTCCCGACTTGCCCCGGCTACGTTCTCATTTCCTGAAGAGAACAATGAAAGAAAGGGTGAGCTCAACTAGCCCAGTAAGAAATATTATGACTAAGATAATGCAGAATAAATTATCATTAGCCTTCAACAATGTTAAACTGATAAAATATAATAGACATCAAGTTTAACTGCAGCGGAACAAGCAATCCATTATAAGAGTCAAGTAGAAAATAAACTCTACTATCTTTTATGATTTAAAATGTTTTTCAACATTGTGATCGCTGGGATTTAACTTAATAAAATAATCTACATCATCGAATCACCCCTGCACTACGGCGAAGGATATTCGTGTATTCATTAATGGTCATGATCATGCCAACAACTGTCCATCAATGCACTACGGGGCAATGAGGACTTTACCACATCATTTGTAACATTACGGTCATGATTATACCGAATAATCCCTGATCATAATCATACCAAGTCCATCTATGCACTACAGGCCACAGATGACTTTCAACATTTTATAAACATGAGGATAATGACAATGATATAAGAATTCAACAAAACAAGTTCAAGAATTAATTTATCCAGGAATTAATAGCGTCCAAATGGTCAACATGATACTGCTTTGTGGAGTAAACTTCAAGACTGATCAGGAGAATATTTTCATGAAAATATACTGGATGAACCGCAATTATAGTATAGTAAATAATGGAATAACAAAAGAAATCACCCGGCATGCGATAGACCGCACAGATAGGTTATTCCAACAGAAAAAATAAATAATGGAACCAGGTTCGGCGTAAATACACAGACAGGATATTCCAACAGAATAATAATAAAGACGGTACCAGGTTTGGTGTAAAACACACAGACAAGATGTTCCAACCGAATAATAATAAAGACGGAACCAGGTCCGGTATAAAATACACAGACAGGATGTTCCAACAGTATAATAATAAAGACGGAACCAGGTCCGGTGTAAAACACACAGACAGGATGTTCCAACAGAATAATAATAAAGACGGAACCAGGTCCAGTGTAAAACACACAGACAGGATGTTCCAACAGAAAAATAATAAAGACAGAACTAGGTCCAGTGTAAAACACACAGACAGGATGTTCCAACAGAATAATAGAAGAATGTCACCAAGTATAGGGTAGACCGCGTATACAGGTTATTCCAACAGAATAATAAGAAATTGAATAACAACAGTTCTCTTCATGAATAAGAAAGAATAACACCCCTTACCGTTTTAAAGAAGAGCTGTAAAAAGGAAGTAGTTAAGTAGCAGAATACTCTTCTTCTCTCTCTCTCTATAGTTTCTCTCTCTAGAGTTCAGTGAATTCGTAAGAAATAATGAAGGAATGAGCTGCTATTTATAGAAAAATAGAATGCATAGTAACTAATCCATGAACGGTCCAGATTGATTACTTTAATCTGATGGTCCATATTTAAAGAAAAATCTTTTAAATAAAATAAAATATATTCTATTACTGTGACGCCCCCAAAAGTAGGTATACATCACCCATCTTGGGTCGCCACTTACATGGTACAAAATTCAAATACAACTTACTAATACAACTGTCGTGTACAATACGACAAAATATAGCTGTGAGTTTGAATCCAATTATTATCTACTAGAAATTATACAAACTCAAAAGGAGTCCTCAATACAATTATTGTCACACTATTTCACAGAATAGTGAGGACTACTAATACTAGCATTTGGTCCATCACTCCGTTCCCCGACTCATCCCAACAATATTCTCATTTCCTGAAGAGAACAGTGAAAGAAAGGGCGAGCTCAACTAGCCCAGCAAGAAATATTATGACTAAGATAATACAGAATAAATTATCATTAGCCTTCAACAGTGTTAAACTGATAAAATATAGTAAACATCAAGTTTAACTGCAGCGGAACATGCAATCCATTAGAAGAGTCAAGTAGCAAATAAAATCTACTATCTTCTATGATTTAAAAGGTTTTTCAATACTGTTATCGCTGAGACTCAGCTTAATAAATAATCCACATCATCGAATCACCTCTGCACTACGGCCAAGGATATACCATAATTATCCATGCACTACAGCCAAGAATAATTGTGTATTCATTAATGGTCATGATCATGCCAATAACTGTCCATCAATGCACTACGGGCCAATGAGGACTTTTACCACATCATTTGTAACATTACGGTCATGATTACACCGAATAATCCCTGGTCATAATCATACCAAGTCCATCTATGCATTACAGGCCACAGATGACTTTCAACAGAATATAAACATGAGGATGATGACAATGATATAAGAATTCAATAAAACAAGTTCAAGAATTAATTTATCCAGGAATTAATAACGTCCAAATTGTCAACATGATACTGCTTTGTGGAGTAAACTTCAAGACTGATCAGGAGAATATTTTCATGAATAGATACTAGATGAAGCGCAATTGTCAAGGATATTACACTAATTTCATGGAGTATAGAAGTCAAAGTTTTAATCAACTAGGTATAATAAAGAATGGAATAACAAAAGAAATCACCATGCATGCGATAGACCGCACAGACAGGTTATTCTTAACAGAATAATAGTAATGGAACCAGGTCCGGCGTAAACGCATAGACAGGATATTCCGACAGAATAATAAATAATGGAACCAGGTCCGGTGTAAAATACACAGACATGATATTCCAACAGAATAATAATAAAGACGAAACCAGGTCCGGCGTTAAGCACAGACATGATGTTCCAACTGAAAATAAAGACAGAATAATAAAGACGGAACCAGGTCCGGCGTATAGCACAGACAGGATGTTCCAACGGAATAACAAAGACAGAATAATAGAAGAATGTCACCAAGTATAGGGTATTCCGCATATACAGGTTATTCCAACAGAATAATAAAGAAATAGAATAACAGAAGTTCTCTTCTTGAATACAAAAGAATAATATTCCTTACCTGAAAAGAACTGGATATTGGAAAAGTGAAGTAGCAGAATACTTTTATTCTCTCTCTCTTATTCTCTCTATACTTTCTCTCTCTATAGCTTGAATGAATTTGTGAAAAATAATGAAGCCCTAAGCCTCTATTTATAGAAAAATTGAGGGTGGCTCTTGGTCTTAACGAAGGGTCAAATGACTCTTGGTCTTAACGAAGGGTCAAATGACTCTTGGTAATATTGAAAGGACAACTACTATTGACGAAAGTAATTACTATTGACCAAGGTAAATACAATTGACGAAGGTAATTACTATTGACCAAGGTAAATACTGTTGACGAAGGTAATTACTATTGACCAAGGTATATACTATTGACCAAGGTAATTACTATTGACCAAGGTAAATACTATTGACGACGGTAATTACTATTGACGAAGAGACTCTTAGATGATGACATATGGGCCCCCCATAAAAAATAACCAAACTTACCACAACGTCTCAATTATTAATTTAATAATATAGCATATTATACAGATGATACTATGACAATAATTTAAGAGATATGATGCAGCAATTACTGTAGCAATAATTGAGTATAGCTGAGTGACTTCTCACGTAAGCATCAATAATCAATACCGTGTGCTACTATACAACCACGCGTATTATTGTAATATTCAAAAAATTATTTCGAGAAAATTAAATATTTATTCATAAAATCTGGGGTCTCACAATCTCCCCTCCTTATGGAATTTTGCCCTCAAAATTTACGTACATACCTGGTATGCCGAACAGGTGAGGATACATTGACTTCACTTCAAATTCTAACTCTTGAGGTATAACCTTTGAGCGTCGAATATGATCTTTCTTATCCAAGATTTTAACACGTATCTCCTCAAACATTAAATCATCCGCTATCTCATCCGGTTCTAAATTAATAATGTTGTTCGGGCCATCCACATATTTACGTAATATCGATACGTGAAAAAAAACGTTATGAACACACGACATACTTGGCGGTAAAACGAGTCTATAAGCCACAGTTCCTACTCGATCGAGAATTTTAAATGGGTCAATTACATCGAGGGTTGAGATTTCCTCCCTTTGTCAATTCGTGCTTCTAGAATAACGCCCTCTTGAACCTTCTTCTTCACATTCATCAGCTCCGGGTGTGTAGCTTGAACGGCTTTAACGTTATCGATTTAAGTCGATTTTAGTCGTATATTCGTTATCTTCATATGGGTCCCTCGAGTCTTTAACTCTATCTTCGTCATTTGTAAGTTATACGAAATGAGTCTTTGTTTTAACAGCATCGCACTCATAAACACATACGATCTTCTACTCAACACGACAGCTACCACGTTCGTTCTTCCACAATGATATTGAATGGTACGGTCGTAATCTTCACCAGCTCGAGCCAACATCTTTGGCGCATGTTACGTTCGCTTTAGTTAAAGGAATATTTAACGATTTTAGAAATGGGTTTTGTACTAGGGTCAACACAAAAATTTGATTTCACGCTCTAGGGGTAGGCTAAGAAGTCTTCAAGAATACGTCAGGAAATTTATTAACAACAGAAATATCATTCAAAACTATGACTCTCGTCCAAGACTTGAATAACACGTCACATTGATACCTATTAACTTGTCACCGTTATTCACAACGTTGCCTTCAGAAAGTCTGGCTTCGGTGCATTCCACACACGAAAGTCACAAGATAAAGGCTCAGGGCTCTTTACTTATGGCTTGATATGACAATGATTGACTTTAGTGGTTTGGTTACTTAAATTCGCATAACAGGTTGGTTAGGAATATGAAAGTTAACCACCTTACGAGAAGCATGATGAGTAGTTAACCAATCGCTTTCTAAAATCACATCAAAGGCAAGCATTTTCAAAGAGATAAGATTGACATGTAACGTGAAAGTGTTGATTTGAACAAGATTTATAACTAGTGGAGGTAACGAAGGTTTCTCCCAACGGAGTTTCAATAGATAAATCAAAGTCTAACTTCTCCGGAGTTAAGTACAAACATTGAACATAACTAGGTGAAATAAAAGAGTGAGTAGATCCAGTATCTAACACGGTATAGACTTCGCAAGAGTTTATGACTAACATACCCGTGATAATTTTATTCAGGTTCCTCGTCACGAAAAAGAATGCTCTCTCTTAAACTACTAACTTAGGCTTGTCTAGGACATCCTTTGGTGCCTCCATCCTAGCTGAACTTGTCTTCGGTGAACGATAAAATTGGCCTAGGTGACCTTCTCTTCCACAATTATAACATGCCTTGGACGGCATCGCGCAGTTTGGACTGATATGTCCCTTTCCTCCGCATTTGAAACATATGATAGGTGGTCGTTCTCCATCCTTAACAAATGTTGCTGGTGCTGACGTCTTTCCATCATTGTTGAATTTTCGCTTCTTAAAATGTCCATTCTTATTGTTCTGGCCATGATTACCACCGAAATGGTTACCATTTTTGGCCTGTTGATTCCATCCACGCTTGTTGTCACCGCTTCGATGACTACTCTCACTAGTATTATCATTTTACCGGCTGCTCTCTTTTGGTTGCGTTGACTCGTTATCACGCTCCACCAACTGAGCCCTATTTACAACATCTGAATACAAACACAGTGTATGAGAAATAAGATGTTGACGTATCTCCGACTTCAAACCTCTTAAAAATATTCGCGTCATTCTCTCTTCATTATCCACCAAGTGGGACGCAAATCGGGATAACTCGGCAAACTTGGCTTCGTACTGCGACACGGTCATGTTGTTTTGCTCCAACTTGATAAATTCCACCTCCTTCATGTGACGAATGCTTTCGGGAAAGTACTTGTCATTGAACATCTCTTGAAACTTCTCCCAAGACATATTGAGTGCGTCAGGCTGGGTACGTTTTACAGATTCCCACCAGTAATCTGCCTCTTCACGTAACATAAAGGTGGCAAAGGGAATCTTTTGCTCCTCGGAGCATCCCAAGACATCAAATATCTTGGTGATCTGCTTTAAACACATCTCCGCCTTAAGTGGTTCTGGCTTTCCCAAAAACTCCGGTGGTCCCAGCTCCTTGAATTGCTTAGCGGTGACCAACCGTGGGTTGTCATTGTTGCCTCCTGCATTTGGGATAGGAGCCGCTCTCGCCCGTTGTTGCATGAATTGCTCCTTGAACTGCTTAGCGGTGACTGTCCGAGAGTTATTTTGTTGTTGCATGAATTGCATAAAGCCTCTGACCATCGCATCATTCACCATTTCATCATTGTTATTGTTTTCATGAGGATTATTGTCCTCTGGTTACACATTACCCTGAGCATTAATCGTTGGTGATTCAATGGTCTCATGTGCTTCATTGATTATCTCAACATTTTCGGATGCCATTTGTAAATACTGCAACAAAACAAGGGTTAATTAACAAATAACATATTATCCATATACTTTGACTGACCAATTAAATACCAAATAAACTTAGGTAGGTCATACTGGTAGGTCATACTAGCGAAGGAATTCCCCGTCTCTCCCCTCCTAGTTCTATTCTCACATCTTAGCCAGGGATCATATCCCTAAGCTCTGATACCAACTGTGACGGCCCCCAAAGTAGGTATACATCACCCATCTTGGGTCGCCACTTACATGGTACAAAATTCAAATACAACTTACTAATACAACTGTCGTATACAATACGAAAAAGTATAGCTGTAATTTTGAATACAATTATTGTCTACTAGAAATTATACAAACTCAAAAGGAGTCCTCAATACAATTATTGTCACACTATTTCACAGAATAGTGATGACTACTAATACTATCATCTAGTCCATCACTCCGTTCCCCGACTCGTCCCAGCTATATTCTCATTTCTTGAAGAGAACAGTGAAAGAAAGGGTGAGCTCAACTAGCCCAGCAAGAAATATTATGACTAAGATAATGTAGAATAAATTATTATTAGCCTTCAACAGTGTTAAACTGATAAAATACTTCATCAATAGTAATTACCGTCGTCAATAGTATTTATAAATTTTGTAAAGTATGCAAGTTGTTATATAATATTCGATTGGTTGGGGAATATTCGTTTTAACAGGGAATATTCGTTCAACGGCACAATCATTGCTGGACCCCACAATGAAATTATTGTCAGATTGAGAAAATGACAAAAATATTTTATTAAAAATAACGGCGGAAGTTTTACCATTGATACTGTTGAACTACTCGGTAGTAAAAGTATAGTAATACGTGTGGTTGCATAGTAGCACACGGTATTGATTATTAATGCTTATGTGAGAAGTCACTCAGTTTGATTCAATTATTTAGCGATAATGACGTTTTGTTTTATTCGTATTATTAACGTAATAAAATAGAAATATCTTTTTATATAAAACAGAATACTTTATTAAAGTTATTTTATAAATAGAATATATTTTATTTTATTTAAAAGATTTTTCTTTAAATATGGACCGTCAGATTAAAGCAATCAATCTGGACCGTTCATGGATTAGTTACTAGGCATTCTATTTTTCTATAAATAGCAGCTCATTCCTTTATTATTTCTTACGAATTCACTGAACTTTAGAGAGAGAAACTATAGAGAGAAACTATAGAGAGAGAGAAGAAGAGTATTCTGCTACTTAACTACTTCATTTTTACAACTCTTCTTTAAAACGGTAAGGGGTGTTATTCTTTCTTATTCATGAAGAGAAATGTTGTTATTCCATTTATTATTATTCTGTTGGAATAACCTGTATACGCGGTCTACCCTATACTTGGTGACATTCTTCTATTATTCTGTTGGAACATCATGTCTGTGTGTTTTACACCGGACCTGGTTCCGTCTTTATTATTATTCTGTTGGAATATCCTGTCTGTGTGTTTTACACCGGACCTGGTTCCGTCTTTATTATTATTCTGTTGGAACATCCTGTCTGTGTGTTTTGCACCGGACCTAGTTCCGTCTTTATTATTATTCTGTTGGAATATCCTGTCTGTGCGTTTTGCGCCGGACCTGATTCCATTATTTATTATCCTGTCGGAATATCCTGTCTGTGCGTTTACGCCGGACCTGGTTCCATTATTTATTATTCTGTTGGAATAACCAGTCTGTGCGGTCTATCGCATGCATGGTGGTTTCTTTCGTTATTCCAGTCTTTATTATACTCAGTTGGTTAAGTTTTGACTTCTATACTCCATAAAATTTGTGGAATATCCTTGATAGTTGTGTTTCATCCAGTATCTTTTCAAGAAAATATTCTTCTAAGCATTCTTAAATTTTACTCCACAAAGCAGTATCATGTTGACAATTTGGACGTTGTTAATTCCTGGATAAATTAATTCTTGAACTTGTTTTATTGAATTCTTATATCATTGTCATCATCCTCATGTTTATATTCTGTTGAAAGTCATCTGTGGCCTGTAGTGCATAGATGGACTTGGTATGATTATGACCAGGGATTATTCGGTGTAATCATGACCGTAATGTTACAAATAATGTGGTTAAAGTCTCATTGGCCGTAGTGCAGTGATGGACAGTTGTTGGCATGATCATGACCATTAATGAATACACGAATATCCTTAGCCGTAGTGCAGGGGTGATTCGATGATGTGGATTATTTTATTAAGTTGAGTCCCAGCGATCACAGTGTTAAAAAACCTTTTAAATCATAAAAGATAGTAGAGTTTATTTTCTACTTGACTCTTTTAATGGATTGCTTGTTCCGCTGCAGTTAAACTTGATGTCTATTATATTTTATCAGTTTAACATTGTTGAAGGCTAATGATAATTTATTCTGCATTATCTTAGTCATAATATTTCTTACTAGGCTAATTGAGCTCACCCTTTTTTTCACTGTTCTCTTCAGGAAATGAGAACGTAGCCGGGACAAGTCGGGGAACGTAGTGATGGTCCGAATGATAATATTAGTTAGTAGTCCTCACTATTCTATATAACGGTGTGTTAATAAATGTAATGAGGACTCCTTTTGAGTATGAATACTCTCTAAAAGATAATATTTGTATTCAAACTCACAGTTTATGTTTTGTCGTATTGTACACGACAGTTGTATTAGTAAGTTGTATTTGTATTTTGTACGATGTATCTGACGACCCAAGATGGGTGATGTATACCAAATTTTGGGGGCGTCACAGTTGGTATCAGAGCTTAGGGATATGATCCCTGGCTAAGATGTGAGAATAGAACTAGGAGGGGAGAGACGGGGAATTCCTTCGCTAGTATGACCTACCTAAGTTTATTTGCATGGTATTTAATTGGTCGGTCATATTATAAGGATAATATATGACATATCAATTAACTTTTATTTTGTGGCAGTATCTGAAAATGGCATCTGAGAATGTTGAGAATAGCAATAGAGCACAGGCGACTGTTGATTCACCACATATCAATAATCAGGATAATGTGCATCAGGAAGGTGACAATCCTCATGCAAACAACAACACTGACCAGATGATGAATGATGGACTGTTCAGAAACTTTATGCAGTTCATGCAACAACAGGCGAGAGCGGCTCTTGTCCAAAATATAGGTGGAAACACTGAAAACTCTCGGACGGTCACCGTTAAACAGTTCAAGGAGCTGGGACCACCAGAGTTTAAGGGAGAGCCAAAACCACTTATAGTGGAAACATGGATAAAATAGATTGCCAAGATATTTGATGTCTTGGGATGCTTCGAGGAGCAAAAGGTTCCCTTTGCCGCCTTTATGTTGCGAGGAGAGGCAAATTACTGGTGGGAATCGATTAAGCGTACTCAACCTGCCGCACTGAAGATGTCTTGGGAGAAGTTCCAAGAGCTGTTCAATGACAAATACTTTCCCGAAAGTGTTCGTCACGTGAAGGAGGTGGAGTTCATCAAATTGGAGCAGAATAATATGACCGTGTCGCAGTATGAGGCTAAATTTGCTGAGTTGTCCCGGTTTGCGTCCCACTTGGTGGATAATAAAGAGCGAATGACGCGAATGTTTTTGCGAGGTTTGAAACCTGAGATACGTCAACATCTTATTTCTCATAAACTGTGTTTGTATTCAGATGTTGTTAATAGGGCTCAGTTAGTGGAGCGCGATAACGAGTCAACGCAACCAAAAGAGAGAGCAGTCGGCAAAATGATAATACCAGTAAGAGCAGTTATCGAAGCGGTGACAACAAGCGTGGAGGGAATCGACAGGCCAAAAATGGTAACCACTTCGGTTGTAATCAGGGCCAAAACAATAAGAATGGTCATTTCAAGAAGGGGAGATTCAGCAATGATGGAAAGACGTCAGCACCAGCACCCGTTGTTAAGGAAGGAGAACGACCACCTATCATATGTTTCAAATGCGGAGGGGAGGGGCACATCAGTCCAAACTGCACGATGCCGTCTAAAGCATGTTATAATTGTCGAAGAGAAGGTCATTTAGCTCGATTTTGCCGTTTACCAAAAACAAGTTCAGCCAAGATGGAGACACCAAAGGCCGTCCCAGAAAAGTCAAAACCGATAGTGCAAGGGAGAGCGTTTGTTGTGACCTCCCAGAAAGCAAGGAACCCGAATGAGGTCATCACGGGTAAGCTTATCATAAACTCTAACGAAGTCTATACTTTATTTGATACCGGTTCTACCCATTCTTTTATTTCTCCTACTTGCGCTCATCGATTAAATTTGATTCCGGAGAAATTAGACTTTGACTTAGCTGTTGAAACTCCATTGGGAGAAACCTTCATTACATCCACGGTTTATAAGTCTTGTTTGGTTCAAGTTGGTACCCACACATTACCTTTCGATCTTATTTCATTAAAAATACTTGTATTTGACGTGATTCTAGGGATTGATTGGTTAACTACTCATCATGCAAAAATTGATTATTTTCGTAAGGTTGTTAGCTTTCATATTCCTAATCGACCTATTATGTGAATTCAAGCAACCAAACCATTAAAATCAATCGTTGTCATCTCAAGCCATAAAGCTATTCGTTTATTGAAAAATGGATGTCAAGCTTTCTTAGCTCATATCACGGATCTAAACAAAAATACATCAGTTTTGAATGATATTTCTATTGTTAATAAATTCCCTGACGTATTCCCTGAAGAACTTCCTGGCCTACCCCAGAGCGTGAAATTAAATTTTGTATCGACCTTAAACCCGGTACAAAACCCATTTCCAAAGCCCCCTATCGAATGGCTCCTATTGAACTTCAGGAGTTAAAGATCTAACTGCAGGAATTGTTAGACATTGGCTTTATTTGTCCTAGTACTTCTCCTTGGGGTGCTCCTGTGCTATTCGTGAAGAAGAAAGATGGAAGTATGCGACTTTGTATTGATTATCGGGAGTTGAATCATGTCACAATCAAAAACAGGTACCCATTGCCACGTATTGATGACCTGTTTGACCAGTTGCAAGGAGCACAATTCTTTTCAAAGATCGATCTTCGTTCTGGATATCATCAGCTGAAGGTTAGAACTGAGGATATTCCAAATACGGCTTTTAGAACTCGGTACAGGCATTATGAGCTCCTAGTCATGTCCTTTGGATTGACTAATGCTCCTGCTGCCTTCATGGATATGATGAACCGGGTATTCAAGGAATATTTAGATCACTTTGTGGTCGTCTTTATTGATGACATTCTTATTTATTCCAAAAGTCGTGAAGATCATGAGCAACACTTGAGGCTGGTACTCCAAAAGCTTTGTGAATACAAGCTTTATGCCAAGTTGAAGAAATACGAGTTCTGGCTGAAGGAGGTAGCATTCCTTGGGCACGTAGTATCAAGTCGTGGAATATCGGTTGATCCGGCAAAGATTGAAGCTATTCAAAGCTGGGAGCAACCTAAATCAGTGACCGAAGTACGTAGCTTTCTTGGTTTAGCTGGTTATTATCTGAGATTCGTGGAAGGATTTTCTCGAATCGCTACTCTATTAACTCAGCTGACTCAGAAAGATACAAAGTTCGGTTGGAGCGAAGAATGTGAGCAGAGTTTTCAAGAACTCAAGAGGAGACTCATTTCAGCACCTGTTCTAACAATACCATCTGGCTCGGAGGGATTTGTCATCTACAGTGATGCTTCGAGCAAAGGCTTGGGCTGCGTTCTCATGCAACATGGAAAAGTCATAGCCTATGCATCAAGACAACTCAAGGAATATGAGAGGAATTATCCTACTCATGATCTAGAATTGGCAGCTGTTGTCTTTGCACTTAAAATTTGGAGGCATTACTTGTATGGGGAGAAGGTGGAGATCTTTACGGATCATAAAAGCCTCAAATATTTATTCACTCAAAAGGAACTCAACATGAGACAACGACGTTGGCTTGAACTGTTGAAAGATTATGATCATACCATTCAATACCATCCTGGAAAAGCGAACGTGGTAGCTGACGCATTGAGTAGAAGATCATATGCAAATACGAGTGCAATATTGTCAACACAAAAGCCCATTTTGTGTGACTTGCAAAGGATGGAGATAGAGTTAAAGACTCCAGGGACCCATGTGATGATGGCGAATATACG
Source organism: Panax notoginseng (assembly GCA_016801055.1). Lineage (NCBI taxonomy): Eukaryota > Viridiplantae > Streptophyta > Magnoliopsida > Apiales > Araliaceae > Panax > Panax notoginseng. The sequence continues at coordinate 166,059,980 of CM029014.1, read as the reverse complement.
AGTAAAACCAACTTTAATCGATAAAGTTAAAGCTGCTCAAGCTACAGACCTGGAGCTGATGCGTATGAGGAAGAAAGTGCAAGAAGGTTCTATGCCGGAAGCAAGAATCGATGAAGAAGGAATACTTCGAGTCAACTCCAGACTTTGTGTTCCTAACAACCCTGATTTAAAGTATGAAATCATGATGGAGGCGCACAACACACCATTTGCAATCCATCTTGGAAGTACCAAAATGTATCATGATCTTCGTCATCATTTTGGTGGAGCAATATGAAGAGAGATATAGCGTTGTTTATCTCAAGGTGTCTAACTTGTCAACGAGTCAAAGAGGAGCATCAAGTACCAAAAGGTCCTTTGCAACCACTTGAAATTCCAGAATGGAATTGGGAGCACATTACCATGGATTTCGTTATCGGTCTTCCTAAGGTTTCTCAAGGTATAGATGCGATTTGGGTCATTGTTGATAGATTGACCAAGTCTGCTCATTTCTTACCGATACGAGAAACTTATACACTTGAACGTCTTGCTCGTATGTACATAAATGAGATTGTAAGACTGCATGGTATGCCAGTATCCATAGTTTCTGATCGAGACCTAAGATTCACTTCACGATTTTGGGTTAGTTTACAAAAAGCTATGGGCACAGATTTACGATTTAGTTCGGCATATCATCCTCAGACGGACGGACAATCAGAGAGGACTATTCAAACTCTAGAAGATTTATTAAGACTCTGTGTCTTTGACTTCAAGGGAAGTTGGGACAAGTTCTTACCATTGGTGGAGTTTTCCTAGAACAAAAGTTATCAACCAAGTATTGGCATGGCTCCATTCGAAGCATTGTATGGAAGAAAATGTCGTTCTCCAGTATGTTGGAATGAGGTAGGTGAAGCAACGTTGTTGGGACCGGAGTTGGTACGTATGACTACAGAAAAGATTCAAACAATCCGACAACGTATAAAAATCTCACAAGATCGACAAAAGAGTTATGTTGATCTTCATCGAAAGGACGTGGAATTTGATATAGGAGATCATGTGTTCTTACGTGTTGCTCCATGGAAAGGAGTTACGAGATCTGAAAAAAGAGGAAAGCTCAATCCTCGATTCATCGGTCCATTTTTAATCCTCGATCGAGTAGGAATTGTGGCTTATAGACTCGCTTTACCGCCAAGTATGTCTCGTGTTCATAACGTTTTTCACATATCCATGTTACGCAAATATGTGGAAGACCCGAACCACATTATTGAGTTAGAACCGAACGAAATAGCGGAGGATTTGACGTATGAAGAAGTTCCTGTTCAAATCTTGGATAAGAAGGAACATATTCTACGCTCCAAGGTTATACCTCAAGTCAAAGTTTTGTGGAGAAACCACGATGTTGAGGAAATGACTTGGGAGTTATAATCTGAAATGAAATCAAGGTATCCTTACCTCTTCGATGTACCAGGCATGTACCCTAATTTCGAGGGCGAAATTTCATAAGAAGGGGAGGTTGTAAGACCCCAACTTTTATAAATAAAGATGAATTTTCTATAAATATCATTTTTGAATATTATGGAGTTAATTTGATATAATGTTATAGTTGTGGGTAATATTTATAAATTTTGCAAAGTACGCAAGTTGTTATATAATATTCGATTGGTCGGAGAATATTCGTTTTAACAGGGAATATTCGTTCAACGGCACAATCATTGGTGGACCCCACAACGGAATTATTGTCGGATTGAAAAAACGACAAAAATATTTTATTAAAAATAACGACGGAAGTGTAAGGACCCCAAAATCTATACAATTTAAATCCCGACTTCGGTCGTTAACCATACATTCAACCTCTAAATAATACATCATTATTCGATGTTAAACTTAATAAAATTGTGGAATATTTAAAACTTTTATACATTTCCTTCTTTCTTGCCCTAAATCGCAACCATTACATTACATTTCTTTGATTCAATCTTATATCATGAATCGTTACAACAAAATGACTATACAAAGTCTTACATCATAACTAAATATCCATATACATTGGATAGCTCAACTTAAAATTCAACATGTTACGTTCAAAATATGAAATACATTTCTCATAAAATATAAGTAATCTTCGTGAATATAGATCTCTCTAACTCACTTAGCACATATCTTTACCTTAAAATTTGTACCTGCAAAAGTGGTTATTTGCAGGAGTGAGCTCGACAGCCCAGCAAAGTCTAACAGTTTTCATGCATCACATAGTACATAATAACATGCTCGACATACATCTCATTAAAGTAACATGGCATACATGCTTTTAATTCACATAACAAATATAAAGACTGAGTTCCTTACTCAATCATCATTACTTAGCCAAAACAATCCAGTCATATATTGACTTTAACATTTCGTGATTTCAACATGCATAACACATCATGCAATTTAAAACAGTTCATCAAGTCCACGTAGAAAATAGGAACCGAAAGACTTGCCTTGATCTTTGTTTACCAATAATAGCATAACAGCTTACAGTTATCTACACTTCACGTGCCCTACACAATTATATAATCATACACATCAACTATTAGTCACATAACAACACATAGCAATTGTAATGTAAACTCTACTCCACATCTCATAATCTTTCCTATTAATAAATACACAATGGTCAATTAGATTGTGTTAACTTTTTGACTTATGACTCACTATATTTTTTCTTAGTCAAACTCGAAGTTTAGGTGCTTAAGTCTTGCTTGGACTACTTATTGGTTTTATATTAAACTCATTTCATATCTTATAATATCCATTTCAATGGAATTGAAATACTTTTTAAGTTCATTAACACTTGGCACGGCGTTTCGACGTTCAATCGTCACACGCCCGATTTGCCTCTCTTGTGTATGCTTACTATGCTTCTATAACTTATGTAATACATTATTTATTAATGTTAAGCATCATTATATTTACTAAGATTCATGTTTTATAACTTAGGACATCATCTTTTCCGGTCTGGAGCACTACACATGCATATGTGCATGCCCGACACCCTCCGATTGCCTCCGTAAACACAACAGTCCTAAAGATGACCTTTTTGACCCATCCTAATGACCTCAAATTGAAAAACGTAAAGAATGAAAGTTGTAGGTCTACTCGTTCTCGTTCCGGATCATCTTGAATCACCTCAATCGGAGTTCGTATGAGGAAGTTATGGCCATTTTACTACAGGAGGTCAAAACTGTCCAAGTCAGACTTCTGTCCCCGCGCTGGGGCGCGAGGACAAAGCCAACAAGTGTCGCTGGGGCGCGAGATTGGCGCTGGGGCTCGAATTTTGGCGCCGGGGCGCGATTTTTGGCGCTGGGGCGTGAATTTTGACGTTGGGGCGCCGAAACTCGCAGAACCCAACCACGAAGAACAGAACAACTGATTTGTTTGTCTATTACTTCAATTCTAACACTAATTAACATTCATAACTTCATCGCAACTACACATAAACGTTTAACAATCATCCATATAACAATTACTAACAATTAAACAACTACTTTAGAAAACTTCATTATTTGAAAACACTATTTTTAAGAAAAAGTCCATTGTTAACGTTGTTTAACACTGTAATATCAATAATAACCCAAACTTGATTACTTTAAAGTACGATTCTCTGAAATTCATACCCAATTAACATAATCACAATTCAATTTTACATTTAGCGTACAATTGTATCTATAACCTTTGATTTTGTACAACTCAATTTCTTACACGTTTTCACTGTAAAATCAATTCTTTTCTCTCTGTGAATGCTAACATACTTCTCATATATACATACATGTGCTAATATAACAATTACAGTTACAAATACACATAATATCATACATAATTATAAAAACATGATTTCCATACAATTTTTGTAAAACTTTATAACATACACAGTGATATTCAATAAAATTATATCGTAATATGTTTTAGGTTTTATATAACATACCTTCATTTGCTTTTAGAAAAACCATTCACTGAGAATCGCTACTCTGAAATAACTTTTGAAATCTCAGTCCTTTGTCAAATGCTCTCTCTGAAATTTCTCAGACTCTTTTCTTTCCTTAAACACTTCCCTTTTTCCTTTCTCAGACTTAACCAATACAATATACGTAACACAACATAAAACTAATGCAGACGTTTTTTTTAAAAAACCGACATTATAATAATTGACCCTAATCAATTATCAGTTATAAAATTATTATATATATTATTTATATTTTATTTATTTAATTTATATTTAATAAATCAAATTTAAAAATCCAAAAGCCATAAGGCTCCGTTTGGCAAAACTCTTTAAAATTAAAGACTTAATATATTTAAGCCTTGTTTGGTAAAATAAATTAAAACTACTTTAATTTATTTTAATAACCACCTATAATATAGTTATTTGTCACACTTCTAATTAATTAAGTTTTCGTACTTAATTTAATTAATTCTAATAACAATTCATTGCATAATATAATAATCTATTTAATCATTATAAACTCTCTAGCTTAATTATTAAATTAAATTAGATTACTATTTCAAAATAATTACTTTCCTTAACTCATTAATTATTTATTAAACAAATAAATAATCAAATCACATCAAATCAATTAAACAAATACTTATTCAACGATAAACACAACCATTAAATATTTATATAATTCAATAAATATTTAAATATTAAAATAAAAATCTGGATTGTTACATCATTCCCTCCTTACAAGGATTCTGTCCTCATAATCACAACTCAAACCACTTATTCGTTACAATCTTCCCTACTTACAAAGATTCTGTCCCCGGAATCGAAGACACAAATTAAACAAATAACTCAGAGAAATCTTTCATCATTTTATCTAAATATAGATTTTATATTTCCTACTACATTCATTACCTAACAAATTCTAGATTTCATTTCATAACTTTCATTTGAACTCAATTATATTTTGAGTATTATATATCTTTTAACCCATTCATTTCCTTTTCTAAGGATCATTATCATAAACACTCGGGAATTGCTTTCATAAACACTCGGGATATTACATTCACCCTTTCTTCTAAGAATTTCGTCCTCGAAATTTTATCAATTAATATTTATTCATTCCATCTATCAAAGTAGATTTTACGTTAATACTATATTCATTCCTTAGGTTCTATAACCACTTCTTCCACAAAGATCATTCTACAATTATTAAACTTTTCTATTAAAAATTTCACATTATTCTTTGATAACTCATCTACTTCTCACTTCAAAATCTCTTTTCTCATTTAATCAACATATTCATCATTCAGTGTCGTATTCTATGACTCACTTCATTCTAAGGAATATCATCCTTACCACATTCACCTTTTAGAATACCAAGAATCTTCCATAATTGCTCAATAATTGGGAAGCGATATGAATAACAGGAATTTAAAGGATTCCAAATCATGCTGAGGGTCATATGACCACAAACTATGTCCGCAGTTGCAAGTAATCTTTCAACTTCAACTTTAACAGTCATAAGACTATAAGGACCCCCGTACTTAGGGTTTTAAGACCTTCGTATGATGTAGTGTGCACAAACATTTAAACGCTATGCGTATATCCATAGTTATAAGTAATCTTTCAACTTAAACTTTAACAGTCAGAAGACTATAGGGACTCCTCGTAGTTAGGGTGATCAGCCCTTCGTACAATGTGTTGTGCACAAACATCTCAACGCCTCCGCGTAATCCCCTATAAAAGGGTTGTTCATCTCAGCTTTTCAACATCTGAATCCGCACCAAAACAATTTGGTTTGGCATAACTTCTCAAGAAACTCTTGAATTTCATGAACATCTTTCAATAATCGTCTAGCTAAATCAAATAGCATAGACTTCTACAATAATTTGGACGTCAATCGAAGTATACATATATATATATATATATATATATATATATATATATATATTCTCATATCTTAAAGAAATCTCAAAAATCTTTTTATGACGTCATGATACCGCATTGTATTTACAGTCCGTTGAGGATTCTGTCATTTGGTGACTTTATCATACTACATCATACCATAGTGGGCTGACGATCCTTAGATCACATCCAACACTAGGTAATACTGCATTGATGACTCCATCGTTTTTATCATCTTTGCACCAGGTTACATGATGCATTAATGATATAAAATATATTTTGATATATTGTAAATCATTTTTGTCTAGCCGAAGCAATTAGCATAGACATACGAATAACAGTATTGTTGTTAAAACTCATTGGTTCCATCATTTGATCCAATATTTTTCAAAAAATAAAAGTGTAAACATCAGCACGAAGTCAATAAATTTCGAAAGTCTAGCATAGCTAGTAGATTTAGAATACTTGTGCTTCCACCATCAACTCCACTTTCTATAATGATCCATTGCTTAATAGGTTTATCTATTCCTATCATCCTCAATACTCCATTCACACTTAATTATACCCTAGTTCATCAAACTTACCACACGTTATGAGTTCAGGAACTTGCCACAATCATATGAGTTTAAGAACTTATCCTAGTCAGACCATAGGCGTCCATTCGCTGAGGGGTTCAAAAATATACCACATAATTATGAGTCACGAACCTAACATAAGTATGAGTTTTAAGAACTCGCACTTAACCTTATAATATTCTCTAACTATACTCTACCTATCTGTTATACACATGAGAAAAGAATCACCTTCTCAACAGGCATATAGCAAATAGCGCGACACAAACATTCCAATGATTATCAATGTGATAAACTGAGTGTAAGCACAAAACCCTCGCCCATACAAAGGTTTGTACAACTCAGCCATCACATGAGTTCTCAATTGAAATCCCACCTAACTCTATCTTTCTTTTAACTTGCTCTTTACTCGATACGAATTCCTCATATCACATTATCTATAACTCCTCATGAGTTATCTCGTACTATTTCATAGTACACCATCTTCATAGCATTAAGCTATAATCATTCAAACATTACAGACCATCTTTCTTTTATAACTTAAACAGATCACGTCGTGACCTTATTCTATAATTATCTCTCTTAAATTTTTTTTGTTAACTCGTGATCGTTTTGTTTTACGATTCTCATTCTTTCTCTTTTTCATCATTTACGACATTATTCGTTATCTTGGCTTTCATATCAACTGTAACGACCCTAAAATCTATACAATTTAAATCCCGACTTCGGTCGTTAACCATACATTCAACCTCTAAATAATACATCATTATTCGATGTTAAACTTAATAAAATTGTGGAATATTTAAAACTTTTATACATTTCCTTCTTTCTTGCCCTGAATCGCAACCATTACATTACATTTCTTTGATTCAATCTTATATCATGAATCGTTACAACAAAATGACTATACAAAGTCTTACATCATAACTAAATATCCATATACATTGGATAGCTCAACTTACAATTCAACATGTTACGTTCAAAATATGAAATACATTTCTCATAAAATATAAGTAATCTTCGTGAATATAGATCTCTCTAACTCACTTAGCACATATCTTTACCTTAAAATTTGTACCTGCAAAAGTGGTTATTTGCAAGAGTGAGCTCGACAGCCCAGCAAAGTCTAACAGTTTTCATGCATCACATAGCACATAATAACATGCTCGACATACATCTCATTAAAGTAACATGACATACATGCTTTTAATTCACATAACAAATATAAAGATTGAGTTCCTTACTCAATCATCATTACTTAGCCAAAACAATGCAGTCATATATTGACTTTAACATTTCATGATTTCAACATGCATAACACATCATGCAATTTAAAACAGTTCATCAAGTCCACGTAGAAAATAGGAACCGAAAGACTTGCCTTGATCGTTGTTTACCAATAATAGCTTAACAGCTTACAGTTATCTGCACTTCACGTGCCCTACACAATTTTATAATCATACACATCAACTATTAGTCACATAACAACACATAGCAATTGTAATGTAAACTCTACTCCACATCTCATAATCTTTCCTATTAATAAATACACAATGGTCAATTAGATTGTGTTAACTTTTCGACTTATGACTCACTATATTTCTTCTTAGTCAAACTCGAAGTTCAAGTGCGTAAGTCTTGCTAGGACTACTTATTGGTTTTATATTAAACTCATTTCATATCTTATAATATCCATTTCAATGGAATTAAAACACTTTTTAAGTTCATTAACACTTGGCACGGCGTTTCGACGTTCAATCGTCACACGCCCGATTTGCCTCTCTTGTGTATGCTTACTATGCTTCTATAACTTATGTAATACATTATTTATTAATGTTAAGCATCATTATATTTACTAAGATTCATGTTTTATAACTTAGGACATCATCTTTTACGGTCTGGAGCACTACACATGCATATGTGCATGCCCGACACCCTCCGATTGCCTCCGAAAACACAATAGTCCTAAAGATGACCATTTTTACCCATCCTAGTGACCTCAAATTGAAAAACGTAAAGAACGAAAGTTGTAGGTTTACTAGTTCTCGTTTCGGATCATCTTGAATCACCTTAATCGGAGTTCGTATGAGGAAGTTATGGTCGTTTTACTACAGGAGGTCAAAACTATCCAAGTCAGACTTCTGTCCCCGCGCTGGGGCGCGAGGACTAAGCCAACAAGTGTTGCTGGGGCGCGAGATTGGCGCTGGGGCTCGAATTTTGGCGCCGGGGCGCGATTTTTGGCGCTGAGGCGTGAATTTTGACGCTGGGGCGCCGAAACTCGCAGAACCCAACTGCGAAGAACAAAATAACTGATTTGTTTGTCTATTACTTCAATTCTAACACTAATTAACATCCATAACTTGATCGCAACTACACATAAACGTTTAACAATCATCCATATAACAATTACCAACAATTAAACAACTACTTTAGAAAACTTCATTATTTGAAAACACTATTTTTAAGAAAAAGTCCATTGTTAACGTTGTTTAACACTGTAATATCAATAATAACCCAAACTTGATTACTTTAAAGTACGATTCTCTGAAATTCATACCCAATTAACATAATCACACTTCAATTTTACATTTAGCGTACAATTGTATCTATAACCTTTGATTTTGTACAACTCAATTTCTTACACGTTTTCACTGTAAAACCAATTCTTTTCTCTCTGTGAATGCTAGCATACTTCTCATATATACATACATGTGCTAATATAACAATTACAGTTACAAATACACATAATATCATAACATAATTATAAAAACATGATTTCCATACAATTTTTGCTTTTAGAAAAACCATTCACTAAGAAACGCTACTCTGAACTAACTTTTGAAATCTCAGTCCTTTGTCAAATGCTCTCTCTGAAATTTCTCAGACTCATTTCTTTCCTTAAACACTTCCCTTTTTCCTTTCTCAGACTTAACCATAACAATATACGTAACACAACATAAAACTAATGTAGATGTTTTTTTTAAAAAACTGACATTATAATAATTGACCCTAATCAATTATCAGTTATAAAATTATTATATATATTATTTATATTTTATTTATTTAATTTATATTTAATAAATCAAATTTAAAAATCCAAAAGTCATAAGGCTCCGTTTGGCAAAACTCTTTAAAATTAAAGACTCAATATATTTAAGCCTTGTTTGGCAAAATAAATTAAAACTACTTTAATTTATTTTAATAACCACTTATAATATAGTTATTTGTCACACTTCTAATTAATTAAGTTTTCATACTTAATTTAATTAATTCTAATAACAATTCATTGCATAATATAATAATCTGTTTAATCATTATAAACTCTCTAGCTTAATTATTAAATTAAATTAGATTACTATTTCAAAATAATTACTTTCCTTAACTCATTAATTATTTATTAAAAAAATAAATAATTAAATAACATAAAATCAATTAAACAAATACTTATTCAACGATAAACACAACCATTAAATATTTATATAATTCAATAAATATTTAAATATTTAATGAAAAATCTGGATTGTTACAGAAAGTTTTACCATTGATACTGTTGAACTACTCGGTAGTAAAAGTACAGTAATACGTGTGGTTGCATAATAGCTCACGGTATTGATTATTAATGCTTATGTAAGAAGTCACTCAGTTTGATTCAATTATTATCAATTAATAATCTGAATTATTTAGCGATAATGAAGTTTTATTTTATTCGTATTATTAACGTAATAAAATAGAAACATCTTTTTATATAAAACAAAATACTTTATTAAAGTTATTCTATAAATATAATATATTATATTTTATTATACATAGTGTTGCATAGTGTTTTCATAGTAAAAATCTTTTTATATAAATAAAATATATTATATTTTATTTAAAAGATTTTTCTTTAAATATGGACCGTCAGATTAAAGTAAATCAATCTGGACCGTTCATAGATTAGTTACTATGCATTCCATTTTCCTATAAATAGAAGCTCATTTCTTCATTATTTCCTTACGAATTCACTGAAACTCTAGAGAGAGAAACTATAGAGAGAATTCTTTTTCTATAATCTTGAGCGTATTTCTTTAGAGTTTAAGAAAGCTTTGAGCGTAGTACAAGTTTTCTTCGAGTATATCATCGCCCTACTAGTCGGAATACTTTTCTTTCAAAGGTAGGGAATATTATTTGTTGTACTCATAAGGGGTGTTATTCTTTCTTATTCATGAAGAGAACTTCTGTTATTCCATTCTTTATTATTCTCTTGGAATAACCTGTGTGCGCGGTTTACCCTATATTTGGTTGAATGACCTGTATATGCGGTTTACCCAATACTTGGTGATCTTCTTTTATTATTCCGCATTTACGATTCTGTCGGAATATCCTGTCGGTGTGAATTTCACCTGACCTGGTACCATCATTTATTATTTCGTATTTACGATTCTGTCGGAATATCTTGTCGATGTGAATTTCACCTGACCTGGTTCCATCATTTATTATTCTGTATTTACGATTCTATCGGAATATCCTGTCTGTGCATTTTACGCCGGACCTGGTTCCATCATTTATTATTCCGTATTTATTATTCTGTTGGGAATAACCTGTTTGTGCGGTCTCTATCGCATGCATGGTGAATCCTTCTGTTATTTCATTCTTTATTATTCTGTTGGAATAATCTGTCTATGTGGATTGCCACATGCATGGTGAATGATCCTTTGTATTCATTCCTTATTAAATTGTGAAAATGATCTGTTTACGTTGATTATAATGAAAGTCATAATAAAAGTATTGGACTGATGAAAATCATGGGTATATGAAGTATTAGTAAGTGTTATGTTGGTTATTATGCGAAAACAAGAAAGTTTCTTAGAAATCACAAAGGATAAACAAATCAGATTTTGGTAAAAACGTAACATAAAATTCAATTGATCATATCTCCTATTATATTTTGAATTTTTGAGTGTGGTCAAGTCCTAGAGTTAGATCTATGAGTTTTATAACTTATCCAAGTGGAATTACTAGAAAAGGTATTGTAGATTTTCGTGTGGACTGATTTTTGCAAAGGAGTCAAAACTGCAAAATGGCCAAAAAGCTGCTGCCACATTTTTGTGAGGGCTGTTTTGGCCACTTAATTAGTTAGAAAAATTCAGGCCTTTTGGGCCATGAAAGTATATGGTATAAAGAATATCGTGTCCAAAAATGAGCTCATTCCGACTTAAAATGAGCAAGTTATGACCATTTCAATATTTAAGTTTTTCCGACGAAAAACGCTATAACCGGAGTTCTATAACTCCGATGATCATGAAATTTAAACTGGGAGCTCACGTTAACATGTGTAAGATCTTGCCAAGATTTGGGGATTTATGGAGTTAAACTTGAGGTAGCTAATTTCTTAAGGAATTAATTAGAAATTAATTTTTGAAAAATAGTAAATAAATTTTAAAAATTTCGAGAAAAATATATTTTCAGTATGGGACTATATTATGCTAAATCCCAGAAAAGAAATATATTTAGAACTGATTTGATATTTTTCATGAAAATGATCTAGTTATGAGTAAATGAGTTAAATATGTTATGTGAAGTAACAAAGTTAGAAGATAGGATTTTATGACTTAGAAATCCTATATAAGGTATATGTAGATTGTTGATAAGGAATTTGATCATTGGTGATGAAATATTATGAGTATGACATGTTTGAATGATTAAATGCATTATTTGGTAAAGTGTAAACAACTGAAATAAATTGTTTATAAGTTTGAGAACTGATTAAAATATTGTTATGATATTAATAATATTAAATTATGAATTTATTATGTGATTGATAATATTTGGATAAAGTTAATGTCTGTAACATTTATCCTTGTTTTAGTTTGATTAATGCTTATATCATTGTCATCATCCTCATGCTTATATATATGGTGATGAAAGTTATCGTTGGCTTAGGTGTAGAGATGGACAAGAGATTATCCGGTATAGTCATGACCATTGATAATTTAATGAATATCCTTGGCCCGTAGTGCAGGGATTATTCGATGATGTGGATTATTTTATTAAGCTGAGTCCCAGCGATAACAGTGCTGAAAAACCTTGTAAATCATAGAAGATAGTAGATTTTATTCTCTACTTGACTCTTCTAATGGATTGCTTGTTCCGCTACAGTTAAACTTGATATTTATTATATTTTATCAGTTTAACACTGTTGAAGGCTAATGATAATTTATTCTGCATTATCTTAGTCATAATATTTCTTACTAGGCTAGTTGAGCTCACCCTTTCTCTCACTGTTCTCTTCAGGAAATGAGAATATAGCTGGGACGAGTCGGGGAACGGAGTGATGGACCAAATGATAGTATTAGTAGTCCTCACTATTCTATTAAATAGTGTGACGATAATTGTAATGAGGACTCCTTTTGAGTTTGTATAATCTCTTGTAGACAATAATTGTATTCAAACTCATAGTTATGTTTTGTCGTTTTGTACACGACAGTTGTATTAGTAGGTTGTATTTGAATTCTGTACCATGTAAGTTGCGACCCAAGATGGGTGACATATACCTAATTTTGGGGGCGTCACAGTTGGTAAACTAACCCAAAATCGTGAAGTGAATCTTAGGTCTCGATCAAAAACTATGGATACTGGCATACCATGCAGTCTTACAATCTCGTTTATGTACATACGAGCAAGACGTTCAAATGTATAAGTTTCTCGTATCAGTAAGAAATGAGCAGACTTGGTCAATCTATCAACAATGACCCAAATTGCATCTATACCTTGAGAAACCTTAGGAAGACCGGTAACGAAATCCATGGTAATGTGCTCCCACTTCCATTCTGGAATTTCAAGTGGTTGCAATGGACCTTTTGGTACTTGGTGCTCCGCTTTGACTCGTTGACAAGTTAGACACCTTGAGATAAACAAAGCTATCTCTCTCTTCATATTGCTCCACCAAAATGTATGACGAAGATCATGATACATTTTGGTACTTCCAAGATGGATTGCAAACGGTGTGTTGTGCGCCTCCATCATGATTTCATACTTTAAAGCAGGGTTGTTAGGAACACAAAGTCTGGAGTTGACTCGAAGTACTCCTTCTTCATAGATTCTTGCTTCCGGCATAGAACCTTCTTGCACTTTCTTCCTCATACGCATCAGCTCCAGGTCTGTAGCTTGAGCAGCTTTAACTTTATCGATTAAAGTTGGTTTTACTCGTATATTCGCCATCATCACATGGGTCCCTGGAGTCTTTAACTCTATCTCCATCCTTTGCAAGTCACACAAAATGGGCTTTTGTGTTGACAATATTGCACTCGTATTTGCATATGATCTTCTACTCAATGCGTCAGCTACCACGCTCGCTTTTCGAGGATGGTATTGAATGATATGATCATAATCTTTCAACAGTTCAAGCCAACGTCGTTGTCGCATGTTGAGTTCCTTTTGAGTGAAGAAATATTTGAGGCTTTTATGATCCGTAACGATCTCCACCTTCTCCCCATACAAGTAATGCCTCTAAATTTTAAGTGCAAAGACAACAACTGCCAATTCTAGATCATGAGTAGGATAATTACTCTCATATTCCTTGAGTTGTCTTGATGCATAGGCTATGACTTTTCCATGTTGCATGAGAATGCATCCCAAGCCTTTGCTCAATGCATCACTGTAGATGACAAATCCCTCTGAGCCGGATGGTATTGTTAGAACAGGTGCTGAAATGAGTCTCCTCTTGAGTTCTTGAAAACTCTGCTCACATTCTTCGCTCCAACTGAACTTTGTATCTTTCCGAGTCAGCTGAGTTAATGGAGTAGCGATTCGAGAAAATCCTTCCACGAATCTCCGATAATAACCAGCTAAACCAAGAAAGCTACGTACTTCGGTCACTGATTTAGGTTGCTCCCAGCTTTGAATAGCTTCAATCTTTGCCGGGTCAACCGATATTCCACGACTTGATACTACGTGCCCAAGGAATGCTACCTCCTCCAGCCAGAAATCGCATTTCTTCAACTTAGCATAAAGCTTGTATTCACGAAGCTTTTGGAGTACCAGCCTCAAGTGTTGCTCATGATCTTCACGGCTTTTGGAATAAATAAGGATGTCATCAATAAAGACGACCACAAAGTGATCCAAATATTCCTTGAATACCCGGTTCATCATATCCATGAAGGCAGCAGGAGCATTAGTCAATCCAAAGGACATGACTAGGAACTCATAATGCCCGTACCGAGTCCTAAAAGCCGTCTTTGGAATATCCTCAGTTCTAACCTTCAGCTGATGATATCCAGAATGAAGATCGTTCTTTGAAAAGAATTGTGCTCCTTGCAACTGGTCAAACAGGTCGATACAAAATTTAATTTCACGCTCTGGGGGTAGGCCAGGAAGTTCTTCAGGGAATACGTTAGGAAATTTATTAACAATAGAAATATCATTCAAAACTGACGTATTTTTGTTTAGATCCGTGATATGAGCTAAGAAAGCTTGACATCCGTTTTTCAATAAACGAATAGCTTTATGGCTTGAGATGACAGCGATTGATTTTAATGGTTTGGTTGCTTGAATTCGTATAATAGGTCGATTAGGAATATGAAAGCTAACAACCTTACGAAAACAATCAATTTTTGCATGATGAGTAGTTAACCAATCAATCCCTAGAATCACGTCAAATGCAAGTATTTTTAATGAAATAAGATCGACAGGTAATGTGTGGGTACCAACTTGAACCAAACAAGACTTATAAACCGTGGATGTAATGAAGGTTTCTCCCAATGGAGTTTCAACAGCTAAGTCAAAGTCTAATTTCTCTGGAATCAAATTTAATCGATGAGCGCAAGTAGGAGAAATAAAAGAATGGGTAGAACCGGTATAAAATAAAGTATAGGCTTCGTTAGAGTTTATGATAAGCTTACCCGTGATGACCTCATTCGGGTTTCTTGCTTTCTGGGAGGTCACAACAAACGCTCTCCCTTGCACTACCGGTTTTGACTTTTCTGGGACGGCCTTTGGTGTCTCCATCTTGGCTGAACTTATTTTTGGTAAATGACAAAATCGAGCTAAATGACCTTCTCTTCCACAATTATAACATGCTTTAGACTGCATCGCGCAGTTTGGACTGATGTGCCCCTCCCCTCCATATTTGAAACATATGATAGTTGGTCGTTCTCCTTCCTTAACAACGGGTGCTGGTGCTGACGTCTTTCCATCATTGTTGAATCTCCTCTTCTTGAAATGACCATTCTTATTGTTTTGGCCCTGATTACCACCGAAGTGGTTACCATTTCTGGCCTGTTGATTCCCTCCACGCTTGTTGTCACCGCTTCGATGACTGCTCTCACTGGTATTATCATTTTGCCGACTGCTCTCTTTTGGTTGCGTTGACTCGTTATCGCGCTCCACTAACTGAGCCCTATTAACAACATCTGAATACAAACACAGTTTATGAGAAATAAGATGTTGACGTATCTCAGGTTTCAAACCTTGCAAAAACATTCGCGTCATTTGCTCTTCATTATCCACCAAGTGGGATGCAAACCGGGACAACTCAGCAAATTTAGCCTCATACTGCGACACGATCATATTATTCTGCTCCAATTTGATGAACTCCACCTCCTTCATGTGACGAACACTTTCGGGAAAGTATTTGTCACTGAACAGCTCTTGGAACTTCTCCCAAGACATCTTCAGTGCGGCAGGTTGAGTACGCTTAATCGATTCCCACCAGTAATCTGCCTTTCCTCGCAACATAAAGGCGGCAAAGGGAACCTTTTGCTCCTCGGAGCATCCCAAGACATCAAATATCTTGGTAATCTGTTTTATCCATGTTTCCACTATAAGTGGTTTTGGCTCTCCCTTAAATTCTGGCGGTCCCAGCTCCTTGAACTGTTTAGCGGTGACAGTCCGAGAGTTTTCAGTGTTTCCACCTATATTTTGGACAGGAGCCGCTCTCGCCTGTTGTTGCATGAACTGCATAAAGTTTCAGAACATTCCATCATTCATCATCTGGTTAGTGTTGTTGTTTGCTTGAGGATTGTCACCTTCCTGATGCACATTATCCTGATTATTGATATGTGGTGAATCAACAGTCGCCTGTGCTCCATTGCTATTCTCAACATTCTCAGATGCCATTTTCAGATACTGCCACAAAATAAAAGTTAATTGATATGTCATATATTATCCTTATATTATGACCGACCAATAAAATACCATGCAAATAAACTTTGGTAGGTCATACAAGCGAAGGAATTCCCCGTCTCTCCCCTCCTAGTTCTATTCTCACATCTTAGCCAAGGATCATATCCCTAAGCTCTGATACCAACTGTGACGCCCCTAAAATTAGGTATACATCACTCAACTTGGGTCGTCAGATACATAGTACAAAATACAAATACAACTTACTAATACAACTGTCGTGTACAATACGACAAAATATAGCTGTGAGTTTGAATACAAATATTATATTCTAGAGAGTATTCATACTCAAAAGGAGTCCTCATTACATTTATTAACACACCGTTACATAGAATAGTGAGGACTACTAACTAATATTATCATTCTGACCATCACTCCGTTCCCCGACTTACCCCGGCTACGTTCTCATTTCCTTAAGAGAACAGTAAAAAAAAAGGTGAGCTCAACTAGCCCAGTAAAAAATATTATGACTAAAATAATGCAGAATAAATTATCATTAGCCTTCAACAATGTTAAACTGATAAAATATAATAAACATCAAGTTTAACTGCAGCGGAACAAGTATTCCATTAAAAGAGTCAAGTAGAAAATAAACTCTACTATCTTTTATGATTCAAAAAGTTTTTCAACACTGTGATCGCTGGGACTCAACTTAATAAAATAATCCACATCATCGAATCACCCCTGCACTACGGCCAAGGATATTCGTGTATTCATTAATGGTCATGATCATGCCAACAACTGTCCATCAATGCACTACGGGCCAATGAGGACTTTTACCACATCATTTGTAACATTACGGTCATGATTATACCGAATAATCCCTGGTCATAATCATACCAAGTCCATCTATGCACTACAGGCCACAGATGACTTTCAATATTTTATAAACATGAGGATAATGACAATGATATAAGAATTCAATAAAACAAGTTCAATAATTAATTTATCCAGGAATTAACAACGTCCAAATTGTCAACATGATAATGCTTTGTGGAGTAAAATTTAAGAATGCTTAGAAGAATATTTTCTTGAGAAGATACTGGATGAAACGCAACTATCAAGTATATTCCACAAATTTCATGGAGTATAGAAGTCAAAACTTAACTAACTGAGCATAATAAAGAATGGAATAACAAAAGAAACCACCATGCATGCGATAGACCGCACAGACAGGTTATTCCAACAGAATAATAAATAATGGAACCAGGTCCGGCGTAAACGCACAGACAGGATATTCCGACAGAATAATAAATAATAGAACCAGGTCCGGCGTAAAATACACAGACAGGATATTCCAACAGAATAATAATAAAGACGGAACCAGGTCAGGTGTAAAACACACAGACAGGATGTTCCAACAGAATAATAATAAAGACAGAACCAGGTCCGGTGTAAAATACACAGATAGGATGTTCCAACAGAATAATAATAAAGACGGAACCAGGTCCGGCGTATAGCACAGACAGGATGTTCCAACGGAATAACAAAGACAGAATAATAGAAGAATGTCACCAAGTATAGGGTATTCCGCATATACAGGTTATTCCAACAGAATAATAAAGAAATGGAATAACAGAAGTTCTCTTCTTGAATACAAAAAGAATAATATCCCTTACCTTAAAAGATCTGGATATTGGAAAAGTGAAGTAGCATAATACTTTTATTCTCTCTCTCTTATTCTCCCTATACTTTCTCTCTCTATAGCTCGAATTAATTCATGAAAAATAATGAAGCCCTAGGCCTCTATTTATAGAAAAACTGAGGGTGGCTCTTGGTCTTAACGAAGGGTCAAATGACTCTTGGTAATATTGAAGGGACAACTACTATTGACGAAAGTAATTACTATTGACCAAGGTAAATACTATTGACGAAGGTAATTACTATTGACCAAGATAAATACTATTGACCAAGGTAAATATTATTGACGACAGTAATTACTATTGACGACGGTAATTACTATTGACGAAGAGACTCTTAGATGATGACATATGGCCCCCATAAAAATAACTAAACTTACCGCAACGTCACAATTATTGATTTAATAATATAACATATTATACAGATGATACTATGACAATAATTTAAAAGATATGATGCAGCAATTACTGTAGCAATAATTGAGTATAGCTGAGTGACTTCTCACGTAAGCATCAATAATCAATACCGTGTGCTACTATACAACCACGCGTATTACTGTACTTTTACTACCGTGTAGTTCAACAGTTTTAACGGTTTTAACGGTAACACCTCAGCCGTTATTTTTATAGAAAGATAATTTTGTCGTTTTCTAACTACGACTATACTTCTGTTGTGGGGTCCACCAATGATTGTGCCGTCGTACGAATATTCCCCGACCAAACGAATATTTTATAACAACTTGCTTATTTTGCAAAATTTATAAATAATACCCACAACTATAATATTATATCAAATCAACACCATAATATTCAAAAAATTATTTCGAGAAAATTAAATATTTATTCATAAAATCTGGGGTTTCACAATCTCCCCTCCTTATGGAATTTCGCCCTCAAAATTTACGTACATACCTGGTATGCCGAACAGGTGAGGATACATTGACTTCACTTCAAATTCTAACTCTTGAGGTATAACCTTTGAGCGTCGAATATGATCCTTCTTATCCAAGATTTTAACACGTATCTCCTCAAACATTAAATCATCCGCTATCTCGTCCGGTTCTAAATTAATAATGTTGTTCGGGCCGTCCACATATTTACGTAACATCGATACGTAAAAAAAAACGTTATGAACACACGACATGCTTGGCGGTAAAACGAGTCTATAAGCCACAGTTCCTACTCGATCGAGGTCCAACTTTGACGCCCTCAAAAGTAGGTATACATCACCCATCTTGGGTCGCCACTTACATGGTACAAAATTCAAATACAACTTACTAATACAACTGTCGTGTACAATACGACAAAATATAGCTGTGAGTCTGAAAACAATTATTGTCTACTAGAAATTATACAAACTCAAAAGGAGTCCTCAATATAATTATTGTCTCACTATTTCACAGAATAGTGAGGACTACTAATGCTATCATCTGGTCCATTACTCCGTTCCCCGACTAGTCCCAGCTATATTCTCATTTCCTGAAGAGAACAGTGAAAGAAAGGGTGAGCTCAACTAGCCTAGCAAGAAATATTATGACTAAGATAATGCAGAATAAATTATCATTAGCCTTCAACAGTGTTAAACTGATAAAATATAGTAAACATCAAGTTTAACTGCAGCGGAACATGCAATCCATTAGAAGAGTCAAGTAGCAAATAAAATCTACTATCTTCTATGATTTAAAAGGTTTTTCAACACTGTTATCGCTGAGACTCAGCTTAATAAATAATCCACATCATCGAATCACCCCTGCACTACGGCCAAGGATATTCTTTAGTATCACGGCCACAATTATCCATGCACTACAGCCAAGAATAATTGTGTATTCATTAATGGTCATGATCATGCCAATAACTATCCATCAATGCACTACGGGCCAATGAAGACTTTTACCACGTCATTTGTAACATTACGGTCATGATTACACCGAATAATCCCTGGTCATAATCATACCAAGTCCATCTATGCACTACAGGCCACAGATGACTTTTAACAGAATATAAACATGAGGATGATGACAATGATATAAGAATTCAATAAAACAAGTTCAAGAATTAATTTATCTAGGAATTAATAACGTCCAAATTTTCAACATGATACTTCTTTGTGGTGTAAACTTCAAGACTGGTCAGGAGAATATTTTCATGAATAGATACTAGATGAAGCGCAAATGTCAAGGATATTCCACTAATTTCATGGAGTATAGAAGTCAAAGTTTTAATCAACTGAGTATAATAAAGAATGGAATAACAAAAGAAATCACCATGCATGTGATAGACTGCACAGAAAGGTTATTCTTAACCGAATAATAATGATGGAACCAGGTCCGGCGTAAACGCACAGACAAGATATTCTGACAGAATAATAAATAATGGAACCAGGTCCGGCGTAAACACACAGGCATGATATTTCGACAGAATAATAAAGAATAGTATAATAAATAATGGAACCAGGTCCGGTGTAAAACACATAGACAGGATATTCCGACAGAATAATAATAAAGACGGAACCAAGTCCGGTGTAAAACACACAGACAGGATATTCCAACAGAATAATAGAAGAATATCACCAAGTATAGGGTAGACCGCTTATAATGGTTATTCCAACAGAATAATAAAGAATGGAATAACAGAAGTTCTCTTCATGAATATTAAATAAATAATATTTCCTACCTTAAAAGAACTGGATATTGGAAAAGTGAAGTAGCAGAATACTTGTATTCTCTCTCTCTTATTCTCTCTATACTTTCTCTCTCTATAGCATGAATGAATTCGTGAAAAATAATGAAGCCCTAGGCCTCTATTTATAGAAAAACTGAGGGTGGCTCTTGGTCTTAACGAAGGGTCAAATGACTCTTGGTCTTAACGAAGGGTCAAATGACTCTTGGTAATATTGAAGGGACAACTACTATTGACGAAAGTAATTACTATTGACCAAGGTAAATACTATTGACCAAGGTAATTACTATTGACCAATGTAAATACTATTGACGAAGGTAATTACTATTGACCAAGGTAAATACTATTGACCAAGGTAATTACTATTGACCAAGGTAAATACTATTGACGACGGTAATTACTATTGACGAAGAGACTCTTAGATGATGACATATGGGCCCCCCATAAAAAATAACCAAACTTACCACAACGTCTCAATTATTGATTTAATAAATAACATATTATACAGATGATACTATGACAATAATTTAAGAGATATGATGCATCAATTACTGTAGTAATAATTGAGTATAGCTGAGTGACTTCTCACGTAAGCATCAATAATCAATACCGTGTGCTACTATACAACCACGTGTATTACTGTACTTTTTCTACCGGGTAGTTTAACAATTTTAACAGTTTTAACGGTAACACCTCAGCCGTAATTTTTATAGAAAGATAATTTTGTCGTTTTCTAACTACGACTATACTTCTGTTGTGGGGTCCACCAATGATTGTGCCGTCGTATGAATATTCCCTGACAAAAAAAATATTCCCCGACCAAACGAATATTTTATAACAACTTGCTTACTTTGCAAAATTTATAACTAATACCCACAACTATAATATTATATCAAATTCACACCATAATATTCAAAAAATTATTTCGAGAAAATTAAATATTTATTCATAAAATCTGGGGTCTCACAATCTCCCCTCCTTATGGAATTTCGCCCTCAAAATTTACGTACATACCTGGTATGCCGAACAGGTGAGGATACATTGACTTCAATTCAAATTCTAACTCTTGAGGTATAACCTTTGAGCATCGAATATGATCCTTCTTATCCAAGATTTTAACACGTATCTCCTCAAACATTAAATCATCCGCTATCTCGTCTGGTTCTAAATTAATAATATTGTTCGGGCCGTCCACATATTTACGTAACATCGATACGTGAAAAAAAAACGTTATGAACACACGACATGCTTGGTGGTAAAACGAGTCTATAAGCCACAGTTCCTACTCGATCGAGGATTTTAAATGGGTCAATTACATCGAGGGTTGAGATTTCCTCCCTTTGTCAATTCGTGCTTCTAGAATAACGCCCTCTTGAACCTTCTTCTTCACATTCATCAGCTCCGGGTGTGTAGCTTGAACGGCTTTAACGTTATCAATTAAAGTCGATTTTACTCGTATATTCGTTATCTTCATATGGGTCCCTCGAGTCTTTAACTCTATCTTCGTCATTTGTAAGTTATACAAAATGAGTCTTTGTTTTAACAACATCGCACTCATAAACACATACGATCTTCTACTCAACACGTCAGCTACCACGTTCGTTCTTCCACAATGATATTAAATGGTACGGTCGTAATCTTCAACAGCTCGAGCCAACGTCTTTGGCGCATGTTACGTTCGCTTTAGTTGAAGAAATATTTAATGATTTTAGAAATGGGTTTTGTACTGGGGTCAATACAAAAATTCGATTTCACGCTCTAGGGGTAGGCTAAGAAGTCTTTAAGAATACGTCAGGAAATTTATTAACAACAAAAATATCATTCAAAACTATGACTCTCGTCCAAGACTTGAATAACACGTAACATTGATACCTATTAACTTGTCACCGTTATTCACAACATTGCCTTCAGAAAGTCTGGCTTCGGTGCATTCCACACAAGAAAGTCAATAGATAAAGGCTCAGGGCTCTTTACTTATGGCTTGATATGACAATGATTGACTTTAGTGGTTTGGTTACTTGAATTTGCATAACAGGTTGGTTAGGAATATGAAAGTTAACCACCTTACGAGAAGCATGATGAGTAGTTAACCAATCGATTTCTAAAATCACATCAAAGGCAAGCATTTTCAAAGAGATAAGATTGACAGGTAACGTGAAAGTGTTGATTTGAACAAGATTTATAAATAGTGGAGGTAACGAAGGTTTCTCCCAACGGAGTTTCAATAGATAAATCAAAGTCTAACTTCTCCAGAGTTAAGTACAAACATTGAACACAACTAGGTGAAATAAAAGAGTGAGTAGAACCGGTATCTAACACGGTATAGACTTCGTAAGAGTTTATGACTAACATACCCGTGATAATTTTATTCAGGTTCCTCGTCACGAAAAAAAACGTTCTCTCTTAAACTACTGGCTTTGGCTTGTCTGGGACATCCTTTGGTGCCTCCATCCTAGCTGAACTTGTCTTCGGTGAACGACAAAATCGGCCTAGGTGACCTTCTCTTCCACAATTATAACATGCCTTGGACGGCATCGCGCAGTTTGGACAGATATGTCCCTCTCCTCCGCATTTGAAACATATGGTAGGTGGTCGTTCTCCATCCATAACAGCGGTTGCTGGTGCTGACGTCTTTCCATCATTGTTGAATTTTCGCTTCTTAAAATGTCCATTCTTATTATTCTGGCCATGATTACCACCGAAGTGGTTACCATTTTTGGCCTGTTGATTCCCTCCACGCTTGTTGTCACCGATTCGATGACTGCTCTCACTAGTATTATCATTTTGTCGGCTGCTCTCTTTTGGTTGCGTTGACTCATTATTGCGCTCCACCAACTGAGCCCTATTTATAACATCTGAATACCAACACAGTGTATGAGAAATAAGATGTTGACGTATCTTCGACTTCAAACCTCTTAAAAATATTCGCGCCATTCTCTCTTCATTATCCACCAAGTGGGACGCAAATCGGGATAACTCGGCAAACTTGGCTTCGTACTACGACACGGTCATGTTGTTTTGCTCCAACTTGATAAATTTCACCTCCTTCATGTGACGAATGCTTTCGGGAAAGTACTTGTCATTGAACATCTCTTGGAACTTCTCCCAAGACATCTTGAGTGCGTCAGGCTGGGTACATTTTACAGATTCCCACTAGTAATATGCCTCTTCACGCAACATAAAGGTGGCAAAGGTAATCTTTTGCTCCTCGGAGCATCCCAAGACATCAAATATCTTGGTGATTTGCTTTAACCACGTCTCCGCCTTAAGTGGTTCTGGCTTTCACAAAAACTCTGGTGGTCCCAGATCCTTGAATTGCTTAGCGGTGACCAACCGTGGGTTGTCATTGTTGCCTCCTGCATTTTGGATAGGAGCCGCTCTCGCCCGTTGTTGCATGAATTGCTCCTTGAACTGCTTAGCGGTGACCGTCAGAGAGTTATTTTGTTGTTGCATGAATTGCATAAAGCCTCTGACCATCTCATCATTCACCATTTCATCGGTGTTATTGTTTTTATAAGGATTATTATCCTCTGGTTGCACATTACCCTGAGCATTAATCGTTGGTGATTCAACGGTCTCATGTGCTTCATTGATTATCTCAACATTTTCGGATGCCATTTGTAAATACTGCAACAAAACAAGGGTTAATTAACATATAACATATTATCCATATACTTTGACCGACCAATTAAATATCAAATAAACTTTGGTAGGTCATACTGGTAGGTCATACTAGCGAAGGAATTCCCCGTCTCTCCCCTCCTAGTTCTATTCTCACATCTTAGCCAGGGATCATATCCCTAAGCTCTGATACCAACTGTGACGCCCCCAAAAGTAGGTATACATCAACCATCTTGGGTCACCACTTACATGTTACAAAATTCAAATACAACTTACTAATACAACTGTCGTGTACAATACGACAAAATATAGCTGTGAGTTTGAATACAATTATTGTCTACTAGAAATTATACAAACTCAAAAGGAGTCCTCAATACAATTATTGTCACACTATTTCACAGAATAGTGAGAACTACTAATACTATCATCTGGTCCATCACTCCGTTCCCCGACTCGTCCCAGCAATATTCTCATTTCCTGAGGAGAACAGTGAAAGAAAGGGTGAGCTCTACTAGCCCAGCAAGAAATATTATGACTAAGATAATGCAGAATAAATTATCATTAGCCTTCAACAGTGTTAAACTTATAAAATATAGTAAACATCAAGTTTAACTGCAGCGGAACATGCAATCCATTAGAAGAGTCAAGTAGCAAATAAAATCTACTATCTTTTATGATTTAAAAGGTTTTTCAACACTGTGATCGCTGGGACTCAGCTTAATAAAATAATCCACATCATCGAATCACCCCTACACTACGACCAAGGATATTCGTGTACTCATTAATGGTCATGATCATGCGAACAACTGTCCATCAATGCACTACGGGCCAATGAAGACTTTTACCACATCGTTTGTAACATTACGGTCATGATTACACCGAATAATCCCTGGTCATAATCATACCAAGTCCATCTATGCACTACAGGCCACAGATGACTTTCAACATTTTATAAACATGAGGATGATGACAATGATATAAGAATTTAATAAAACAAGTTCAAGAATTAATTTATCCAAGAATTAACAGCGTCCAAATTGTCAACATGATACTGCTTTGTGGAGTAAAATTCAAGCATACTTAGAAGAATATTTTCATGAAAAGATACTGAATGAACCGCAATTATCAAGGATATTCCACTAATTTCATGGAGTATAGAAGTCAAAACTTAACCAACTAAGTATAATAAAGAATGGAATAACAAAAGAAACCACCATGCATGCGATAGACCGCACAGACAGGTTATTCCAACAGAATAATAAATAATAGAACCAGGTCCGGCGTAAACGCACAGATAGGATATTCTGACAGAATAATAAATAATGGAACCAGGTCCGGTGTTAAATACACAGACAGGATATTCCAACAGAATAATAATAAAGACGGAACCAGGTCCGTTGTAAAACACACAGACAGGATGTTCCTACAGAATAATAATAAAGACGGAACCAGGTCCGGTGTAAAACACATAGACAGAATGTTCCAACAAAATAATAGAAGAATGTCAATCTGGACCGTTCATGGATTAGTTACTATGCATTCTATTTTTCTATAAATAGCAGCTCATTCCTTCATTATTTCTTACGAATTCACTGAACTCTAGAGAGAGAAACTATAGAGAGAGAGAAGAAGAGTATTCTGCTACTTAACTACTTCCTTATTTCAGCTCTTCTTTAAAACGGTAAGGGGTGTTATTCTTTCTTATTCAAGAAGAGAACTGTTGTTATTCCATTTCTTATTATTATGTTGGAATAACCTGTATACGTGGTCTACCCTATACTTGGTGACATTCTTCTATTATTCTGTTGGAACATCCTGTCTGTGTGTTTTATACCGGACCTGGTTCCGTCTTTATTATTATTCTGTTGGAACATCTTGTCTGTGTGTTTTACACCGGACCTGGTTCCGTCTTTATTATTATTTTGTTGGAACATCCTGTCTGTATGTTTTACACCGGACCTGGTTCCGTCTTTATTATTATTCTGTTGGAATATCCTGTCTGTTCGTTTTACGCCGGACCTGGTTCCATTATTTATTATTCAGTCGAAATATCCTGTCTGTGCGTTTACGCCGGACCTGGTTCCATTATTTATTATTCTATTGGAATAACCTGTCTGTGCGGTCTATCGCATGCATGGTGGTTTCTTTTGTTATTCCATTCTTTATTATACTCAGTTGGTTAAGTTTTGACTTCTATACTCCATGAAATTTGTGGAATATCCTTGATAGTTGTGTTTCATTCAGTATCTTTTCAAGAAAATATTCTTCTAAGCATTCTTAAATTTTACTCCACAAAGCGGTATCATGTTGACAATTTGTACGTTGTTAATTCCTGGATAAATTAATTCTTGAACTTGTTTTATTGAATTCTTATATCATTGTCATTATCCTCATGTTTATAAAATGTTGAAAGTCATCTGTGGCCTGTAGTGCATAGGTGGACTTGGTATGATTATGACCAGGGATTATTCGGTATAATCATGACCGTAATGTTACAAATGATGTGGTAAAATTCCTCATTGGCCCATAGTACATTGATGGACAGTTGTTGGCATGATCATGACCATTAATGAATACACGAATATCCTTGGCCGTAGTGCAGGGGTGATTCGATGATGTGGATTATTTTATTAAGTTGAGTCCCAGCGATCACAGTGTTGAAAAACCTTTTAAATCATAAAAGATAGTAGAGTTTATTTTCTACTTGACTCTTTTAATGGATTGCTTGTTCCGCTGCAGTTAAACTTGATGTCTATTATATTTTATCAGTTTAACATTGTTGAAGGCTAATGATAATTTATTCTGCATTATCTTAGTCATAATATATCTTACTGGGCTAGTTGAGCTCACCCTTTCTTTCACTGTTCTCTTCAGGAAATGAGAACGTAGCCGGGGCAAGTCGGAGAACGGAGAGATGGTCCGAATGATAATATTAGTTAGTAGTCCTCACTATTCTATGTAACAGTGTGTTAATAAATGTAATGAGGACTCCTTTTGAGTATAAATACTCTCTAGAAGATAATATTTCTATTCAAACTCACAGTTTATGTTTTATCGTATTGTACACGACAGTTGTATTAGTAAGTTGTATTTGTATTTTGTACTATGTATCTGACAACCCAAGATGGGTGATGTATACCTAATTTTGGGGGCGTCCGTTGTTGCTTGAATTGCTCCTTGAACAGCTTAAGGCAGAGACGTGGTTAAAGCAGATCACCAAGATATTTGATGTCTTCGGATGCTCCGAGGAGCAAAAGATTCCCTTTGCCACCTTTATGTTACGTGAAGAGGCAGATTACTAGTGAGAATCTGTAAAACGTACCCAGCCTGACGCACTCAAGATGTCTTGGGAGAAGTTCTAAGAGATGTTCAATGACAAGTACTTTCCCGAAAACATTCGTCACATAAAGGAGGTGGAATTTATCAAGTTGGAGCAAAACAACAAGACCGTGTCGAAGTACGAAGCCAAGTTTACTGAGTTGTCCCGATTTGCGTCTCACTTGGTGGATAATGAAGAGAGAATGGTGCGAATGTTTTTAAGAGGTTTGAAGTCGGAGATACGTCAACATCTTATTTCTCATAAACTGTGTTTGTATTCAGATGTTGTAAATAGGGCTCAGTTGGTGGAGCGCGATAACGAGTCAACGCAACCAAAAGAGAGCAGCTGGCAAAATTATAATACTAGTGAGAGCAGTCATCGAAGCGGTGACAACAAGCGTGGAGGGAATCAACAGGCCAAAAATGGTAACCACTTCGGTGGTAATCATGGCCAGAACAATAAGAATGGACATTTTAAGAAGCGAAAATTTAACAATGATGGAAAGACGTCAGCACCAGCAACCGTTGTTAAGGATGGAGAACGACCACCTATCATATGTTTCAAATGCGGAGGAGAGGGACATATCAGTCCAAACTGCGCGATACCGTCCAAGGCATGTTATAATTGTAGAAGAGAAGGTCACCTAGGCCGATTTTGTCGTTCACCGAAGACAAGTTCAGGTAGGATGGAGGCACCAAAGGATGTCCCAGACAAGCCAAAGCCAGTAGTTTAAGAGAGAACGTTTTTTTTTTCGTGACGAGGAACCTGAATAAAATTATCACGGGTATGTTAGTCATAAACTCTTGCGAAGTCTATACCGTGTTAGATACCGATTTTATTTCACCTAGTTGTGTTCAATGTTTGTACTTAACTCTGGAGAAGTTAGACTTTGATTTATCTATTGAAACTCTGTTGGGAGAAACCTTCGTTACCTCCACTATTTATAAATCTTGTTCAAATCAACACTTTCACGTTACCGGTCAATCTTATCTCTTTGAAAATGCTTGCCTTTGATGTGATTTTAGAAATCGATTGGTTAACTACTCATCATGCTTCTCGTAAGGTGGTTAACTTTCATATTCCTAACCAACCTGTTATGCAAATTCAAGTAACCAAACCACTAAAGTCAATCATTGTCATATCAAGCCATAAGTAAAGAGCCCTGAGCCTTTATCTATTGACTTTCTTGTGTGGAATGCACCGAAGCCAGACTTTCTGAAGGCAATGTTGTGAATAACGGTGACAAGTTAATAGGTATCAATGTTACGTGTTATTCAAGTCTTGGACGAGAGTCATAGTTTTGAATGATATTTTTGTTGTTAATAAATTTCCTGACGTATTCTTAAAGACTTCTTAGCCTACCCCTAGAGCGTGAAATCGAATTTTTGTATTGACCCCAGTACAAAACCCATTTCTAAAATCATTAATTATTTCTTCAACTAAAGCGAACGTAACATGCGCCAAAGACGTTGGCTCGAGCTGTTGAAGATTACGACCGTACCATTTAATATCATTGTGGAAGAACGAACGTGGTAGCTGACGTGTTGAGTAGAAGATCGTATGTGTTTATGAGTGCGATGTTGTTAAAACAAAGACTCATTTTGTATAACTTACAAATGACGAAGATAGAGTTAAAGACTCGAGGGACCCATATGAAGATAACGAATATACGAGTAAAATCGACTTTAATCGATAACGTTAAAGCCGTTCAAGCTATACACCCGGAGCTGATGAATGTGAAGAAGAAGGTTCAAGAGGGCGTTATTCTAGAAGCACGAATTGACAAAGGGAGGAAATCTCAACCCTCGATGTAATTGACCCATTTAAAATCCTCGATCGAGTAGGAACTGTGGCTTATAGACTCGTTTTACCGCCAAGCATGTCGTGTGTTCATAACGTTTTTTTTTTCACGTATCGATGTTATGTAAATATGTGGTGACCCAAGATGGGTGATGTATACCTACTTTTGGGGGCGTCACAGTTGATACCAACTCTGACGCCCCCAAAATCAGGTATACATCACCCATCTTGGGTCGCCACTTACATGGTACAAAATTCAAATATAAATTAATTATACAACAGTCATGTATAATACGACAAAACATATGCTGTGAGTTTGAATACAAATATTATCATCTAGAAATTATATAAACTCAATGGAGTCCTTATTACAATTATTATCACACTATTTCACAGAATGGTGAGGACTACTAATGCACCATCTAGGAGCATCACTCCGTTCCCCGACTAGTCCCAACTACGTTCTCATTTCCTGAAGAGAACAGTGAAAGAAAGGGTGAGCTCAACTAACCCAGTAAGAAATATTATGACTAAGATAATGCAGAATAAATTATCATTGGCCTTCAACAGTGTTAAACTGATAAAATATAGTAAACATCAAGTTTAACTATAGCGGAACATGCAATCCATTAGAAGAGTCAAGTAGCAAATAAAATCTACTATCTTCTATGATTTAAAAGGTTTTTCAACACTGTTATCGCTGAGACTCAGCTTAATAATAATCCACATCATCGAATCACCCCTGCATTACGGCCAAGGATATTCTTTAGTATCACGACCACAATTATCCATGCACTACAGCCAAGAATAATTGTGTATTCATTAATGGTCATGATCATGCCAATAACTGTCCATCAATGCACTACGGGCCAATGAGGACTTTTACCACATCATTTCTAATATTACGGTCATGATTACACCGAATAATCCCTGGTCATAATCATACCAAGTCCATCTATGCACTACAGGCCACAGATGACTTTCAACAGAATATAAACATGAGGATGATGACAATGATATAAGAATTTAATAAAACAAGTTCAAGAATTAATTTATCCAAGAATTAACAGCGTCCAAATTGTCAACATGATACTGCTTTGTGGAGTAAAATTTAAGAATACTTAGAAGAATATTTTCATGAAAAGATACTGAATGAACCGCAATTATCAAGGATATTCCACTAATTTCATGGAGTATAGAAGTCAAAACTTAACCAACTGAGTATAATAAAGAATGGAATAACAAAAGAAACCACCATGCATGCGATAGACCGCACAGACAGGTTATTCCAACAGAATAATAAATAATAGAACCAGGTCCGGCGTAAACGCACAGATAGGATATTCTGACAGAATAATAAATAATGGAACCAGGTCCGGTGTTAAATACACAGACAGGATATTCCAACAGAATAATAATAAAGACGGAACCAGGTCCGGTGTAAAACACACAGACAGGATGTTCCTACAGAATAATAATAAAGACGGAACCAGGTCCGGTGTAAAACACATAGACAGGATGTTCCAACAAAATAATAGAAGAATGTCAATCTGGACCGTTCATGGATTAGTTACTATGCATTCTATTTTTCTATAAATAGCAGCTCATTCCTTCATTATTTCTTACGAATTCACTGAACTCTAGAGAGAGAAACTATAGAGAGAGAGAAGAAGAGTATTCTGCTACTTAACTACTTCCTTATTTCAGCTCTTCTTTAAAACGGTAAGGGGTGTTATTCTTTCTTATTCAAGAAGAGAACTGTTGTTATTCCATTTCTTATTATTATGTTGGAATAACCTGTATACGTGGTCTACCCTATACTTGGTGACATTCTTCTATTATTCTGTTGGAACATCCTGTCTGTGTGTTTTATACCGGACCTGGTTCCGTCTTTATTATTATTCTGTTGGAACATCCTGTCTGTGTGTTTTACACCGGACCTGGTTCCGTCTTTATTATTATTTTGTTGGAACATCCTGCCTGTATGTTTTACACCGGACCTGGTTCCGTCTTTATTATTATTCTGTTGGAATATCCTGTCTGTGCGTTTTACGCCGGACCTGGTTCCATTATTTATTATTCAGTCGGAATATCCTGTCTGTGCGTTTACGCCGGACCTGGTTCCATTATTTATTATTCTATTGGAATAACCTGTCTGTGCGGTCTATCGCATGCATGGTGGTTTCTTTTGTTATTCCATTCTTTATTATACTCAGTTGGTTAAGTTTTGACTTCTATACTCCATGAAATTTGTGGAATATCCTTGATAGTTGTGTTTCATTCAGTATCTTTTCAAGAAAATATTCTTCTAAGCATTCTTAAATTTTACTCCACAAAGCGGTATCATGTTGACAATTTGTACGTTGTTAATTCCTGGATAAATTAATTCTTGAACTTGTTTTATTGAATTCTTATATCATTGTCATTATCCTCATGTTTATAAAATGTTGAAAGTCATCTGTGGCCTGTAGTGCATAGGTGGACTTGGTATGATTATGACCAGGGATTATTCGGTATAATCATGACCGTAATGTTACAAATGATGTGGTAAAATTCCTCATTGGCCCATAGTACATTGATGGACAGTTGTTGGCATGATCATGACCATTAATGAATACACGAATATCCTTGGCCGTAGTGCAGGGGTGATTCGATGATGTGGATTATTTTATTAAGTTGAGTCCCAGCGATCACAGTGTTGAAAAACCTTTTAAATCATAAAAGATAGTAGAGTTTATTTTCTACTTGACTCTTTTAATGGATTGCTTGTTCCGCTGCAGTTAAACTTGATGTCTATTATATTTTATCAGTTTAACATTGTTGAAGGCTAATGATAATTTATTCTGCATTATCTTAGTCATAATATATCTTACTGGGCTAGTTGAGCTCACCCTTTCTTTCACTGTTCTCTTCAGGAAATGAGAACGTAGCCGGGGCAAGTCGGAGAACGGAGAGATGGTCCGAATGATAATATTAGTTAGTAGTCCTCACTATTCTATGTAACAGTGTGTTAATAAATGTAATGAGGACTCCTTTTGAGTATAAATACTCTCTAGAAGATAATATTTCTATTCAAACTCACAGTTTATGTTTTATCGTATTGTACACGACAGTTGTATTAGTAAGTTGTATTTGTATTTTGTACTATGTATCTGACAACCCAAGATGGGTGATGTATACCTAATTTTGGGGGCGTCCGTTGTTGCTTGAATTGCTCCTTGAACAGCTTAAGGCAGAGACGTGGTTAAAGCAGATCACCAAGATATTTGATGTCTTCGGATGCTCCGAGGAGCAAAAGATTCCCTTTGCCACCTTTATGTTACGTGAAGAGGCAGATTACTAGTGAGAATCTGTAAAACGTACCCAGCCTGACGCACTCAAGATGTCTTGGGAGAAGTTCTAAGAGATGTTCAATGACAAGTACTTTCCCGAAAACATTCGTCACATAAAGGAGGTGGAATTTATCAAGTTGGAGCAAAACAACATGACCGTGTCGAAGTACGAAGCCAAGTTTACTGAGTTGTCCCGATTTGCGTCTCACTTGGTGGATAATGAAGAGAGAATGGTGCGAATGTTTTTAAGAGGTTTGAAGTCGGAGATACGTCAACATCTTATTTCTCATAAACTGTGTTTGTATTCAGATGTTGTAAATAGGGCTCAGTTGGTGGAGCGCGATAACGAGTCAACGCAACCAAAAGAGAGCAGCTGGCAAAATTATAATACTAGTGAGAGCAGTCATCGAAGCGGTGACAACAAGCGTGGAGGGAATCAACAGGCCAAAAATGGTAACCACTTCGGTGGTAATCATGGCCAGAACAATAAGAATGGACATTTTAAGAAGCGAAAATTTAACAATGATGGAAAGACGTCAGCACCAGCAACCGTTGTTAAGGATGGAGAACGACCACCTATCATATGTTTCAAATGCGGAGGAGAGGGACATATCAGTCCAAACTGCGCGATACCGTCCAAGGCATGTTATAATTGTAGAAGAGAAGGTCACCTAGGCCGATTTTGTCGTTCACCGAAGACAAGTTCAGGTAGGATGGAGGCACCAAAGGATGTCCCAGACAAGCCAAAGCCAGTAGTTTAAGAGAGAACGTTTTTTTTTTCGTGACGAGGAACCTGAATAAAATTATCACGGGTATGTTAGTCATAAACTCTTGCGAAGTCTATACCGTGTTAGATACCGGTTTTATTTCACCTAGTTGTGTTCAATGTTTGTACTTAACTCTGGAGAAGTTAGACTTTGATTTATCTATTGAAACTCCGTTGGGAGAAACCTTCGTTACCTCCACTATTTATAAATCTTGTTCAAATCAACACTTTCACGTTACCGGTCAATCTTATCTCTTTGAAAATGCTTGCCTTTGATGTGATTTTAGAAATCGATTGGTTAACTACTCATCATGCTTCTCGTAAGGTGGTTAACTTTCATATTCCTAACCAACCTGTTATGCGAATTCAAGTAACCAAACCACTAAAGTCAATCATTGTCATATCAAGCCATAAGTAAAGAGCCCTGAGCCTTTATCTATTGACTTTCTTGTGTGGAATGCACCGAAGCCAGACTTTCTGAAGGCAACGTTGTGAATAACGGTGACAAGTTAATAGGTATCAATGTTACGTGTTATTCAAGTCTTGGACGAGAGTCATAGTTTTGAATGATATTTTTGTTGTTAATAAATTTCCTGACGTATTCTTAAAGACTTCTTAGCCTACCCCTAGAGCGTGAAATCGAATTTTTGTATTGACCCCAGTACAAAACCCATTTCTAAAATCATTAAATATTTCTTCAACTAAAGCGAACGTAACATGCGCCAAAGACGTTGGCTCGAGCTGTTGAAGATTACGACCGTACCATTTAATATCATTGTGGAAGAACGAACGTGGTAGCTGACGTGTTGAGTAGAAGATCGTATGTGTTTATGAGTGCGATGTTGTTAAAACAAAGACTCATTTTGTATAACTTACAAATGACGAAGATAGAGTTAAAGACTCGAGGGACCCATATGAAGATAACGAATATACGAGTAAAATCGACTTTAATCGATAACGTTAAAGCCGTTCAAGCTATACACCCGGAGCTGATGAATGTGAAGAAGAAGGTTCAAGAGGGCGTTATTCTAGAAGCACGAATTGACAAAGGGAGGAAATCTCAACCCTCGATGTAATTGACCCATTTAAAATCCTCGATCGAGTAGGAACTGTGGCTTATAGACTCGTTTTACCGCCAAGCATGTCGTGTGTTCATAACGTTTTTTTTTCACGTATCGATGTTACGTAAATATGTGGTGACCCAAGATGGGTGATGTATACCTACTTTTGGGGGCGTCACAGTTGATACCAACTCTGACGCCCCCAAAATCAGGTATACATCACCCATCTTGGGTCGCCACTTACATGGTACAAAATTCAAATATAAATTAATTATACAACAGTCATGTATAATACGACAAAACATATGCTGTGAGTTTGAATACAAATATTATCATCTAGAAATTATATAAACTCAATGGAGTCCTTATTACAATTATTATCACACTATTTCACAGAATGGTGAGGACTACTAATGCACCATCTAGGAGCATCACTCCGTTCCCCGACTAGTCCCAACTACGTTCTCATTTCCTGAAGAGAACAGTGAAAGAAAGGGTGAGCTCAACTAGCCCAGTAAGAAATATTATGGCTAAGATAATGCAGAATAAATTATCATTGGCCTTCAACAGTGTTAAACTGATAAAATATAGTAAACATCAAGTTTAACTGCAGCGGAACATGCAATCCATTAGAAGAGTCAAGTAGCAAATAAAATCTACTATCTTCTATGATTTAAAAGGTTTTTCAACACTGTTATCGCTGAGACTCAGCTTAATAATAATCCACATCATCGAATCACCCCCTGCATTACGGCCAAGGATATTCTTTAGTATCACGACCACAATTATCCATGCACTACAGCCAAGAATAATTGTGTATTCATTAATGGTCATGATCATGCCAATAACTGTCCATCAATGCACTACGGGCCAATGAGGACTTTTACCACATCATTTGTAACATTACGGTCATGATTACACCGAATAATCCCTGGTCATAATCATACCAAGTCCATCTATGCACTACAGGCCACAGATGACTTTCAACAGAATATAAACATGAGGATGATGACAATGAAATAAGAATTCAATAAAACAAGTTCAAGAATTAATTTATCTAGGAATTAATAACGTCCAAATTTTCAACATGATACTGCTTTGTGGAGTAAACTTCAAGACTGATCAGGAGAATATTTTCATGAATAGATACTAGATGAAGCGCAAATGTCAAGGATATTCCACTAATTTCATGGAGTATAGAAGTCAAAGTTTTAATCAACTGAGTATAATAAAGAATGGAATAACAAAAGAAATCAAAATGCATGCGATAGACCGCACAGACAGGTTATTCTTAACAGAATAATAATAATGGAACCAGGTCCGGCGTAAACGCACAGACAGGATATTCCGACAGTATAAAAAATAATGAAACCAGGTCCGGCGTAAAACGCACAGACAGGATATTCCAACAGAATAATAATAAAGACGGAACTAGGTCCGGTGTAAAATACACAGACAGGATGTTCCAACAGAATAATAATAATGACGGAACCAGGTCCGGTGTAAAACACACATATAGGATGTTCCAACAGAATAATAATAAAGACGGAACCAGGTCCGGTGTAAAACACACAGACAGGATGTTCCAACAGAATAATAGAAGAATGTCACCAAGTATAGGGTAGACCGCGTATACAGGTTATTCTAACAGAATAATAAGAAATGGAACAACAACAGTTCTCTTCATGAATAAGAAAGAATAACACCCCTTACCGTTTTAAAGAAGAGCAGTAAAAAGGAAGTAGTTAAGTAGCAGAATACTATTCTTCTCTCTCTCTATAGTTTGTCTCTCTAGAGTTAAGTGAATTCGTAAGAAATAATGAAGGAATGAGCTGCTATTTATAGAAAAATAGAATGCATACTAACTAATCCATGAACGGTCCAGATTGATTACTTTAATCTGACGGTCCATATTTAAAGAAAAATATATTAAATAAAATAAAATATATTCTATTTATAAAATAACTTTAATAAAGTATTCTATTTTATATAAAAAGATGTTTCTGTTTTATTACGTTAATAATACGAATAAAACAAAACGTCATTATCGCTAAATAATTCATATTATTAACTGACAATATTTGAATCAAATTGAGTGACTTCTCACATAAGCATTAATAATCAATACCGTGTGCTACTATGCAACCACACGTATTACTGTACTTTTACTACCGAGTAGTTCAACAGTATCAATGGTAAAACTTCCGCCGTTATTTTTAATAAAATATCTTTGTCGTTTTCTCAATCTGACAATAATTCCGTTGTGGGGTCCACCAATGATTGTGCCGTTAAACGAATATTCCCTGTTAAAACGAATATTCCCCGACCAATCGAATATTATATAACAACTTGCGTACTTTACAAAATTTATAAATATTACCCACAACTATAACATTATATCAACTTAACTCCATAATATTCAAAAATGATATTTATAGAAAATTCATCTTTATTTATAAAAGTTGGGGTCTTACAACAGTGACGCCCCCAAAATTAGGTATACATCACCCATCTTGGGTCGTTAGATACATAGTACAAAATACAAACACAACTTACTAATACAACTGTCGTGTACAATACGACAAAACATAAACTGTGAGTTTGAATACAAATATTATCTTCTAGAGAGTATTCATACTCAAAAGGAGTCCTCATTACATTTATTAACACACCAATACATAGAATAGTGAGGACTACTAACTAATACTATCATTCGGACCATCACTCCGTTCCCCGACTTGCCCCAGCTACGTTCTCATTTCCTGAAGAGAACAGTGAAAGAAAGGGTGAGCCCAACTAGCCCAGTAAGAAATATTATGACTAAGATAATGCAGAATAAATTATCATTGGCCTTCAACAGTGTTAAACTGATAAAATATAGTAAACATCAAGTTTAACTGCAGCGGAACATGCAATCCATTAGAAGAGTCAAGTAGCAAATAAAATCTACTATCTTCTATGATTTAAAAGGTTTTTCAACACTGTTATCGCTGAGACTCAGCTTAATAATAATCCACATCATCGAATCACCCCTGCATTACGGCCAAGGATATTCTTTAGTATCACGACCACAATTATCCATGCACTACAGCCAAGAATAATTGTGTATTCATTAATGGTCATGATCATGCCAATAACTGTCCATCAATGCACTACGGGCCAATGAGGACTTTTACCACATCATTTGTAACATTACGGTCATGATTACACCGAATAATCCCTGGTCATAATCATACCAAGTCCATCTATGCACTACAGGCCACAGATAACTTTCAACAGAATATAAACATGAGGATGATGACAATGAAATAAGAATTCAATAAAACAAGTTCAAGAATTAATTTATATAGGAATTAATAACGTCCAAATTTTCAACATGATACTGCTTTGTGGAGTAAACTTCAAGACTGATCAGGAGAATATTTTCATGAATAGATACTAGATGAAGCGCAAATGTCAAGGATATTCCACTAATTTCATGGAGTATAGAAGTCAAAGTTTTAATCAACTGAGTATAATAAAGAATGGAATAACAAAAGAAATCACAATGCATGCGATAGACCGCACAAACAGGTTATTCTTAACAGAATAATAATAATGGAACCAGGTCCGGCGTAAACGCACAGACAGGATATTCCGACAGTATAAAAAATAATGAAACCAGGTCCGGCGTAAAACGCACAGACAGGATATTCCAACAGAATAATAATAAAGACGGAACTAGGTCCGGTGTAAAATACACAGACAGGATGTTCCAACAGAATAATAATAATGACGGAACCAGGTCCGGTGTAAAACACACATATAGGATGTTCCAACAGAATAATAATAAAGACGGAACCAGGTCCGGTGTAAAACACACAGACAGGATGTTCCAACAGAATAATAGAAGAATGTCACCAAGTATAGGGTAGACCGCGTATACAGGTTATTCTAACAGAATAATAAGAAATGGAACAACAACAGTTCTATTCATGAATAAGAAAGAATAACACCCCTTACCGTTTTAAAGAAGAGCAGTAAAAAGGAAGTAGTTAAGTAGCAGAATACTATTCTTCTCTCTCTCTATAGTTTGTCTCTCTAGAGTTAAGTGAATTCGTAAGAAATAATGAAGGAATGAGCTGCTATTTATAGAAAAATAGAATGCATACTAACTAATCCATGAACGGTCCAGATTGATTACTTTAATCTGACGGTCCATATTTAAAGAAAAATATATTAAATAAAATAAAATATATTCTATTTATAAAATAACTTTAATAAAGTATTCTATTTTATATAAAAAGATGTTTCTGTTTTATTACGTTAATAATACGAATAAAACAAAACGTCATTATCGCTAAATAATTCATATTATTAACTGACAATATTTGAATCAAATTGAGTGACTTCTCACATAAGCATTAATAATCAATACCGTGTGCTACTATGCAACCACACGTATTACTGTACTTTTACTACCGAGTAGTTCAACAGTATCAATGGTAAAACTTCTGCCGTTATTTTTAATAAAATATCTTTGTCGTTTTCTCAATCTGACAATAATTCCGTTGTGGGGTCCACCAATGATTGTGCCGTTAAACGAATATTCCCTGTTAAAACGAATATTCCCCGACCAATCGAATATTATATAACAACTTGCGTACTTTACAAAATTTATAAATATTACCCACAACTATAACATTATATCAACTTAACTCCATAATATTCAAAAATGATATTTATAGAAAATTCATCTTTATTTATAAAAGTTGGGGTCTTACAACAGTGACGCCCCCAAAATTAGGTATACATCACCCATCTTGGGTCGTTAGATACATAGTACAAAATACAAACACAACTTACTAATACAACTGTCGTGTACAATACGACAAAATATAAACTGTGAGTTTGAATACAAATATTATCTTCTAGAGAGTATTCATACTCAAAAGGAGTCCTCATTACATTTATTAACACACCAATACATAGAATAGTGAGGACTACTAACTAATACTATCATTCGGACCATCACTCCGTTCCCCGACTTGCCCCAGCTACGTTCTCATTTCCTGAAGAGAACAGTGAAAGAAAGGGTGAGCCCAACTAGCCCAGTAAGAAATATTATGACTAAGATAATGCAGAATAAATTATCATTAGCCTACAACAATGTTAAACTGATAAAATATAATAGACATCAAGTTTAACTGCAGCGGAACAAGCAATCCATTAAAAGAGTCAAGTAAAAAATAAACTCTACTATCTTTTATGATTTAAAAGGTTTTTCAACACTGTGATCGCTGGAACTCAGCTCAATAAAATAATCCACATCATCGAATCACCCCTGCGCTACGGCCAAGGATATTCGTGTATTCATTAATGGTCATGATCATGCCAACAACTTTCCATCAATGCACTACGGGCCAATGAGGACTTTTACCACATCATTTTTAACGTTACGGTCATGATTATACCGAATAATCCCTGGTCATAATCATACCAAGTCCATCTATGCACTACAGGCCACAGATGACTTTAAACATCATGAGGATGATGACAATGATATAAGAATTCAATAAAACAAGTTCAAAAATTAATTTATCCAAGAATTAACAACGTCCAAATTGTCAACATGATACTGCTTTGTGGAGTAAAATTCAAGAATACTTAGAAGAATATTTTCATGAAAAGATACTGGATGAACCGCAATTATCAAGGATATTCTACTAATTTCATGGAGTATAGAAGTTAAAACTTAACCAACTGAGTATAGTAAAGAATGGAATAACAAAAGAAATCACCCGACATGCGATAGACCGCACAGACAGGTTATTCCAACAGAATAATAAATAATGGAACCAGGTCCGGCGTAAACGCACAGACAGGATATTCCGACAAAATAATAAATAATGGAACCAGGTCCGGCGTAAATGCACAGACAGGATATTCCGACAGAATAATAAATAATGGAACCAGGTCTGGCGTAAAACACACAGACAGGATGTTCCAACAGAATAATAATAACAACGGAACCAGGTCCGGTGTGAAACACACAAATAGGATGTTCCAACAGAATAATAATAAAGACGGAACCAGGTCCGGTGTAAAATACACAGACAGGATGTTCCAACAGAATAATAATAATGACGGAACCAGGTCCGGTGTAAAACACACATATAGGATGTTCCAACAGAATAATAATAAAGACGGAACCAGGTCCGGTGTAAAACACACAGACAGGATGTTCCAACAGAATAATAGAAGAATGTCACCAAGTATAGGGTAGACCGCGTATACAGGTTATTCTAACAGAATAATAAGAAATGGAACTACAACAGTTCTCTTCATGAATAAGAAAGAATAACACCCCTTACCGTTTTAAAGAAGAGCAGTAAAAAGGAAGTAGTTAAGTAGCAGAATACTATTCTTCTCTCTCTCTATAGTTTCTCTCTCTAGAGTTAAGTGAATTCGTAAGAAATAATGAAGGAATGAGCTGCTATTTATAGAAAAATAGAATGCATACTAACTAATCCATGAACGGTCCAGATTGATTACTTTAATCTGACGGTCCATATTTAAAGAAAAATATATTAAATAAAATAAAATATATTCTATTTATAAAATAACTTTAATAAAGTATTCTATTTTATATAAAAAGATGTTTCTGTTTTATTACGTTAATAATACGAATAAAACAAAACGTCATTATCGCTAAATAATTCATATTATTAACTGACAATATTTGAATCAAAGTGAGTGACTTCTCACATAAGCATTAATAATCAATACCGTGTGCTACTATGCAACCACACGTATTACTGTACTTTTACTACCGAGTAGTTCAACAGTATCAATGGTAAAACTTCCGCCGTTATTTTTAATAAAATATCTTTGTCATTTTCTCAATCTGACAATAATTCCGTTGTGGGGTCCACCAATGATTGTGCCGTTAAACGAATATTCCCTGTTAAAACGAATATTCCCCGACCAATCGAATATTATATAACAACTTGCGTACTTTGCAAAATTTATAAATATTACCCACAACTATAACATTATATCAACTTAACTCCATAATATTCAAAAATGATATTTATAGAAAATTCATCTTTATTTATAAAAGTTGGGGTCTTACAACAGTGACGCCCCCAAAATTAGGTATACATCACCCATCTTGGGTCGTTAGATACATAGTACAAAATACAAACACAACTTACTAATACAACTGTCGTGTACAATACGATAAAACATAAACTGTGAGTTTGAATACAAATATTATCTTCTAGAGAGTATTCATACTCAAAAGGAGTCCTCATTACATTTATTAACACACCAATACATAGAATAGTGAGGACTACTAACTAATACTATCATTCGGACCATCACTCCGTTCCCCGACTTGCCCCAGCTACGTTCTCATTTCCTGAAGAGAACAGTGAAAGAAAGGGTGAGCTCAACTAGCCCAGTAAGAAATATTATGACTAAGATAATGCAGAATAAATTATCATTAGCCTACAACAATGTTAAACTGATAAAATATAATAGACATCAAGTTTAACTGCAGCGGAACAAGCAATCCATTAAAAGAGTCAAGTAAAAAATAAACTCTACTATCTTTTATGATTTAAAAGGTTTTTCAACACTGTGATCGCTGGAACTCAGCTCAATAAAATAATCCACATCATCGAATCACCCCTGCGCTACGGCCAAGGATATTCGTGTATTCATTAATGGTCATGATCATGCCAATAACTTTCCATCAATGCACTACGGGCCAATGAGGACTTTTACCACATCATTTTTAACGTTACGGTCATGATTATACCGAATAATCCCTGGTCATAATCATACAAAGTCCATCTATGCACTACAGGCCACAGATGACTTTAAACATCATGAGGATGATGACAATGATATAAGAATTCAATAAAACAAGTTCAAAAATTAATTTATCCAAGAATTAACAACGTCCAAATTGTCAACATGATACTGCTTTGTGGAGTAAAATTCAAGAATACTTAGAAGAATATTTTCATGAAAAGATACTGGATGAACCGCAATTATCAAGGATATTCTACTAATTTCATGGAGTATAGAAGTTAAAACTTAACCAACTGAGTATAGTAAAGAATGGAATAACAAAAGAAATCACCCGACATGCGATAGACCGCACAGACAAGTTATTCCAACAGAATAATAAATAATGGAACCAGGTCCGGCGTAAACGCACAGACAGGATATTTCGACAAAATAATAAATAATGGAACCAGGTCCGGCGTAAATGCACAGACAGGATATTCCGACAGAATAATAAATAATGGAACCAGGTCTGGCGTAAAACACACAGACAGGATGTTCCAACAGAATAATAATAACAACGGAACCAGGTCCGGTGTAAAACACACAGACAAGATGTTCCAACAGAATAATAGAAGAATGTCACCAAGTATAGGGTAGACCGCGTATACAGGTTATTCCAACAGAATAATAAGAAATGGAATAACAATAGTTCTCTTCATGAGTAAGAAAGAATAACACCCCTTACCGTTTTAAAGAAGAGCTGTAAAAAGGAAGTAGTTAAGTAGCAGAATACTCGTATTCTCTCTCTCTATAGTTTCTCTCTCTAGAGTTCAGTGAATTCGTAAGAAATAATGAAGGAATGAACTGCTATTTATAGAAAAATAGAATGCATAGTAACTAATCCATGAACGTTCCATATTTAAAGAAAAATCTTTTAAATAAAATATAATATATTCTATTTATAGAATAACTTTAATAAAGTATTTTGTTTTATATAAAAAGACGTTTCTGTTTTATTACGTTAATAATACGAATAAAACAAAACGTCATTATCGCTAAATAATTCATATTATTAACTGACAATAATTGAATCAAACTGAGTGACTTCTCATATAAGCATTAATAATCAATACCGTGTGCTACTATGCAATCACACGTATTACTGTACTTAGTATTTACCTTGGTCAATAGTATTTGCCTTGGTCAATAGTAATTACATTCGCCAATAGTATTTACCTTGGTCAATAGTAATTACTTTCGTCAATAGTAGTTATCCCTTCAATATTACCAAGAGTCATTTGACCCTTCGTTAAAACCAAGAGTCATTTGACCCTTCGTTAAGACCAAGAGCCACCCTCAGTTTTTCTATAAATAGAGGCCTAGGGCTTCATTATTTTTCACGAATTCATTCAAGCTATAGAGAGAGAAAGTATAGAGAGAATAAGAGAGAGAGAGAATAAAAGTATTCTGCTACTTCACTTTTCCAATTTCCAGTTCTTTTAAGGTAGGGAATATTATTTCTTTTATATTCATGAAGAGAACTTATGTTATTCCATTCTTTATTATTATGTTGGAATAACCAGTATACGCGGTCTACCCTATACTTGGTGATATTCTTCTATTATTCTGTTGGAATATCATGTCTGTGTGTTTTACACCGGACCTGGTTCCGTCTTTATTATTATTATGTTAGAATATCCTGTCTGTGTATTTTACATCGGACTTGGTTCCATTATTTATTATACTATTCTTTATTATTCTGTCGGAATATCCTGTATGTGCGTTTACGCCGGACCTGGTTCCATTATTTATTATTATGTCGGAATATTCTGTCTGTGCGTTTACGCCGGACCTGGTTCCATTGTTATTATTCTGTTAAGAATAACCTGTCTGTGCGGTCTATAGCATGCATGGTGATTTCTTTTGTTATTCCATTCTTTATTATACTCAGTTAATTAAAACTTTGACTTCTATACTCCATGAAATTAGTGGAATATCCTTGACATTTGCGCTTCATCTAGTATATATTCATGAAAATATTCTCCTGATCAGTCTTGAAGTTTACTCCACAAAGCAGTATCATGTTGACAGTTTGGACGTTGTTAATTCCTGGATAAATTAATTCTTGAACTTATTTTATTGA
Source organism: Panax notoginseng (assembly GCA_016801055.1). Lineage (NCBI taxonomy): Eukaryota > Viridiplantae > Streptophyta > Magnoliopsida > Apiales > Araliaceae > Panax > Panax notoginseng. The sequence continues at coordinate 166,015,244 of CM029014.1, read as the reverse complement.
ATTCTTATATCACTGTCATCATCCTCATGTTTATATTCTGTTGAAAGTCATCTGTGGCCTGTAGTGCATAGATGGACTTGGTATGATTATGACCAGGGATTATTCGGTGTAATCATGACCGTAATGTTACAAATGATGTGGTAAAAGTCCTCATTATCCCGTAGTGCATTGATGGACAGTTATTGGCATGATCATGACCATTAATGAATACACAATTATTCTTGGTTGTAGTGCATGGATAATTGTGGTCGTGATACAAAAGAATATCCTTGGCCGTAGTGCAGGGGTGATTCGATGATGTGGATTATTTATTAAGCTGAGTCTCAGCGATAACAGTGTTGAAAAACCTTTTAAATCATAGAAGATAATAGATTTTATTTGCTACTTGACTCTTCTAATGGATTGCATTTTCCGCTGCAGTTAAACTTGATGTTTACTATATTTTATCAGTTTAACACTGTTGAAGGCTAATGATAATTTATTCTGCATTATCTTAGTCATAATATTTCTTGCTGGGCTAGTTGAGCTCGCCCTTTCTTTCACTGTTCTCTTTAGGAAATGAGAATATAGCTGGGACAAGTCGGGGAACGGAGTGATGGACCAGATGATAGTATTAGTAGTCCTCACTATTCTGTGAAATAGTGTGACAATAATTGTATTGAGGACTCCTTTTGAGTTTGTATAATTTCTAGTAGACAATAACTGTATTCAAACTCACAGTTTATGTTTTGTCGTATTGTACACGACAGTTGTATTAGTAAGTTGTATTTGTATTTTGTACTATGTATATGACGACCCAAGATGGGTGATGTATACCTAATTTCGGGGGCGTCACAGTTGGTAATACAAAATATAGCTGTGAGTTTGAATACAAATATTATCTTCTAGAGAGTATTCATACTCAAAAGGAGTCCTCATTACATTTATTAACACACCGTTACATAGAATAGTGAGGACTACTAACTAATATTATCATTCGGACCATCACTCCGTTCCCCGACTTACCCCGGCTACGTTCTCATTTCCTTAAGAGAACAGTGAAAGAAAGGGTGAGCTCAACTAGCCCAGTAAAAAATAATATGACTAAAATAATGCAGAATAAATTATCATTAGCCTTCAACAATGTTAAACTGATAAAATATAATAAACATCAAGTTTAACTGCAGCGGAACAAGTATTTCATTAAAAGAGTCAAGTAGAAAATAAACTCTACTATCTTTTATGATTCAAAAGGTTTTTCAACACTGTGATCGCTGGGACTCAACTTAATAAAATAATCCACATCATCGAATCACCCCTGCACTACGGCCAAGGATATTCGTGTATTCATTAATGGTCATGATCATGCCAACAACTGTCCATCAATGCACTACGGGCCAATGAGGACTTTTACCACATCATTTGTAACATTACGGTCATGATTATACCGAATAATCCCTGGTCATAATCATACCAAGTCCATCTATGCACTACAGGCCACAGATGACTTTCAACATTTTATAAACATGAGGATAATGACAATGATATAAGAATTCAATAAAACAAGTTCAATAATTAATTTATCCAGGAATTAACAATGTCCAAATTGTCAACATGATACTGCTTTGTGGAGTAAAATTTAAGAATGCTTAGAAGAATATTTTCTTGAGAAGATACTGGATGAAACGCAACTATCAAGTATATTCCACAAATTTCATGGAGTATAGAAGTCAAAACTTAACCAACTGAGCGTAATAAAGAAGGGAATAACAAAAGAAACCACCATGCATGCGATAGACCGCACAGACAGGTTATTCCAACAGAATAATAAATAATGGAACAGGTCCGGCGTAAACGCACAGACAAGATATTCCGATAGAATAATAAATAATGGAACCAGGTCCGGCGTAAAATGCACAGACAGGATATTCCAACAGAATAATAATAAAGACGGAACCAGGTCCGGCGTAAAACACACAGACAGGATGTTCCAACAGAATAATAATAAAGACGGAACCAGGTCCGGTGTGAAACACACAAATAGGATGTTCCAACAGAATAATAATAAAGACGGAACCAGGTCCGGTGTAAAACACACAGAAAGGATGTTCCAACAGAATAATAATAAAGACGGAACCAGGTCCGGTGTAAAACACACAGACAGGATGTTCCAACAGAATAATAGAAGAATGTCACCAAGTATAGGGTAGACCACGTATACAGGTTATTCCAACATAATAATAAGAAATGGAATAACAACAGTTCTCTTCATGAATAAGAAAAAATAACACCCCTTACCGTTTTAAAGAAGAGCTGAAATAAGGAAGTAGTTAAGTAGCAGAATACTCTTCTTCTCTCTCTCTATAGTTTCTCTCTCTAGAGTTCAGTGAATTCGTAAGAAATAATGAAGGAATGAGCTGCTATTTATAGAAAAATAGAATACATAGTAACTAATCCATGAAAGGTCCAGATTGATTAATTTAATCTGACGGTCCATATTTAAAGAAAAATCTTTTAAATAAAATATAATATATTCTATTTATAAAATAACTTTAATAAAGTATTCTGTTTTATATAAAAAGATGTTTATGTTTTATTACGTTAATAATACGAATAAAACAAAACGTCATTATCGCTAAATAATTCATATTATTAACTGACAATAATTAAATCAAACTGAGTGACTTCTCACATAAGCATTAATAATCAATACCGTGTGCTACTATGCAACCACACGTATTACTGTACTTTTACTACCGAGTAGTTCAACAGTATCAATGGTAAAACTTCTGCCGTTATTTTTAATAAAATATCTTTGTCGTTTTCTCAATTCGACAATAATTCTGTTGTGGGGTCCACCAATGATTGTGCCGTTGAACGAATATTCCCTGTTAAAACGAATATTCCCCGACCAATCGAATATTATATAACAACTTGCGTACTTTGCAAAATTTATAAATATTACCCATAACAATACCATTATATCAAATTAACTCCATAATATTTAAAAATGATATTTATAGAAAATTCATCTTTATTTATAAAAGTTGGACCATTTCTCGATTTGTGCGTGTCATCCTTGCGCAGTAACCATGCTAATCTTCTCTGTATCGTTCCAATTTTATCGGATGTCCCATCTTGGGTCACCACTTACATGGTACAAAATTCAAATACAACTTACTAATACAACTGTCGTGTACAATACGACAAAATATAGCTGTGAGTTTGAATACAATTATTGTCTACTAGAAATTATACAAACTCAAAAGGAGTCCTCAATACAATTATTGTCACACTATTTCACAGAATAGTGAGAACTACTAATACTATCATCTGGTCCATCACTCCGTTCCCCGACTTGTCCCAGCTATATTCTCATTTCCTGAAGAGAACAGTGAAAGAAAGGGTGAGCTCAACTGGCTCAGCAAGAAATATTATGACTAAGATAATTCAGAATAAATTATCATTAGCCTTCAACAGTGTTAAACTGATAAAATATAGTAAACATCAAGTTTAACTACAGCGGAACATGCAATCCATTAGAAGAGTCAAGTAGCAAATAAAATCTACTATCTTCTATGATTTAAAAGGTTTTTCAACACTGTTATCGCTGAGACTCAGCTTAATAAATAATCCACATCATCGAACTATCCCTGCACTACGGCCAATGATATTCTTTAGTATCACGACCACAATTATCCATGCACTACAGCCAAGAATAATTGTGTATTCATTAATGGTCATGATCATGCCAACAACTGTCCATCAATGCACTACAGGCCAATGAGGACTTTTACCACATCATTTGTAACATTACGGTCAAGATTATACCGAATAATCCCTGGTCATAATCATACCAAGTCCATCTATGCACTACAGGCCACAGATGACTTTCAACATTTTATAAACATGAGGATAATGACAATGATATAAGAATTCAATAAAACAAGTTCAATAATTAATTTATCCAGGAATTAACAACGTCCAAATTGTCAACATGATACTGCTTTGTGGAGTAAAATTTAAGAATGCTTAGAAGAATATTTTCTTGAGAAGATACTGGATGAAACGCAACTATCAAGTATATTCCAAAAATTTCATGGAGTATAGAAGTCAAAACTTAACCAACTGAGCATAATAAAGAATGGAATAACAAAAGAAACCACCATGCATGCGATAGACCGCACAGACAGGTTATTCCAACAGAATAATAAATAATGGAACAGGTCCGGCGTAAACGCATAGACAAGATATTCCGACAGAATAATAAATAATGGAACCAGGTCCGGCGTAAAACGCACAGACGGGATATTCTAACAGAATAATAATAAAGACGGAACCAGGTCCGATGTAAAACACACAGACATGATGTTTCAACAAAATACAACAAAATAATAATAATGACGGAACCAGGTCCGGTGTAAAACACACATATAGGATGTTCCAACAGAATAATAATAAAGACGGAACCAGGTCCGGTGTAAAACACACAGACAGGATGTTCCAACAGAATAATAGAAGAATGTCACCAAGTATAGGGTAGACCGCGTATACAGGTTATTCTAACAGAATAATAAGAAATGGAACAATAACAGTTCTCTTCATGAATAAGAAAGAATAACACCCCTTACTGTTTTAAAGAATAGCTGTAAAAAGGAAGTAGTTAAGTAGCAGAATACTCTTCTTCTCTCTCTTTATAGTTTCTCTCTATAGTTTCTCTCTCTAGAGTTCAGTGAATTAGTAAAAAATAATGAAGGAATGAGCTGCTATTTATAGAAAAATAGAATGCATAGTAACTAATCCATGAACGGTCCAGATTGATTACTTTAATCTGACGGTCCATATTTAAAGAAAAATATTTTAAATAAAATAAAATATATTCTATTTATAAAATAACTTTAATAAAGTATTCTGTTTTATATAAAAAGATGTTTCTGTTTTATTACGTTAATAATACGAATAAAACAAAACGTCATTATCGCTAAATAATTCATATTATTAACTGACAATAATTAAAGCAAACTGAGTGACTTCTCACATAAGTATTAATAATCAATACCGTGTGCTACTATGCAACCACACGTATTACTGTACTTTTACTACCGAGTAGTTCAACAGTATCAATGGTAAAACTTCCGCCGTTATTTTTAATAAAATATTTTTGTCGTTTTCTCAATCCGACAATAATTCCGTTGTGGGGTCCACCAATGATTGTGTTTTTGAACGAATATTCTCTGTTAAAACGAATATTCCCCGACCAATCGAATATTATATAACAACTTGCGTACTTTGCAAAATTTATAAATATTACCCACAACTATAACATTATATCAAATTAACTCTGGGACACTTTTGTGTCGAAGTTACTATTCACGAGTTACTATTCACGGGTTACTATTTACGGGCTACTATTCATCCAAATTAATATTCACTCTAGTATTGTTCACTTGGGTATTTGGGACACTTTTTGTGTCGGAGTTACTATTCACGAGTTACTATTCACGGGTTACTATTCACCCAAATTACTATTCACTCTAGTATTGTTCACTCAAGTATTTGTGACACTTTTTGTGTCGGAGTACTATTCATAAGTTACTATTCATGGGAAATATTCTTTTTGTCAGAAAATAACCGTACGACGGTACAATCATTGGTGGACCCCACACCGGAATTATTGTAGGATTGAGAAAACGACAAAATATTTTATGAAAATAACGGCGAAAGTTTTACCGTTGATACTGTTGAATTACTCGGTAGTAAAAGTACAGTAATACGTGTGGTTGCATAGTAGCACACGGTATTGATTATTAATGCTTATGTAAACAGTACCTCAGTTTGATTCAATTATTGTCAATTAATAATCTGAATTATTTAGCGATAATGAAGTTTTGTTTTATTCGTATTATTAACGTAATAAAATAGAAATATCTTTTTATATAAAACAGAATACTTTATTAAAGTTATTCTATAAATAGAATATATTATATTTTATTATACATAGTGTTGCATAGTGTTTGCATAGTAAAAATCTTTTTATATAAATAGAATATATTATATTTTATTTAAAAGATTTTTCTTTAAATATGGACCGTCAGATTAAAGTAAATCAATCTGGACCGTTCATAGATTAGTTACTATGCATTCCATTTTCCTATAAATAGAAGCTCATTCCTTCATTATTTCCTTACGAATTCACTGAAACTCTAGAGAGAGAAACTGTAAGACCCCTTTGGGGTCGTTACAGAAACTATAGAGAGAATTCTTTTTCTATAATCTTGAGCGTATTTCTATAGAGTTTAAGAAAGATTTGAGCGTAGTACAAGTTTTCTTCGAGTATATCCTCGCCCTACTAGTCGGAATACTTATCTTTCAAAGGTAGCGAATATTATTTCTTTTATATTCATGAAGAAAACTTCTGTTATTCCATTCTTTATTATTCTGTTGGAATAACCAGTATACGCGGTCTACCCTATACTTGGTGATATTCTTCTATTATTCTGCTGGAATATCCTGTCTGTGTATTTTACACCGGACCTGGTTCCGTCTTTATTATTATTCTGTCAAAATATCCTGTCTGTGTGTTTTACACCGGACCTGGTTCCATTATTTATTATACTGTTCTTTACTATTCTGTCGGAATATCCTGCCTGTGCGTTTACGCCGGACCTGGTTCCATTATTTATTATTCTGTCGGAATATCCTGTCTGTGCGTTTACGCCGGACCTGGTTCTGTAACGACCCCAAAATTCATACAATTTAATTATCGACTTCGGTCGTTAATAATACATTCAACCTCTAATTTTACATCATTAAACGATAATACAACCATTAAAATTTGCGGAATAATTAAAATTTTCTATTACAAACTATCCTCGTTCCCAAAACCTTCACCTTTACGTCTAAATATCTCAGAATCATTTTAATACTACAATAGTTTACATTCGCAAAACAATATTAAAATTCAAAATTAATACATTATTCGAAACATTAGACATGGTTTACAAGAATAACAACTTAGCTAGGATATTAAATCTTCATATATCACTTTTGATCCATAACAATCAAGTAGCACGTTACCTTTAATTCTTGAATCTGCAAAAATGGTTATTTGCAAGAATGAGCTCGACAGCTCAGCAAAATCTAACAATTTTCATGCATCACGTAGAACATAATAACATGCTCAACATACAAGAATAATCATAAACAAACATAGCATACATGTTTAGTTCACATAACAACTATAAAAACTGAGTTCCTTACTCAATCAACATTCATAGTTCAATCATCATAGTCATAGATTGACTTTCACATTTCATACTTTTGACATATACAATACATCATACACTAAAATTTTAAAGCAGTTCATCATCAAGTTCACATAGCAAAAAGGAACTGAAAGACTTTCCTTAACCGGCGTTTTACCAACACGCTAATACTTTGCGTCCTTGCACAACCTACACTGTATGCGAGATTGATAATAAATAAAATCAATACTCAATCTCATGGTAAAATTTATTCTAAGACCTTACTTTATCATATTCAACACATTGTTTACATGTTTAATTTTCTTTCATAAATCAAAAATTACCATTTTTCGATTTCTTTCCATTATTATTCTTGTATTATATTTTTTTTCATACTTAGATATCCAATATTAGCCATTAGTTAGACACTTTGTATACCAAAGTTTAGAAACACTATTACTTTAAGGCATTTTATCAAGCACGTTATGTGCACACATTAACTTATCTAAACTCTTGATCTTAAATGGTTAATTATGCATAGAATATGATAACACATATCTATATTCATTACATATGTCAAAACATATTTTTAATCATTAAAATATACCATCACCCAAAATCTTAATTCAAACATAATTATAAAACTCATCTTCACAATTTCTTTAACAAAACGTTGTTTTCGTTTTTAACGTATCTCCTTCGTTACATATCCGTTTTGTTCCTTTTTATATAGAATTAACCCTTACTCAGTGTACTACAATCTCATCTAGGCCTTAAAGTCAGACCCTTATCCATCTAAACCAGATTCTGCAATTCATCAACTAGTGTAGAAAAATTTCATTTTCTGGACATCCTTGCTAAACAATTTATTTCGGACATGATCCGGTCCATAAAATGGCTCAATCTCTCGAGTTTAGCTAGTAAACATCCATATCTACAACTTTGCAGTTTTAAGTTTCTTCAGATTCAAAACACACGAATTTATATGAATTTTTCAAAGTCAGAAACCGTAACAGTTTTGATTTTCTAGACAGATTATTTTCCCTTCGGACCAGCCTTACTAAAATAGAGATTGCGAGAAATCTACAAGGATTTTTCATGTGATTCCACTTTCAGAATATAGCTTACTTCCACATCTTCGATTTGATATAAGGTTCATTTTCTAACTCATTATACCCAAAGAGATGAATTTCACAAGATATGTCCACAATTACTCAAAACTTACGAATTTTGTTCTTCAAATTTTCTTTCCATTTCATTTTCTTTCTTGAATCCTCTTGTTTAATTCTTGATAATCTAATATTAAACCAATACAAACAAGATTAAGCATGATCTATTACCCTAGAACATAAATCTACCCAAAAATCAAAGATTAAATAAGAGTTTAGAAGTTACCTTCTTCTAACTTTTTCTTCTTCTTCTTCTAGCTCATCTCAATTCCTCTATCTCTCTAGATTTCTCAATACAACTTCTATATAACCATTATCCTACATTTTGAAGAACATAAAATATAATTATAACACGAAATTTAGATTATAGTCTTATTAGTATGAATTTAAGAGAGAGATGAAGATGATGATGATGGGGCTTGTTTTGTCTTCTCAAAGCTTTCCCTTCTTCTTCTTTTTCTTCCTTTTTCTTCCTATTCTTCTTCTCCTACAACTCTCTCTAACTCTCTTCTTCTTTCTTTAGTTTATTTTCTAAAAATAACATACTAACTTGTGGTATATACATATAATATACAATACTAGTAATATATAATTTATGTAACTCCTAGTAATTATTAGATATAATAATTACTAGTTAATACATAGGTTACACCAATTTGAACTTGAAAAACCTAAGACCATGTTTGGCAAATACTCATTATTTTAATTAATCAATAGCTTAACATCAATCAATCTCATCAAATTGTCACATAATTATATTTACTTGTTAATTATAATTTTGTGTAACAATCACCACGTAACTCATCTAATTTAATTACCTCAATTAAATTAGAACTATAACATAAAATTATTATATTAATTAAATTAAATACTAAATATTCATTTAATTAATCTGCTACACTTAATTACATTACTTTATAATCAAAACAAAATTTATTTATTTAACTCAATAAATAATTCAATTAAATATTTATATATATATTAAAATTAATATATAACATTCTCTTCACATCAATTCACATATTCTACAATATATGACATACACATACTCACACCCACATATCTCATAAATAATACTTTTATTTATAAAATTCTCATTTATAATTTCTAAAAATCTGGGATGTCACATCCTTCTCTCCTTATAAGGATTCCGTCCTCGGAATCACAGAAACCCTACCTTACTTGGGTTTTCCTCAAATCTATTCATTGAATAACTTCAACACATTACCTTAATATAGGTTTTATGTGACGCCCCCAAAATTAGGTATACATCACCCATCTTGGGTCGTCAGATACATAGTACAGAATACAAATATAACTTACTAATACAACTGTCGTGTACAATACGACAAAACATAAACTGTGAGTTTGAATATAAATATTATCTTCTAGAGAGTATTCATACTCAAAAGGAGTCCTCATTACATTTATTAACACACCATTACATAGAATAGTGAGGACTACTAACTAATACTATCATTCGGACCATCACTCCGTTCCCCGACTTGCCCCAGCTACGTTCTCATTTCCTGAAGAGAACAGTGAAAGAAAGGGTGAGCTCAACTAGCCCAGTAAGAAATATTATGACTAAGATAATGCAGAATAAATTATCATTAGCCTTCAACAATGTTAAACTGATAAAATATAATAGACATCAAGTTTAACTGTAGCGGGACAAGCAATCCATTAAGAGAGTCAAGTAGAAAATAAACTCTACTATCTTTTATGATTTAAAAGATTTTCCAACACTGTGATCGCTGAGACTCAGCTTAATAAAATAATCCACATCATCGAATCACCCCTGCACTACGGCCAAGGATATTCGTATATTCATTAATGGTCATGATCATGCCAACAACTGTCCATCAATGCACTACGGGCCAATGAGGACTTTTACCACATCATTTGTAACATTACGGTCATGATTACACCGAATAATCCCTGGTCATAATCATACCAAGTCCATCTATGCACTACAGGCCACAGATGACTTTCAACAGAATATAAACATTAGGATGCTGACAATGATATAAGAATTCAATAAAATAAGTTCAAGAATTAATTTATCCAAGAATTAACAACATCCAATTTGTCAACATGATACTACTTTGTGGAGTAAAATTCAAGAATGATCAGGAGAATATTTTTATGAATAGATACTAGATAAAGCGCAAATGTCAAGGATATTCCACAAATTTCATGGAGTATAGAAGTCAAAACTTAACCAACTGAGTATAATAAAGAATGGAATAACAAAAGAAATCACCATGCATGCGATAGACCGCACAGACAGGTTATTCCAACAGAATAATAAATAATGGAACCAGGTCCGGCGTAAACGCACAGACAGGATATTCCGACAGAATAATAAATAATGGAACCAGGTCCGGCATAAACGCACAGACAGGATATTCCGACAGAATAATAAAGAACAGTATAATAAATAATGGAACCAGGTCCGGTGTAAAACACACAGACAGGATATTCCGACAGAATAATAACAAGACGGAACCAGGTCCGGTGTAAAACACACAGACAGGATGTTCCAACAGAATAATAATAAAAACGGAACCAGGTCTGGTGTAAAACACACAGACAGGATGTTCCAACAGAATAATAGAAGAATGTCACCAAGTATAGGGTATACCACGTATACAGGTTATTCCAACATAATAATAAGAAATGGAATAACAACAGTTCTCTTCATGAATAAGAAAGAATAACACCCCTTACCGTTTTAAAGAAGAGTTGAAATAAGGAAGTAGTTAAGTAGCAGAATACTCTTCTTCTCTCTCTCTATAGTTTCTCTCTATAGTTTCTCTCTCTAGAGTTCAGTGAATTCGTAAGAAATAATGAAGGAATGAGCTGCTATTTATAGAAAAACAGAATGCATAGTAACTAATCCATGAACGGTCCAGATTGATTACTTTAATCTGACGGTCCATATTTAAAGAAAAATCTTTTAAATAATATATAATATATTCTATTTATAGAATAACTTTAATAAAGTATTCTGTTTTATATAAAAAGATGTTTCTGTTTTATTACGTTAATAATACGAATAAAACAAAACGTCATTATCGCTAAATAATTCATATTATTAACTGACAATAATTGAATCAAACTGAGTGACTTCTCACATAAGCATTAATAATCAATACCGTGTGTTACTATGCAACCACACGTATTACTGTACTTTTACTACCGAGTAGTTCAACAGTAGCAATGGTAAAACTTCCGCCGTTATTTTTAATAAAATATTTTTGTCGTTTTCTCAATCCGACAATAATTCTGTTGTGGGGTCCACCAATGATTGTGTCGTTGTACGAATATTCCCTGTTAAAACGAATATTCCCCGACCAATCGAATATTATATGACAACTTGGATACTTTACAAAATTTATAAATACTACCCATAACTATTATATCAAATCCACACCATAATATAAAAATTATTTCGAGAAAAATTAAATATTTATTCATAAAATCTGGGGTTTCACAATCTCCCCTCCTTATAGAATTTCGCCCTTGAAATTTACGTACGTACTTGGTATACCGAACATGTGAGGATACCTTGACTTCACTTCAAATTCTAACTCTTGAGGTATAACCTTTAAGCATCGAATATGATCCTTCTTATCCAAGATGTTAACACGTATCTCCTCATACGTTAAATCTTTTGCTATCTCGTCCGGTTCTAAATTAATAACGTGGTTCGGGTCGTCCACATATTTACGTAACATCGATACGTAAAAAAAAATATTCTGAACACGCAACATACTTGGCGGTAAAACGAGTCTATAGGCCACAGTTCCTACTTCATCGAGGATTTCAAATGGGCTAATTAAATCGAGAGTTGAGATTTCCTCTCTTCGTCGATTCTTGCTTCTAGAATAACGCCCTCTTGAACCTTCTTCTTCACATTTATCAGCTCTGAGTATGTAGCTTGAGCGGCTTTAACTTTATCGATTAAAATCGATTCTAATCATATATTCGTTATCTTCACGTGGGTTCGTATATTCGCACTTGTAACCGCATACGATCTTCTACTCAACGCATCAGCTACCACGTTCGCTTTTTCACGTTGGTATGGTATGATCATAATCTTTAACAGCTCGAGCCAACGTCTTTGGCGCATGTTACGTTCGCTTTAGTTGAATAAATATTTAAGGGTTTAAGAAATGGGTTTTGTACTGGGGTTAATACAAAATTCGATTTCACGCTCTAGGGGTAAGCTAAGAAGTCTTCAAGAATACGTCAGGAAATTTATTAACAATAGAAATATCATTCAAAACTGTGACTCTCGTCCAAGACTTGGATAACCCGTCACATTGATATCTATTAACTTGTCACCGTTATTCACAACGTCCCCTACCGAAAGTCTGGCTTCGGTACATTCCACACAAGAAGGTCAACAACGAAAGGATCGGGGCTCTTTATTTATGGCTTGATATGACAATGATTGACTTTAGTGGTTTGGTTACTTTGAATCCGTGTAACAGGGTTGTTAGGAGTATAAAAGCTAACAACCTTACGAGAAGCATGATAAGTAGTGAACCAATCGTTTCAAAAAAATCACATCAAAGGCAAGTATTTTCAAAGAGATAAGATCGACAGGTAACGTGAAAGTGTTGATTTGAACAAGATTTATAAATAGTGGAGGTAATGAAGACTTCTCCCAACTGACTTTAAACAGACATATCAAAGTCTAAACATTGAACACAACTAGGTGAAATAAAAGAGTGAGTAGAACCGGTATCTAACACGGTATAGACTTCGCAAGAGTTTATGACTAACATACCCGTGATAATTTTATTCAGGTTCCTCGTCACGAAAAAAAAAACGCTTTCTCTTAAACTACTGGCTTTGGCTTTTCTGGGACGGTCTTTGGTGCCTCCATCCTATCTGAACTTGTCTTCAGTGAACGACAAAATCGGGCTAAGTGACCTTCTCTTCTACAATTATAGCATGCTTTGGATGGCATCGCGCAGTTTGGACTGATGTGTCCCTCCCCTCCGCATTTGAAGCATATGATAGGTGGTTGTTCTCCTTCCTTAACAACGGGTGCTGGTGCTGACGTCTTTCCATCATTGTTGAATTTCCTCTTCTTGAAATATTCATTCTTATTGTTATGACCATGATTACCATTGAAGTGGTTACCATTTCTGACATGTTGATTCCCTCCATGCTTATTGTCATCACCAGTATTATCATTTTTTTGGCTTCTCTCTTTTGGTTGCGTTGACTCGTTATCGCGCTCCACTAACTGAGCCCTATTCACAACATCTGAATACAAACACAGTTTATGAGAAATAAGATATTGACGTATCTCCGGTTTCAAACCTCTTAAAAATATCCGCGTCATTCTCTCTTCATTATCCACCAAGTGGGATGCAAATCGGGACAACTCGGCAAACTTGGCTTGGTACTGCGACACGGTCATGTTGTTTTGCTCCAACTTGATAAATTCCACCTCCTTCATATGACGAATACTTTCGGGAAAGTACTTGTCATTGAACAGTTCTTGGAACTTCTCCCAAGACATCTTGAGTGCGTCACGCTGGGTATGTTTTACAGATTTCCACCAGTAATCTGCCTCTTCACGCAACATAAAAGTGGCAAAGGGAACCTTTTGCTCCTCGGAGCATCCCAAGACATCAAATATCTTGGTGATCTGCTTTAACCACGTCTCCGCCTTAAGTGGTTCTGGCTTTCCCAAAAACTCCGGTGGTCCTAGCTCCTTGAATTGCTTAGCGGTGACCAACCGTGGGTTGTCATTGTTTCCTCCTTCATTTTGGATAGGAGCCGCTCTCGCCCGTTGTTGCATGAATTGCTCCTTCAACTGCTTAGCGGTGACCGTCCGAGAGTTATTTTGTTGTTGCATGAATTGCATAAAGTCTCCGACCATCCCATTATTCACCATTTCATCGGTGTTATTATTTTCATGAGGATTATTATCCTCTGGTTGCACATTACCCTGAGCATTGATCGTTGGTGATTCAATGGTCTCATGTGCTTCATTGATTATCTCAACATTTTCGGATGCCATTTGCAAATACTGCAACAAAACAAGGGTTAATTAACATATAACATATTATCCATATACTTTGACCGACCAATTAAATACCAAATAAACTTAGGTAGGTCATACTAGCGAAGGAATTCACCGTCTCTCCCCTCCTAGTTCTATTCTCACATCTTAGCCAGGGATCATATCCCTAAGCACTGATACCAACTGTGACGCCCCCAAAATTAGGTATACATCACCCATTTTGGGTCGTCAGATACATAGTACAGAATACAAATACAACTTACTAATACAACTGTCGTGTACAATACGACAAAACATAAACTGTGAGTTTGGATACAAATATTATCTTCTAGAGAGTATTCATACTCAAAAAGAGTCCTCATTACATTTATTAACACACCATTACATAGAATAGTGAGGACTACTAACTAATACTATCATTCGGACCATCACTCCGTTCCCCGACTTGCCCCAGCTACGTTCTCATTTCCTGAAGAGAACAGTGAAAGAAAGGGTGAGCTCAACTAGCCTAGTAAGAAATATTATGACTAAGATAATGCATAATAAATTATCATTAGCCTTCAACAATGTTAAACTGATAAAATATAATAGACATCAAGTTTAACTGTAGCGGAACAAGCAATCCATTAAGAGAGTCAAGTAGAAAATAAACTCTACTATCTTTTATGATTTAAAAGATTTTCCAACACTGTGATCGCTGAGACTCAGCTTAATAAAATAATCTACATCATCGAATCACCCCTGCACTACGGCCAAGGATATTCCTATATTCATTAATGGTCATGATCATGCCAACAACCGTCCATCAATGCACTACGGGCCAATGAGGACTTTTACCACATCATTTGTAACATTACGGTCATGATTAAACCGAATAATCCCTAGTCATAATCATACCAAGTCCATCTATGCACTACAGGCCACGGATGACTTTCAACCGAATATAAACATGAGGATGATGATAATGATATAAGAATTCAATAAAATAAGTTCAAGAATTAATTTATCCAAGAATTAACAACATCCAATTTGTCAACATGATACTACTTTGTGGAGTAAAATTCAAGAATGATCAGGAGAATATTTTTATGAATAGATACTAGATGAAGCGCAAATGTCAAGGATATTTCACAAATTTTATGGAGTATAGAAGTCAAAACTTAACCAACTGAGTATAATAAAGAATGGAATAACAAAAGAAATCACCATGCATGTGATAGACCGCACAGACAGGTTTTTCCAACAGAATAATAAATAATGGAACCAGGTCCGGCGTAAACGCACAGACAGGATATTCCGACAGAATAATAAATAATGGAACCAGGTCCGGCATAAACGCACAGACATGATATTTCGATAGAATAATAAAGAACAATATAATAAATAATGGAACCAGGTCCAGTGTAAAACACACAGACAGGATATTCCGACAGAATAATAACAAGACGGAACCAGGTCCGGTGTAAAACACACAGACAGGATGTTCCAACAGAATAATAATAAAAATGGAACCAGGTCCGGTGTAAAACACACAGACAGGATGTTCCAACAGAATAATAGAAGAATGTCACCAAGTATAGGGTAGACCACGTATACAGGTTATTCCAACAGAATAATAAGAAATGGAATAACAAGATTTCTCTTCATGAATAAGAAAGAAAAACACCCCTTGCCGTTTTAAAGAAGAGCTGAAATAAGAAAGTAGTTAAGTAGCAGAATACTCTTCTTCTCTCTCTCTATAGTTTCTCTCTCTAGAGTTCAGTGAATTCGTAAGAAATAATGAAGGAATGAGCTGCTATTTATAGAAAAATAGAATGCATAGTAACTAATCCATGAACGGTCCAGATTAATTACTTTAATCTGACGGTCCATATTTAAAGAAAAATCTTTTAAATAAAATATAATATATTCTATTTATAGAATAACTTTAATAAAGTATTCTGTTTTATATAAAAAGATGTTTCTGTTTTATTACGTTAATAATACGAATAAAACAAAACGTCATTATCGCTAAATAATTCATATTATTAACTGACAATAATTGAATCAAACTGAGTGACTTCTCACATAAGCATTAATAATCAATACCGTGTGTTACTATGCAACCACACGTATTACTGTACTTTTACTACCGAGTAGTTCAACAGTAACAATGGTAAAACTTTCGCCGTTATTTTTAATAAGATATTTTTGTCGTTTTCTCAATCCGACAATAATTCCGTTGTGGGGTCCACCAATGATTGTGTCGTTGTACGAATATTCTCTGTTAAAACGAATATTTCCCGACCAATCGAATATTATATGACAACTTGGATACTTTACAAAATTTATAAATACTACCCATAACTATTATATCAAATCCACACCATAATATAAAAATTATTTCGAGAAAAATTAAATATTTATTAATAAAATCTGGGGTTTCACATTTTATATTTTTTACTCTCACCATTCTTGATAATAAATTCTTATAAGTTTTATTTCATAACATTTACTTAGACTCAATTATATTTGAGTATTACATATTCTTTGACCCGTTCATTATCTTTCTCTAAGGATCATTATGATATACTATATGATCAAACTCTCATGACATTACATTCACCCTTTCTTCTAAGAATTTCATCCTCGAAATTTTTATTTATTAATCTTTATTCATTCAATCTATCAAAAATAGATTTTACGTTAATACCTTATTCATTCATTGGATTCTATAACCACTTCTTTTCCACAAAGATCTTTCTACAATTATTAACTTTTCTATTAAAAGTTTTACATTATTCTTTGATAACTCATCTCCTTCTAATATCAACACTTCTTTTCTCACTTATTCAATATATTCATCATTCAGTGCCGCATCCTACGACTTACTTCTTTCTAAAAAATATCATCCTTACCATATTCGCCTTTTAGAATAGCAAGAATCTTTCATAATTGCTCAATAATTAGGAAGTAGTATGAATAACTCAGGAATTTAAAAGATTCCAAATCATGCTGAGGGGTCACAAGACCGTGAACTCTATTCTCGGTTTACTAGTGCTTTAACTCAATCCTTCTCACTGCAAACCAGAGTGTTTATCAATCACAAAGACTGAAAACACCCTCCTTACGTACACTAGGTGGCCAGCCTATTGTACCACTATATTGGGCTGCAACGTAGTGTTTTGTAACGATTATATGTGTTACGCTCGGAACCATTGTCCCCAAAAATATGTCCCCTTATAGGGTTGTTCACCTCAGCTTTTCAACATCTGAATCCGCACCAAAATAATTTGGTTTGGCATAACTTTTCAATAAACGCTTAAGTGTCATGAACATCTTTCAATATTCGTCTAGCTGAATCAAATAGCATAGACCTCTACAACAATTCGGACATCAACCGAAATATATATATATATATACATAGATATGAATTCTCATATCTTAAAGAAATCTCAAAAATCTTTTTATGACGTCATGATACCGCATTGTATTTACAGTCCGTTGAGGATTCCATCATTTGGTAATTTTATCATACTACATCATACCATAGTGGGCTGACGATCCTTAGATCACATCCAACACTAGGTAATACTGCATTGATGACTCCATCATTTTTTTATCATCTTTGCACCATGTTACATGATGCATTAATGATATAAAATATATTTTGATATATTACAAATCATTTTTGTCTAGCCGAAGCAATTAGCATAGACATACGAATAACATTATTGTTAAAACTCATTGGTTCCATCATTTGATCTAATATTTTTCAAAAAAATAGAAGTGTAAACATCAGCACGAAGTCAATAAATTTCGAAAGTCTAGCATAGCTAGTAGATTTAGAGTACCTATGCTTCCACCATCAACTTCACTTTCTATAATGATCCATTGCTTAATAGGTCTATCTATTCCTATCATCTTCAATACTCTATTTACACTTATCTATACCCAGTTCGTCAAACTTACCACGCGTTATGAGTTCAGGAACTTGCCACAATCATATGAGTTTAAGAACTTATCCTAGTCAGACCATAGGCGTCCATTCGCTGAGGGGTTCAAAAACATACCATATAATTATGAGTCACGAACCTACCATAAGTATGAGTTTTAAGAACTCGCACTAAACATTATAATATTCTCTAACTATACTCTACCTATCTGTTATACACATGAGAAAAGAATCACCTTCTCAATAGGCATATAGCAAATAGCGCGATACAAACATTCCAATGATTATCAATGTGATAAACTGAGTGCCAGCACAAAACCCTCGCCCATATAAAGGTTTGTACAACTCAGCCATCACATGAGTTCTCAATTGAAATCTCACCTAACTCTCTCTTGCTTATAACTTGCTCTTTGCTCGATACGAATTCCTCGTATCACATCATCTATAACTCCTCATGAGTTATCTCGTACTATTTCATAGTACTCCATCTTCATAGCATTAAGCTATAATTATTCAAATATTATAGACCATCTTTCTTTTATAACTTAAACAGACCACGTCGTGATCTTATTCTATAATCATCTCCCTTAAAATTATTTTCTTAACTCGTGATCGTTTTATTTTACGATCCTCTTTCTTTCTCTTTTTCATCATTTACGACATTATTCGCTATCTTGGCTTTTTGGAGTTAGGAAACTCCCATATTTTTTTCTTTATATCTCTTCAAGATTCTTCTTTGAATCTTCTTATTTATATAACAATTCTTCCTTTAAGAATTTCTAACTTCATTTACATTGCTCAACATTTCATTCAAGTTCTACACTTTCATCATACGTATCCACTTTCTACACTTGGTACACATCGAGTCTCTAACAGTTTCAATATGGTACGCTGAGTGGTTTCCCACAAACAACCAACAAACTATGTTCCGAGTTGCTAGTTTGTATATACCTCCGCTCTATGAAGGAATCGTTTAGCCCAGATACCATACATCAACTACTAAAGAGTACAATTGCACTATACTTAAATATAACTATCTATTCTTAACTTCTTTATCATTCTCTTTTTTTATAGACATTGTCTATTTATTATCACCTTACATCCTAATTATTGGAGTTAGGTAACCCCACATTCACATTTCTTATAACTCTGCGAGATTCTTCTTTGAATCATTTCACCCAAGTTTTAATTCTTATTGTTCAAACTCTATTTGAGCTTATTCGTTCCTTATTTTCACCTGTTTTCTCTAAGGTTATAGCCTAAAGTACTCTTACCTAAGGTTTCTAACCTATCAGCTCTGATACCAACTGTAACGACCCCAAAATTCATACAATTTAATTCTCGACTTCGGTCGTTAATAATACATTCAACCTCTAATTTTACATCATTAAACGATAATACAACCATTAAAATTTGCGGAATAATTAAAATTTTCTATTACAAACTATCCTCGTTCCCAAAACCTTCAACCTTTACGTCTAAATATCTTAGAATCATTTTAATACTACAATAGTTTACATTCGCAAAACAATATTAAAATTCAACATTAATACATTATTCGAAACATTAGACATGGTTTACAAGAATAACAACTTAGCTAGGATATTAAATCTTCATATATCACTTTTGATCCATAACAATCAAGTAGCACGTTACCTTTAATTCTTGAATCTGCAAAAATGGTTATTTGCAAGAATGAGCTCGACAGCTCAGCAAAATCTAATAATTTTCATGCATCACGTAGAACATAATAACATGCTCAACATACAAGAATAATCATAAACAAACATAGCATACATGTTTAGTTCACATAACAACCATAAAAATTGAGTTCCTTACTCAATCAACATTCATAGTTCAATCATCATAGTCATAGATTGACTTTCACATTTCATACTTTTGACATATACAATACATCATACACTAAAATTTTAAAGCAGTTCATCATCAAGTTCACATAGCAAAAAGGAACTGAAAGACTTGCCTTAACCGGCGTTTTACCAACACGCTAATACTTCGCATCCTTGCACAACCTACACCATATGCGAGATTGATAATAAATAAAATCAATACTCAATCTCATGGTCAAATTTATTCTAAGACCTTACTTTATCTTATTATCCTTTATAATATCTTTATAGACATCTAACTGTGTTTTATATGCAACTCGATTTTATTTTAATTTTCATCACCACACATGCTAGACTATCTCACTTGTAGTTTAATGTACGTATATCACACCATTTTATTTTTACCAATTTGGTCTCAAAAATGCATATTCAACACATTGTTTACATGTTTAATTTTCTTTCATAAATCAAAAATTACCCTTTTTCGATTTCTTTCCATTATTATTCTTGTATTATCATTTTTTTCATACTTAGATATCTAATATTAGCCATTAGTTAGACACTTTGTATACCAAAGTTTAGAAACACTATTACTTTAAGGCATTTTATCAAGCACGTTATGTGCACACATTAACTTATCTAAACTCTTGATCTTAAATGGTTAATTATGCATAGAATATGATAACACATATCTATATTCATTACATATGTCAAAACATATTTTTAATCATTAAAATATACCATCACCCAAAATCTTAATTCAAACATAATTATAAAACTCATCTTCACAATTTCTTTAACAAAACGTTGTTTTCGTTTTTAACGTATCTCCTTCGTTACATGTCCGTTTTTGTTCCTTTTTATATAGAATTAACCCTTACTCAGTGTACTACAATCTCATCTAGGCCTTAAAGTCAGACCCTTATCCATCTAAACCAGATTCTGCAATTCATCAACTAGTGTAGAAAAATTTCATTTTCTGGACATCCTTGCTAAACAATTTATTTCGGACATGATCCGGTCCATAAAATGGCTCAATCTCGCGAGTCTAGCTAGTAAACATCCATATCTACAACTTTGCAGTTTTAAGTTTCTTCAGATTCAAAACACACGAATTTATATGAATTTTTCAAAGTCAGAAACCGTAACAGTTTTGATTTTCTAGACAGATTATTTTCCCTTCGGACCAGCCTTACTAAAATAGAGATTGCGAGAAATCTACAAGGAGTTTTCATGTGATTCCACTTTCAGAATATAGCTTACTTCCACATCTTCGATTTGATATAAGGTTCATTTTCTAACTCATTATACCCAAAGAGATGAATTTCACAAGATATGTCTACAATTACTCAAAACCTACGAATTTTGTTTTTCAAATTTTCTTTCCATTTCATTTTCTTTCTTGAATCCTCTTGTTTAATTCTTGATAATCTAATATTAAACCAATACAAACAAGATTAAGCATGATCTATTACCCTAGAACATAAATCTACCCAAAAATCAAAGATTAAATAAGAGTTTAGAAGTTACCTTCTTCTAACTTTTTCTTCTTCTTCTTCTAGCTCATCTCAATTCCTCTATCTCTCTAGATTTCTCAATACAACTTCTATATAACCATTATCCTACATTTTGAAGAACATAAAATATAATTAAAACACGAAATTTAGATTATAGTCTTATTAGTATGAATTTAAGAGAGAGATGAAGATGATGATGATGGGGCTTGTTTTGTCTTCTCAAAGCTTTCCCTTCTTCTTCTTTTTCTTCCTTTTTCTTCCTATTCTTCTTCTCCTACAACTCTCTCTAACTCTCTTCTTCTTTCTTTAGTTTATTTTCTAAAACTAACATACTAACCAGTGGTATATACATATAATATACAATACTAGTAATATATAATATATGTAACTCCTAGTAATTATTAGATATACTAATTACTAGTTAATACATAGGTTACACCAATTTGAACTTGAAAAACCTAAGACCATGTTTGGCAAATACTCATTATTTTAATTAATCAATAGCTTAACATCAATCAATCTCATCAAATTGTCACATAATTATGAATAGTATACCTGAGTAATCGAGGGCTGACTCAGCAACGGCCCAAACACGTCCAATAGTAAGGTAACCACCATCCGAACAATCTCGTCGCGTAGAGCGGCGAACTTCTCCGGAGGGATACCCGTACTCTCGATTAGCCTTCAACAGTGTTAAACTGATAAAATATAGTAAACATCAATTTAACTGCAGCGGAACATGCAATCTATTAGAAGAGTCAAGTAGCAAATAAAATCTACTATCTTCTATGATTTTAAAGGTTTTTCAACATTGTTATCGCTGAGACTCAGCTTAATAATAATCAACATCATCGAATCACCCCTGCATTACGGCCAAGAATATTCTTTAGTATCACGACCACAATTATCCATGCACTACAGTCAAGAATAATTGTGTATTCATTAATGGTCATGATCATGCCAATAACTGTCCATCAATGCACTACGGGCCAATGAGGACTTTTACCACATCATTTGTAACATTACGGTCATGATTACACCGAATAATCCCTGGTCATAATCATACCAAGTCCATCTATGCACTACAGGCCACAGATGACTTTCAACATTTTATAAACATGAGGATGATGACAATGATATAAGAATTCAATAAAACAAGTTCAAGAATTAATTTATCCAATAATTAATAACGTCCAAATTGTCAAGATGATACTGCTTTGTGGAGTAAAATTTAAGAATGTTTAGAAAAATATTTTCTTGAAAAGATACTGGATGAAACGCAACTATCAAGGATATTCCACAAATTTCATAGAGTATAGAAGTCAAAACTTAACCAACTGAGTATAATAAAAAATAGAATAACAAAAGAAACCACCATGCATGCGATAGACCGCACATACAGGTTATTCCAACAGAATAATAAATAATGGAACTAGGTCCGGCGTAAACGAGCAGACAGAATATTTCAACAGAATAATAAATAATGGAACCAGGTCCGGCGTAAAACGCACAGACAGGATATTCCAACAGAATAATAATAAAGACGGAACCAGGTCCGGTGTAAAACACACAGACAGGATGTTCCAACAGAATAATAATAAAGACGGAACCAGGTACGGTGTAAAACACACAGACAGGATGTTCCAACAGAATAATAATAAAGACGGAACCAGGTCCGGCGTATAGCACAGACAGGATGTTCCAACGGAATAACAACGACAGAATAATAGAAGAATGTCACCAAGTATAGGGTATTCCGCATATATAGGTTATTCCAACAGAATAATAAAGAAATGGAATAACAGAAGTTCTCTTCTTGAATACAAAAGAATAATATCCCTTACCTATACTTTCTCTCTCTATACTTTCTCTCTCTATAGCTTGAATGAGTTCGTGAAAAATAATGAAGCCCTAGGCCTCTATTTATAGAAAAACTGAGGGTGGCTCTTGGTCTTAACGAAGGGTCAAATGACTCTTGGTCTTAACGAAGAGTCAAATGACTCGTGATAATATTGAAGGGACAACTACTATTGACGAAAGTAATTACTATTGACCAAGGTAAATACTATTGACGAAGGTAATTACTATTGATTAAGGTAAATACTATTGATGAAGGTAATTACTATTGACCAAGGTAAATACTATTGACCAAGGTAACTACTATTCACCAAGGTAAATACTATTGACGATGGTAATTACTATTGATGAAGAGACTCTTAGATGATGACATATGGGCCCCCCCATAAAAAATAACCAAACTTACCACAACGTCTCATTTATTGATTTAATAATATAACATATTATACAGATGATACTATGACAATAATTTAAGAGATATGATGCAGCAATTACTGTTGCAATAATTGAGCATAGCTGAGTGACTTCTCACGTAAGCATCAATAATCAATACCGTGTGCTACTATACAACCACGCGTATTACTGTACTTTTACTACCGGATAGTTCAACAGTTTTAACGGTTTTAACGGTAACACCTCAGCCGTTATTTTTATAGAAAGATAATTTTGTCGTTTTCTAACTACGACTATACTTTTGTTGTGGGGTCCACCAATGATTGTGCCGTTGTACGAATATTCTCTGACAAAAAGAATATTCCCCGACCAAACGAATATTTTATAACAACTTGCTTACTTTGTAAAATTTATAAATAATACCCACAACTATAATATTATATCAAATCCACACCATAATATTCAAAAAATTATTTCGAGAAAATTAAATATTTATTCATAAAATCTGGGGTCTAACAATCTCACCTCCTTACGGAATTTCGCCCTCAAAATTTACGTACATACCTGGTATGCCGAACAGGTGAGGATACATTGACTTCACTTCAAATTCTAACTCTTGAGGTATAACCTTTGAGCGTCGAATATGATCCTTCTTATTCAATATTTTAACACGTATCTCCTCAAACATTAAATCATCCGCTATCTCGTCCGGTTCTAAATTAATTATGTTGTTCGGGCCGTCCACATATTTACGTAACATCGATACGTGAAAAAAAAACATTATGAACACACGACATGCTTGGCAGTAAAACGAGTCTATAAGCCACAGTTCCTACTCGATCGAGGATTTTAAATGGGTCAATTACATCGAAGGTTGAGATTTCCTCCCTTTGTCAATTCGTGCTTCTAGAATAACGCCCTCTTGAACCTTCTTCTTCACATTCATCAGCTCCGGGTGTGTAGCTTGAACGGCTTTAACGTTATCGATTAAAGTCGATTTTACTCGTATATTCGTTATCTTCATATGGGTCCCTCGAGTCTTTAACTCTATCTTCGTCATTTGTAAGTTATACGAAATGAGTCTTTATCTTAACAACATCGCACTCGTAAACACATACGATCTTCTACTCAACACGTCAGCTACCACGTTCGTTCTTCCACAATGATATTGAATGGTACGGTCGTAATCTTCAACAGCTCGAGCCAACGTCTTTGGCACATGTTACGTTCGCTTTAGTTGAAGAAATATTTAACGATTTTAGAAATGGGTTTTGTACTGGGGTCAATACAAAAATTCGATTTCACGCTCTAGGGGTAGGCTAAGAAGTCTTCAAGAATACGTCAGGAAATTTATTAACAACATAAATATCATTCAAAACTATGACTCTCGTCCAAGACTTGAATAACACGTCACATTGATACCTATTAACTTGTCACCGTTATTCACAACGTTGCCTTCAGAAAGTCTGGCTTCGGTGCATTCCACACAAGAAAGTCACAAGATAAAGGCTCAGGGCTCTTTACTTATGGCTTGATATGACAATGATTGACTTTAGTGGTTTGGTTACTTGAATTCGCAAAACAAGTTAGTTAGGAATATGAAAGTTAACCACCTTACGAGAAGCATGATGAGTAGTTAACCAATCGATTTCTAAAATCACATCAAAGGCAAGCATTTTCAAAGAGATAAGATTGACAGGTAACGTGAAAGTGTTGATTTGAACGAGATTTATAAATAGTGGAGGTAACGAAGGTTTCTCCCAACGGAGTTTCAATAGATAAATCAAAGTCTAACTTCTCCAGAGTTAAGTACAAACATTGAACACAACTAGGTGAAATAAAAGAGTGAGTAAAACCGGTATCTAACACGGTATAGACTTCGCAAGAGTTTATGACTAACATACCCGTGATAATTTTATTCAGGTTCCTCGTCACGAAAAAAAATGCTCTCCCTTAAACTACTGGCTTTGGCTTGTCTGGGACATCCTTTGGTGCCTCCATTCTAGCTGAACTTGTCGTCGGTGAACGACAAAATCGGCCTAGGTGACCTTCTCTTCCACAATTATAACATGCCTTGGACGGCATCGCGCAGTTTGGACTGATATGTCCCTCTCCTCCGCATTTGAAACATATGATAGGTGGTCGTTCTCCATCCTTAACAACGGTTGCTAGTGCTGACGTCTTTCCATCATTGTTGAATTTTCGCTTCTTAAAATGTCCATTCTTATTGTTCTGGCCATGATTACCACCGAAGTGGTTGCCATTTTTGGCCTGTTAATTCCCTCCACGCTTGTTGTCACCGCTTCGATGACTACTCTCACTAGTATTATCATTTTGCCGGCTGCTCTCTTTTGGTTGCGTTGACTCGTTATCGCGCTCCACCAACTGAGCCCTATTTACAACATCTGAATACAAACACAGTTTATGAGAAATAAGATGTTGACGTATCTCCGACTTCAAATCCCTTAAAAACATTCGCGCCATTCTCTCTTCATTATCCACCAAGTGGGACGCAAATCGGAACAACTCGGCAAACTTGGCTTCGTACTGCGACACGATCATGTTGTTTTGCTCCAACTTGATAAATTCCACCTCCTTCATGTGACGAATACTTTCGGGAAAGTACTTGTCATTGAACATCTCTTGGAACTTCTCCCAAGACATCTTGAGTGCGTCAGGCTGGGTACGTTTTACAGATTCCCACCAGTAATCTGCCTCTTCACGTAACATAAAGGTGGCAAAGGGAATCTTTTGCTCCTCGGAGCATCCCAAGACATCAAATATCTTGGTGATCTGCTTTAACCACGTCTCCACCTTAAGTGGTTCTGGCTTTCCCAAAAACTCCGGTGGTCCCAGCTCCTTGAATTGCTTAGCGGTGACCAACCGTGGGTTGTCATTATTGCCTCCTGCATTTTGGATAGGAGCCGCTCTCGCCCGTTGTTGCATCAATTGCTCCTTAAACTGCTTAGCGGTGACCGTCCGAGAGTTATTTTGTTGTTGCATGAATTGCATAAAGCCTCTGACCATCTCATCATTCACAATTTCATCGGTATTATTGTTTTCATGAGGATTATTGTCCTCTGGTTGCACATTACCCTGAGCATTAATCGTTGGTGATTCAATGGTCTCATGTGCTTCATTGATTATCTCAACATTTTCGGATGCCATTTGCAAATACTGCAACAAAACAAGGGTTAATTACATATAACATATTATCCATATACTTTGACCGACCAATTAAATACCAAATAAACTTAGGTAGGTCATACTGGTAGGTCATACTAGCGAAGGAATTCTCCGTCTCTCCCCTCCTAGTTCTATTCTCACATCTTAGCCAGGGATCATATCCCTAAGCTCTGATACCAACTGTGACGCCCCCAAAAGTAGGTATACATCACCCATCCTGGGTCGCCACTTACATGGTACAAAATTCAAATACAACTTACTAATACAACTGTCGTGTACAATACGACAAAATATAGCTGTGAGTTTGAATCCAATTATTGTCTACTAGAAATTATACAAACTCAAAAGGAGTCCTCAATACAATTATTGTCACACTATTTCACAGAATAGTGAGGACTACTAATACTATCATCTGGTCCATCACTCCGTTCTCCGACTCGTCCCAGCTATATTTTCATTTCCTGAAGAGAACAGTGAAAGAAAGGGTGAGCTCAACTAGCCCAGCAAGAAAATATTATGACTAAGATAATGCTGAATAAATTATTATTAGCCTTCAACAGTGTTAAACTGATAAAATATAGTAAACATCAAGTTTAACTGCAGCGAAATATGCAATCCATTAAAAGAGTCAAGTAGGAAATAAAATCTACTATCTTCTATGATTTAAAAGGTTTTTCAACACTGTTATCGCTGAGACTCAGCTTAATAAATAATCCACATCATCGAATCACCCCTGCACTACGGCCAAGGATATTCTTTAGTATCACGACCACAATTATCCATGCACTACAGCCAAGAATAATTGTGTATTCATTAATGGTCATGATCATGCCAATAACTGTCCATCAATGCACTACGGGCCAATGAGGACTTTTACCACATCATTTGTAACATTACGGTCATGATTACACCGAATAATCCCTGGTCATAATCATACCAAGTCCATCTATGCACTACAGGCCACAGACGACTTTCAACAGAATATAAACATGAGGATGATGACAATGATATAAGAATTCAATAAAACAAGTTCAAGAATTAATTTATCCAAGAATTAATAACGTCCAAATTGTCAGCATGATACTGCTTTGTGGAGTAAACTTCAGGACTGATCAGGAGAATATTTTCATGAATAGATACTAGATGAAGCGCAAATGTCAAGGATATTTCACTAATTTCATGGAGTATAGAAGTCAAAGTTTTAATCAACTGAGTATAATAAAGAATGAAATAACTAAAGAAATCACCATGTATGCGATAGACCGCACAGACAGGTTATTCTTAACAAAATAATAATAATGGAACCAGGTCCGGCGTAAACGCACAGACAAGATATTCCGACAGAATAATAAATAATGGAACCAGGTCCAGCGTAAACGCACAGACAGGATATTCCGACAAAATAATAAAGAACAGTATAATAAATAATGGAACCAGGTCCGGTATAAAACACACAGACAGGATATTCTGACAGAATAATAATAAAGACGGAACCAGGTCCGGTGTAAAACACACAGACAGGATATTCCAATAGAATAATAGAAGAATATCACCAAGTATAGGGTAGATCGCGTATACTGGTTATTCCAATAGAATAATAAAGAATGGAATAACAGAAGTTCTCTTCATGAATATAAAAGAAATAATATTTCCTACCTTAAAAGAACTGGATATTGAAAAAGTGAAGTAGCAGAATACTTTTATTCTCTTTCTCTTATTCTCTCTATACTTTCTCTCTCTATAGCTTGAATGAGTTCGTGAAAAATAATGAAGCCCTAGGCCTCTATTTATAGAAAAACTGAGGGTGGCTCTTGGTCTTAACAAAGGGTCAAATGACTCTTGGTCTTAACGAAGGGTCAAATGACTCTTGGTAATATTGAAGGGACAACTACTATTGACGAAAGTAATTACTATTGACTAAGGTAAATACTATTGACAAAGGTAATTACTATTGACCAAGGTAAATACTATTGGGCAACTGTGACGCCCCCAAAATTAGGTATACATCACCCATCTTGGGTCGTCAGATACATAGTACAAAATACAAATACAACTTACTAATACAACTGTCGTGTACAATACGACAAAACATAAACTGTGAATTTTAATACAAATATTATCTTCTAGAGAGTATTCATACTCAAAAGGAGTCCTCATTACATTTATTAACACACCGTTACATAGAATAGTGAGGACTACTAACTAATATTATCATTCGGACCATCACTCCGTTCCCCGACTTGCCTCGGCTACGTTCTCATTTCCTGAAGAGAACAGTAAAAGAAAGGGTGAGCTCAACTAGCCCAGTAAGAAATATTATGACTAACATAATGCAGAATAAATTATCATTAGACTTCAACAATGTTAAACTGATAAAATATAGTAAACATCAAGTTTAACTGCAGCGGAACATGCAATCCATTAGAAGAGTCAAGTAGAAAATAAACTCTACTATCTTCTATGATTTAAAAGCTTTTTCAACACTGTGATCGCTGGGACTCAGCTTAATAATAATCCACATCATCGAATCACCCCTACATTACGGCCAATGATATTCTTTAGTATCACGACCACAATTATCCATGCACTACAGCCAATAATAATTGTGTATTCATTAATGGTCATGATCATGCCAATAACTGTCCATCAATGCATTACAGGCCAATGAGGACTTTTACCACATCATTTGTAACATTACGGTCATGATTACACCGAATAATCCCTGGTCATAATCATACCAAGTCCATCTATGCACTATAGGCCACAAATGACTTTCAACAGAATATAAACATGAGGATGATGACAATGATATAAGAATTCAATAAAACAAGTTCAAGAAATAATTTATCCAGGAATTAATAACGTCCAAATTGTCAACATGATACTGCTTTGTGGAGTAAACTTCAAGACTGATCAGGAGAATATTTTCATGAATAGATACTAGATGAAGCGCAAATGTCAAGGATATTCCACTAATTTTATGGAGTATAGAAGTCAAAGTTTTAATCAACTGAGTATAATAAAGAATGGAATAACAAAAGATCACCAGGATATTTGATGTCTTGGGATGCTCCGAGGAGCAAAAGATTCCCTTTGCCACCTTTATGTTACGTGAAGAGGCAAATTAGTGGTGGGAATCTGTAAAACGTATGTAACGATCCCAAAAATTCATACAATTTAAATCTCAACTTCGGTCGTTAACCACACATTAAAACTCAAATTTTACATCATTATTCGATATTAAAAACACTAAAATTGCGGAATATTTAGAACATTTATACATTTCCTTCTTTCTTGCCCTAAATCGCAACCTTTACATTACATCTCTTTGATTCAATCTTATATCATGAATCGTTACAACAAAATGACTATACAAAGTCTTACATCATAACTAAATATCCATATACATTGGTTAACTCAACTTACAATTCAACATGTTACGTTCAAAATATGAAATACATTTCTCATAAAACATAAGTAATCTTCGTGAATATAGATATCTATAAATCACTTAGCACATATCTTTATCTTAAAATCTTGACCTGCAAAAGTGGTTATTTGTAAGAGTGAGCTTGACAGCCCAGCAAAGTCTAACAGTTTTCATGCATCACATAACACATAATAACATGCTCGATATACATCTCATTAAGGTAACATGGCATACATGCTTTTAATTCATATAGCAAATATAAAGATTGAGTTCCTTACTCAATCATCATTACTTAGCCAAAACAATGCAGTCATATATTGACTTAAACATTTTATGATTTCAACATGTATAACATATCATACAATTTAAAACAGTTCATCAAGTCCACGTAACAAATAGGAACTGAAAGACTTGTCTTGATCGTTGTTTACCAATAACAGTTTAACAGCTTACAGTTATCTGCACTTCACGTGCCCTACATAATTATATAATCATACACATCAACTATTAGTCACATAACAACACATAGTAATTGTAATGTAAACTCTACTCCACATCTCATAATCTTTCCTATTAATTAACACACAATGTTCAATTAGATTGTATTAACTTTTCGACTTATGTAATATTCGAAATTCATTAAAGTGTTCAAATTTTGCTAGGAATCATTATTGGTTTTATATTAAAACCATTTAATACTTTATAATATCCATTTCATTTGACTAAAAACACTTTTTACGTTCATTAACAATTATCACGGCGTTTCGACGTTTATTCGTCACACGCCCGATTGCATCTTTTGTGTATGCTTACTATGCTTCTATAACTTATCTAATACATCATTATATTAATGTTAAGCATCATTATATTTACTAACATTCATGTTTTATAACTTAGAACAACATCTTTTATCGTCAAGAGCACTACACTAGCATACGTGCATGTCTGACGCCCTCCGATTGCCTTCAAAAACATAACAGTCCTAAAGATGACCATTTTGACCCTTCATAACGATTTCAAATTGAAAATCTTAAAGAATAAAAGTTGTAGGTATACTCGTCCTCGTTCCGGATTATCTTGAATCATCTCAATCAGAGTTCGTATAAAAAAGTTATGCTTATTTTAGTAAACTATGTCCGATCAGTTTTTTTTTCCAAAATTTTGTATTGACATAATACCCCCCGCGGGGGCGGGGGTCTCTGATGCGACTTCACGATTTCAGCTCTAGAATACTACGGAAAGCCAAATTAGGCCTCCAAACTCCTTTCTAACAACCATACCAACCTACCCAATGTATAATAGGTTTACAGAAACATACTCTAATGTTTTCTAACGCGTTTCTAGCCATTTAAACAACACAAACATCAAAGATTATAACCTTTAATTTCACTATTTCTCTTCTTTCTTCTTCTTTTAACATTCATAGCAAAATTATTCACTGTAAATTCGTTTTTAAACCAATTCAAGTAATTCCAATTGTGATAACTCATATTCTTAACATACTAACACAATACACGATCAATTTCAATAATAAATCATAACCAAACATCAATTTAATAGTTTAAAAAGCCATTTTTCAGAAATTATTTCATAGAAAAAAATTATGAACCCAAATCCTCTTGTTTATCAAAATTACATGGATTGAATTGCTAGAACAACCACATAACTCATAATCAAACACTATGAACATGATTTCATCATGTTCATCATATCTTTGTGAATTAAAACTTTTGAACAACTATAAAACTCTAAAACTATGAAAACATAGAAGAACATGATTTTAAAACTTGTTTTTACAATACTTGTATTGTGAAAATCCTTTCATAGCATACAATCACATATGAACACCATATACATATAAATACATAATCATGAAAACCTAATTTTACAAAGACTAAATACATAACATCTTAATTTAGTATAAGTGTTAGTTTGATACGTTTCTAGGTTGAATTAGGAGAAAATATGGAGATGATGAAAGCTTTTCTTTTGTTTTCTCAAGGTTTCCCCTTCTTCTTCTCCTTCTCCTTCTTCTTCTTCTTCTTCTTCTCTACATTCTCTCTTCTTCTCTTTGTTCTTAGTTTAGACTTAGGTTTAGAAAACTAACGTAACTTAGTGTATATACAATATACATATAACCCATATAATTATAGAATATGTAACTCCCAATATAATTACATATACTAATTATGAATTTAATATATAAGTTACAAAATTAGAATTTTAAAAGCCCTAAGGCTTGTTTGGCAAAGCCATATTAAAATAATGACTTAATCATTCCTTAAGCCTTATTTGGCAAAACAAGATTAAAATAAGAATTTTAAAAGCTCTATGGGTTTGTTTGGTAAAACCAAATTAAAACTCTTTTAATTTATTTTCATAAGTCACATATAATATAGTTTATTGTCCCACATTGTTTACTTGGATTTCCATATCCAATCTTAATTAAATAAACTAATTACCACATACTAAATAAATTTCCCACTTGACCAAATATTACAAAATTATAATCTCATTATAATTTTATTTAATAACTTAATATACCACCTTAAATTATTAAATTAAAACAATAATATAACATCTCATGTTATATTATAACTCTCTAAATTATAAATTAATTTAATTTAGAATATTATCTAATGAATTTAGATTAGTAAATATTTTCTAGCAACCATTACATCAATAAAATATTTCTCTCATCAATTTCAACAATAAGCGCATCAAATAAATATTTATATATTAATAAATATTTAATATTACAATATGAAATTTCAGATTGTTACATCCTTCCCTCCTTACAAGGATTCTGTCCTCAGAATCACAACTCAAATAATCAAATCGCCACATTCTTTACTCTATTATCTTAATTAAGTTAATTTCTATAACTCATGGATTATTTACTTACTAATAAATAATCTAATAAATATCTACTAAACAACAAATACGTCAATTAAAAATATTTATTTAATTCAATAAATATTTAAAATTATAAATAAAATTTTGGATTGTTACATTCTTCCCACCTTATAAGGATTCCGTCCTCGGAATCACTGAAACCCTACCCTCCTCAGGTTTTCACCAAATCTCTTCGTTGAATAACTTCAACACATTACCTTAATATAGGTTTTATATTTCCTACTCCCACCATTCTTCAAAATAAATTCTTGTAAGTTTTATTTCATAACCTTTACTCAGACTCAATTATATTTGAGTATTACATATTCTTTAACCCGTTCATTTCTTTTTTTTTAAGGATCGTTATCATGAACACTCGGGATATTACATTCACCGATTCTTCTAAGAATTTCGTCCTCGAAATTTTATCAATGAATATTCAATCAATCAAAATAGATTTTACGTCACTACTTCATTCATTCATTGGTTTCTATAACTACTTCCTTTCCACAATTATCATTCTACAACTATTAACTTTTATATTAAAAGTTTCACATTATTCTTTGATAACTCATATCGTTCTCACTTTAAAATCTCTTTTCCCACTTATTCAACATATTCATCATTTAGTGTCGCATTCTACGACTCACTTCTTTCTAAGGAATATCATCCTTACCTCATTCACCTTTTAGAATATCAAGAATCTTCCATAATTGCTCAATAATTGGGAAGCGATATGAATAACATGAATTTAAAAGATTCCAAATCATGCTGAGGGTCATAAGACCACGAACTATGTCCACAGTAGCAAGTAATCTTTCA
Organism: Panax notoginseng; assembly: GCA_016801055.1. Lineage (NCBI taxonomy): Eukaryota > Viridiplantae > Streptophyta > Magnoliopsida > Apiales > Araliaceae > Panax > Panax notoginseng. The sequence goes on along the minus strand of CM029014.1, from coordinate 165,980,916 downwards.
ACTTCAACTTTAACAGTCATAAGACTATAAGGACCCCCGTACTTAGGGTGTTAAGCCCTTCGTATGATGTATTGTACACAAACATTTAAACGCTATGTGTATGTCTATAGTTATAAGTAATCTTTCAACTTAAACTTTAACAGTCATAAGACTATAAGGACTCCTCGTATTTAGGGTGATCAGCCCTTCGTACAATGTATTGTGCACAAACATCTCAACGCCTCCGCATAATCCCCTATAAAAGGGTTGTTCATCTCAGCTTTTCAACATCTGAATCCGCACCAAAACAATTTGGTTTGGCATAACTTCTCAAGAAACGCATGCATTTCATGAACAACTTTTAATATTTGTCTAGCTGAATCAAATAGCATAGACCTCTACAACAATTCGAACATCAATCGAAATATACATATACATACATACATATGTATTCTCATATCTTAAAGAAATCTCAAAAATCTTTTTATAACGTCATGATACCGCACTATATTTCCAGTCCGTTGAGAATTCTGTCATTTGTTGATTTTATCATACTACATCATACCATAGTGGGCTGACGATCCTTAGATCACATCCAACACTAGGTAATACTGCATTGATGACTCCATCATTTTTTTATCATCTTTGCACCAGGTTACATGATGCATTAATGATATAAAATACATTTTGATATATTGCAAATCATTTTTGTCTAGCCGAAGCAATTAGCATAGACATACGAATAACATTATTGTTAAAACTCATTGGTTCCATCATTTGATCCAATATTTTTCAAAAAAATAGAAGTGTAAACATCAGCACGAAGTCAATAAATTTCGAAAGTCTAGCATAGCTAGTAGATTTAGAGTACCTATGCTTCCACCATCAACTCCACTTTCTATAATGATCCATTGCTTAATAGGTCTATCTATTCCTATCATCCTCAATACTCTATTTACACTTATCTATACCCAGTTCGTCAAACTTACCACACGTTATGAGTTCAGGAACTTGCCACAATCATATGAGTTTAAGAACTTATCCTAGTCAGACCATAGGCGTCCATTCGCTGAGGGGTTCAAAAATATACCATATAATTATGAGTCACGAACCGACCATAAGTATGAGTTTTAAGAACTCGCACTTAACCTTATAATATTCTCTAACTATACTCTACCTATCTGTTATACACATGAGAAAAGAATCACCTTCTCAACAGGCATATAGCAAATAGCGTGACACAAACATTCCAATGATTATCAATGTGATAAACTGAGTGCAAGCACAAAACCCTCGCCCATACAAAGGTTTGTACAACTCAGCCATCACATGAGTCCTCGATTGAAATCCCACCTAACTCTATTTTGCTTATAACTTGCTCTTTGCTCGATACGAATTCCTCGTATCACATCATCTATAACTCCTCATGAGTTATCTCGTACTATTTCATAGTACTCCATCTTCATAGCATTAAGCTATAATTATTCAAACATTATAGACCATCTTTCTTTTATAACTTAAACAGATCTAGACCATGTCGTGATCTTATTCTATAACCATCTCCCCTTAAAATTCTTTTCTTAACTCATGATCGTTTTGTTTTACGATCCTCCTTCTTTCTCTTTTTCATCATTTACTACATTACTCGTTATCTTGGCTTTTGGAGTTAGGAAACTCTCATTTCTTATCTTTATATCTCTTAGATTCTTCTTTGAATATTCTTGTTTATATAACAATTCTTCCTTTAAGAATTTTCAACTTTATTTACATCGCTCAAAATTTCATTCAAGTTCTACACTCTCATCATACGTGTCCATTTCTATACTTGGTACACATCGAGTCTCTAACAGTTTCAATATGGTTCGCTGAGTGGTTTCCCACAAACAACCAACAAACTAGGTTCCGAGTTGCTAGTTCGTATATACCTCCGCTCTATGAAGGAATCGTTTAGCCCAGATACCATACATCAACTACTAAAGAGTACAATTGCACCATACTTAAATATAACTCTTTATTCTTAACTTCTTTACCATTCTCTTTTTATAAACATTGTCTATTTGTTATCACCTTACATCCTTATTATTGGAGTTGGGTAACCCCACATTCATATTCCTTATACCTCTACGAGATTCTTATTTGAATCATTTCACGCAAGTTTTATCCCCCTTCTTTATGCGTTTCTTACATTACTTCTTATTGTTCAAACTCTATTTGAGCTTATTCTTTCATTATATTCACTTTCCTTCTCTAAGGTTATAGCCTAAGGTACTCCTACCTAAGATTTATAACCTACAGCTCTGATACCAACTGTAACAATCCCAAAAATCCATACAATTTAAATCTCAACTTCGGTCGTTACCACACATTAAAACTCAAATTTTACATCATTATTCGATATTAAAAACACTAAAATTGCGGAATATTTAGAACATTTATACATTTCCTTCTTTCTTGCCCTGAATCGCAACCTTTACATTAGATCTCTTTGATTCAATCTTATATCATGAATCGTTACAACAAAATGACTATACAAAGTCTTACATCATAACTAAATATCCATATACATTGGATAACTCAACTTACAATTCAACATGTTACGTTCAAAATATGAAATACATTTCTCATAAAACATAAGTAATCATCGTGAATATAGATCTCTATAACTCACTTAGCACATATCTTTATCTTAAAATCTTGATCTGCAAAAGTGGTTATTTGCAAGAGTGAGCTTGACAGCCCAGCAAAGTCTAACAGTTTTCATGCATCACATAACACATAATAACATGCTCGATATACATCTCATTAAGGTAACATGACATACATGCTTTTAATTCATATAGAAAATATAAAGATTGAGTTCCTTACTCAATCATCATTACTTAGCCAAAATAATGCAGTCATATATTGACTTAAACATTTTATAATTTCAACATGTATAACATATCATACAATTTAAAACAGTTCATCAAGTCCACGTAACAAATAGGAACCGAAAGACTTGTCTTGATCGTTGTTTACCAATAACAGTTTAACAGCTTACAGTTATCTGCACTTCACGTGCCCTACATAATTATATAATCATACACATCAACTATTAGTCACATAACAACACATAGTAATTGTAATGTAAACTCTACTCCACATCTCATAATCTTTCCTATTAATTAACACACAATGTTCAATTAGATTGTGTTAACTTTTCGACTTATGTAATATTCGAAATTCATTAAAGTGTTCAAATTTTGCTAGGAATCATTATTAGTTTTATATTAAACCCATTTCATACTTTATAATATCCATTTCATTTGACTAAAAACACTTTTTACGTTCATTAACAATTATCACGGCGTTTCGACGTTTATTCGTCACACGCCCGATTGCATCTTTTGTGTATGCTTACTATGCTTCTACAACTTATCTAATACATTATTATATTAATGTTAAGCATCATTATATTTGCTAATATTCATGTTTTATAACTTAGAACAACATCTTTTATCGTCAAGAGCACTACACTAGCATACGTGCATGTCTGACGCCCTCCGATTGCCTTCGAAAGCACAACAGTCCTAAAGATAACCATTTTGACCCTTCATAACGATTTCAAATTGAAAACCTTAAAGAATAAAAGTTGTAGGTCTACTCGTCCTCGTTCCGGATCATCTTGAATCATCTCAATCAGAGTTCGTATGAAAACGTTATGCTTATTTTAGTAAACTATGTCCGATCAGTTTTTTTTTCCAAAATTTTGTCTTGACAGAATACCCCCCCCCCCCCCGGGGGCGGGGGTTTTTACACTAGGGGGGCCCGCCGGGGCGGGGGTCTCTGCTGCGACTTCACGATTTCAGCTCTAGAATACTACGGAAAGCCAAATTAAGCCTCCAAGCTCCTTTCTAACAACCATACCAACCTACCCAATGTGTAATAGGTTTACAGAAACATACTCTAATGTTTTCTAACGCGTTTCTAGCCATTTAAACAACACAAACATCAAAGATTATAACCTTTAATTTCACTATTTCTCTTCTTTCTTCTTCTTTTAACATTCATAGCGAAATTATTCAATGTGAATTCGTTTTTAAACCAATTCAAGTAATTCCAATTGTGATAACTCATATTCTTAACATACTAACAAAATACACGATCAATTTCAATAATAAATCATAACCAAACATCAATTTAATAGTTTAAAAAGCCATTTTTCAGAAATTATTTCATAGAAAAACATTATGAACCCAAATCCTCTTGTTTATCAAAATTACATGGATTGAATTGCTAGAACAACCATATAACTCATAATCAAACACTATGAACATGATTTCATCATGTTCATCATATCTTTGTGAATTAAAACTTTTGAACAACTATAAAACCCTAAAACTATGAAAATATAGAAGAACATGATTTTAAAACTTGTTTTTACAATACTTGTATTGTGAAAATCATTTCATGGCATACAATCACATATGAACACCATATACATATAAATACATAATCATGAAAACCTAATTTTACAAAGACTAAATACATAACATCTTAATTTAGTATAAGTGTTAGTTTGATACGTTTCTAGGTTGAATTAGGAGAAAATATGGAGATGATGAAAGCTTTTCTTTTGTTTTCTCAAGGTTTCCCCTTCTTCTTCTCCTTCTCCTTCTCCTTCTTCTTCTTCTTCTTCTTCTCTGCATTCTCTCTTCTTCTCTTTGTTCTTAGTTTAGACTTAAGTTTAGAAAACTAACGTAACTTAGTGTATATACAATATACATATAACCCATATAATTATAGAATATGTAACTCCCAATATAATTACTTATACTAATTATCAATTTAATATATAAGTTACAAAATTAGAATTTTAAAAGCCCTAAGGCTTGTTTGGCAAAGCCATATTAAAATAATGACTTAATCATTCCTTAAGCCTTATTTGGCAAAACAAGATTAAAATAAGAATTTCAAAAGCTCTATGGGTTTGTTTGGTAAAACCAAATTAAAACTCTTTTAATTTATTTTCATAAGTCACATATAATATAGTTTATTGTCCCACATTGTTTACTTGGATTTCCATATCCAATCTTAATTAAATAAACTAATTATCACATACTAAATAAATTTCTCACTTGACCAAATATCACAAAATTATAATCTCATTAAAATTTTATTTAATAACTTAATATACCACCTTAAATTATTAAATTAAAACAATAATATAACATCTCATGTTATATTATAACTCTCTAAATTATAAATTAATTTAATTTAGAATATTATCTAATGAATTTAGATTAGTAAATATTTACTAGCAACCATTACATCAATAAAATATTTCTCTCATTAATTTCAACAATAAGCGCATCAAATAAATATTTATATATTAATAAATATTTAATATTACAATATGAAATTTCGGATCGTTACAACGTACCCAGCCTGACGCACTCAAGATGTCTTGGGAAAAGTTCCAAGAGATGTTCAATGACAAGTACTTTCCCGAAAGCATTCATCACATGAAGGAGGTGGAATTTATCAAGTTGGAGCAAAACAACATGACCGTGTCACAGTACGAAGCCAAGTTTGCCGAGTTGTCCCGATTTGCGTCCCACTTGGTGGATAATGAAGGGAGAATGGCGCGAATGTTTTTAAGAGGTTTGAAGTCGGAGATACGTCAACATCTTATTTCTCATAAACTGTGTTTGTATTCAGATGTTGTAAATAGGGCTCAGTTAGTGGAGCGCGATAACGAGTCAACGCAACCAAAAGAGAGCAGCCGGCAAAATGATAATACTAGTGAGAGCAGTCATCGAAGCGGTGACAACAAGCGTGGAGGGAATCAACAGGCCAAAAATGGTAACCACTTCGGTGGTAATCATGTCCAGAATAATAAGAATGGACATTTTAAGAAGCGAAAATTCAACAATGATGGAAAGACGTCAGCACCAGCAACCGTTGTTAAGGATGGGGAACGACCACCTATCATATGTTTCAAATGCGGAGGAGATGGACATATCAGTCCAAACTGCGCGATGCCGTCCAAGGCATGTTATAATTATGGAAGAGAAGGTCACCTAGGCCGATTTTGTAGTTCACCGAAGACAAGTTCAGCTAGGATGGAGGCACCAAAGGATGTCCCAAACAAGCCAAAGCCAGTAGTTTAAGAGAGCATTTTTTTTCGTGACGAGGAACCTGGATAAAATTATCACAGGTATGCTAGTCATAAACTCTTGCGAAGTCTATACCGTGTTAGATACCGGTTCTACTCACTCTTTTATTTCACCTAGTTGTGTTCAATGTTTGTACTTAACTCTGGAGAAGTTAGACTTTGATTTATCTATTGAAACTCCGTTGGGAGAAACCTTCGTTACCTCCACTATTTATAAATCTTGTTCAAATCAACACTTTCACGTTACCTGTCAATCTTATCTCTTTGAAAATGCTTGCCTTTGATGTGATTTTAGAAATAGTTTGGTTAACTACTCATCATGCTTCTTGTAAGGTGGTTAACTTTCATATTCCTAACCAACCTGTTATGCGAATTCAAGTAACCAAACCACTAAAGTCAATCGTTGTCATATCAAGCCATAAGTAAAGAGCCCTGATCCTTTATCTTGTGACTTTCTTGTGTGGAATGCACCGAAGCCAGACTTTCTGAAGGTAACGTTGTGAATAACGGTGATAAGTTAATAGGTATCAATGTGACGTGTTATTCAAGTCTTGGACGAGAGTCATAGTTTTGAATGATATTTCTGTTGTTAATAAATTTCCTGACGTATTCTTGAAGACTTCTTAACCTACCCCTAGAGCGTGAAATCGAATTTTTATATTGACCCCAGTACAAAACCCATTTCTAAAATCGTTAAATATTTCTTCAACTAAAGCGAACGTAACATGCGCCAAAGACGTTGGTTCGAGCTGTTGAAGATTACGACCGTACCATTCAATATCATTGTGGAAGAACGAACGTGGTAGCTGACGTGTTGAGTAGAAGATCGTATGTGTTTACGAGTGCGATGTTGTTAAAACAAAGACTCATTGCGTATAACTTACAAATGACGAAGATAGAGTTAAAGACTCGAGGGACCCATATGAAGATAACGAATATACGAGTAAAATTGACTTTAATCGATAACGTTAAAGCCGTTCAAGCTACACACCCGGAGCTGATGAATGTGAAATAGAAGGTTCAAGAAGGCGTTATTCTAGAAGCACGAATTGACAAAGGGAGGAAATCTCAACCCTCGATGTAATTGACCCATTTAAAATCTTCGATCGAGTAGGAACTGTGGCTTATAGACTCGTTTTATCGCCAAGCATGTCATGTGTTAGGTAAATATGTGGACGGCCGAACAACATTATTAATTTAGAACCGGACGAGATAGCGGATGATTTAATATTTGAGGAGATACGTGTTAAAATCTTGGATAAGAAGGATCATATTCGACGCTCAAAGGTTATACCTCAAGAGTTAGAATTTGAAGTGAAGTCAATGTATCTTCACCTGTTAGGCATACCAGGTATGTATGTAAATTTTGAGGGCGAAATTCCATAAGGAGGGGAGATTGACCCCAAATTTTATGAATAAATATTTAATTTTCTCGAAATAATTTTTTGAATATAATGGTGTGGATTTGATATAATATTATAGTTGTGGGTATTATTTATAAATTTTGCAAAATAAGCAAGTTGTTATAAAATATTCGTTTGGTCGGGGAATATTCTTTTTGTCAGAGAATATTCGTACGACGACACAATCATTGGTGGACCCCACAACAGAAGTATAGTCGTAGTTAGAAAACGACAAAATTATCTTTCTATAAAAATAACGGCTGAGGTGTTACCGTTAAAACCGTTAAAACTGTTGAACTACCAGGTAGTAAAAGTACAGTAATACGCGTGGTTGTGTAGTAGCACACGGTATTGATTATTGATGCTTACGTGAGAAGTCACTCAGCTATACTCAATTATTGCTACAGTAATTGCGGCATCATATCTCTTAAATTATTGTCATAGTATCATTTGTATAATATGTTATATTATTAAATCAATAATTGAGACGTTGTGGTAAGTTTGGTTATTTTTTATGGGGGGCCCATATGTCATCATCTAAGAGTCTCTTTGTCAATAGTAATTACCGTCGTCAATAGTATTTACCTTGGTCAATAGTAATTACCTTGGTCAATAGTATTTACTCTGGTCAATAGTAATTACCTTCGTCAATAGTATTTACCTTGGTCAATAGTAATTACTTTCGTCAATAGTAGTTGTCCCTTTAATATTACCAAGAGTCATTTGACCCTTCATTAAGACCAAGAGTCATTTGACCCTTCGTTAAAACCAAGAGCAACCCTCAGTTTTTCTATAAATAGAGGCCTAGGGCTTCATTATTTTTCACGAATTCATTCAAGCCATAGAGAGAGAAAGTATATAGAGGATAAGAGAGAGAGAATAAAAGTATTCTGCTACTTCACTTTTCTAATATCCAGTTCTTTTAAGGTAGGGAATATTATTTCTTTTATATTCATGAAGAAAACTTCTGTTATTCCATTCTTTATTATTCTGTTGGAATAACCAGTATACGCGGTCTACCCTATACTTGGTGATATTCTTCTATTATTCTGTTGGAATATCCTGTCTGTGTGTTTTACACCGAACCTGGTTCCATCTTTATTATTATTCTGTCGAAATATCCTGTCTGTGTGTTTTACACCGGACCTGGTTCCATTATTTATTATACTGTTCTTTATTATTCTGTCGAAATATCATGTCTGTGCGTTTACGCCGGACCTGGTTCCATTATTTATTATTCTGTCGGAATATCCTGTCTGTGCGTTTACGCCGGACCTGGTTCCATTATTATTATTCTGTTAAGAATAACCTGTCTGTGCGGTCTATCGCATGCATGGTGATTTCTTTTGTTATTCCATTCTTTATTATACTCAGTAGATTAAAACTTTGACTTCTATACTCCATGAAATTAGTGGAATATCCTTGACATCAATTAATAAAAATTTTAAAAATATCCGAAATTCTCAGGTTGTCACATAGATACTAGATGAAGCGCAAATGTCAAGGATATTCCACTAATTTCATGGAGTATAGAAGTCAAAGTTTTAATCAACTGAGTATAATAAAGAATGGAATAACAAAAGAAATCACCATGAATGCGATAGACCGCACAGACAGGTTATTCTTAACAGAATAATAATAATGGAACCAGGTCCGGCGTAAACGCACAGACATGATATTCCGACAGAATAATAAATAATGGAACCAGGTCCGGCGTAAACGCACAGACAGGATATTCTGACAGAATAATAAAGAACAGTATAATAAATAATGGAACCAGGTCCGATGTAAAACACACAGACAGGATATTCCGACAGAATAATAATAAAGATGGAACCAGGTCCGGTGTAAAACACACAGACAGGATATTCTAACAGAATAATAGAAGAATATCACCAAGTATAGGGTAGACCGCGTATACTGATTATTCCAACAGAATAATAAAGAATGGAATAACAAAAGTTCTCTTCATGAATATAAAAGAAATAATATTCCCTACCTTAAAAGAACTGGATATTGGAAAAGTGAAGTAGCAGAATACTTTTATTCTCTCTCTCTTATTCTCTCTATACTTTCTCTCTCTATAGCTTGAATGAATTCGTGAAAAATAATGAAGCCCTAGGCCTCTATTTATAGAAAAACTGAGGGGTGGCTCTTGGTCTTAACGAAGGGTCAAATGACTCTTGGTAATATTGAAGGGACAACTACTATTAACAAAAGTAATTACTATTGACCAAGTTAAATACTATTGACGAAGGTAATTACTATTGACCAAGGTAAATAATATTGACGAAGGTAATTACTATTGACCAAGGTAAATACTATTGACCAAGGTAATTACTATTGACCAAGGTAGATATTAGTGACGACGGTAATTACTATTGACGAAGGGACTCTTAGATGATGACATATGGGCCCCCCATAAAAAATAACCAAACTTACCACAACGTCTCAATTATTGATTTCATAATATAACATATTATACAGATGATACTATGATAATAATTTAAGAGAAAATAATCCACATCATCGAATCACCCCTGCACTACGGCCAAGGATATTCGTGTATTCATTAATGGTCATGATCATGCCAACAACTGTCCATCAATGTACTACGGGCCAATGAGGACTTTTACCACATCATTTGTAACATTACGGTCATGATTATACCAAATAATCCTTGGTCATAATCATACCAAGTCCATCTATGCACTACAGGCCACAGATGACTTTCAACATTTTATAAACATGAGGATAATGACAATGATATAAGAATTCAATAAAACAAGTTCAAGAATTAATTTATCCAAGAATTAACAACGTCCAAATTGTCAACATGATACTGCTTTGTGGAGTAAAATTCAAGAATGCTTAGAAGAATATTTTCATGAAAAGATACTGGATGAACCGCAATTATCAAGGATATTCCATAAATTTCATGGAGAATAGAAGTCAAAACTTAACCAACTGAGTATAATAAAGAATGGAATAACAAAAGAAATTACCATGCATGCGATAGACCGCACAGACAGGTTATTCCAACAGAAGAATAAATAATGGAACCAGGTCTGGCGTAAAACGCACAGACAGGATATTCCAATAGAATAATAACAAAGACGGAACCAGGTCCGGCGTAAATGCACAGACAGGGAATATTTGTTCAACGGCACAATCATTGGTGGACCCCACAATAGAATTATTGTCAGATTGAGAAAACGACAAAAATATTTTATTAAAAATAACGGCGGAAGTTTTACCATTGATACTGTTGAACTACTCGGTAGTAAAAGTACAGTAATACGTGTGGTTGCATAGTAACACACGGTATTGATTATTAATACTTATGTGAGAAGTCACTCAGTTTGATTCAATTATTGTCAGTTAATAATATGAATTATTTAGCGATAATGACGTTTTGTTTTATTCGTATTATTAACGTAATAAAATAGAAACATCTTTTTATATAAAACAGAATACTTTATTAAAGTTATTTTATAAATAGAATATATTTTATTTTATTTAAAAGATTTTTCTTTAAATATGGACCGTCAGATTAAAGTAATCAATCTGGACCGTTCATGGATTAGTTACTATGCATTCTATTTTTCTATAAATAGCAGCTCATTCCTTCATTATTTCTTATGAATTCACTGAACTCTAGAGAGAGAAACTATAGAGAGAAACTATAGAGAGAGAGAGAGAATACGAGTATTCTGCTACTTAACTACTTCCTTTTTACAGCTCTTCTTTAAAACGGTAAGGGATATTATTCTTTTGTATTCAAGAAGAGAACTTCTGTTATTCCATTTCTTTATTATTCTGTTGGAATAACCTGTATATGCGGAATACCCTATACTTGGTGACATTCTTCCATTATTCTGTCTTTGTTATTCCGTTGGATCATCCTGTCTGTGCTATACGCCGGACCTGGTTCCGTCTTTATTATTCTGTCTTTATTTTCAGTTGGAACATCATGTCTGTGCTTTACGCCGGACCTGGTTCCATCTTTATTATTATTCTGTCGGAATATCCTGTTTGTGTGTTTTACACCGGACCTGGTTCCATTATTTATTATTCTGTCGGAATATCATGTCTATGCGTTTACGCCGGACCTGGTTCCATTATTATTATTCTGTTAAGAATAACCTGTCTGTGCGGTCTATCGCATGCATGGTGATTTCTTTTGTTATTCCATTCTTTATTATACTAAGTTGATTAAAACTTTGACTTCTATACTCCATGAAATTAGTGGAATATCCTTGACATTTGCGCTTCATCTAGTATCTATTCATGAAAATATTCTCCTGATCAGTCTTGAAGTTTACTCCACAAAGCAGTATCATGTTGACAATTTGGACGTTATTAATTCCTAGATAAACTAATTTTTGAACTTGTTTTATTGAATTCTTATATCATTGTCATCATCCTCATGTTTATATTCTGTTGAAAGTCATCTGTGGCCTGTAGTGCATAGATGGACTTGGTATGATTATGACCAGGGATTATTCGGTGTAATCATGACCGTAATGTTACAAATGATGTGATAAAAGTCCTCATTGGCCCGTAGTGCATTGATGGACAATTATTGGCATGATCATGACCATTAATGAATACGCAATTATTCTTGGCTGTAGTGCATGGATAATTATGGTCATGATACTAAAGAATATCCTTAGCCGTAGTGCAGGGGTGATTCGATGATGTGGATTATTTATTAAGCCGAGTCTCAGCGATAACAGTGTTGAAAAACCTTTTAAATCATAGAAGATAGTAGATTTTATTTGCTACTTGACTCTTCTAATGGATTGCATGTTCCGCTGCAGTTAAACTTGATGTTTACTATATTTTATCAGTTTAACACTGTTGAAGGCATAATAATTTATTTTGCATTATCTTAGTCATAATATTTCTTACTGGGCTAGTTGAGCTCACCGTTTCTTTCACTGTTCTCTTCAGGAAATGAGAACGTAGCCGGGGCAAGTCGGGGAATGGAGTGATGGTCCGAATGATAATATTAGTTAGTAGTCCTCACTATTCTATGTAACGGTGTGTTAATAAATGTAATGAGGACTCCTTTTGAGTATGAATACTCTCTAGAAGATAATATTTATATTCAAACTCACAGTTTATGCTTTGTCGTATTGTACACGATAATTGTATTAGTAAGTTATATTTGTATTTTGTACTATGTATCTGACGACCCAAGATGGGTGATGTATACCTAATTTTGGGGGCGTCACAGTTGGTATCAGAGCTTAGGGATATGATCCCTGGCTAAGATGTGAGAATAGAACTAGGAGGGGAGAGACGGGAAATTCCTTCGCTAGTATGACCTACCTAAGTTTATTTGCATGGTATTTAATTTGTCGGTCATAATATAAGGATAATATATGACATATCAATTAACTTTTATTTTGTGGCAGTATCTGAAAATGGCATCTGAGAATGTTGAGAATAGCAATGGAGCACAGGCGACTGTTGATTCACCACATATCAATAATCAGGATAATGTGCATCAGGAAGGTGACAATCCTAATACAAACAACAACATTGACCAGATGATGAATGATTGAATGTTCAGAAACTTTATGCAGTTCATGCAACAACAGGCGAGAGCGGCTCCTGTCCAAAATATAGGTGGAAACACTGAAAACTTTCGAACGGTCACCGCTAAACAGTTCAAGCAGCTGGGACCACCAGAGTTTAAGGGAGAGCCAAAACCACTTATAGTGGAAACATGGATAAAACAGATTACCAAGATATTTGATGTCTTGGGATGCTCCGAGGAGCAAAAGGTTCCCTTTGTCGCCTTTATGTTGTGAGGAGAGGCAGATTACTGGTGGGAATCGATTAAGCATACTCAACCTGCCGTACTGAAGATGTCTTGGGAGAAGTTCCAAGAGCTATTTAATGACAAATACTTTTCCGAAAGTGTTCGTCACATGAAGGAGGTGGAGTTCATCAAATTAGAGCAAAATAATATGACCGTGTCGCAGTATGAGGCTAAATTTACTGAGTTGTCCTGGTTTGCGTCCCACTTAGTGGATAACGAAGAGCGAATGACGCAAATATTTTTACGAGGTTTGAAACTTGAGATACGTCAACATCTTATTTCTCATAAACTGTGCTTGTATTCAGATGTTGTTAATAGGGCTCAGTTAGTGGAGCGCGATAACGATTCAACGCAACCAAAAGAGAGCAGTCGGCAAAATGATAATACCAGTGAGAGTAGTCATCGAAGCGGTGACAACAAGCGTAGAGGGACTCAACAGGCCAGAAATGGTAACCACTTCAGTGGTAATCAGGGCCAAAATAATAAGAATGGTCATTTCAAGAAGAGGAGATTCAACAATGATGGAAAGACGTCAGCACCAGCAGCCGTTGTTAAGGAAGGAGAACGACCACCTATCATATGTTTCAAATGCGGAGGGGAGGGGCACATCAGTCCAAACTGTGCGATGCCGTCTAAAGCATGTTATAATTGTGGAAGAGAAGGTCATTGGTGGACCCCACAACGGAATTATTGTCAGATTGAGAAAACGACAAAAATATTTTATTAAAAATAACGTCGGATGTTTTACCATTGATACTGTTGAACTACTCGATAGTAAAAGTACAGTAATACGTGTGGTTGCATATTAGCACACGGTATTGATTATTAATGCTTATGTGAGAAGTCACTCAGTTTGATTCAATTATTGTCAATTAATAATATGAATTATTTAGCGATAATGACGTTTTGTTTTATTCGTATTATTAACGTAATAAAACAGAAACATCTTTTTATATAAAACAGAATACTTTATTAAAGTTATTTTATAAATAGAACATGTTTTATTTTATTTAAAAGATTTTAGTTTAAATATGGTCCGTCAGATTAAAGTAATCAATCTGGACCGTTCATGGATTAGTTACTATGCATTCTATTTTTTTATAAATAGCAGCTCATTCCTTCTTTATTTCTTACGAATTCACTGAACTATAGAGAGAGAAACTATAGAGAGAAACTATAGAAAGAGAGAAGAAGAGTATTCTGCTACTTAACTACTTCCTTTTTACAGCTCTTCTTTAAAACGGTAAGGGGTGTTATTCTTTCTTATTCATGAAGAGAACTGTTGTTATTCCATTTCTTATTATTCTGTTGGAATAACCTGTATACGCTGTCTACCCTATACTTGGTGACATTCTTCTATTATTCTGTTGGAACATCCTGTGTGTGTGTTTTACACCGGACCTAGTTCCGTCTTTATTATTATTCTGTTGGAACATCATGTCTGTGTGTTTTACACCGGACCTGGTTCCGTCTTTATTATAATTCTGTTGGAATATCCCGTCTGTGCATTTTACGCCGGACCTGGTTCTATTATTTATTATTCTGTCGGAATATCCTATCTCTGCGTTTACGCCGGACCTGGTTCCATTATTTATTATTCTGTTGGAATAACCTGTCTGTGCGGTTTATCGCATGCATGGTGGTTTCTTTTGTTATTCCATTCTTTATTATACATAAATAAAGATGAATTTTCTATAAATATCATTTTTGAATATTATGGAGTTAATTTGATATAATGTTATAGTTGTGGGTAATATTTATAAATTTTGTAAAGTATGCAAGTTGTTATATAATATTCGATTGGTCGGGAAATATTCGTTTTAACAGGGAATATTCGTTCAACGACACAATCATTGGTGGACCCCACAACGAAATTATTGTCGGATTGAGAAAACGACAAAAATATTTTATTAAAAATAACGGCGGAAGTTTTACCATTGATACTATTGAACTAGTCGGTAGTAAAAGTACAGTAATACGTGTAGTTGCATAGTAGCACACGGTATTGATTATTAACGCTTATGTGAGAAGTCACTTAGTTTGATTCAATTATTGTCAGTTAATAATATGAATTATTTAGCGATAATGACGTTTTGTTTTATTCGTATTATTAACGTAATAAAACAGAAACATCTTTTTATATAAAACAGAATACTTTATTAAAGTTATTTTATAAATAGAATATATTTTATTTTATTTAAAAGATTTTTCTTTAAATATGGACCGTCAGATTAAAGTAATCAATCTGGACCGTTCATGGATTAGTTACTATGCATTCTATTTTTCTATAAATAGCAGCTCATTCCTTCATTATTTCTTACGAATTCACTGAACTCTAGAGAGAGAAACTATAGAGAGAGAGAAGAAGAGTATTCTGCTAGTTAACTATTTTCTTTTTACAGCTCTTCTTTAAAACGGTAAGGGGTGTTATTCTTTCTTATTCATGAAGAGAACTGTTGTTGTTCCATTTCTTATTATTCTGTTGGAATAACCTGTATACGCGGTCTACCCTATACTTGGTGACATTCTTCTATTATTATGTTGGAACATCCTGTCTGTGTGTTTTACACCGGACCTGGTTCCGTCTTTATTATTATTCTGTTGGAACATCCTGTCTGTGTGTTTTACACCAGACCTAGTTCCGTCTTTATTATTATTCTGTTGGAACATCATGTCTGTGTGTTTGACACCGGACCTGGTTCCGTCTTTATTATTATTCTGTTGGAATATCCTGTCTGTGCGTTTTCCGCCGGACCTGGTTCCATTATTTATTATTCTGTCGGAATATCCTGTCTGTGCGTTTACGCCGGACCTGGTTCCATTATTTATTATTCTGTTGGAATAACCTGTCTGTGCGGTCTATCGCATGCATGGTGGTTTCTTTTGTCATTCCATTCTTCATTAAACTCAGTTGGTTAAGTTTTGACTTCTATACTCCATAAAATTTGTGGAATATCCTTGATAGTTGCGTTTCATCTAGTATCTTTTCAAGAAAATATTCTTCTAAGCATTCTTAAATTTTACTCCACAAAGCAGTATCATGTTGACAATTTGAACGTTGTTAATTCCTGGATAAATTAATTCTTGAACTTGTTTTATTGAATTCTTATATTATTGTCATTATCCTCATGTTTATAAAATGTTGAAAGTCATCTGTGGCCTGTAGTGCAGAGATGGACTTGGTATGATTATGACCAGGGATTATTCGGTATAATCATGACCGTAATGTTACAAATGATGTGGTAAAAGTCCTCATTGGCCCGTAGTGCATTGATGGACAGTTGTTGGCATGATCATGACCATTAATGAATACACGAATATTCTTGGACGTAGTGCATGGGTGATTCGATGATGTGGATTATTTTATTAAGTTGAGTCCCAGCGATCACAGTGTTGAAAAACCTTTTAAATCATAAAAGATAGTAGAGTTTATTTTCTACTTTACTCTTTTAACGGATTGCTTGTTCCGCTGCAGTTAAAATTGATGTCTATTATATTTTATCAGTTTAACATTATTGAAGGCTAATGATAATTTATTCTGCATTATCTTAGTCATAATATTTCTTACTGGGCTAGTTGAGCTCACCCTTTCTTTCATTGTTCTCTTCAGAAAATGAGAACGTAGCTGGGGCAAGTCGGGGAACGGAGTGATGGTCCGAATGATAGTATTAGTTAGTAGTCCTCACTATTCTATGTAATGGTGTGTTAATAAATGTAATGAGGACTCCTTTTGAGTATGAATACTCTCTAGAAGATAATATTTGTATTCAAACTCACAATTTATGTTTTATCGTATTGTACACGACAGTTGTATTAGTAAGTTGTATTTGTATTTTGTACTATGTATCTGACGACCCAAGACGGGTGATGTATACCTAATTTTGGGGGCATCACAGTTGGTATCAGAGCTTAGGGATATGATCCCTGGCTAAGATGTGAGAATAGAACTAAGAGGGGAGAGACGGGGAATTCCTTCGCTAGTATGACCTACCTAAGTTTATTTGCGTGGTATTTAATTGGTCGGTCATAATATAAGGATAATATATTACATATCAATTAACTTTTTTTTTTGTGGCAGTATTTGAAAATGGCATCTGAGAATGTTGAGAATAGCAATGGAGCACAGGCGACTGTTGATTCACCACATATCAATAATCAGGATAATGTGCATCAGGAAGGTCACAATCCTCATGCAAACAACAACAGTGACCAGATGATGAATGATGGAATGTTCAGAAAGTTTATGAAGTTCATGCAACAGCAGGCGAAAGCGGTTCCTGTCCAAAACGTAGGTGGAAACACTGAAAACTCTCGGACGGTCACCGCTAAACAGTTCAAGGAGTTGGGACCACCAGAGTTTAAGGGAGAGCCAAAACCACTTATAGCGGAAACATGGATAAAGCAGATTACCAAGATATTTGATGTCTTGGGATGTTCCGAGGAGCAAAAGGTTCCCTTTGCCGCCTTTATGTTGCGAGGAGAGGAAGATTACTGGTGGGAATCGATTAAGCGTACTTAACATGCCGCACTGAAGATGTCTTGGGAGAAGTTCCAAGAGCTGTTCAATGACAAATACTTTCCCGAAAGTGTTCGTCACATGAAGGAGGTGGAGTTCATCAAATTGGAGCAGAATAATATGATCGTGTCACAGTATGAGGCTAAATTTGCTGAGTTATCCCGGTTTGCGTCCCACTTGGTGGATAATGAAGATCGAATGACGCGAATGTTTTTACGAGGTTTGAAACCTGAGATACGTCAGCATCTTATTTCTCATAAACTGTGTTTGTATTCAGATGTTGTTAATAGGGCTCAGTTAGTGGAACGCGATAACGAGTCAACGCAACCAAAATAGAGCAGTCGGCAAAATGATAATACCAATGAGAACAGTCATCGAAGCGGTGACAACAAGCATGGAGGGAATCAACAGGCCAGAAATGGTAACCACTTCGATGGTAATCAGGGCCAAAACAATAAGAATGGTCATTTCAAGAAAAGGAGATTCAACAATGATGGAAAGACGTCAGCACCAGCACCCGTTGTTAAGGAAGGAGAACGACCACCTATCATATGTTTCAAATGCGGAGGGGAGGGGCACATCATTCCAAACTGCGCGATGCCGTCTAAAGCATATTATAATTATGGAAGAGAAGGTCATTTAGCTCGATTTTATCGTTTACCAAAAACAATTTCAGCCAAGATGGAGACACCAAAGGCCGTCCCAGAAAAATCAAAACCGGTAGTGCAAGGGAGAGCGTTTGTTGTGACCTCCCAGAAAGTAAGGAACCTGAATGAGGTCATCACGGGTAAGCTTATCATAAACTCTAACGAAGTCTATACTTTATTTGATACATGTTCTACCCATTCTTTTATTTCTCCTACTTGCGCTCATCGATTAAATTTGATTCCGGAGAAATTAGACTTTGACTTAGCTGTTGAAACTCCATTGGGAGAAACCTTCATTACATCCACGGTTTATAAGTCTTGTTTGGTTCAAGTTGGTACCCACACATTACCTGTCGATCTGATTTCATTAAAAATACTTGCATTTGACGTGATTCTAGGGATTGATTGGTTAACTACTCATCATGCAAAAATAGATTATTTTCGTAAGGTTGTTAGCTTTCATATTCCTAATCGACCTATTATGCGAATTCAAGCAACCAAACCATTAAAATCAATCGATGTCATCTTAAGTCATAAAGCTATTCGTTTATTGAAAAACGGATGTCAAGCTTTCTTAGCTCATGTCACGGATCTAAACAAAAATACGTCAGTTTTGAATGATATTTCTATTGTTAATAAATTCCCTGACGTATTCCCTGAATAACTTCCTGGCCTACCCCCAGAGTGTGAAATTGAATTTTGTATCGACCTTGAACCCGGTACAAAACTCATTTCCAAAGCCCCATATCGAATGGCTCCAATTGAACTTCAGGAGTTAAAGATCCAACTTCAGGAATTGTTAGACATTGGCTTTATTCGTCCTAGTACTTCTCCTTGGGGTGCTCCTGTGCTATTTGTGAAGAAGAAACATGGAAGTATGCGACTTTGTATTGATTATCGGGAGTTGAATCATGTCACCATCAAAAACAGGTACCCATTGCCACGTATTGATGACCTGTTTGACCAGTTGCAAGGAGCACAATTCTTTTTAAAGATCGATCTTCGTTCTGGATATCATCAGCTGAAGGTTAGAATTGAGGATATTCCAAAGACGACTTTTAGAACTCGGTACGGGCATTATGAGTTCCTAGTCATGTCCTTTGGATTGACTAATGCTCCTGCTACCTTCATGGATATGATGAGCCGGGTATTCAAGGAATATTTGGATCACTTTGTGGTCATCTTTATTGATGACATCCTTATTTATTCAAAAAGACGTGAAGATCATGAGCAACACTTGAGGCTGGTACTCCAAAAGCTTCGTGAATACAAGCTTTATGCCAAGTTGAAGAAATGCGAGTTCTGGCTGGAGGAGGTAGCATTCCTTGGGCACGTAGTATCAAGTTGTGGAATATCGGTTGATCCGGCAAAGATTGAAGCTATTCAAAGCTGGGAGCAACCTAAATCAGTGATCGAAGTACGTAGCTTTCTTGGTTTAGCTGGTTATTATCGGAGATTCGTGGAAGGATTTTCTCGAATCGCTACTCCATTAACTCAGCTGACTCGGAAAGATACAAAGTTCGGTTGGAGCGAAGAATGTGAGCAGAGTTTTCAAGAACTCAAAAGGAGACTCATTTCAGCACCTGTTCTAACAATACCATCTGGCTCGGAGGGATTTGTCATCTACAGTGATGCTTCGAGCAAAGGGTTGGGATGCGTTCTCATGCAACATGGAAAAGTCATAGCCTATGCATCAAGACAACTCAAGGAATATGAGAGGAATTATCCTACTCATGATCTAGAGTTGGCAGCTGTTGTCTTTGCACTTAAAATTTGGAGGCATTACTTGTATGGGGAGAAGGTGGAGATCTTTACGGATCATAAAAGCCTCAAATATTTCTTCACTCAAAAGGAACTCAACATGCGACAACGACGTTGGCTTGAACTGTTGAAAGATTATGATCATACCATTCAATACCATCCTGGAAAAGCGAACGTGGTAGCTGACGCATTGAGTAGAAGATCATATGCAAGTACGAGTGCAATATTGTCAACACAAAGGCCCATTTTGTGTGACTTACAAAGGATGGAGATAGAGTTAAAGACTCCAGTGACCCATGTGATGATGGCGAATATACGAGTAGAACTAACTTTAATCGATAAAGTTAAAGCTGCTCAAGCTACAAACCTGGAGCTGATGCGTATGAGGAAGAAAGTGCAAGAAGGTTCTATGCCGGAAGCAAGAATCGATGAAGAAAGAATACTTCGAGTCAACTCCAAACTTTGTGTTCCTAACAACCCTGATTTAAAGTATGAAATCATGATGGAGGTGCACAACACACCGTTTGCAATCCATCCTGAAAGTACCAAAATGTATCATGATCTTCGTCATACATTTTGGTGGAGCAATATGAAGAGAGAGATAGCGTTGTTTATCTCAAGGTGTCTAACTTGTCAACGAGTCAAAGCAGAGCATCAAGTACCAAAAGGTCCATTGCAACCACTTGAAATTCCAGAATGGAAGTGGGAGCACATTACCGTGGATTTCGTTACCGGTCTTCCTAAGGTTTCTCAAGGTATATATGCGATTTGGGTCATTGTTGATAGATTGACCATGCCTGCTCATTTCTTATCGATACGAGAAACTTATACACTTGAACGTCTTGCTCGTATGTACAAAACGAGATTGTAAGACTGCATGGTATGCCAGTATCCATAGTTTCTGATCGAGACCCAAGATTCACTTCACGATTTTGGGTTAGTTTATAAAAGGCTATGGGCACATATTTACGATTTAGTTCGGCATATCATCCTCAGACGGACGGACAATCAGAGAGGACTATTCAAACTCTAGAATATTTATTAAGACTCTGTGTCTTTGACTTCAAGGGAAGTTGGGACAAGTTCTTACCATTGGTGGAGTTTTCCTACAACAACAGTTATCAAGCAAGTATTGGCATGGCTCCATTTGAAGCATTGTATGGAAGAAAATGTCGTTCTCCAGTATGCTGGGATGAGGTGGGTGAAGCAACATTGTTGGGACCGGAGTTGGTACGTATGACTACAGAAAAGATTCAAACGATCCGACAACGTATAAAAACCTCACAAGATCGACAAAAGAGTTATGTTGATCTTCATCGAAAGGACGTGGAATTTGATATAGGAGATCATGTGTTCTTACGTGTTGCTCCATGGAAAGGAGTTACGAGATTTGGAAAAAGAGGAAAGCTCAATCCTCGATTCATCAGTCCATTTTTAATCCTCGATCGAGTAGGAACTGTGGCTTATAGACTCGTTTTACCGCCAAGTATGTCTCGTGTTCATAATGTTTTTCACATATCCATGTTACGCAAATATGTGGAAGACCCGAACCACATTATTGAGTTAGAACAGGACGAAATAGCGGAGGATTTGACGTATGAAGAAGTTCCTGTTCAAATCTTGGATAAGAAGGAACATATTCTACGCTCCAAGGTTATACCTCAAGTCAAAGTTTTGTGGAGAAACCACGATGTTGAGGAAATGACTTGGGAGTTAGAATCTAAAATGAAATCAAGGTATCCTTACCTCTTCGACATACCAGGTATGTACCCTAATTTCGAGGGCGAAATTTCATAAGAAGGGGAGGTTGTAAGACCCCAACTTTTATAAATAAAGATGAATTTTCTATAAATATCATTTTTGAATATTATGGAGTTAATTTGATATAATGTTATAGTTGTGGGTAATATTTATAAATTTTTACAAAGTACGCAAGTTGTTATATAATATTCGGTTGGTCGAGGAATATTTATTTTAACAGGAAATATTCGTTCAACGGCACAATCATTAGTGGAACCCACAACGGAATTATTGTCGGATTGAGAAAACGACAAAAATATTTTATTAAAAATAACGGCGGAAGTTTTACCATTGATACTGTTGAACTACTCGATAGTAAAAGTACAGTAATACGTGTGGTTGCATAGTAGCACACGGTATTGATTATTAATGCTTATGTGAGAAGTCACTCAGTTTGATTCAATTATTGTCAGTTAATAATATGAATTATTTAGCGATAATGACGTTTTGTTTTATTGGTATTATTAACGTAATAAAACAGAAACATCTTTTTATATAAAATAGAATACTTTATTAAAGTTATTCTATAAATAGAATATATTTTATTTTATTTAAAAGATTTTTCTTTAAATATGGACCGTCAGATTAAAGTAATCAATCTGGACCGTTCATGGATTAGTTACTATGCATTCTATTTTTCTATAAATAGCAGCTCATTCCTTCATTATTTCTTACGTATTCACTGAACTCTAGAGAGAGAAACTATAGAGAGAGAGAAGAAGAGTATTCTGCTACTTAACTACTTCCTTTTTACAGCTCTTCTTTAAAACGGTAAGGGGTGTTATTCTTTCTTATTCATGAAGAGAACTGTTGTTCCACTTCTTATTATTCTGTTGGAATAACCTGTAAACGCGGTCTACCTTATACTTGTTGACATTCTTCTATTATTCTGTTGGAACATCCTGTTTGTGTGTTTTACACCGGACCTGGTTCCGTCTTTATTATTATTCTGTTGGAACATCCTGTCTGTGTGTTTTACACCGGACCTAGTTCCGTCTTTATTATTATTTTGTTGGAACATCCTGTCTGTGTGTTTTACACCGGACCTGGTTCCGTCTTTATTATTATTCTGTTGGAATATCATGTCTGTGCGTTTTACGCCGGACCTGGTTCCATTATTTATTATTCTGTCGGAATATCCTGTCTGTGCGGTCTATCGCATGCCGGGTGATTTCTTTTGTTATTCCATTCTTTACTATACTCAGTTGGTTAAGTTTTAACTTCTATACTCCATGAAATTAGTAGAATATCCTTGATAATTGCGGTTCATCCAGTATCTTTTCATGAAAATATTCTTCTAAGTATTCTTGAATTTTACTCCACAAAGCAGTATCATGTTGACAATTTGGACGTTGTTAATTCTTGGATAAATTAATTCTTAAACTTGTTTTATTGAATTCTTATATCATTGTCATCATCCTCATGTTTATAAAATGTTGAAAGTCATCTGTGGCCTGTAGTGCGTAGATGAACTTGGTATGATTATGACCAGGGATTATTCGGTATAATCATGACCGTAATGTTACAAATGATGTGGTTAAAGTCCTCATTGGCCCGTAGTGCATTGATGGATAGTTGTTGGCATGATCATGACCATTTACGAATACACAAATATCCTTGGCCGTAGTGCAGGGGTGATTCGATGATGTGGATTATTTTATTAAGTAGAGTCCCAGCGATCACAGTGTTGAAAAACCTTTTAAATCATAAAAGATAGTAGAGTTTATTTTCTACTTGACTCTTTTAATGGATTGCTTGTTCCGCTGTAGTTAAACTTGATGTCTATTATATTTTATCAGTTTAACATTGTTGAAGGCTAATGATAATTTATTCTGCATTATCTTAGTCATAATATTTCTTACTGGGCTAGTTGAGCTCACCCTTTCTTTCACTGTTCTCTTCAGGAAATGAGAACGTAGCGGGGGCAAGTCGGGGAACGGAGTGATGGTCCGAATGATAGTATTAGTAGTACTCACTATTCTGTAAAATAGTGTGACAATAATTGTATTGAGGACTCCTTTTGAGTTTGTATAATTTCTAGTAGACAATAATTGTATTCAAACTCACAGCTATATTTTGTCGTATTGTACACGACAGTTGTACTAGTAAGTTGTATTTGAATTTTGTACCATGTAAGTGGCGACCCAAGATGGGTGATGTATACCTACTTTTGGGGGCGTCACAGTTGGTATCAGAGCTTAGGGATATGATCCCTGGCTAAGATGTGAGAATAGAACTAAGAGGGGAGAGACGGGGAATTCCTTCGCTAGTATGACCTACCAGTGTGACCTACCTAAGTTTATTTGGTATTTAATTGGTCGGTCAAAGTATATGGATAATATGTTATATGTTAATTAACCCTTATTTTGTTGCAGTATTTCCAAATGGCATCCAAAAATGTTGAGATAATCAATGAAGCACATGAGACCATTGAATCACTAACGATTAATGCTCAGGGTAATGTGCAACCAGAGGACAATAATCCTCATGAAAACAATAACACCGATGAAATAGTGAATGATGATATGGTCAGATGCTTTATGCAATTCATGCAACAACAAAATAACTCTCGTACGGTCACCGCTAAGCAGTTCAAGGAGCAATTCATGCAACAATGGGCGAGAGCGGCTCCTATCCAAAATGCAGGAGGCCACAATGAGAACCCACGGTTGGTCACCGCTAAGCAATTCAAGGAGCTGGGACCACCGGAATTTTCGGAAAAGCCAGAACCACTTAAGGCGGAGACGTGGTTAAAGCAGATCTCCAAGATATTTGATGTCTTGGGATGCTCCGAGGAGCAAAAGATTCCCTTTGCCACCTTTATGTTACGTGAAGGGCAGATTACTGGTGGCAATCTGTAAAACGTACCCAGCCTGACGCACTCAAGATGTCTTGGGAGAAGTTCCAAGAGATGTTCAATGACAAGTACTTTCTCTAAAGCATTCGTCACATGAAGGAGGTGGAATTTATCAAGTTGGAGCAAAATAACATGACCGTGTCGCAGTACGAAGCCAAGTTTGCCGAGTTGTCCCGATTTGCGTCCCACTTGGTGGATAATGAAGAGAGAATGGCGCGAATGTTTTTAAGAGGTTTGAAGTTGGAGATACGTCAACATCTTATTTCTCATAAACTGTGTTTGTATTCAGATATTGTAAATAGGTCTCAGTTGGTGGAGCGCGATAACGAGTCAATGCAACCATAAGAGAGCAGCCGGCAAAATGATAATACTAGTGAGAGCAGTCATCGAAGCGGTGACAACAAGCGTGGAGGGAATCAACAGGCCAAAAATGGTAACCACTTCGGTGGTAATCATGGCCAGAACAATAAGAATGGACATTTTAGGAAGCAAAAATTCAACAATGATGAAAAGACGTCAGCACCAGCAACCGTTGTTAAAGATGGAGAACGACCGCCTATCATATGTTTCAAATGCGGAGGAGAGGGATATATCAGTCCAAACTGCACGATGCCATCCAAGGCATGTTATAATTGTGGAAGAGAGGTCACCTAGGTCGATTTTGTCGTTCACCGAAGACAAGTTCAGCTAGGATGGAGGCACCAAAGGATTTCCCAGACAAGCCAAAGCCAGTAGTTTAAGAGAGAGCGTTTTTTTTCGTGACGAGGAACCTGAATAAAATTATCACGGGTATGTTAGTCATAAACTCTTGCGAAGTCTATACCGTGTTAGATACCGGTTCTACTCACTCTTTTATTTCACCTAGTTGTGTTCAATGTCTGTACTTAACTCTGGAGAAGTTAGACTTTGATTTATCTATTGAAACTCCGTTGGGAGAAACCTTCGTTACCTCCACTATTTATAAATCTTGTTCAAATCAACACTTTCACGTTACCTGTCAATCTTATCTCTTTGAAAATGCTTACCTTTGATGTGATTTTAGAAATCGATTGGTTAACTACTCATCATGCTTCTCGTAAGGTGGTTAACTTTCATATTCCTAACCAACCTGTTATGCGAATTCAAGTAACCAAACAACTAAAGTCAATCATTGTCATATCAAGCCATAAGTAAAGAGCCCTGAGCCTTTATCTTGTGACTTTCTTGTGTGGAATGCACCGAAGCCAGACTTTCTGAAGGCAACGTTGTGAATAACGGTGACAAGTTAATAGATATCAATGTGACGTGTTATTCAAGTCTTGGACGAGAGTCATAGTTTTGAATGATATTTCTGTTGTTAATAAATTTCCTGACGTATTCTTGAAGACTTCTTAGCCTACCCCTAGAGCGTGAAATTGAATTTTTGTATTGGCCCCAGTACAAAACCCATTTCTAAAATCGTTAAATATTTCTTCAACTAAAGCGAACGTAACATGCGCCAAAGACGTTGGCTCGAGCTGTTGAAGATTACGACCGTACCATTCAATATCATTGTGGAAGAACGAACGTGATAGCTGACGTGTTGAGTAGAAGATCGTATGTGTTTACGAGTGTGATGTTGTTAAAACAAAGACTCATTTCGTATAACTTACAAATGACGAGGATAGAGTTAAAGACTCGAGGGACCCATATGAAGATAACGAATATACGAGTAAAATTGACTTTAATCGATAACGTTAGAGCCGTTCAAGCTACACACCCGGAGCTGATGAATGTGAAGAAGAAGGTTCAAGAGGGCGTTATTCTAGAAGCACGAATTAACAAAGGGAGAAAATCTCAACCCTCGATGTAATTGACCCATTTAAAATCCTCAATCGAGTAGGAACTGTGGCTTATAGACTCGTTTTACCGCCAAGCATGTCGTGTGTTCATAACGTTTTTTTTTTCACGTATCGATGTTACGTAAATATGTGGACGGCCCGAACACCATTATTAATTTAGAACTGGACGAGATAGCGGATGATTTAATGTTTGAGGAGATACGTGTTAAAATCTTGGATAAGAAGGATCATATTCGACGCTCAAAGTTTATACCTCAAGAGTTAGAATTTGAAGTGAAGTCAATGTATCCTCACCTGTTCGGCATACCAGGTATGTACGTAAATTTCGAGGGCGAAATTCCATAAGGAGGGGAGATTGTGAGACCCCAGATTTTATGAATAAATATTTAATTTTCTCGAAATAATTTTTTGAATATTATGGTGTGGATATGATATAATATTATAGTTGTGGGTATTATTTATAAATTTTGCAAAGTAAGCAAGTTGTTATAAAATATTCGTTTGGTCGGGGAATATTCTTTTTCTTGGGGAATATTCGTACGATGGCACAATCATTAGTGGACCCCACAACAGAAGTATAATCGTAGTTAGAAAACGACAAAATTATCTTTCTATAAAAATAACGGCTGAGGTGTTACCGTTAAAACAGTTAAAACTGTTGAACTACCCGGTAGTAAAAGTACAGTAATACGCGTGGTTGTATAGTAGCACACGGTATTGATTATTGATGCTTACGTGAGAAGTCACTCAGCTATACTCAATTATTGCTACAGTAATTGCTGCATCATATCTCTTAAATTATTGTCATAGTATCATCTGTATAATATGTTATATTATTAAATCAATAATTGAGAACGACAAAATATAGCTGTGAGTTTGAATACAATTATTGTCTACTAGAAATTATACAAACTCAAAAGGAGTCCTCAATACAATTATTGTCACACTATTTCACAGAATAGTGAGAACTACTAATACTATCATCTGGTCCATCACTCCGTTCCCCGACTCATCCCAGCTATATTCTCATTTCCTGAAGAGAACAGTGAAAGAAAGGGTGAGCTCAACTAGCCCAGCAAGAAATATTATGACTAAGATAATGCAGAATAAATTATCATTAGCCTTCAACACTGTTAAACTGATAAAATATAGTAAACATCAAGTTTAACTGCAGTGGAACATGCAATCCATTAGAAGAGTCAAGTAGAAAATAAAATCTACTATCTTCTATGATTTAAAAGGTTTTTCAACACTGTTATCGCTGAGACTCAGCTTAATAAATAATCCACATCATCGAATCACCCCTGCACTACGGCCAAGGATATTCTTTAGTATCACGACTACAATTATCCATGCACTATAGCCAAGAATAATTGTGTATTCATTAATGGTCATGATCATGCCAATAACTGTCCATCAATGCACCACGGGCCAATATGGACTTTTACCACATCATTTGTAACATTACGGTCATGATTACACCGAATAATCCCTGGTCATAATCATACCAAGTCCATCTATGCACTACAGGCCACATATGACTTTCAACAGAATATAAACATGAGGATGATGACAATGATATAAGAATTCAATAAAACAAGTTCAAGAATTAATTTATCCAGGAATTAATAACGTCCAAATTATCAACATGATACTGCTTTGTGGAGTAAACTTCAAGACTGATCAGGAAAATATTTTCATGAATAGATACTAGATGAAGCGCAAATGTCAAGGATATTCCACTAATTTCATGGAGTATAGAAGTCAAAGTTTTAATCAACTGAGTATAATAAAGAATGGAATAACAAAAGAAATCACCATGCATGCGATAGACCGCACAGACAGGTTATTCTTAGCAGAATAATAATAATGGAACCAGGTCCGGCGTAAACGCACAGACATGATATTTCCGATAGAATAATAAATAATGGAACCAGGTCCGGCGTAAAACGCACAGACAGGATATTCCAACAGAATAATAATAAAGACGGAACCAAGTCCGGTGTAAAACACACAGACAGGATGTTCCAACAGAATAATAATAAAGACGGAACCAGGTCCGGTCTAAAACACACAGACAGGATGTTCCAACAGAATAATAATAAAGACGGAACCAGATCTGGTGTAAAACACACAGACAGGATGTTCCAACAGAATAATAGAAGAATGTCTCCAAGTATAGGGTAGACCGCGTATACAGGTTATTCCAACAGAATAATAAGAAATGGAACAACAACAGTTCTCTTCATGAATAAGAAAGAATAATACCCCTTACCATTTTAAAGAAGAGCTGTAAAAAGGAAATAATTAAGTAGCAGAATACTCTTCTTCTCTCTCTCTCTCTATAGTTTCTCTCTCTAGAGTTCAGTGAATTCGTAAGAAATAATGAAGGAATGAGCTGCTATTTATAGAAAAATAGAATGCATAGTAACTAATCCATGAACGGTCCAGATTGATTACTTTAATCTGACGGTCCATATTTAAAGAAAAATCCTTTAAATAAAATAAAATATATTCTATTTATAAAATAACGTTAATAAAGTATTCTGTTTTATATAAAAATATGTTTCTATTTTATTACGTTAATAATACGAATAAAACAAAATGTCATTATCGCTAAATAATTCATATTATTAACTGACAATAATTGAATCAAACTGAGTGACTTCTCACATAAGCATTAATAATCAATACCGTGTGCTACTATGCAACCACACGTATTACTGTACTTTTACTACCGAGTAGTTCAACAGTATCAATGGTAAAACTTCCGCCGTTATTTTTAATAAAATATTTTTATCGTTTTCTCAATCCGACAATAATTCCGTTGTGGGGTCCACTAATGATTGTGCCGTTGAACGAATATTTCCTGTTAAAATAAATATTCCTCGACCAATCGAATATTATATAACAACTTGCGTACTTTGTAAAAATTTATAAATATTACCCACAACTATAACATTATATCAAATTAACTCCATAATATTCAAAAATGATATTTATAGAAAATTCATCTTTATTTATAAAAGTTGGGGTCTTACAACCTCCCCTTCTTATGAAATTTCGCCCTCGAAATTAGGGTACATACCTGGTATGTCGAAGAGGTAAGGATACCTTGATTTTATTTTAGATTCTAACTCCCAAGTCATTTCCTCAACATCGTGGTTTCTCCACAAAACTTTGACTTGAGGTATAACCTTGGAGCGTAGAATATGTTTCTTCTTATCCAAGATTTGAACATGAACTTCTTCATACGTCAAATCCTCCGCTATTTCGTCCTGTTCTAACTCAATAATGTGGTTCGGGTCTTCCACATATTTGCGTAACATGGATATGTGAAAAACATTATGAACACGAGACATACTTGGCGGTAAAACGAGTCTATAAGCCGCAGTTCCTACTCGATCGAGGATTAAAAATGGACTGATGAATCGAGGATTGAGCTTTCCTCTTTTTTCAAATCTCGTAACTCCTTTCCATGGAGCAACACGTAAGAACACATGATCTCCTATATCAAATTCCACGTCCTTTCGATGAAGATCAACATAACTCTTTTATCGATCTTGTGAGGTTTTTATACGTTGTCGGATCGTTTGAATCTTTTCTGTAGTCATACGTACCAACTCCGGTCCCAACAATGTTGCTTCTCCTACCTCATCCCAGCATACTGGAGAACGACATTTTCTTCCATATAATGCTTCGAATGGAGCCATTCCAATACTTGCTTGATAACTGCTGTTGTAGGAAAACTCCACCAATGGTAAGAACTTATCCCAACTTCCCTTGAAGTCAAAGACACAGAGTCTTAATAAATCTTCTAGAGTTTGAATAGTCCTCTCTGATTGTCCGTCCGTCTGATGATGATATGCCGAACTAAATCGTAAATCTATGCCCATAGCTTTCTGTAAACTAACCCAAAATCGTGAAGTGAATCTTAGGTCTCGATCAAAAACTATGGATACTGGCATACCATGCAGTCTTACAATCTCGTTTATGTACATACGAGCAAGACGTTCAAGTGTATAAGTTTCTCGTATCGGTAAGAAATTCGCATCTATACCTTGAGAAACCTTAGGAAGACCGGTAACGAAATCCATGGTAATGTGCTCCCACTTCCATTCTGGAATTTCAAGTGGTTGCAATGGACCTTGAGATAAACAACGCTATCTCTCTCTTCATATTGCTCCACCAAAATATATGACGAAGATCATGATACATTTTGGTACTTCCAGGATGGATTGCAAACAGTGTGTTGTGCGCCTCCATCATGATTTCATACTTTAAATCAGGGTTGTTAGGAACACAAAGTCTGGAGTTGACTCGAAGTATTCCTTCTTTATCGATTCTTGCTTCCGGCATAGAACCTTCTTGCACTTTCTTCCTCATACGCATCAGCTCCAGGTCTGTAGCTTGAGCAGCTTTAACTTTATCGATTAAAGTTGGTTCTACTCGTATATTCGCCATCATCACATGGGTCCCTGGAGTCTTTAACTCTATCTCCATCCTTTGCAAGTCACACAAAATGGGCTTTTGTGCTGACAATATTGCACTCGTACTTGCATATGATCTTCTACTCACTGCGTCAGCTACCACGTTCGCTTTTCCAGGATGGTATTGAATGGTATGATCATAATCTTTCAACAGTTCAAGCCAACGTCGTTGTTGCATGTTGAGTTCCTTTTGAGTGAAGAAATATTTGAGGCTTTTATGATCCGTAAAGATCTCCACCTTCTCCCCATACAAGTAATGCCTCCAAATTTTAAGTGCAAAGATAACAGCTGCCAATTCTAGATCATGAGTAGGATAATTCCTCTCATATTCCTTGAGTTGTCTTGATGCATAGGCTATGACTTTTCCATGTTGCATGAGAACGCATCCCAAGCATTTGCTCGAAGCATCACTGTAGATGAAAAATCCCTCCGAGCCAGATGGTATTGTTAGAACAGGTGCTGAAATGAGTCTCCTCTTGAGTTCTTGAAAACTCTGCTCACATTCTTTGCTCCAACCGAACTTTGTATCTTTCCGAGTCGGCTGAGTTAATGGAGTAGCGATTCGAGAAAATCCTTCTACGAATCTCCGATAATAACCAGATAAACCAAGAAAGCTACGTACTTCGGTCACTGATTTAGGTTGCCCCCAGCTTTGAATAGCTTTAATCTTTGCCGGGTCAATCGATATTCCACGACTAGATACTACGTGCCCAAGGAATGCTACCTCCTCCAGCCAGAACTCGCATTTCTTCAACTTGGCATAAAGCTTGTATTCACGAAGCTTTTGGAGTACCAGCCTCAAGTGTTGCTCATGATCTTCACGACTTTTGGAATAAATAAGGATGTCATCAATAAAGACGACCACAAAGTGATCCAAATATTCCTTGAATACCCGGTTCATCATATCCATGAAGGCAGCATGAGCATTAGTCAATCCAAAGGACATGACTAGGAACTCATAATGCCCGTACCGAGTTCTAAAAGACGTCTTTGGAATATCCTCAGTTCTAACCGTCAGCTGATGATATCCAGAACGAAGATCGATCTTTGAAAATAATTGTGCTCCTTGCAACTGGTCAAACAGGTCATCAATACGTGGCAATGGGTACCTGTTTTTGATGGTGACATTATTCAACTCCCGATAATCAATACAAAGTCGCATACTTCCATCTTTCTTCTTCACGAATAGCACAGGAGCACCCCAAGAAGAAGTACTAGGACGAATAAAGCCAATGTCTAACAATTCCTGCAGTTGGATCTTTAACTCCTGAAGTTCAATAGGAGCCATTCGATATGGGGCTTTGGAAATGGGTTTTGTACTGAGTTCAAGGTCGATACAAAATTCAATTTCACGCTCTGGGGGTAGGCCAGGAAGTTCTTCAGGGAATACGTCAGGGAATTTATTAACAATAGAAATATCATTCAAAACTGACGTATTTTTGTTTAGATCCGTGATATGAGCTAAGAAAGCTTGACATCCATTTTTCAATAAACGAATAACTTTATGGCTTGAGATGAAATCGATTGATTTTAATAGTTTGGTTGCTTAAATTCGCATAATAGATCGATTAGGAATATGAAAGCTAACAACCTTACGAAAATAATCAATTTTTACATGATGAGTAGTTAACCAATCAATTCCTAGAATCACGTCAAATGCAAGTATTTTTAATGAAATAAGATCGACAGGTAATGTGTGGGTACCAACTTGAACCAAACAAGACTTATAAACCATGGATGTAATGAAGGTTTCTCCCAATGGAGTTTCAACAGCTAAGTCAAAGTCTAATTTCTCCAGAATCAAATTTAATCGATGAGCGCAAGTAGGAGAAATAAAAGAATGGGTAGAACCGGTATCAAATAAAGTATAGACTTCGTTAGAGTTTATGATAAGCTTACCCGTGATGACCTCATTCGGGTTCCTTGCTTTCTGGGAGGTCACAACAAACGCTCTCCCTTGCACTACCGGTTTTAACTTTTCTGGGACGGCCTTTGGTGTCTCCATCTTGGCTGAACTTATTTTTGGTAAACCATAAAATCGAGCTAAATGACCTTCTCTTCCACAATTATAACATGCTTTAGACGGCATCGCGCAGTTTGGACTGATGTGCCCCTCCCCTCCGCATTTGAAACATATGATAGGTGGTCGTTCTCCTTCCTTAACAACGGGTGCTGGTGCTGACGTCTTTCCATCATTGTTGAATCTCCTCTTCTTAAAATGACCATTCTTATTGTTTTGGCCCTGGTTACCACCGAAGTGGTTACCATTTCTGGCATGTTGATTCCCTCCACGCTTGTTGTCACCGCTTCGATGACTGCTCTCACTAGTATTACCATTTTGCCGACTGCTCTCTTTTGGTTGCGTTGACTCGTTATCGCGCTCCACTAACTGAGCCCTATTAACAACATCTAAATACAAACACAGTTTATGAGAAATAAGATGTTGACACATATCAGGTTTCAAACTTCGTAAAAACATTCGCGTCATTCACTCTTCATTATCCACCAAGTGGGACGCAAATCGGGACAACTCAGCAAATTTAGCCTCATACTGCGACACGGTCATATTATTCTGCTCTAATTTGATGAACTACACCTCCTTCATGTGACGAACACTTTCGGGAAAGTATTTGTCATTGAACAGCTCTTGGAACTTCTCTTAAGACATCTTCAGTGCGGCAGGTTGAGTACGCTTAATCGATTCCCACCAGTAATCTGCCTCTCCTCACAACATAAAGGCGGTAAAGGGAACCTTTTTGCTCTTCGGATCATTCCAAGACATCAAATATCTTGGTAATCTGTTTTATCCATGTTTCCGCTATAAGTGGTTTTGGCTCTCCCTTAAACTCTGGTGGTCCCAGCTCCTTGAACTGTTTAGCGGTGGCCGTCCGAGAGTTTTCAGTGTTTCCACCTATATTTTGGACAGGAGCCGCTCTCGCTTGTTGTTGCATGAACTGCATAAAGTTTCTGAACATTCCATCATTCATCATCTGGTCAGTGTTGTTGTTTGCATGAGGATTGTCGCCTTCCTGATGCACATTATCCTGATTATTGATATGTGGTGAATCAACAGTCGCCTGTGCTCTATTGCTATTCTCAATATTCTCAGATGCCATTTTCAGATACTGCCACAAAATAAAAGTTAATTGATATGTCATATATTATCCTTATATTATGACCGACCAATTAATTACCATGCAAATAAACTTAGGTAGGTCATACTAGCGAAGGAATTTCCCGTCTCTCCCCTCCTAGTTCTATTCTCACATCATAGCCAGGGATCATATCC
Source organism: Panax notoginseng (assembly GCA_016801055.1). Taxonomy (NCBI): domain Eukaryota; kingdom Viridiplantae; phylum Streptophyta; class Magnoliopsida; order Apiales; family Araliaceae; genus Panax; species Panax notoginseng. Next base: position 165,946,364 of record CM029014.1, on the reverse strand, counting down.
CTAAGCTCTGATACCAACTGTGACGCCCCCAAAATTAGGTATACATCACCCATCTTGGGTCGTCAGATACATAGTACAAAATACAAATACAACTTACTAATACAACTGTCATGTACAATACGACAAAACATAAACTATGAGTTTGAATTCAAATATTATCTTCTAGAGAGTATTCATACTCAAAAGGAGTCCTCATTACATTTATTAACACACCGTTACATAGAATAGTGAGGACTACTAACTAATATTATCATTCGGACCATCACTCCGTCCCCGACTTGCCCCGGCTACGTTCTCATTTCCTGAAGAGAACAGTGAAAGAAAGGGTGAGCTCAACTAGCCCAGTAAGAAATATTATGACTAAGATAATGCAGAATAAATTATCATTAACCTTCAGCAATGTTAAACTGATAAAATATAATAGACATCAAGTTTAACTGCAGCAGAACAAGCAATCCATTAAAAGAGTCAAGTAGAAAATAAACTCTACTATCTTTTATGATTTAAAAGGTTTTTCAACACTATGATCGCTGTGACTCAACTTAATAAAATAATCCACATCATCGAATCACCCCTGCACTACGGCCAAGGATATTCGTGCATTCATTAATGGTCATGATCATGCCAACAACTGTCCATCAATGCACTACGGGCTAATGAGGACTTTTACCACATCATTTATAACATTACGGTCATGATTATACCGAATAATCCCTGGTCATAATCATACCAAGTCCATCTATGCACTACAGGCCACAAATGACTTTCAACATTTTATAAACATGAGGATAATGACAATGATATAAGAATTCAATAAAATAAGTTCAAGAATTAATTTATCCAGGAATTAACAACGTCCAAATTGTCAACATGATACTGCTTTGTGGAGTAAAATTTAAGAATGCTTAGAAGAATATTTTCTTGAAAAGATACTGGATGAAACGCAACTATCAAGGATATTCCACAAATTTCATGGAGTATAGAAGTCAAAACTTAACCAACTAAGTATAATAAAGAATGGAATAACAAAAGAAACCACCATGCATGCGATAGACCGCACAGACAGGTTATTCCAACAGAATAATAAATAATGGAACCAGGTCCGGCGTAAACGCACAGACAGGATATTCTGACAGAATAATAAATAATGGAACCAGGTCCGACGTAAAACGCATAGACAGGATATTCCAACAGAATAATAATATAGACGGAACCAGGTCCGGTGTAAAACACACAGACAGGATGTTCCAACAGAATAATAATAAAGACAGAACCAGGTCCGGTGTAAAACACACAGACAGGATGTTCCAAAAGAATAATAGAAGAATGTCACCAAGTATAGGGTAGGCCGCGTATACAGGTTATTCCAATAGAATAATAAGAAATGGAGCAACAACAGTTCTCTTCATGAATAAGAAAGAATAACACCCCTTACCGTTTTAAAGAAGAGCTTTAAAAAGGAAGTAGTTAAGTAGCAGAATACTCTTCTTCTCTCTCTCTATAGTTTCTCTCTATAGTTTTTCTCTCTAGAGTTCAGTGAATTCGTAAGAAATAATGAAGGAATGAGCTGCTATTTATAGAAAAATAGAATGCATAGTAACTAATCCATGAACGGTCCAGATTGATTACTTTAATCTGACGGTCCATATTTAAAGAAAAATCTTTTAAATAAAATAAAATATACTACCTCCTCCAGCCAGAACTCGCATTTCTTCAACTTGGCATAAAGCTTGTATTCACGAAGCTTTTGGAGTACCAGTCTCAAGTGTTGCCCATGATCTTCACAGCTTTTGGAATAAATAAGGATGTCATCAATAAAGACGACCACAAAGCAGTATCATGTTGACAATTTGGACGTTATTAATTCCTGGATAAATTAATTCTTGAACTTGTTTTATTGAATTCTTATATCATTGTCATCATCCTCATGTTTATATTCTGTTGAAAGTCATCTGTGGGCTGTAGTGCATAGATGGACTTGGTATGATTATGACCAGTGATTATTCGGTGTAATCATGACCTTAATGTTACAAATGATGTGGTAAAAGTCCTCATTGGCCCGTAGTGCATTGATGGACAGTTATTGGCATGATCATGACCATTAATGAATACACAATTATTCTTGGATGTAGTGCATGGATAATTGTGGTCGTGATACTAAAGAATATCCTTGGCCATAATGCAGGGGTGATTCGATGATGTGGATTATTATTAAGCTGAGTCTCAGCGATAACAGCGTTGAAAAACCTTTTAAATCATAGAAGATAGTAGATTTTATTTGCTACTTGACTCTTCTAATGGATTGCATGTTCCGCTGCAGTTAAACTTGATGTTTACTATATTTTATCAGTTTAACATTGTTTACGTTGTGAATAACGGTGACAAGTTAATAGGTATCAATGTGACGTGTTATTCAAGTCTTGGATGAGAGTCATAGTTTTGAATGATATTTCTGTTGTTAATAAATTTCCTGACGTATTCTTGAAAACTTCTTAGCCTACCCCTAGAGCGTGAAATCGAATTTTTGTATTGACCCCAGTACAAAACCCATTTCTAAAATCGTTAAATATTTGTTCAACTAAAGCGAACGTAACATGCGCCAAAGACGTTGGCTCGAGCTGTTGAAGATTACGACCGTACCATTCAATATCATTGTGGAAAAACGAACGTGGTAGCTGACGTGTTGAGTAGAAGATCGTATGTATTTACGAGTGTGATGTTGTTAAAACAAAGACTCATTTCGTATAACTTACAAATGACAAAGATAGAGTTAAAGACTCGAGGGACCCATATGAAGATAACGAATATACGAGTAAAATCGACTTTAATCGATAACGTTAAAGCCGTTCAAGCTACGCACCCGGAGCTGATGAATGTGAAGAAGAAGGTTCAAGAGGGCATTATTCTAGAAGCACGAATTGACAAAGGGAGGAAATCTCAACCCTCGATGTAATTGACCCATTTAAAATCCTCGATCGAGTAGGAACTGTGGCTTATAGACTCGTTTTACCGCCAAGCATGTCGTGTGTTCATAACATTTTTTTTTCACGTATCGATGTTACGTAAATATGTGGACGGCCCGAATAATATTATTAATTTAGAACCGAACAAGATAGCGGATGATTTAATGTTTGAGGAGATACGTGTTAAAATCTTGGATAAAAGGATCATATTCGACGCTCAAAGGTTATACCTCAAGAGTTAGAATTTGAAGTGAAGTCAATGTATCCTCACCTGTTCGGCATACCAGGTATGTACGTAAATTTTGAGGGCGAAATTCCATAAGGAAGGGAGATTGTGAGACCCTAGATTTTATGAATAAATATTTAATTTTTTCGAAATAATTCTTTGAATATTATGGTGTGGATTTGATATAATATTATAGTTGTGGGTATTATTTATAAAGTTTGCAAAGTAAGTAAGTTGTTATAAAATATTCGTTTGGTCGGGGAATATTCTTTTTGTCGGAGAATATTCGTACGACGGCACAATCATTGGTGGACCCCACAACAGAAGTATAGTCGTAGTTAGAAAACAATAAAATTATCTTTCTATAAAAATAACGGCTGAGGTGTTACCGTTAAAACCATTAAAACCGTTAAAACTGTTGAACTACCCGGTAGTAAAAGTACAGTAATACGCGTGGTTGTATAGTAGCACACGGTATTAATTATTGATGCTTACGTGAGAAGTCACTCAGCTATGCTCAATTATTGCTACAATAATTGCTGCATCATATCTCTTAAATTATTGTCATAGTATCATCTGTATAATATGTTATATTATTAAATCAATAATTGAGACGTTGTGGTAAGTTTGGTTATTTTTTATGGGGGGGCCATATGTCATCATCTAAGAGTCTCTTCGTCAATAGTAATTACCGTCGTCAATAGTATTTACCTTGGTCAATAGTAATTACCTTGGTCAATAGTATTTACCTTGGTCAATAGTAATTACCTTCGTAAATAGTATTTACCTTGGTCAATAGTAATTACCTTCGTCAATAGTATTTACCTTGGACAATAGTAATTACTTTCGTTAATAGTAGTTGTCCCTTCAATATTACCAAGAGTCATTTGACCCTTCGTTAAGACTAAGAGTCATTTGACCCTTCGTTAAGACCAAGAGCCACCCTCAGTTTTTCTATAAATAGAGGCATTGGGCTTCATTATTTTTCACGAATTCATTCAAGCTATAGAGAGAGAAAGTATAGAGAGAATAAGAGAGAGAGAATAAAAGTATTCTGCTACTTCACTTTTCCAATATCTAGTTCTTTTAAGGTAAGGGATATTATTCTTTTGTATTCAAGAAGAGAACTTCTGTTATTCCATTTCTTTATTATTCTGTTGGAATAACCTGTATATGCGGAATACCCTATTCTTGGTGACATTCTTCTATTATTTTGTCTTTGTTATTCCGTTGGAACATCCTGTCTGTTCTATACGCCGGACCTGGTTCCGTCTTTATTATTATTCTGTTGGAACATCATGTCTGTGTGTTTTACACCGGACCTGGTTCCGTCTTTATTATTATTCTGTTGGAACATCCTGTCTGTGTGTTTTACACCGGACCTAGTTCCGTCTTTATTATTATTCTGTTGGAATATCCTGTCTGTGCGTTTTACGCCGGACCTGGTTCCATTATTTATTATTCTGTCGGAATATCCTGTCTGTGCGTTTACGCCGGACCTGGTTCCATTATTTATTATTCTGTTGGAATAACCTGTCTGTATGGTCTATCGCATGCATGGTGGTTTCTTTTGTTATTCCATTCTTTATTATACTCAGTTGGTTAAGTTTTGACTTTTATACTCCATGAAATTTGTGGAATATCCTTGATAGTTGCGTTTCATCCAGTATCTTTTCAAGAAAATATTCTTCTAAGCATTCTTAAATTTTACTCCACAAAGCAGTATCATGTTGACAATTTGGACGTTGTTAATTCCTGGAAAAATTAATTCTTGAACTTGTTTTATTGAATTCTTATATCATTGTCATTATCCTCATGTTTATAAAATGTTGAAAGTCATATGTGGCCTGTAGTGCATAGATGGACTTGGTATGATTCTGACCAGTGATTATTCGGTATAATCATGACCGTAATGTTACAAATGATGTGGTAAAAGTCCTCATTGGCCCGTAGTGCATTGATGGACAGTTGTTGGCATGATCATGACCGTTAATGAATACACGAATATCCTTGGCCGTAGTGCAGGGGTGATTCGATGATGTGGATTATTTTATTAAGTTGAGTCCCAACGATCACAGTGTTGAAAAACCTTTTAAATCTTAAAAGATAGTGGAGTTTATTTGCTACTTGACTCTTCTAATGGATTGCATGTTCCGCTGCAGTTAAACTTGATGTTTACTATATTTTATCAGTTTAACACTGTTGAAGGCTAATGATAATTTATTCTGCATTATCTTAGTCATAATATTTCTTGCTGGGCTAGTTGAGCTCACCCTTTCTTTCACTGTTCTCTTCAGGAAATGAGAATATAGCTGGGACGAGTCGGGGAACGGAGTGACGGACCAGATGATAGTATTAGTAGTCCTCATTATTCTGTGAAATAGTGTGACAATAATTGTACTGAGGACTCTCTTTGAGTTTGTATATTTTCTAGTAGACAATAATTGTATTCAATCTCACAGCTATAGTTTGTTGTATTGTACACGACAGTTGTATTAGTAAGTTGTATTTGAATTTTATACCATATAAGTGGCGACCCAAGATGGGTGATGTATACCTACTTTTGGGGGCGTCACAGTTGGTATCAAAGCTTAGGGATATGATCCCTGGCTAAGATGTGAGAATAGAACTAGGAGGGGAGAGACGGGGAATTCCTTCGCTAGTATGACCTACCAGTATGACCTACCTAAGTTTATTTGGTATTTAATTGGTCGGTCAAAGTATATGGATAATATGTTATATGTTAATTAACCCTTGTTTTGTTGTAGTATTTGCAAATGGCATCCGAAAATGTCGAGATAATCAATGAAGCACATGAGACCATTGAATCACCAACGATTAATGCACAGGGTAATGTGCAACCAGAGGACAATAATCCTCATGAAAACAATAACACCGATGAAATGGTGAATGATGAGATGGTCAGAGGCCTTATGCAATTCATGCAACAACAAAATAACTCTCGGACGGTCACCGCTAAGCAGTTCAAGGAGTAATTCATGCAACAACGGGTGAGAGCGGCTCCTATCCAAAATGCAGGAGGCAACAATGTCAACCCACGGTTGGTCACCGCTAAGCAATTCAAGGAGCTGGGACCACCGAAGTTTTTGGGAAAGCCAGAACCACTTAAGGCGGAGACGTGGTTAAAGCAGATCACCAAGATATTTGATGTCTTGGGATGCTCCGAGGAGCAAAAGATTCCCTTTGCCACCTTTATGTTACGTGAAGAGGCAGATTACTGGTGGGAATCTGTAAAACGTACCCAGCCTAACGCACTCAAGATTTCTTGGGAGAAGTTCCAAGAGATGTTCAATGACAAGTACTTTCCCGAAAGTATTCGTCACATGAAGGAGGTGGAATTTATCAAGTTAGAGCAAAACAACATGACCGTGTCGCAGTACGAAGCCAAGTTTGTCGAGTTGTCCCGATTTGCGTCCCACTTGGTGGATAATGAAGAGAGAATAGCGCGAATGTTTTTAAGAGGTTTGAAGTCGGAGATACGTCAACATCTTATTTCTCATAAACTGTGTTTGTATTCAGATGTTGTAAATAGGGCTCAGTTGGTGGAGCGCGATAACGAGTCAACGCAACCAAAAGAGAGCAGCTGACAAAATGATAATACTAGTGAGAGCAGTCATCGAAGCAGTGACAACAAGCGTGGAGGGAATCAACAGGCCAAAAATGGTAACCACTTCGGTGGTAATCATGGCCAGAACAATAAGAATGGACATTTTAAGAAGCAAAAATTCAACAATGATGGAAAGACGTCAGCACCAGCAACCGTTGTTAAGGATGGAGAACGACCACGTATCATATGTTTCAAATGCGGAGGAGAGGGACATATCAGTCCAAACTGCGTGATGCCGTCCAAGGCATGTTATAATTGTGGAAGAGAAGGTCACCTAGGCCGATTTTGTCATTCACCGAAGACAAGTTCAGCTAGGATAGAGGCACCAAAGGATGTCCCAGACAAGCCAAAGCCAGTAGTTTAAGAGATAGCGTTTTTTTTCGTGACGAGGAACCTGAATAAAATTATCACGGGTATGTTAGTCATAAACTGTTGCCTTTTATAAATAAAGATGAATTTTCTATAAATATCATTTTTGAATATTATGGAGTTAATATGATATAATGTTATAGTTGTGGGTAATATTTATAAATTTTGCAAAGTACGCAAGTTGTTATATAATATTCGATTGGTCAGGGAATATTCATTTTAACAGGAAATATTCGTTCAACGGCACAATCATTGGTGGACCCCACAATGAAATTATTGTCGGATTGAGAAAACGACAAAAATATTTTATTAAAAATAACGGCGGAAGTTTTACCATTGATACTGTTAAACTACTCGGTAGTAAAAGTACAGTAATACGTGTGGTTGCGTAGTAGCACACGGTATTGATTATTAATGCTTATGTGAGAAGTCACTCAGTTTGATTAAATTATTGTCAATTAATAATATGAATTATTTAGGGATAATGACGTTTTGTTTTATTCGTATTATTAACGTAATAAAATAGAAACATCTTTTTATATAAAACAGAATACTTTATTAAAGTTATTTTATAAATAGAATATATTTTATTTTATTTAAAAGATTTTTCTTTAAATATGGATCGTCAGATTAAAGTAATCAATCTGGACCGTTCATGGATTAGTTACTGTGCATTCTATTTTTCTATAAATAGCAGCTCATTCCTTCATTATTTCTTACGAATTCACTGAACTCTAGAGAGAGAAACTATAGAGAGAAACTATAGAGAGAGAGAGAAGAAGAGTATTCTGCTACTTAACTACTTCCTTTTTACAGCTCTTCTTTAAAAGGGTTAGGGTGTTATTCTTTCTTATTCATGAAAAGAATTGTTGTTGTTCCATTTCTTATTATTCTGTTGGAATAACCTGTATACGTGGTCTACCCTATACTTGTTGACATTCTTCTATTATTCTGTTGGAACATCCTGTCTGTGTGTTTTACAGCGGACCTGGTTCCGTCTTTATTATTATTCTGTTGGAAAATAATGTCTGTGTGTTTTACACCGGACCTGGTTCCGTCTTTATTATTATTCTGTTGGAACACCCTGTCTGTGTGTTTTACACCGGACCTGGTTCCGTCTTTATTATTATTCTGTTGGAATATCCTGTCTGTGCGTTTTACGCCGGACTTGGTTCCATTATTTATTATTCTATCGGAATATCCTATCTGTGCGTTTACGCCGGACCTGGTTCCATTATTTATTATTCTGTTGGAATAACCTATCTGTGCGGTCTATCGCATGCATGGTGGTTTCTTTTGTTATTCCATTCTTTATTATACTCAGTTGGTAAAGTTTTGACTTATATACTCCATGAAATTTGTGGAATATCCTTGATAGTTGTGTTTCATCCAGTATCTTTTCAAGAAAATATTCTTCTAAGCATTCTTAAATTTTAATCCACAAAGCAGTATCATGTTGACAATTTGGACGTTGTTAATTCCTGGATAAATTAATTCTTGAACTTGTTTTATTGAATTCTTATATCATTGTCATTATCCTCATGTTTATAAAATGTTGAAAGTCATCTGTGGCCTGTAGTGCATAGATGGACTTGGTATGATTATGACCAGGGATTATTCGGTATAATCATGAACGTAATGTTACAAATGATGTGGTAAAAGTCCTCATTAGCCCGTAGTGCATTGATGGACAGTTGTTGACATGATCATGACCATTAATGAATAAACGAATATCCTTGGCCGTAGTGCAGGGGTGATTCGATGATGTGGATTATTTTATTAAGTTGAGTCCCAGCGATCACAGTGTTGAAAAACCTTTTAAATCATAAAAGAAAGTAGAGTTTATTTTCTACTTTACTCTTTTAATGGATTGCTTATTCCGCTGCAGTTAAACTTGATGTCTATTATATTTTATCAGTTTAACATTGTTGAAGGCTAGCGATAATTTATTCTGCATTATCTTTGTCATAATATTTTTTACTGGGCTAGTTGAGCTCACCCTTTCTTTCACTGTTCTCTTCAGGAAATGAGAACGTAGCTGGGGCAAGTCGGGGAACGGAGTGATGGTCCGAATGATAGTATTAGTTAGTAGTCCTCACTATTCTATGTAATGGTGTGTTAATAAATGTAATGAGGACTCCTTTTGAGTATGAATACTCTCTAGAAGATAATATTTGTATTCAAACTCACAGTTTATGTTTTGTCGTATTGTACACGACAGTTGTATTTGTATTTTGTACTATGTATCTGACGACCCAAGATGGGTGATGTATACCTAATTTTGGGGGCGTCACAGTTGGTATCAGAGCTTAGGGATATGATCCCTGGCTAAGATGTGAGAATAGAACTAGGAGGGGAGAGACGGGGAATTCCTTCGCTAGTATGACCTACCTAAGTTTATTTGCATGGTATTTAATTGGTCGGTCATAATATAAGGATAATATATGACATATCAATTAACTTTTATTTTGTGGCAGTATCTGAAAATGGCATCTGAGAATGTTGAGAATAGCAATGGAGCACAGGCGACTGTTGATTCACCACATATCAATAATCAGGATAATGTGCATCAGGAAGGTGACAATCCTCATGCAAACAACAACACTGACCAGATGATGAATGATGGAATGTTCAGAAACTTTATGCAGTTCATGCAACAACAGGCGAGAGCGGCTCCTGTCCAAAATATAGGTGGAAACACTGAAAACTCTCGGACGGTCACCGCTAAACAGTTCAAGGAACTGGGACCACCAGAGTTTAAGGGAGAGCCAAAACCACTTATAGCGAAAACATGGATAAAACAGATTACCAAGATATTTGATGTCTTGGGATGCTCCGAGGAGCAAAAGGTTCCCTTTGCCGCCTTTATGTTGCGAGGAGAGGCAGATTACTGGTGGGAATCGATTAAGCGTACTCAACCTGCCGCACTGAAGATGTCTTGGGAGAAGTTCCAAGAGCTGTTCAATGACAAATACTTTCCCGAAAGTGTTCGTCACATGAAGGAGGTGGAGTTCATCAAATTGGAGCAGAATAATATGACCGTGTCGCAGTATGAGGCTAAATTTGCTGAGTTATCCCGGTTTGCGTCCCACTTGGTGGATAATGAAGAGCAAATGACGCGAATATTTTTGCGAGGTTTGAAACCTAAGATACGTCAACATCTTATTTCTCATAAACTGTGTTTGTATTCAGATGTTGTTAATAGGGCTCAGTTAGTGGAGCGCGATAACGAGTCAACGCAACCAAAAGAGAGCAGTCGGCAAAATGATAATACTAGTGAGAGCAGTCATCGAAGCGGTGACAACAAGCGTGGAGGGAATCAACAGGCCAGAAATGGTAACCACTTCGGTGGTAATCAGGGCCAAAACAATAAGAATGGTCATTTCAAGAAGAGGAGATTCAACAATGATGGAAAGACGTCAGCACCAGCACCCGTTGTTAAGGAAGGAGAACGACCACCTATCATATGTTTCAAATGCGGAGGGGAGGGGCACATCAGTCCAAACTGCGCGATGCCGTCTAAAGCATGTTATAATTATGGAAGAGAAGGTCATTTAGCTCGATTTTGTCGTTTACCAAAAACAAGTTCAGCCAAGATGGAGACACCAAAGGCCGTCCCAGAAAAGTCAAAACTGGTAGTGCAAGGGAGAGCGTTTGTTGTGACCTCCCAGAAAGCAAGGAACCTGAATGAGGTCATCACGGGTAAGCTTATCATAAACTCTAACGAAGTCTATACTTTATTTGATACCGGTTCTACCCATTCTTTTATTTCTCTTACTTGCGCTCATCGATTAAATTTGATTCCGGAGAAATTAGACTTTGACTTAGCTGTTGAAACTCCATTGGGAGAAACTTTCATTACATCCACGGTTTATAAGTCTTGTTTGGTTCAAGTTGGTACCCACACATTACCTGTCGATCTTATTTCATTAAAAATACTTGCATTTGACGTGATTCTAGGGATTGATTGGTTAACTACTCATCATGCAAAAATTGATTATTTTCGTAAGGTTGTTAGCTTTCATATTCCTAATCGACCTATTATGCGAATTCAAGCAACCAAACCATTAAAATCAATCGCTGTCATCTCAAGCCATAAAGCTATTCGTTTATTGAAAAACGGATGTCAAGCTTTCTTAGCTCATGTCACGGATCTAAACAAAAATACGTCAGTTTTGAATGATATTTCTATTGTTAATAAATTCCCTGACGTATTCCCTGAAGAACTTCCTGGCCTACCCCCAGAGCGTGAAATTGAATTTTGTATCGACCTTGAACCCGGTACAAAACCCATTTCCAAAGCCCCATATCGAATGGCTCCTATTGAACTTCAGGAGTTAAAGATCCAACTGCAGGAATTATTAGACATTGGCTTTATTCGTCCTAGTACTTCTCCTTGGGGTGCTCCTGTGCTATTCGTGAAGAAGAAAGATGGAAGTATGCGACTTTGTATTGATTATCGGGAGTTGAATCATGTCACCATCAAAAACAGGTACCCATTGCCACGTATTGATGACCTGTTTGACCAGTTGCAAGGAGCACAATTCTTTTCAAAGATCGATCTTCGTTCTGGATATCATCAGCTGAAGGTTAGAACTGAGGATATTCCAAAGACGGCTTTCAGAACTCGGTACGGGCATTATGAATTCCTAGTCATGTCCTTTGGATTGACTAATGCTCCGGCTGCCTTCATGGATATGATGAACCGGGTATTCAAGGAATATTTGGATCACTTTGTGGTCGTCTTTATTGATGACATCCTTATTTATTCCAAAAGCCGTGAAGATCATGAGCAACACTTGAGGCTGGTACTCCAAAAGCTTCGTGAATACAAGCTTTATGCCAAGTTGAAGAAATGCGAGTTCTGGCTGGAGGAGGTAGCATTCCTTGGGCACGTAGTATCAAGTCGTGGAATATCGGTTGACCTGGCAAAGATTGAAGCTATTCAAAGCTGGGAGCAACCTAAATCAGTGAACGAAGTACGTAGCTTTCTTGGTTTAGCTGGTTATTATCGGAGATTCGTGGAAGGATTTTCTCGAATCACTACTCCATTAACTCAGCTGACTCGGAAAGATACAAAGTTCGGTTGGAGCGAAGAATGTGAGCAGAGTTTTCAAGAACTCAAGAGGAGACTCATTTCAGCACCTGTTCTAACAATACCATCTGGCTCGGAGGGATTTGTCATCTATAGTGATGGTTCGAGCAAAGGCTTGGGATGCGTTCTCATGCAACATTGAAAAGTCATAGCCTATGCATCAAGACAACTCAAGGAATATGAGAGAAATTATCCTACTCATGATCTAGAATTGGCAGCTGTTGTCTTTGCACTTAAAATTTGGAGGCATTACTTGTATGGGGAGAAGGTGGAGATCTTTACGGATCATAAAAGCCTCAAATATTTCTTCACTCAAAAGGAACTCAACATGCGACAACGACGTTGGCTTGAACTGTTGAAAGATTATGATCATACCATTCAATACCATCCTGGAAAAGCGAACGTGGTAGCTGACGCATTGAGTAGAAGATCATATGCAAGTACGAGTGCAATATTGTCAACACAAAAGCCCATTTTGTGTGACTTGCAAAGGATGGAGATAGAGTTAAAGACTCCAGGGACCCATGTGATGATGGCGAATATACGAGTAGAACCAACTTTAATCGATAAAGTTAAAGCTGCTCAAGCTACAGACCTGGAGCTGATGCGTATGAGGAAGAAAGTGCAAGAAGGTTCTATGCCGGAAGCAAGAATCGATGAAGAAGGAATACTTCGAGTCAACTCCAGACTTTGTGTTCCTAACAACCCTGATTTAAAGTATGAAATCATGATGGAGGCGCACAACACACCGTTTGCAATCCATCTTGGAAGTACCAAAATGTATCATGATCTTCGTCATACATTTTGGTGGAGCAATATGAAGAGAGAGATAGCGTTGTTTATCTCAAGGTGTCTAACTTGTCAACGAGTCAAAGCGGAGCATCAAGTACCAAAAGGTCCATTGCAACCACTTAAAATTCCAGAATGGAAGTGGGAGCACATTACCATGGATTTCGTTACCGGTCTTCCTAAGGTTTCTCAAGCTATAGATGTGATTTGGGTCATTGTTGATAGATTGACCAAGTCTGCTCATTTCTTACCGATACGAGAAACTTATACACTTGAACGTCTTGCTCGTATGTACATAAACGAGATTGTAAGACTGCATGGTATGCCAGTATCCATAGTTTCTGATCGAGACCTAAGATTCACTTCACGATTTTGGGTTAGTTTACAAAAAGCTATGGGCACAGATTTACAATTTAGTTCGGCATATCATCCTCAGACGGACGGACAATCAGAGAGGACTATTCAAACTCTAGAAGATTTATTAAGACTCTGTGTCTTTGACTTCAAGGGAAGTTGGGACAAGTTCTTACCATTGGTGGAGTTTTCCTACAACAACAGTTATCAAGCAAGTATTGGCATGGCTCCATTCGAAGCATTGTATGGAAGAAAATGTCGTTCTCCAGTATGCTGGGATGAGGTAGGTGAAGCAACGTTGTTGGGACCGGAGTTGGTACGTATGACTACAGAAAAGATTCAAACGATCCGACAACGTATAAAAATCTCCCCAAGATCGACAAAAGAGTTATGTTGATCTTCATCGAAAGGACGTGGAATTTGATATAGGAGATCATGTGTTCTTACGTGTTGCTCCATGGAAATGAGTTACGAGATTTGGAAAAAGAGGAAAGCTCAATCCTCGATTCATCGGTCCATTTTTAATCCTCGATCGAGTAGGAACTGTGGCTTATAGACTCGCTTTACCGCCAAGTATGTCTCGTGTTCATAACGTTTTTCACATATCCATGTTACGCAAATATGTGAAAGACCCGAACCACATTATTGAGTTAGAACCGGACGAAATAGCGGAGGATTTGACGTATGAAGAAGTTCATGTTCAAATCTTGGATAAGAAGGAACATATTCTACGCTCTAAGGTTATACCTCAAGTCAAAGTTTTGTGGAGAAACCACGATGTTGAGGAAATGACTTGGGAGTTAGAATCTGAAATGAAATCAAGGTATCCTTACCTCTTCGACATACCAGGTATGTACCCTAATTTCGAGGGCAAAATTTCATAAGAAGGGGAGGTTGTAAGACCCCAACTTTTATAAATAAAGATGAATTTTCTATAAATATCATTTTTGAATATTATGGAGTTAATTTGATATAATGTTATAGTTGTGGGTAATATTTATAAATTTTGCAAAGTACGCAAGTTGTTATATAATATTAGATTGGACGGGAAATATTCGTTTTAACAGGGAATATTCGTTCAACGGCACAATCATTGGTGGACCCCACAATGGAATTATTGTCGGATTGAGAAAACGACAAAAATATTTTATGAAAAATAACGGCAGAAGTTTTACCATTGATAATGTTGAACTACTCGGTAGTAAAAGTACAGTAATACGTGTGGTTGCATAGTAGCACACGGTATTGATTATTAATGCTTATGTGAGAAGTCACTCAGTTTGATTCAATTATTGTCAGTTAATAATATGAATTATTTAGCGATAATGACGTTTTGTTTTATTCGTATTATTAACGTAATAAAACAGAAACATCTTTTTATATAAAACAGAATACTTTATTAAAGTTATTCTATAAATAGAATATATTATATTTTATTTAAAAGATTTTTCTTTAAATATGGACCGTCAGATTAAAGTAATCAATCTGCACCGTTCATGGATTAGTTACTATGCATTCTATTTTTCTATAAATAGCAGCTCATTCCTTCATTATTTCTTACGAATTCACTGAACTCTAGAGAGAGAAACTATAGAGAGAGAGAAGAAGAGTATTCTGCTACTTAACTACTTCCTTTTTACAGCTCTTCTTTAAAACGGTAAGGGGTGTTATTCTTTCTTATTCATGAAGAGAAATGTTGTTATTCCATTTATTATTATTCTGTTTTCTTACTGGGCTAGTTGAGCTCACCCTTTCTTTCACTGTTCTCTTCAGGAAATGAGAACGTAGCCGGGGCAAGTCGGGGAACGGAGTGATTGTCCGAACGATAATATTAGTTATTAGTCCTCACTATTCTATGTAACGGTGTGTTAATAAATGTAATGAGAACTCCTTTTGAGTATGAATACCCTCTAGAAGATAATATTTGTATTCAAACTCACAGTTTATGTTTTGTCGTATTGTACAAGACAGTTGTATTAGTAAGTTATATTTGTATTTTGTACTATGTATCTGACGACCCAAGATGGGTGATGTATACCTAATTTTGGGGGCGTCACAGTTGGTATCAGAGCTTAGGGATATGATCCCTGGCTAAGATGTGAGAATAGAACTATGAGGGGAGAGACGGGGAATTCCTTCGCTAGTATGACCTACCTAAGTTTATTTGCATGGTATTTAATTGGTCGGTCATAATATAAGGATAATATATGACATATCAATTAACTTTTATTTTGTGGCAGTATCTGAAAATGGCATCTGAGAATGTTGAGAATAGCAATGGAGCACAGGCGACTGTTGATTCACCACATATCAATAATCAGGATAATGTGCATCAGGAAGGTGACAATCCTCATGCAAACAACAACACTGACCCGATGATGAATGGTGGAATGTTCAGAAACTTTATGCAGTTCATGTAACAACAGGCGAGAGCGGCTCCTGTCCAAAATATAGGTGGAAACACTGAAAACTCTCAGACGGTCACCGCTAAACAGTTCAAGGAGTTGGGACCACCAGAGTTTAAGGGAGAGCCAAAACCACTTATAGCAGAAACATGGATAAAACAGATTACCAAGATATTTGATGTCTTGGGATGCTCCGAGAAGCAAAAGGTTCCCTTTGCCGCCTTTATGTTGCGAGGAGAGGCAGATTACTGGTGAGAATCGATTAAGCGTACTCAACCTGCCGCACTGAAGATGTCTTGGGAGAAGTTCCAAGAGCTGTTCAATGATAAATACTTTTCTGAAAGTGTTCGTCACATGAAGGAGGTGGAGTTCATCAAATTGGAGCAGAATAATATGACCGTGTCGCAGTATGAGGCTAAATTTGCTGAGTTGTCCCGGTTTGCGTCCCACTTGGTGGATAATGAAGAGCGAATGACGCGAATGTTTTTGCGAAGTTTGAAACCTGAGATACGTCAACATCTTATTTCTCATAAACTGTGTTTGTATTCAGATGTTGTTAATAGGGCTCAGTTAGTGGAGCGCGATAACGAGTCAACGCAACCAAAAGAGAGTAGTCGGCAAAATGATAATACTAGTGAGAACAGTCATCGAAGCGGTGACAACAAGCGTGGAGGGAATCAACAGGCTAGAAATGGTAACCACTTCGGTGGTAATCAGGGCCTAAACAATAAGAATGGTCATTTCAAGAAGAGGAGATTCAACAATGATGGAAAGATGTCAGCACCAGCACCCGTTGTTAAGGAAGGAGAACGACCACCTATCATATGTTTCAAATGCGAAGGGGAGGGACACATCAGTCCAAACTGCGCGATGCCATCTAAAGCATGTTATAATTGTGGAAGAGAAGGTCATTTAGCTCGATTTTGTCGTTTACCAAAAACAAGTTCAGCCAAGATGGAGACACCAAAGGCCGTCCCTGAAAAGTCAAAACTGGTAGTGCAAGAGAGAGCGTTTGTTATGACCTCCCAGAGAGCAAGGAACCTGAATGAGGTCATCACGGGTAAGCTTATCATAAACTCTAACGAAGTCTATACTTTATTTGATACCGGTTCTACCCATTCTTTTATTTCTCCTACTTGCGCTCATCGATTAAATTTGATTCCGGAGAAATTAGACTTTGTCTTAGCTGTTGAAACTCCATTGGGGGAAACCTTCATTACATCCACGGTTTATAAGTCTTGTTTGGTTCAAGTTGGTACCTACACATTACCTGTCGATCTTATTTCATTAAAAATACTTGCATTTGACGTGATTCTAGGGATTGATTGGTTAACTACTCATCATGCAAAAATTGATTATTTTCGTAAGGTTGTTAGCTTTCATATTCCTAATCGACCTATTATGCGAATTCAAGCAACCAAACCATTAAAATCAATCGCTGTCATCTCAAGCCATAAAGCTATTCGTTTATTAAAAAACATATGTCAAGCTTTCTTAGCTCATGTCACGGATCTAAACAAAAATACGTCAGTTTTGAATGATATTTCTATTGTTAATAAATTCCCTGACGTATTCCCTGAAGAACTTCCTGGCCTACCCCAAGAGCGTGAAATTGAATTTTGTATCGACCTTGAACCCGGTACAAAACCCATTTCCAAAGCCCCATATCGAATGGATCCTATTGAACTTCAGGAGTTAAAGATCCAACTGCAGGAATTGTTAGACATTGGCTTTATTCGTCCTAGTACTTCTCCTTGGGGTGCTCCTGTGCTATTCGTGAAGAAGAAAGATGGAAGTATGCGACTTTGTATTGATTATCGGGAGTTGAATCATGTCACCATCAAAAACAGGCAACCATTGCCACGTATTGGTGACCTATTTGACCAGTTGCAAGGAGCACAATTCTTTTCAAAGATCGATATTCGTTCTGGATATCATCAGCCGAAGGTTAGAACTGAGGATATTCCAAAGACGGCTTTTAGAACTCGGTACGGGAATTATGAGTTCCTAGTCATGTCCTTTGGATTGACTAATGCTCCTGCTGCCTTCATGGATATGATGAACCGGGTATTCAAGGAATATTTGGATCACTTTGTGGTCATCTTTATTGATGACATCCTTATTTATTCCAAAAGCCGTGAAGATCATGAGCAACACTTGAGGCTGGTACTCTAAAAGCTTCGTGAATACAAGCTTTATGCCAAGTTGAAGAAATGCGAGTTCTGGCTGGAGGAGGTAGCATTCCTTGGGCACGTAGTATCAAGTCGTGGAATATCGGTTGACCCGGCAAAGATTGAAGCTATTCAAAGCTGGGAGCAACCTAAATCAGTAATCGAAGTACGTAGCTTTCTTGGTTTAGCTGGTTATTATCGGAGATTCGTGGAAGGATTTTCTCGAATCGCTACTCCATTAACTCAGCTGACTCGGAAAGATACAAAGTTCGGTTGGAGCGAAGAATGTGAGCAGAGTTTTTAAGAACTCAAGAGGAGACTCATTTCAGCACCTATTCTAACAATACCATCTGGCTCGGAGGGATTTGTCATCTATAGTGATGCTTCGAGCAAAGGCTTGAGATGCGTTCTCATGCAACATGAAAAAGTCATAGCCTATGCATCAAGACAACTCAAGGAATACGCGTGGTTGCATAGTAGCACACGGTATTGATTATTGATGCTTACGTGAGAAGTCACTCAGCTATACTCAATTATTGCTATAGTAATTGCTGCATCATATCTCTTAAATTATTGTCATAGTATCATCTGTATAATATGTTATATTATTAAATCAATAATTGAGACGTTGTGGTAAGTTTGGTTATTTTTTATGGGGGGGGCCATATGTCATCATCTAAGAGTCTCTTCGTCAATAGTAATTACCGTCGTCAATAGTATTTACCTTGGTCAATAGTAATTACCTTGGTCAATAGTATTTACCTTGGTCAATAGTAATTACCTTCGTCAATAGTATTTACCTTGGTCAATAGTAATTACCTTCGTCAATAGTATTTACCTTGGTCAATAGTAATTACTTTCGTCAATAGTAGTTCTCCCTTCAATATTACCAAGAGTCATTTGACCCTTCGTTAAGACCAAGAGTCATTTGACCCTTCGTTAAGACCAAGAGCCACCCTCAGTTTTTCTATAAATAGAGGCCTAGAGCTTCATTATTTTTCACGAATTCATTCAAGCTATAGAGAGAGAAAGTATAGAGAGAATAAGAGAGAAAGAATAAAAGTATTCTGCTACTTCACTTTTCCAATATCCAGTTCGTTTAACGTAGGGAATATTATTTCTTTTATATTCATGAAGAGAACTTCTGTTATTCCATTCTTTATTATTCTGTTGGAATAACCAGTATACGCGGTCTACCCTATACTTGGTGATATTCTTCTATTATTCTGTTGGAATATCCTGTCTGTGTGTTTTACACCGGACCTGGTTCCATTATTTATTATATTGTTCTTTATTATTCTGTCGGAATATCCTGTCTGTGCGTTTACGCTGGACCTGGTTCCATTATTTATTATTCTATCGGAATATCCTGTCTGTGCGTTTACGCCGGACCTGGTTCCATTATTATTATTCTGTTAAGAATAACCTGTCCGTGCGGTCTATCGCATGCATGGTGGTTTCTTTTGTTATTCCATTCTTTATTATACTCAATTGATTAAAACTTTGACTTCTATACTCCATGAAATTAGTGGAATATCCTTGACATTTGCGCTTCATCTAGTATCTATTCATGAAAATATTCTCCTGGTCAGTCTTGAAGTTTACTCTACAAAGCAGTATCATGTTGACAATTTGGACGTTATTAATTCCTGGATAAATTAATTCTTGAACTTGTTTTATTGAATTCTTATATCATTGTCATCATCCTCATGTTTATATTCTGTTGAAAGTCATCTGTGGCCTGTAGTGCATAGATGGACTTGGTATGATTTTGACCAGGGATTATTCGGTGTAATCATGACCGTAATGTTACAAATGATGTGGTAAAAGTCCTCATTGGCCCGTAGTGCATTGATGGACAGTTATTGGCATGATCATGACCATTAATGAATACACAATTATTCTTGGCTGTAGTGCATGGATAATTGTGGTCGTCATACTAAAGAATATCCTTGGCCGTAGTGCACGGGTGATTCGATGATGTGAATTATTTATTAAGCTAAGTCTCAGCGATAACAGTGTTGAAAAACCTTTTAAATCATAGAAGATAGTAGATTTTATTTGCTCCTTGACTCTTCTAATGGATTGCATGTTCCGCTGCAGTTAAACTTAATGTTTACTATATTTTATCAGTTTAACACTGTTGAAGGCTAATGATAATTTATTCTGCATTATCTTAGTCATAATATTTCTTGCTGGGCTAGTTGAGGTCACCCTTTCTTTCACTGTTCTCTTCAGGAAATGAGAATATAGCTGGGACGAGTCGGGAAACGGAGTGATGGACCAGATGATAGTATTAGTAGTCCTCACTATTCTGTGAAATAGTGTGACAATAATTGTATTGAGGACTCCTTTTGAGTTTGTATAATTTCTAGTAGACAATAATTGTATTCAAACTCACAACTATATTTTGTCGTATTGTACACGACAGTTGTATTAGTAAGTTGTATTTGAATTTTGTACCATGTAAGTGGCGACCCAAGATGGGTGATGAAACAACCCGGGTCAAATCCCGAGTCCGGAATAAATCTCGGGTCAAATCCTAAGTCCGAATCGAATCAAATCCATCAAAATAAGGCCTCAAACTACTGGCCTAATAGTATCTTCTTGGGTCATCTTAGCCCACCAAAGGCTCCCAAAAGGTCATGACTTGAAGGTACTATTGGTAGTTACTTAATTCCTCATATACAGACAAATTTTTCCCTTATCTTTCGATGTGGGACTGGGGTGTTACAAACTCCCCCACTTAAATTTCTGACGTCCCCGTCAGAACCGATCACACACACGGCCCAAAGATCTTTGCCTCTCTAGCCATTGTGGGATAATACCAGCTGGTTTCGTGTCCCCACCTCCGGACCTCCATCTCTCCATTGTGGGATAATACCACCAGCCTTCGTGTCCCCACCTCCGGCAATCCGATCGGATGACCCGACCCGAGCTTTCGAGAGTCGGCTCTGATACCATCTCTGTAACACCCCCTTTCCGAAATAGAAAGAGAGGTTACCCAAAACATACTAAAAACTGATGAATTTAATAGCAAGGCTCTAATCCACAAAAGAATAGTCTTAATAACTGATAAATACTACAAGTCAACCATAATAAATCTTCAACTGTCTCAAACCATAATCTAAAATAATTATTACAATTCCAAGTAAACTAACACATCAAGTCTAAACAGAATATTTCTAAAGCATTGGAATGAATGGAGCTCTCATCACACTTGCCCTTGATTCCCCTGATTACCTGCCGGAAGAAAAACACAGCATGAGCCAAATGTCCAGTACGGATATAGAACACAATTAATGAACTGAAATAATTAACTCAATTAAATGAAAAGAGACGAAACGAAACGAACAAATCTAACACAACGAAATAATAGGCTGAAACAAATGGCTGGGTGTTATTTCATACCGAGCTCAAAATAAAATAGAAATATACCTTGCCACACAGGCAAGTCAAATAATGCCACATAGGCAAATTAAATAATGCTACACAGGCAAGTCACATACATTGGACCGCGAATCCAATGCATGTAAAATCGGAAGGCGTGTTTGGCACAAACATCAACAATCCACAGAACAGAACATAACAGAAACTAGGGTCGACCCATACGCCTCCCATAACAAAACACCAAATGGCCAACTCCCACCGGAGCACAAAACGGAGACGCCGTGGACTGATCACACCGCCACGAAAGGTGTCATGTCTCGGTGCTAAGAGGATATGCCTGTGGTACCCCCACAGGTGGTTATAGCTCAGGTATACCCTACGATATTCTAACAAAATATAATGTCACAACACATGCGACACAACAAAGGGGTTCTAACATGTACATGTTAAACTGAAACGAAATATCAACACAAAGTCTCCAAATATATTAACATGTACTTTCTACAAATATCGAAATAAATATTAACCATGGCACAATAGACCAAAGAGTACAAATACTAGTTTCAAATACTAATGCCAAAATGAAACATTCTCACGAATTTAAGAAGGAACAATTATGAGAGGCAAAACTAAATTTCGAAACGAACAACGAAACGAATAATTTAAAAACAAAAGAGTCTCGCTGAAAGAGTATGGAATCCGTACCTGGATTAAGCAATGTAATACCCAAAATTTATACTCCGAATTTAATTCGTTACACTCTTTCCGTCCAAACTAATCAAAAGAATAAATAAATAATCGATTATAAACATAATGATAATTATATTATTAACCTTAATAACTCTTTATCTTTTGCAAATCTGTGAATATGAAATTGTTTAATTATTATACTTATTACTTCATAATATTTTACACAGGTCACTTTCGATGTTTGTCCATTATTCATCCATTTTCTGATAATTGATTGCTAGATGCATATATATAAATGATCCAATAACTAATGTTGTACACCTTTGATTGACCACATATAAATAATTATGTGAATGGAAAAGAAAAACCCACATATTGGTTGTGTAACTTGGTGACGTCACCGAATACCCACACATTGGTATAAATTTTAGACTGCAAAGAAGAGACACATGCATATACATATATAATTTTTTATCAATTCTTGTTTTCATACCAGTATAATCCAAAGTCGTCTCTTTCCTTTGTTTAGCGCGGCTGTACTCTCCTTCCTTTTCAAAGTCGGTATAACAAAAGTAAGATTAGGTTTTGTTATATGTTTATTTATTAACAAATTTTATTAATTAATATATTTTACTAACTCTCCTAATTTTAATAGGATTTTAAAAATTACACAATTATAAATTAGACCCACTTAGTTTAAAGCCCAATTTTACTAATTTAATTTATCCATCACTTATTAATATTTATTAGCCCACATAATTTAAATAACTAGTTGACCCAAATAAACGACAAAGTCCAATTAATATGTTTTAAAACAAAATAATTTTTTTATTACTTACTATTTTTTTATTAATTAATTTTTACTGGGTATTACATCACGTACCCCTTAAAAGAATTCCGTCCCCGGAATCAAAAGAATAGAACGTACCTAATTATCAAAAAGATGCGGATATTCCGCTCGAATAGACTTCTCAAGCTCCCAAGTGGCTTCCCGCTCCGAATGGTTCCTCCATAGAACCTTAACAAACGGAATTGTCTTCCTTCTCATAATCCTTTCTTGACGATCCAAAATCGCCTCAGCTTTCTCCTCACAGGTAAGATCTTCCCGAATTTTATCGAATGGATATTGCACCACGTGCAACGGATGATAATGATAACTCCTCAACACCGACACATGAAACACATTGTGCATATGAGCTAGCTGTAGAGGCAAAGCTAACCGATATGCAACCTCACCAACCCTCTCCAAAATCTCAAATGGGCCAATGTAACGTGGACTAAGTTTCCCTTTCAACCCAAATCGCCGAATGCCTTTCAAAGGAGAAACTTTTAGAAACACATGTTCACCAGGTTCAAACTCTAAAGTCCTCCTATGCTTATCAGCATAACACTTCTGTCGTGATCGAGCCGACTTCAATTTCTCCTTAGCCACCGCTACCTTCTCCGTAGTGATTTGAACTAACTCAGGCCCTTCTATGACCCTTTCGCCAACCTCATCCAAACAAGTTGGTGCTCGACACTTCCTACCATACAGTGCCTCAAACGGAGCCATTCCAATACTTGCATGCCAGCTGTTGTTATAAGCAAACTCAACTAGGCTCAAGTAATCATCCCAATTACCCGACCACTCAAGTGCACAAGACCTCAACATGTCCTTCAACGTTTGAATAGTCCGTTCAGATTACCCATCAGTTTGCGGATAAAAAGAAGTACTGAAGTTGAGCCGTGTGCCCCAAGCTCGTTGAAACCCTTTCCAGAACCGTGAAGTAAACTGTGGGTCCCGATCTGAAACAATAGACACCGGAGTACCATGAAGTCTAATAATCTCCTGTTGAAAGATATGTGCCAACCTATCCACCGAGTAACCCTCATGAATAGCCAAAAAGTGTGCCGATTTGGTCAGTCGGTCCACCACTACCCAAATGGCATCATTCTTCTTGAAAGTCTTCGGTAAACCAGTCACAAAATCCATCGTGATATCCTCCCAGTTCCACACTGGAATGTCTAACTGCTGCAGCAAACCACTAGAAATTCCTGAGCAAGGGAATCCGAGAAATAATGGTCAGCAAGCAAATGTTGAAGAAGGGAATACAGATGGTTTTTGATCAGCAGGTGGTTCCGATGTATACATACTTTTGGGGACGTCACAGTTGGTATCAGAGCTTAGGGATATGATCCCTGGCTAAGATGTGAGAATAGAACTAGGAGGGGAGAGACGGGGAATTCCTTCGCTAGTATGACCTACCTAAGTTTATTTGGTATTTAATTGGTCGGTCAAAGTATATGGATAATATGTTATATGTTAATTAACCCTTGTTTTGTTGCAGTATTTGCAAATGGCATCCGAATATGTTGAGATAATCAATGAAGCACATGAGACCATTGAATCACCAACGATTAATGCTCAGGGTAATGTGCAACCAGAGGACAATAATCCTCATGAAAACAATAACACCGATAAAATGGTGAATGATGAGATGGTCAGAGTCTTTATGCAATTCATGCAACAACAAAATAACTCTCGGACGGTCACCGCTAAGAAGTTCAAGGAGCAATTCATGCAACAACGGGCGAGAGCGGCTCCTATCCAAAATACAGGAGGCAACAATGACAACCCACGGTTGGTCACCGCTAAGCAATTCAAGGAGCTGGGACCACTGGAGTTTTTGGGAAAGCCAGAACCACTTAAGGCATAGACGTGGTTAAAACAGATCACCAAGATATTTGATGTCTTGGGATGCTCTGAGGAGCAAAAGATTCCCTTTGCCACCTTTATGTTACGTGAAGAGGCAGATTATTGGTGGAAATCTGTAAAACGTACCCAGCCTGTCGCACTCAAGATGTCTTGGGAGAAGTTCCAAGAGATGTTCAATGACAAGTACTTCCCCGAAAGCATTCGTCACATGAAGGAGGTGGAATTTATTAAGTTGGAGCAAAACAACATGACCGTGTCGCAGTACGAAGCCAAGTTTGCCGAGTTGTTCCGATTTACGTCCCACTTGGTGGATAATGAAGAGAGAATGGCGCGAATGTTTTTAAGAGGTTTGAAGTCGGAGATACGTTAACATCTTATTTCTCATAAACTGTGTTTGTATTCAGATGTTGTAAATAGGGCTCAGTTGGTGGAGCGCGATAACGGGTTAACGCAACCAAAAGAGAGCAGCCGGCAAAATGATAATACTAGTGAGAGCAGTCATCGAAGCGGTGACAACAAGCATGGAGGGAATCAACAGGCCAAAAATGGTAACCACTTCGGTGGTAATCATGGCCAGAACAATAAGAATGGACATTTTAAGAAGCGAAAATTCAACAATGATGGAAAGACGTCAGCACCAGCAACCGTTGTTAAGGATGAAGAACGACCACCTATCATATGTTTCAAATGCAGAGGAGAGGGACATATCAATCTAAACTGCGCGATGCCGTCCAAGGCATGTTATAATTTTGGAAGAGAAGGTCACCTAGACCGATTTTGTCGTTCATCGAAGACAAGTTCAGCTAGGATGGAGGCACCAAAGGATGTCCCAGACAAGCCAAAGCCAGTAGTTTAAGAGAGAGCATTTTTTTTCGTGACGAGGAACCTGAATAAAATTATCACGGGTATGTTAGTCATAAACTCTTTCGAAGTCTATACCGTGTTAGATACCGGTTCTACTCACTCTTTTATTTCACCTAGTTGTGTTCAATGTTTGTACTTAACTCTAGAGAAGTTAGACTTTGATTTATCTATTGAAACTCCGTTGGGAGAAATCTTCGTTACCTCCACTATTTATAAATCTTGTTCAAATCAACACTTTCATGTTACCTGTCAATCTTATCTCTTTGAAAATGCTTGCCTTTGATGTGATTTTAGAAATTGATTGGTTAACTACTCATCATGCTTCTCGTAAGGTGGTTAACTTTCATATTCCTAACCAACCTGTTATGCGAATTCAAGTAACCAAACCACTAAAGTCAATCATTGTCATATCAAGCCATAAGTAAAGAGCCCTGAGCCTTTATCTTGTGACTTTCTTGCGTGGAATGCACCGAAGCCAGACTTTCTGAAGGCAACGTTGTGAATAACGGTGACAAGTTAATAGGTATCAATGTGATGTGTTATTCAAGTCTTGGACGAGAGTCATAGTTTTGAATGATATTTTTGTTGTTAATAAATTTCCTGACGTATTCTTGAAGACTTCTTAGCCTACCCCTAGAGCGTGAAATTGAATTTTTGTATTGACACCAGTACAAAACCCAATTCTAAAATCGTTAAATATTTCTTCAACTAAAGCGAACGTAACATGCGCCAAAGACGTTGGCTCGAGCTGTTGAAGATTATGACCGTACCATTCAATATCATTATGGAAGAACGAACGTGGTAGCTGACGTGTTGAGTAGAAGATCGTATGTGTTTACGAGTGCGATGTTGTTAAAACAAAGACTCATTTCGTATAACTTACAAATGACGAAGATAGAGTTAAAGACTCGAGGAACCCATATAAAGATAACGAATATACGAGTAAAATCGACTTTAATCGATAACGTTAAAGCTGTTCAAGCTACACACCCGGAGCTGATGAATGTGAAGAAGAAGGTTCAAGAGGGCGTTATTCTAGAAGCACGAATTGACAAAGGGAGGAAATCTCAACCCTCGATGTAATTGACCCATTTAAAATCCTCGATCGAGTAGGAACTGTGGCTTATAGACTCGTTTTACTGCCAAGCATGTCGTGTGTTCATAACATTATTTTTTCACGTATCGATGTTACGTAAATATATGGACGGTCCGAACAACATTATTAATTTAGAACCGGACGAGATAGCGGATGATTTAATGTTTGAGGAGATACGTGTTAAAATCTTGGATAAGAAGGATCATATTCGACGCTCAAAGGTTATACCTCAAGAGTTAGAATTTGAAGTGAAGTCAATGTATCCTCACCTGTTCGGCATACCAGGTATGTACGTAAATTTCGAGGGCGAAATTCCATAAGGAGGGGAGATTGTGAGACCCCATATTTTATGAATAAATGTTTAATTTTCTCGAAATAATTTTTTGAATATTGTGGTGTGGATTTGATATAATATTATAGTTGTGGGTATTATTTATAAATTTTATAAAGTAAGCAAGTTGTTATAAAATATTCGTTTGGTCGGAGAATATTCTTTTTGTCAGAGAATATTCGTACTACGGCACAATCATTGGTGGACCCCACAACAAAAGTATAGTCGTAGTTAGAAAACGACAAAATTATCTTTCTATAAAAATAACGGCTGAGGTGTTACCGTTAAAACTGTTAAAACTGTTGAACTACCCGGTAGTAAAAGTACAGTAATACGCGTGGTTGTATAGTAGCACACGGTATTGATTATTGATACTTACGTGAGAAGTCACTCAGCTATACTTAATTATTGCTACAATAATTGCTGCATCATATCTCTTAAATTATTGTCATAGTATCATCTGTATAATATATTTTATTATTAAATCAATAATTGAGACGTTGTGGTAAGTTTGGTTATTTTTTATGGGGGGCCCATATGTCATCATCTAAGAGTCTCTTCGTCAATAGTAATTACCGTCGTCAATAGTATTTACCTTGGTCAATAGTATTTACCTTCGTCAATAGTATTTACCTTGGTCAACAGTAATTACTTTCGTCAATAGTAGTTGTCCCTTCAATATTACCAAGAGTCATTTGACCCTTCGTTAAGACCAAGAGTCATTTGACCCTTCGTTAAGACCAAGAGCCACCCTCAGTTTTTCTATAAATAGAGGCCTAGGGCTTCATTATTTTTCACGAATTCATTCAAGCTATAGAGAGAGAAAGTATAGAGAGAATAAGAGAGAGAGAATAAAAGTATTCTGCTACTTCACTTTTCCAATATCCAGTTCTTTTAAGGTAAGGGATATTATTCTTTTGTATTCAAGAAGAGAACTTCTGTTATTCCATTTCTTTATTATTCTGTTGGAATAACCTGTATATGCGGAATACCCTATACTTGGAGACATTCTTCTATTATTCTGTCTTTGTTATTCCGTTGGAACATCCTGTCTGTTCTATACGCCGGACCTGGTTCCGTCATTATTATTCTGTCTTTATTTTCAGTTGGAACATCCTGTCTGTGCTTTACGCCGGACCTGGTTCTGTCTTTATTATTATTCTGTCGGAATATCATGTCTGTGTGTTTTACACCGGACCTGGTTCCATTTTTTATTATTCTATCGGAATATCCTGTCTGTGCGTTTACGCCGGACCTGGTTCCATTATTATTATTCTGTAAAGAATAACCTGTCTGTGCGGTCTATCGCATGCATGGTGATTTCTTTTGTTATTCCATTCTTTATTATACTCAGTTGATTAAAACTTTGACTTCTATACTCCATGAAATTAGTGGAATATGCTTGACATTTACGCTTCATCTAGTATTTATTCATGAAAATATTCTCCTGATCAGTCTTGAAGTTTACTCCCCAAAGTAGTATCATGTTGACAATTTGGATGTTATTAATTCCTGGATAAATTAATTCTTGAACTTGTTTTATTGAATTCTTATATCATTGTCATCATCCTCATGTTTATATTCTGTTGAAAGTCATCTGTGGCCTGTAGTGCATAGATGGACTTGGTATGATTATGACCAGGGATTATTCGGTGTAATCATGACCGTAATGTTACAAATGATGTGGTAAAAGTCCTCATTGGCCCGTAGTGCATTGATGGACAGTTATTGGCATGATCATGACCATTAATGAATACACAATTATTCTTGGCTGTAGTGCATGGATAATTGTGGTCGTGTTACTAAAGAATATCCTTGGCCGTAGTGCAGGGGTGATTCGATGATGTGGATTATTTATTAAGCTGAGTCTCAGCGATAACAGTGTTGAAAAACCTTTTAAATCAGAGAAGATAGTAGATTTTATTTGCTACTTGACTCTTCTAATGGATTGCATGTTCCACTGCAGTTAAACTTGATGTTTACTATATTTTATCAGTTTAACATTATTGAAGGCTAATGATAATTTATTTTGCATTATCTTAGTCATAATATTTCTTGTTGGGCTAGTTGAGCTCACCCTTTCTTTCACTGTTCTCTTCTGGAAATGAGAATATAGCTGGGACGAGTCGGGGAACGGAGTGATGGACCAGATGATAGTATTAGTAGTCCTCACTATTCTGTAAAATAGTGTGACAATAATTGTATTGAGGACTCCTGTGATGCCCCCAAAATCAGGTATACATCACCCATCTTGGGTCGCCACTTACATGGTATAAACTTCAAATACAACTTAATCATACAATAGTCGTGTATAATACGACAAAACATATGCTGTGAGTTTGAATACAAATATTATCATCAAGAAATTATATAAACTCAATGGAGTCCTTATTACAATTATTATTACACTATTTCACAGAATAGTGAGGACTACTAATGCACCATCTAGGACCATCACTCCGTTCCCCGACTAGTCCCAGCTACGTTCTCATTTCCTAAAGAGAACAGTGAAAGAAAGGGTGAACTCAACTAGCCCAGTAAGAAATATTATGACTAAGATAATGCAGAATAAATTATTATTAGCCTTCAACAGTGTTAAACTGATAAAATATAGTAAACATCAAGTTTAACTGCCGCGGAACATGCAATCCATTAGAAGAGTCAAGTAGCAAATAAAATCTACTATCTTCTATGATTTAAAAGGTTTTTCAACACTGTTATCGCTGAGACTCTGTAACAACCCGATATTTTCTATATAAATAAATAAGAAATTTTGTGAATAAATTTTTTTTATTAAGGATGAGGATTTGTACAAGATTATGTGTATATGTATTTATGTGTTAAGTAAAAATATATTTATTACATAATTATTTACAAATGAATTTATTTTAAAATTATAGATTATTAAAAAGTATATACTTATAATAATCAATTTATGGTAGAAATATTTTAATAATTATTTTCCATGTAAATATATAATCATATATTATTTAAATAATATATGAACTGATTTTTAGAATAATTATAATAATTATTTTATTATATGAATTTTAGTACAGGTTATTAAGTTAATTATTTTACCTTAATTATTAAGGTTAAATAGGAAGAATAAATCAAATATGGTATCCAAACCCTAATTTTGGATTATTGCCAAGGAATGAGAATAATAATATAATATTAATTATATTTTAATTTTTTCAGTGCTATGAATATGTACTGCATGTACGTATTGATGATAATTGGTCAATTATGGTGTTTAATTTCAAAACCCTAGTATTAATTGGTTAAACCCTAATTTTACTTAGGAAAACTCTAAATTGAAAATCAATTGTGAGCTTAAGACTGTTATATAACTATGTTATATGTTTTATGTTGTGTATTAAGTGATTAATTAGGTTAAACCCTAATTATAATCTAGAAACCCTAATTGTAAATTAGAAACCCTAATTTCTAATTTGAAAGCCTAATTGCTAAAATCATAACTCTAATTATTATTTTAGTAAATAATTATGTTAATTAGGAAACCTAATACATAAATTGGGGAAACCTAATAATATCAAGAAAATCCTAAATATATTTTTTAAAACCCTAATTATAATTATTTAGTTATAATATAATTTTTATTGAACTCTATACATAATTGTTCAAACCCTAGAAATTATTTAGGAAACCTTAATGTTTAAAATCTAGTGATTAGAATCTAGATTCAAGTGTCATGGACAAGAATACCCTTAAATTATTTTATTAGTTTACTAAAATACCCCTCATTGGATATTTTCTTGAGATAACTTGCAAATCTTTCCATATTTTGAGTTGTTGAACAACCTTACCAACTCCACATGCTCTAAATGACAGCAACCAGCCTCTTTCATCAGCCATTCATGCATCTAACAAGTGTATAAATAGATTTAAGGAGAGAGAAAATCATTTGATACACTAATTTTTGTCCAACTCTCATCCTTGACCCTCTCTCACTAGAACTAACGAATTTATCTAGCATATCAGTTCCCAAGACCAGCCCCACGATCAACCATAACAAACAGAAGCCAGAGAATCAGAAATTTTTCTCAAGAAGGTATAAACGAACCCTAGAATTTCTGTCCAACGATTATGTGTTAGATGTTATGTTTGATTGTTAAAATATGTTGTATAAGGTGTCTAAGGATGATCTGGGTTGCTAGATGTTAGATCCATAACATCTACAGGCTCGGATTTGAAGATTTGCAAAATCTAGAAAAATAAAATTTTGTCTTCTGACAGTGAATGTCAGTCCTTATATCTCTGTGATCTGTATAGATTTTGGTGTTTTGAAAGCTTTTAGTTGTAGTCGAGTATGTGTTCTTTAGTCTGAAAGTTGAATCAAGGTCATAGCTTCAACATATTGCAAGTTATTCATGGTCAAAGGTCGTTGACCGACCATGACCAGACCAATTCTGAGTAACCCAGAAACTAGTTTGCAGTGTCTGACAACATTTTTGTCAAGCTCATATCTGTAATGTTATAGATGTTCTGATGTTGATATTTAGTAGATCTTGTAGCCTGTTAGTTGTACTATAGATCCATGCTTTTAAATCCCTTAAACATCAAATGGATTTAACATAGTGGCCGGTCAAAGTAGGTACATTGTTCACGGATTCGGTTTTCTGGGTAACCGAGAAAACCTATGAACACAGTTTCTGACGAGGTTTTGACCGGTCTGGATCTGACGATTTTGTTATGTTTTTTGTTGATATTATGTGATAGATCTACTCTCCTACATGTTAGCTACACACTACCGGTTTTAAATCACAAAAATATTACAAGATTAACAAGTTGTGGAAGCCCAAAACGAGCCAGTCAAACTGTTCTTCATTTCTGGGTAACCCAGAAAATGAAGAACAGCTCTGACAGTTTGTTCAACGCTTCAGATCTCGTTAGTTATGCATGGTTTGATGATGTTGTTTGTTGGATCGTGTAGTCTTGTACTTGTACTACATTATCTTATCAACAACATGTTCAGAAACACATCACGCACGCTTTTAATCTTGGTCAAACATGGTCCCTCGAAACTGTCTATGGTGTTCTGGGTTTTTGCCAAGAACATGAAGAACACCTATAGCGACGGTTCTGTCGCTATACGTGGTCTTTAGCGACAGATTATTTAATATTTTTCGGAAATTAATTATTAAATAGAAAAAAATTAGTTTTTAATTATTAAAAATATAAAATAAATTATTAAAAATTATTAAAAATTCTGAAAATTAATTTTTAATTATTTTTAATATATTTCATAAATATTTAATATTTTTGAAATATTAAAAGTATTTAATTTATTTAATTATAATATTAAATAAATTATTTAAAAATAATTTTAATATTAGAAAAATCATTAAAAATTATATTATGATATAAGAAAATATTTTAAGTTATTTTTAATGACTTTTAATATTTTATGATAAATTTCATTAATAAATTGATATTAATGGTAATTAATTTATTTACTAAATGAATTAAATAAATTAATTAAAAATGATTTTGTTATATTAAAAATCATATTAAATGAAAATAAAGTGTTTAAAAATATTTTAAGTTATAAAATATAACTTTTAATATTTAAAGGATAATTTCATTAATAATTAAATATTAATGTTTATTAAGTTATTAGTTATGATATTAAATTTATTTAATAATTATATTAAATAAATAGTTTATAAATGGTTTTATTACTTTAAAAATCATTTAAAAAGAATATAAATGAATTAAAAATATTTTAAGTTATGAATAATGACTTTTAATATTTTG
Organism: Panax notoginseng; assembly: GCA_016801055.1. Lineage (NCBI taxonomy): Eukaryota > Viridiplantae > Streptophyta > Magnoliopsida > Apiales > Araliaceae > Panax > Panax notoginseng. Next base: position 165,913,517 of record CM029014.1, on the reverse strand, counting down.
ATAAATAGAACATTAGTACTTTAATATTAATGATAATTATTTAAAAATGATTTTAATTGTTTTAAAAATCATTTAAGGGTAATATTAATACTTTAAAATTATTTTGAGTTATTATACATAACTTTAATATTTTGAAAATGATTTTAGTAATAGTTTAATACTAATTAAATATTTATTATAATAGAATTGATTGGTATTTAAATCATTTAAATATGATTCCAATGTTTGAAAATTTGTGATAAATTATAATAAATGTTTTAAAATTTTATTAAGTCATTTAAAAATAATACGACTGATACGTACTGATGTTAAGTTATAGTATAGAGTCTTAGACTCGATAATTACCCGATAAAATTGTCGGTAGACCGACATGTTTCAGAAATTGATCTGGACTTAGATATTTTGATTGTATAAGTGATTATTTGTGATTCAATGGTTATTAAACATATGTGCTAATGTGATTAGGTTATGTGTTGACTGCAATAAGCAGTGTTATGTGTTATAGTATGTTGTTCTAATCGAACGAACTATCTTATTAATGATAGGTCGTGAGATAAGCGATAGATCTTAATTACAAGTTGTAAGCAGCGCTTCAGGCAAGTATCTAACCTTTGCATTTTCTTTATGCAATGGATGTGAGTAAGAATGTTTCTAAACTATATTATTATTGTACAGATTATGAACTTTATATTATATAAGCTCATTGAATATCAACATGTTAGTATATGATAATTCGGACATATATATTCTGTTCGTTAATTTCTAGAAGTGGTTAAACAAGTGTCCCCACTTAGATAATCATTGTATTTAATCACATGTTGATATACCTTTGTCAATTACTCGTATACAGATATATTAAATTATAGATTATTGTTGAACAAGATAAAACCTTTGATTTAGAACCCAGACATGTATGAACATCCCTACACGGGAAAATTTTTATGCGCTCCGGCGGACAAAGGATGAACGATAATATCGTTCTAGCAATGTAGTATTGATCAATGCAGGGCATAACGGGCTGATCACCCCCGTGCCCGTAAGTTATGACGGTTTACAGATGAATTTCTGTTTAACCTTTTCAAAAATGAAAACAATGTTCATGGCATGTCACCATAACCCCAGATATAGTCATTATGTAGTTTGAAAAATTTGAAAGAGAGTTGTTATGTTATTATTATCGGTTCAGAATAATTCACAACTATTGACTTGTTGTAGAAGAATAGTACAAAGAAAGCTTTTAAATCCTTTCAGCTTATATATATATATATATATATATATATATATATATATATATATATATATATATATATATATATATATATATATATATAATTGCTATTGCTTGCTGGGCACTCAAATGCTCATCCTTGCTTAAATTTAAATGTTTTCAGCTAAGTGCGAACGACCAGAGAACTCTGTTAAGAACAAAGGAAAAGGGAAGGTTGCTGAATGAACGAATTACTATGTTATGTAATAGTTTAATGTTATTAAGACAATTATGATATATATTATCTATCATGGGTTGTAATGAATGTTTAAAGGTTTCGTACTTGGGAGTTAGACTCTGATAATTATGTAAATTAATTTGATCTTTTATATTATTGTTATTATTATTAGTATTATTCCGCTCATAGAAATGGTATCGTGAAGAACCGAGTTCGGGTTTCAAGTATCTGAGTTTGGTGTCCTCACAGACTCAGCTTAATAATAATCCACATCATCGAATCACCCCTGCATTACGGCCAAGGATATTCTTTAGTATCACGACCACAATTATCCATGCACTATAGCCAAGAAGAATTGTGTATTCATTAATGGTCATGATCATGCCAATAACTGTCCATCAATGCAATACGGGCCAATGAGGACTTTTACCACATCATTTGTAACATTACGGTCATGATTACACTGAATAATCCTTGGTCATAATCATACCAAGTTCATCTATGCACTACAGGCCACAGATGACTTTCAACAGAATATAAACATGAGGATGATGACAATGATATAAGAATTCAATAAAACAAGTACAAGAATTAATTTATTCAGGAATTAATAACGTCCAAATTGTCAACATGATACTGCTTTGTGGAGTAAACTTCAAGACTGATCAGGAGAATATTTTCATGAATAGATACTAGATGAAGCGCAAATGTCAAGGATATTCCACTAATTTCATGGAGTATAGAAGTCAAAGTTTTAATCAACTGAGTATAATAAAGAATGGAATAACAAAAGAAATCACAATGCATGCGATAGACAGCACAGATAGGTTATTCTTAACAGAATAATAATAATGGAACCAGGTCTGGCATAAACGCACAGACAGGATATTCCGACAGAATAATAAATAATGGAACCAGGTCCGGCGTAAACACACAGACAGGATATTCCGACAGAATAATAAAGAACAGTATAATAAATAATGGAACCAGGTCGGTGTAAAACACACAGACAGAATATTTCAACAAAATAATAGAAGAATATCACCAAGTATAGGGTAGACCGCGTATACTGGTTATTCCAACAAAATAATAAAGAATGGAATAACAGAAGTTCTCTTCATGAATATAAAAGAAATAATATTCCCTACCTTAAAAGAACTGGATATTAGAAAAGTGAAGTAGCAGAATACTTTTATTCTCTCTCTCTTATTCTCTCTATACTTTCTCTCTCTATAGCTTGAATGAATTTGTGAAAAATAATGAAGCCCTAGGCCTCTATTTATAGAAAAAACTGAGGGTGGCTCTTGGTCTTAACGAAGGGTCAAATGACTCTTGGTCTTAACGAAGGGTCAAATGACTCTTGGTAATATTGAAGGGACAACTACTATTGACGAAAGTAATTACTATTGACCAAGGTAAATACTATTGACGAAGGTAATTACTATTGACCAAGATAAATACTATTGACCAAGGTAAATACTATTGACGACGGTAATTACTATTGACGACGGTAATTACTATTGACGAAGAGACTCTTAGATAATGACATATGGCCCCCCATAAAAATAACTAAACTTACCACAACGTCTCAATTATTGATTTAATAATATAACATATTATACAGATGATACTATGGCAATAATTTAAGAGATATGATGCAGCAATTACTGTAGTAATAATTGAGTATAGCTGAGTGACTTCTCACGTAAACATCAATAATCAATACCGTGTGCTACTATGCAACCATGCGTATTACTATACTTTTACTACCGGGTAGTTCAACAGTTTTAACGGTTTTAACGGTAACACCTCAGCCGTTATTTTTATAGAAAGATAATTTTGTCGTTTTCTAACTACGACTATACCTCTGTTGTGGGGTCCACCAATGATTGTGCCGTCGTACGAATATTCCCCGATAAAAAGAATATTCCCCGACCAAACGAATATTTTAAAACAAATTGCTTACTTTGCAAAATTATACAGATGATACTATGACAATAATTTAAGAGATATGATGCAGCAATTACTGTAGCAATAATTGAGTATAGCTGGGTGACTTCTCACGTAAGCATCAATAATCAATACCGTATGCTACTATGCAACCACGCGTATTACTGTACTTTTACTACCGAGTAGTTCAACAGTATCAATGGTAAAACTTCCGCCGTTATTTTTAATAAAATATTTTTGTCGTTTTCTCAATCCGACAATAATTCTGTTGTGGGGTCCACCAATGATGGTGCCATTGAACGAATATTCCCCGACCAATCGAATATTATATAACAACTTGCGTACTTTGCAAAATTTATAAATATTACCCACAACTATAACATTATATCAAATTAACTCCATAATATTCAAAAATGATATTTATAGAAAATTCATCTTTATTTATAAAAGTTGGGGTCTTACAACCTCTCATTCTTATGAAATTTTGCCCTCGAAATTAGGGTACATACCTGGTATGTCGAAGAGGTAAGGATACCTTGATTTCATTTCAGATTCTAACTCCCAAGTCATTTCCTCAACATCGTGATTTCTCCACAAAACTTTGACTTGAGGTATAACCTTGGAGCGTAAAATATGTTCCTTCTTATCCAATATTTGAATAGGAACTTCTTCATACGTCAAATTCTCCGCTATTTCGTCCGGTTCTAACTCAATAATGTGGTTCGGGTCTTCCACATATTTGCGTAACATGGATATGTGAAAAATGTTATGAACACGAGACATACTTGGCGGTAAAGCGAGTCTATAAGCCACAGTTCCTACTCGATCGAGGATTAAAAATGGACCGATAAATCGAGGATTGAGCTTTCCTCTTTTTCCAAATCTCGTAACTCCTTTCCATGGAGCAACACGTAAGAACACATGATCTACTATATCAAATTCCACGTCCTTTCGATGAAGATCATCATAACTCTTTTGTCGATCTTGTGAGGTTTTTATACGTTGTCGGATCGTTTGAATCTTTTCTGTAGTCATACGTACCAACTCTGGTCCCAACAACGTTGCTTCACCCACCTCATCCCAGCATACTAGAGAACGACATTTTCTTCCATACAATGCTTCAAATGGAGCCATGCCAATACTTGCTTGATAACTGTTGTTGTAGGAAAACTCTACCAATGGTAAGAACTTGTCCCAACTTCCCTTGAAGTCAAAGACACAGAGTCTTAATAAATCTTCTAGAGTTTGAATAGTCCTCTCTGATTGTCCGTCCGTCTGAGGATGATATACCGAACTAAATCGTAAATCTGTGCCCATAGCCTTTTGTAAACTAACCCAAAATCATGAAGTGAATCTTGGGTCTCGATCGAAAACTACAGATACTGGCATACCATGCAGTCTTAGAATCTCGTTTATGTGTATACGAGCAAGACGTTCAAGTGTATAAGTTTCTCGTATCGGTAAGAAATGAGCAGACTTGGTCAATCTATCAACAATGACCCAAATCGCATCTATACCTTGACAAACCTTAGGAAGACCGGTAACGAAATCCATGGTAATGTGCTCCCACTTCCATTCTGGAATTTCAAGTGGTTGCAATGGACCTTTTGGTACTTGATGCTCCGCTTTGACTCGTTGACAAGTTAGACACCTTGAGATAAACAACGCTATCTCTCTCTTCATATTGCTCCACCAAAATGTATGACGAAGATCATGATACATTTTGGTACTTCCAAGATGGATTGCAAACGGTGTGTTGTGCACCTCCATCATGATTTCATACTTTAAATCAGGGTTGTTAGGAACACAAAGTCTGGAGTTGACTCGAAGTATTCCTTCTTCATCGATTCTTGCTTCCGGCATAGAACCTTCTTGCACTTTCTTCCTCATACGCATCAGCTCCAGGTCTGTAGCTTGAGCAGCTTTAACTTTATCGATTAAAGTTGGTTCTACTTGTATATTCGCCATCATCACATGGGTCCCTGGAGTCTTTAACTCTATCTCCATCCTTTGCTAGTCACACAAAATGGGCTTTTGTGTTGACAATATTTCACTCGTACTTGCATACGATCTTCTACTAAATGTGTCAGCTACCACGTTCGCTTTTCCAGGATGGTATTGAATGGTATGATCATAATCTTTCAACAGTTCAAGCCAACGTCGTTCTCGCATGTTGAGTTCCTTTTGAGTGAAGAAATATTTGAGGCTTTTATGATCCGTAAAGATCTCCACCTTCTCCCATACAAGTAATGCCTCCAAATTTTAAGTGCAAAGACAACAGCTGACAATTCTAGATCATGAGTAGGATAATTCCTCTCATATTCCTTGAGTTGTCTTGATGCATAGGCTATGACTTTTCCATGTTGCATGAGAACGCATCCCAAGCCTTTGCTCGAAGCATCACTGTAGATGACAAATCCCTCCGAGCCAGATGGTATTGTTAGAACAGGTGCTGAAATGAGTCTCCTCTTGAGTTCTTGAAAACTCTGCTCACATTCTTCGCTCCAACCGAACTTTGTATCTTTCCGAGTCAGTTGAGTTAATGGAGTAGCGATTCGAGAAAATCCTTCCACGAATCTCTGATAATAACCAGCTAAACCAAGAAAGCTACGTACTTCGGTCACTGATTTAGGTTGCTCCCAGCTTTGAATAGCTTCAATCTTTGCCGGATCAACCGATATTCCACGACTTGATACTACGTGCCCAAGGAATGCTACCTCCTCCATCCAGAACTCGCATTTCTTCAACTTGGCATAAAGCTTGTATTCACGAAGCTTTTGGAGTACCAGCCTCAAGTGTTGCTCATGATCTTCACGGCTTTTGGAATAAATAAGGATGTCATCAATAAAGACGACCACAAAGTGATCCAAATATTCCTTGAATACCCGGTTCATCATATCCATGAAGGCAGCAGGAGCATTAGTCAATCCAAAGGACATGACTAGGAATTCATAATGCCCGTACCGAGTTCTGAAAGCCGTCTTTGGAATATCCTCAGTTCTAATCTTCAGCTGATGATATGCAGAACGAAGATCGATCTTTGAAAAGAATTGTGCTCCTTGTAACTGGTCAAACAGGTCATCAATACGTGGCAATGGGTACCTATTTTTTATGGTGACATGATTCAACTCCCGATAATCAATACAAAGTCGCATACTTCCATCTTTCTTCTTCACGAATAGCACCGGAGCACCCCAAGGAGAAGTACTAGGACAAATAAAGCCAATGTCTAACAATTCCTGCAGTTGGATCTTTAACTCCTGAAGTTCAATAGGAGCCATTCGATATGGGGCTTTGGAAATGGGTTTTGTACCGGGTTCAAGGTCGATACAAAATTCAATTTCACGCTCTGGGGGTAGGCCAGGAAGTTCTTCAGGGAATACGTCACGGAATTTATTAACAATAGAAATATCATTCAAAACTGACGTATTTTTGTTTAGATCCACGATATGAGCTAAGAAAGCTTGACATCCGTTTTTCAATAAACGAATAGCTTTATGGCTTGAGATGACAGCGATTAATTTTAATGGTTTAGTTGCTTGAATTTGCATAATAGGTCGATTAGGAATATGAAAGCTAACAACCTTACGAAAACAATCAATTTTTGCATGATGAGTAGTTAACCAATAAATCCCTAGAATCACGTCAAATGCTAGTATTTTTAATGAAATAAGATCGACAGGTAATGTGTGGGTACCAACTTGAACCAAACAAGACTTATAACCCGTGGATGTAATGAAGGTTTCTCCCAATGGATTTTCAACAGCTAAGTCAAAGTCTAATTTCTCCGGAATCATATTTAATCGATGAGCGCAAGTAGGAGAAATAAAAGAATGGGTAGAACCGGTATCAAATAAAGTATAGACTTTGTTAGAGTTTATGATAAGCTTACCCGCGATAACTTCATTTGGGCTCCTCACTTGTTGGGAAGTCATGACAACCGCTCTCCTTTGAACTACCCGGCTTTGACTTGTCTGGAGTAGCATTTGGTGTCATCACTATCGTTGGAATTGACTTTAATATAGGGCATATTCCACCCTCAATTGCTTCATCATACTCCTGATTCATGATCTGAATCATCAATCTGATTCATGATCTGATTCAGATTGACCGCTCTGTACAGGGTAATTCAAAACTCGATGTTGGGTTCTCCCAATTGCTGTCCAAAAAGAGAAATGTATATCATCTATTTTAGCCTTTTTGGATCGGACGTCTCTTTCTACAATATCAACACGTCGTGCGGCTTTTACCCACGCATCCTTCATTCTCACTCGTTCAGTTGTTTCTTCTTTTAGCTGATCCTTGATATTTGAATTCTCAGATTCCAACTTTAATATCTTACACTGTGCCAAAGCGTGATTTTGATCGAGCATCACATATCGCTAATGTTCCGCTGCAGTTAAACTTGATGTCTATTATATTTTACCAATTTAACATTGTTGAAGGCTAATGATAATTTATTCTGCATTATCTTAGTCATAATATTTCTTACTGGGCTAGTTGAGCTCACCCTTTCTTTCACTCTTCTCTTCAGGAAATGAGAACGTAGCCGGGGCAAGTCGGGGAACGGAGTGATGGTCCGAATGATAATATTACTTAGTAGTCCTCACTATTTTATGTAACGGTGTGTTAATAAATGTAATGAGGACTCCTTTTGAGTATGAATACTCTCTAAAAGATAATATTTGTATTCAAACTCACAGTTTATGTTTTGTCGTATTGTACACGACAGTTGTATTAATAAGTTGTATTTGTATTTTGTACTATGTATCTGACGACCCAAGATGGGTGATGTATACCTAATTTTGGGGGCGTCACAGTTGCTTTGATACCAACTGTGACGCCCCCAAAATCAGGTATACATCACCCATCTTGGGTCGCCACTTACATCGTACAAAATTCAAATACAACTTAATTATACAACAGTCGTGTATAATACGACAAAACATATGCTGTGAGTTTGAATACAAATATTATCATCTAGAAATTATGTAAACTCAATGGAGTCCTTATTACAATTATTATCACACTATTTCACAGAATAGTGAGGACTACTAATGCACCATCTAGGACCATCACTCCGTTCCCCGACTAGTCCCAGCTACGTTCTCATTTCCTGAAGAGAACAATGAAAGAAAGGGTGAGCTCAACTAGCCCAGCAAGAAATATTATGACTAAGATAATGCAGAATAAATTATCATTAGCCTTCAACAGTGTTAAACTGATAAAATATAGTAAACATCAAGTTTAACTGCAGCGGAACATGCAATCCATTAGAAGAGTCAAGTAGCAAATAAAATCTACTATCTTCTATGATTTAAAAGGTTTTTCAAAATTGTTATCGCTGAGACTCAGCTTAATAAATAATCCACAACATCGAATCACCCCTGCACTACGGCCAAGGATATTCTTTAGTATGACGACCACAATTATCCATGCACTACAGCCAAGAATAATTGTGTATTCATTAATGGTCATGATCATGCCAATAACTGTCCATCAATGCACTACGGGCCAATGAGGACTTTTACCACATCATTTGTAACATTACGGTCATGATTACACCGAATAATCCCTGGTCATAATCATACCAAGTCCATCTATGCACTACAGGCCACAGATGACTTTCAACAGAATATAAGCATGAGGATGATGACAATGATATAAGAATTCAATAAAACAAGTTCAATAATTAATTTATCCAAGAATTAATAATGTCCAAATTGTCAACATGATACTGCTTTGTGGAGTAAACTTCAAGACTGATCAGGAGAATATTTTCATGAATAGATACTAGATGAAGCGCAAATATCAAGGATATTCCACTAATTTCATGGAGTATAGAAGTCAAAGTTTTAATCAACTGAGTATAATAAAGAATGGAATAACAAAAGAAATCACCATGCATGCGATAGACCACATAGACAGGTTATTCTTAACAGAATAATAATAATGGAACCAGGTACGGCGTAAACGCACAGACATGATATTCCGACAGAATAATAAATAATGGAACCAGGTCCGGCGTAAACGCACAGACAGGATATTCCGATAGAATAATAAAGAACAGTATAATAAATAATGGAACCAGGTCCGGTGTAAAACACACAGACAGGATATTCTGACAGAATAATAATAAAGACGGAATCAGGTCCGGTGTAAAACATACAGACAGGATATTCCAACAGCATAATAGAAGAATATCACCAAGTATAGGGTAGACCACGTATATTGGTTATTCCAACAGAATAATAAAGAATATCATCAAGTATAGGGTAAACCGCGTATACTGGTTATTCCAACAGAATAATAAAGAATGGAATAACAGAAGTTCTCTTCATGAATATAAAAGAAATAATATTCCCTACCTTAAAAGAACTGGATATTGGAAAAGTGAAGTAGCAGAATACTTTTATTCTCTCTATACTTTCTCTCTCTATAGCTTGAATGAATTCGTGAAAAATAATGAAGCCCTAGGCCTCTATTTATAGAAAAACTGAGGGTGGCTCTTGGTCTTAACGAAGGGTCAAATGACTCTTGGTCTTAACGAATGGTCAAATGACTCTTGGTAATATTGAAGGGACAATTACTATTGACGAAAGTAATTAATATTGACCAAGGTAAATACTATTGACGAAGGTAATTACTATTGACCAAGGTAAATACTATTGACCAAGATAAATACTATTGACGACGGTAATTACTATTGACGACGGTAATTACTATTGACGAAGAGACTCTTAGATGATGACATATGGCCCCCCATAAAAATAACCAAACTTACCACAACGTCTCGATCATTGATTTAATAATATAACATATTATACAGATGATACTATGACAATAATTTAAGAGATATGATGCAGCAATTACTGGAGCAATAATTAAGTATAGCTGAGTGACTTCTCACGTAAGCATCAATAATCAATACCGTGTGCTACTATGCAACCATGCGTATTACTGTACTTTTACTACCGGGTAGTTCAACAGTTTTAACGGTTTTAACTGTAACACCTCAGCCGTTATTTTTATAGAAAGATAATTTTGTCGTTTTCTAACTACGACTATACTTCTGTTGTGGGGTCCACCAATGATTGTGTCGTCGTACGAATATTCCCCGATAAAAAGAATATTTCCCGACCAAACGAATATTTTATAACAACTTGCTTACTTTGCAAAATTTATAAATAATACCCACAACTATAATATTATATCAAATCCACACCATAATATTAAAAAAATTATTTTGAGAAAATTAAATATTTATTCATAACCAATTGTGACGCCCCCAAAATTAGGTATACATCACCCATCTTGGGTCGTCAGGATATTCCAACAGAATAATAGAAGAATATCAACAAGTATAGGGTAGACCGCGTATACTGGTTATTCCAACAGAATAATAAAGAATGGAATAACAAAAGTTCTCTTCATGAATATAAAAGAAATAATATTCCCTACCTTAAAAGAACTGAATATTGGAAAAGTGAAGTAGCAGAATACTTTTATTCTCTCTCTCTTATTCTCTCTAAACTTTCTCTCTCTATAGCTTGAATGAATTCGTGAAAAATAATGAAGCCCTAGTCCTCTATTTATAGAAAAACTGAGGGTGGCTCTTGGTCTTAAGGAAGGGTCAAATGACTCTTGGTCTTAACGAAGGGTCAAATGACTCTTGGTAATATTGAAGGGACAACTACTATTGACGAAAGTAATTACTATTGACCAAGGTAAATACTATTGACGAAGGTAATTACTATTGACCAAGGTAAATACTATTGACCAAGGTAATTACTATTGACCAAGGTAAATACTATTGACGACGGTAATTACTATTGACGAAGAGACTCTTAGACCAACTGTGACGCCCCCAAAAGTAGGTATACATCACCCATCTTGGGTCGCCACTTACATGGTACAAAATTCAAATACAACTTACTAATACAACTGTCGTGTACAATACAACAAAATATAGCTATGAGTTTGAATACAATTATTGTCTACTAGAAATTATACAAACTCAAAAGGAGTCCTCAATACAATTATTGTCACACTATTTCACAGAATAGTGAGGACTACTAATACTATAATCTGGTCCATCACTCCATTCCCCGACTCGTCCCAGCTATATTCTCATTTCCTGAAGAGAATTGTGAAAGAAAGAGTGAGCTCAACTAGCCCAGCAAGAAATATTATGACTAAGATAATGCAGAATAAATTATCATTAGCCTTCAACAGTGTTAAACTGATAAAATATAGTAAACATCAAGTTTAACTACAGCGGAACATGCAATCCATTAGAAGAGTCAAGTACCAAATAAAATCTACTATCTTCTATGATTTAAAAGGTTTTTCAACACTGTTATCGCTGAGACTCAGCTTAATAAATAATCCACAACATCGAATCACCCCTGCACTACGACCAAGGATATTCTTTAGTATGACGACCACAATTATCCATGCACTACAGCCAAGAATAATTGTGTATTCATTAATGGTCATGATCATGCCAATAACTGTCCATCAATGCACTACGGGCCAATGAGGACTTTTACCACATCATTTGTAACATTACGGTCATGATTACACCGAATAATCCCTGGTCATAATCATACCAAGTCCATCTATGCACTACAGGCCACAGATGACTTTCAACAGAATATAAACATGAGGATGATGACAATGATATAAGAATTTAATAAAACAAGTTCAAGAATTAATTTATCCAGGAATTAATAACGTCCAAATTGTCAACATGATACTGCTTTGTGGAGTAAACTTCAAGACTGATCAGGAGAATATTTTCATGAATAGATACTGGATGAAGCGCAAATGTCAAGGATATTCCACTAATTTCATGGAGTATAGAAGTCAAAGTTTTAATCAACTGAGTATAATAAAGAATGGAATAACAAAAGAAATTGCCATGCATGTGATAGACCGCCCAGACAGGTTATTCTTAACAGAATAATAATAATGGAACTAGGTCCGGCGTAAATGCACAGACAGGATATTCTGACAGAATAATAAATAATGGAACCAGGTCCGGCATAAACGCACAGACGTGATATTCCGACAGAATAATAAAGAACAATATAATAAATAATGGAACTAGGTCCGGTGTAAAACACACAGACAGAATATTCTGACAGAATAATAATAAAGATGGAACCAGGTCCGGTGTAAAACACACAGACAGTATATTCCAACAGAATAATAGAAGAATATCACCAAGTATAGGGTAGACCGCGTATACTGGTTATTCCAACAGAATAATAAAGAATAGAATAACAGAAGTTCTCTTCATGAATATAAAAGAAATAATATTCCCTACCTTAAAAGAACTGGATATTGAAAAAGTGAAGTAGCATAATACTTTTATTCTCTCTCTCTTATTCTCTCTATATTTTCTCTCTCTATAGCTTGAATGAATTCGTGAAAAATAATGAAGCCCTAAGCCTCTATTTATAGAAAAACTGAGGGTGGCTCTTGGTCTTAACGAAGGGTCAAATGACTCTTGGTAATATTGAAGGGACAACTACTATTGACGAAAGTAATTACTATTTACCAAGGTAAATACTATTGACGAATGTAATTACTATTGACCAAGGTAAATACTATTGACGAAGGTAATTACTATTGACCAAGGTAAATACTATTGACCAAGGTATTTATTATTGACCAAGATAAATACTATTGACGACGGTAAATACTATTGACGACGGTAATTACTATTGACGACGGTAATTACTATTGACGAAGAGACTCTTAGATGATGACATATGACCCCCCATAAAAATAACCAAACTTACCACAACGTCTCAATTATTGATTTAATAATATAACATATTATACAGATGATACTATTCATTATTTCTTACGAATTCACTGAACTTTAGAGAGAGAAACTATAAAGAGAAACTATAGAGAGAGAGAAGAGTATTCTACTACTTAACTACTTCCTTTTTACAGCTCTTCTTTAAAACGGTAAGGGGTGTTATTCTTTCTTATTCATGAAGAGAACTGTTGTTGTTCTATTTCTTATTATTCTGTTGGAATAACTTGTATACGCGGTCTACCCTATACTTGGTGATATTCTTCTATTATTCTGTTGGAACATCCTGTCTGTGTGTTTTACACCGGACCTGGTTCCGTCTTTATTATTATTCTATTGAAACATCCTGTCTGTGTGTTTTACACCGGACCTGGTTTCGTCTTTATTATTATTCTGTTGGAACATCCTGTCTATATATTTTACACCGGACCTGGTTCCGTCTTTATTATTATTCTGTTGGAATATCCTGTCTGTGCGTTTTACGCCGGACCTGGTTCTATTATTTATTATTCTGTCGAAATATCCTGTCTGTGCGTTTACGCCGGACCTGGTTCCATTATTTATTATTCTGTTGGAATAACCTGTCTGTGCGGTCTATCGCATGCATGGTGGTTTCTTTTGTTATTCCATTCTTTATTATACTCAGTTGGTTAAGTTTTGACTTCTATACTCCATGAAATTTGTGGAATATCCTTGATAGTTGCGTTTCATCCAGTATCTTTTCAAGAAAATATTCTTCTAAGCATTCTTAAATTTTATTCCACAATGCAACATCATGTTGACAATTTGGACGTTGTTAATTCCTGAATAAATTAATTCTTGAACTTGTTTTATTGAATTCTTATATCATTGTCATTATCCTTATGTTTATAAAATGTTGAAAGTCATCTACGGCCTGTAGTGCATAGATGGACTTGGTATGATTATGACCAGGGGTTATTCGGTATAATCATGACCGTAATGTTACAAATGATGTGGTAAAAGTCCTCATTGGCCCGCAGTGCATTGATGGACAGTTGTTGGCATGATCATGACCATTAATGAATACACGAATATCCTTGGCCGTAGTGCAGGGGTGATTCGATGATGTGGATTATTTTATTAAGTTGAGTCCCAGCGATCACAGTGTTGAAAAACCTTTTAAATCATAAAAGATAGTAGAGTTTATTATATTTTGTTCCGCTGCAATTAAACTTGATGTCTATTATATTTTATCAGTTTAACATTGTTGAAGGCCAACGATAATTTATTCTGCATGATAATATTAGTTAGTAGTCCTCACTATTCTATGTAGCGGTTTGTTAATAAATGTAATGAGGACTCCTTTTGAGTATGAATACTCTCTAGAAGATAATATTTGTATTCAAACTCACAGTTTATGTTTTGTCGTATTGTACACGACAATTGTATTAGTAAGTTGTATTTGTATTTTGTACTATGTATCTGACGACCCAAGATGGGTGATGTATACCTAATTTTGGGGGCGTCACAGTTGGTATCAGAGCTTAGGGATATGATCCCTGGCTAAGATGTGAGAATAGAACTAGGAGGGGAGAGACGGGGAATTCCTTCGCTAGTATGACCTACCTAAGTTTATTTTCATGGTATTTAATTGGTCGGTCATAATATAAGGATAATATATGACATATCAATTAACTTTTATTTTGTGGCAGTATCTGAAAATGGCATCTGAGAATGTTGAGAATAGCAATGGAGCACAGACGACTGTTGATTCACCACATATCAATAATCAGGATAATGTGCATCAGGAAGGTGACAATCCTCATGCAAACAACAACACTGACCAGATGATGAATGATGGAATGTTCAGAAACTTTATGCAGTTCATGCAACAACAGGCGAGAGCGGCTCCTATCCAAAATATAGGTGGAAACGCTGAAAACTCTCGGACGGTCACCGCTAAACAGTTCAAGGAGCTGGGACCACCAGAGTTTAAGGGAGAGCCAAAACCACTTATAGCGGAAACATGGATAAAATAGATTACCAAGATATTTAATGTCTTGGGATGCTCCGAGGAGCAAAAGATTCCCTTTGCCGCCTTTATGTTGCGAGGAGAGACAGATTACTGGTGGGAATCGATTAAGCGTACTCAACCTGCCGCACTGAAGATGTCTTGGGAGAAGTTCCAAGAGCTGTTCAAAGACAAATACTTTCTCGAAAGTGTTCGTCACATGAAGGAGGTGGAGTTCATCAAATTGGAGCAGAATAATATGACCGTGTCGCAGTATGAGGCTAAATTTGCTGAGTTGTCCCGGTTTGCTTCCCACTTGGTGGATATTGAAGAGCGAATGACGCGAATGTTTTTGCGAGGTTTGAAACCTGAGATACGTCAACATCTTATTTCTCATAAACTGTGTTTGTATTCAGATGTTGTTAATAGGGCTAAGTTAGTGGAGCGCGATAACGAGTCTACGCAACCAAAAGAGAGCAGTCGGCAAAATGATAATACCAGTGAGAGTAGTCATCGAAGCGGTGACAACAAGCGTGGAGGGAATCAACAGGCCAAAAATAGTAACCACTTCGGTGGTAATCAGGGCCAAAACAATAAGAATGGTCATTTCAAGAAGAGGAGATTCAATAATGATAGAAAGATGTCAGCACCAGCACCAGTTGTTAAGGAAGGAGAACGACCACCTATCATATGTTTCAAATGCGCAGGGGAGGGGCACATCAGTCCAAACTGTGCGATGCCGTCTAAAGCATGTTATAATTGTGGAAGAGAAGGTCATTTAGCTCGATTTTGTCATTTACCAAAAACAAGTTCAGCCAAGATGGAGACACAAAAGGCCGTCCCAAAAAAGTCAAAACTGGTAGTGCAAGGGAGAGCGTTTGTTGTGACCTCCCAGAAAGCAAGGAACCTGAATGAGGTCATCACGGGTAAGCTTATCATAAACTCTAACGAAGTCTATACTTTATTTGATACTGGTTCTACCCATTCTTTTATTTCTCTTACTTGCGC
Organism: Panax notoginseng; assembly: GCA_016801055.1. Classification (NCBI taxonomy): domain Eukaryota; kingdom Viridiplantae; phylum Streptophyta; class Magnoliopsida; order Apiales; family Araliaceae; genus Panax; species Panax notoginseng. The sequence goes on along the minus strand of CM029014.1, from coordinate 165,897,310 downwards.
TCATCAATTAAATTTAATTCCGGAGAAATTAGACTTTGACTTAGCTGTTGAAACTCCATTGGGAGAAACCTTCATTACATCCACGGTTTATAAGTCTTGTTTGGTTCAAATTGGTACCCACACATTACCTGTCGATCTTATTTCATTAAAAATACTTGCATTTGACGTGATTCTAGGGATTGATTGGTTAACTACTCATCATGCAAAAATTGATTATTTTTGTAAGGTTGTTAGCTTTCATATTCCTAATCGACCTATTATACGAATTCAAGCAACCAAACCATTAAAATCAATCGCTGTCATCTCAAGCCATAAAGCTATTCGCTTATTGAAAAACGGATGTCAAGCTTTCTTAGCTCATATCACGGATCTAAACAAAAATACGTCAGTTTTGAATGATATTTCTATTGTTAATAAATTCCCTGACGTATTCCCTGAAGAACTTCCTGGCCTACCCCCAGAGCGTGAAATTGAATTTTGTATCGACCTTGAACCCGGTACAAAACCTATTTCTAAAGCCCCATATCGAATGGATCCTATTGAACTTCAGGAGTTAAAGATCCAACTGTAGGAATTATTAGACATTGGCTTTATTCGTCCTAGTACTTCTCCTTGGGGTGCTCCTGTGCTATTCGTGAAGAAGAAAGATGGAAGTATGTGACTTTATATTGATTATTGGGAGTTGAATCATGTTACCGTCAAAAACAGGTACCCATTGCCACGTATTGATGACCTGTTTGACCAGTTGCAAGGAGCACAATTCTTTTCAAAGATCGATCTTCGTTCTGGATATCATCAGCTGAAGGTTAGAACTGAGGATATTCCAAAGACGGCTTTCAGAACTCGGTACGGGCATTATGAATTCCTAGTCATGTCCTTTGGATTGACTAATGCTCCGGATGCCTTCATGGATATGATGAACCGGGTATTCAAGGAATATTTGGATCACTTGGTGGTCGTCTTTATTGATGACATCCTTATTTATTCCAAAAGCCGTGAAGATCATGAGCAACACTTGAGGCTGGTACTCCAAAAGCTTCGTGAATACAAGCTTTATGCCAAGTTGAAGAAATGCGAGTTCTGGCTGGAGGAGGTAGCATTCCTTGGGCACGTAGTATCAAGTCGTGGAATATCGGTTGACCTGGCAAAGATTGAAGCTATTCAAAGCTGGGAGCAACCTAAATCAGTGACCGAAGTACGTATCTTTCTTGGTTTAGCTGGTTATTATCGGAGATTCGTGGAAGGATTTTCTCGAATCGCTACTCCATTAACTCAGCTGACTCGGAAAGATACAAAGTTCGGTTGGAGCGAAGAATGTGAGCAGAGTTTTCAAGAACTCAAGAGGAGACTCATTTCAGCACCTGTTCTAACAATACCATCTGGCTCGGAGGGATTTGTCATCTATAGTGATGGTTCGAACAAAGGCTTGGGATGCGTTCTCATGCAACATGGAAAAGTCATAGCCTATGCATCAAGACAACTCAAGGAATATGAGAGGAATTATTCTACTCATCATCTAGAGTTGGCAGCTGTTGTCTTTGCACTTAAAATTAGGAGGCATTACTTGTTTGGAGAGAAGGTGGAGATCTTTACAGATCATAAAAGCCTCAAATATTTCTTCACTCAAAAGGAACTCAACATGCGACAATGACATTGGCTTGAACTGTTGAAAGATTATGATCATACCATTCAATACCATCCTGGAAAAGCGAACGTGGTAGCTGTCGCATTGAGTAGAAGATCATATGCAAGTACGAGTGCAATATTGTCAACACAAAGGCCCATTTTGTGTGACTTACAAAGGATGGAGATAGAGTTAAAGACTCCAGAGACCCATGTGATGATGGTGAATATACGAGTAGAACCAACTTTAATCGATAGAGTTAAAGCTGCTCAAGCTACAGACCTGGAGCTGATGCGTATGAGGAAGAAAGTGCAAGAAGGTGCTATGCCGGAAGCAAGAATCGATGAAAAAGGAATACTTCGAGTCAACTCCAGACTTTGTGTTCCTAACAACCCTGATTTAAAGTATGAAATTACGATGGAGGCGCACAACACACCGTTTGCAATCCATCCTGAAAGTACCAAAATGTATCATGATCTTCGTCATACATTTTGGTGGAGCAATATGAAGAGAGAGATAGCGCTGTTTATCTCAAAGTGTCTAACTTCTCAACGAGTCAAAGCGGAGCATCAAGTACCAAAAGGTCCATTGCAACCACTTGATATTCCAGAATGGAAGTGGGAGCACATTACCATGGATTTCGTTATCGGTCTTCCTAAGGTTTCTCAAGGTATAGATGAGATTTGGGTCATTGTTGATAGATTGACCAAGTCTGCTCATTTCTTACCGATACGAGAAACTTATACACTTGAACGTCTTGCTCGTATGTACATAAACGAGATTGTAAGATTACATGGTATGCCAGTATCCATAGTTTCTGATCAAGACCCAAGATTCACTTCACGATTTTGGGTTAGTTTACAAAAGGCTATGGGCACATATTTACGATTTAGTTTGGCATATCATCCTCAGACGGACGGACAATCAGAGAGGACTATTCAAACTCTATAAAATTTATTAAGACTCTGTGTCTTTGACTTCAAGGGAAGTTGGGACAAGTTCTTACCATTGGTGGAGTTTTCCTACAACAACAGTTATCAAGCAAGTATTGGCATGGCTCTATTTGAAGCATTGTATGGAAGAAAATGTCGTTCTCCAGTATGCTGGGATGAGGTGGGTGAAGCAACGTTGTTGGGACCGGAGTTGGTACGTATGACTACAGAAAAGATTCAAACGATCCGAAAACGTATAAAAACCTTACAAGATTGACAAAAGAGTTATGCTGATCTTCATCGAAAGGACGTGAAATTTGATATAGGAGATCATGTGTTCTTACGTGTTGCTCCATGGAAAGGAGTTACGAGATTTGGAAAAAGAGGACAGCTCAATCCTCGATTTATCGGTCCATTTTTAATCCTCGATCGAGTAGGAACTGTGGCTTATAGACTCGTTTTACCGTCAAGCATGTCGTGTGTTCATAACGTTATTTTTTTCACGTATCGATGTTACGTAAATATGTGGACGGCCCGAACAACATTATTAATTTAGAACCGGACGAGATAGCGGATGATTTAATATTTGAGGAGATACGTGTTAAAATCTTGGATAAGAAGGATCATATTCGACGCTCAAAGGTTATACCTCAAGAGTTAGAATTTGAAGTGAAGTTAATGTATCCTCACCTGTTCGGCATACCAGGTATGTACGTAAATTTCGAGGGTGAAATTCCATAAGGAGGGGAGATTGTGAGACCCCAGATTTTATGAATAAATATTTAATTTTCTCGAAATAATTATGGTGTGGATTTGATATAATATTATAGTTGTGGGTATTATTTATAAATTTTGTAAAGTAAGCAAGTTGTTTTAAAATATTCGTTTGGTCGGGGAATATTCTTTTAATCGGGAAATATTCGTACGACGGCACAATCATTGGAAGACCCCACAGCAGAAGTATAGTCGTAGTTAGAAAACGACAAAATTATCTTTCTATAAAAATAACGGCTGAGGTGTTACCGTTAAAACCGTTAAAACTGTTGAACTACCCGGTAGTAAAAGTATAGTAATACGCGTGGTTGCATAGTAACACACGGTATTGATTATTGATCCTTACGTGAGAAGTCACTCAGCTATACTCATTATTGCTACAGTAATTGCTGCATCATATCTCTTAAATTATTGTCATAGTATCATCTGTATAATATGTTATATTATTAAATCAATAATTGAGACGTTGTGGTAAGTTTGGTTATTTTTATGGGGGGGCCATATGTCATCATCTAAGAGTCTCTTCGTCAATAGTAATTTCCGTCGTCAATAGTAATTACCGTCGTCAATAGTATTTACATTGGTCAATAGTATTTACCTTGGTCAATAGTAATTACCTTCGTCAATAGTATTTACCTTGGTCAATAGTAATTCTTTTCGTCAATAGTAGTTGTCCCTTCAATATTCCCAAGAGTCATTTGACCCTTCGTTAAGACCAAGAGTCATTTGACCCTTCGTTAAGACCAAGAGACACCCTCAGTTTTTCTATAAATAGAGGCCTAGGGCTTCATTATTTTTCACGAATTCATTCAAGCTATAGAGAGATAAAGTATAGAGAGAATAAGAGAGAGAAAATAAAAGTATTCTGCTACTTCACTTTTTCAATATCCAGTTCTTTTAAGGTAAGGAATATTATTTCTTTTATATTCATGAAGAGAACTTCTGTTATTCCATTCTTTATTATTCTATTGGAATAACCAGTATACGCGGTCTACCCTATACTTGGTGACATTCTTCTATTATTCTGTTGGAATATTCTGTCTGTGTGTTGTACACCGGACCTGGTTCCGTCTTTATTATTATTCTGTCGGAATATCCTGTCTGTGTGTTTTACACCGGACCTGGTTCCATTATTTATTATATTGTTCTTTATTATTCTGTCGGAATATCCTGTCTGTGAGTTTACGCCGGACCTGGTTCCATTATTTATTATTCTGTCGGAATATATTGTCTGTGCGTTTACGCCGGACCTGGTTCCATTATTATTATTCTGTTAAGAATAACCTGTCTGTGCGGTCTATCGCATGCATGGTGATTTCTTTTGTTATTCCATTCTTTATTATACTTAGTTGATTAAAATTTTGACTTCTATACTCCATGAAATTAGTGGAATATCCTTGACATTTGCGTTTTATCTAGTATCTATTCATGAAAATATTCTCCTGATCAGTCTTGAAGTTTACTCCACAAAGCAGTATCATGTTGACAATTTGGACGTTATTAATTCCTGGATAAATTAATTCTTGAACTTATTTTATTGAATTCTTATATCATTGTCATCGTCCTCATGTTTATATTCTGTTGAAAGTCATCTGTGGCCTGTAGTGCATAGATGGACTTGGTATGAATATGACCAGGGATTATTCGGTATAATCATAACCGTAATATTACAAATGATGTGGTTAAAGTCCTCATTGGCCATAGTGCATTGATGGACAGTTGTTGGCATGATCATGACCATTAATGAATACACGAATATCCTTGGCCGTAGTGCAGGGGTGATTCGATGATGTGGATTATTTTATTATGTTGAATCCCAGCGATCACAGTGTTGAAAAACCTTTTAAATCATAAAAGATAGTAGAGTTCATTTTTTACTTGACTCTTCTAATGGATTGCATGTTCCGCTACAGTTAAACTTGATGTTTACTATATTTTATCAGTTTAACACTGTTGAAGGCTAATGATAATTTATTCTGCATTATCTTAGTCATAATATTTCTTGCTGGGCTAGTTGAGCTCACCCTTTCTTTCACTGTTCTCTTCAGGAAATGAGAACGTAGCTGGGACTAGTCGGGAAACGGAGTGATGGTCCTAGATGGTGCATTAGTAGTCCTCACTATTCTGTGAAATAGTGTGATAATAATTGTAATAAGGACTCCATTGAGTTTATATAATTTCTAGATGATAATATTTGTATTCAAACTCACAGCATATGTTTTGTCGTATTATACACGACTGTTGTATAATTAAGTTGTATTTGAATTTTGTACCATGTAAGTGGCGACCCAAGATGGGTGATGTATACCTATTATGAAAATATTCTCCTGATCAGTCTTGAATTTTACTCCACAAAGCAGTATCATGTTGACAATTTGGACGTTGTTAATTCTTGGATAAATTTATTCTTGAACTTGTTTTATTGAATTCTTATATCATTGTCATCATCCTCATGTTTATAAAATGTTGAAAGTCATCTGTGGCCTGTAGTACATTGATGGACTTGGTATGATTATGACCAGGGATTATTCGGTATAATCTTGACCGTAATGTTACAAATGATGTGGTAAAAGTCCTCATTGGCCCGTAGTGCATTGATGGACAGTTGTTGGCATGATCATGACCATTAATGAATACACGAATATCCTTGGCCGTAGTGCAGGGGTGATTCGATGATGTGGATTATTTTATTAAGCTGAATCCCAGCGATCACAGTGTTGAAAAATATTTTAAATCATAAAAGATAGTAGAGTTTATTTTCTACTTGACTCTTTTAATAGATTGCTTGTTTCGCTGTAGTTAAACTTGATGTCTATTATATTTTATCAGTTTAACATTGTTGAAGGCTAATGATAATTTATTCTGCATTATCTTAGTCATAATATTTCTTACTAGGCTAGTTGAGCTCACCCTTTCTTTCACTGTTCTCTTCAGGAAATGAGAACGTAGCTGGGGCAAGTCGGGGAACGGAGTGATGGTCCGAATGATAATATTAATTAGTAGTCCTCACTATTCTATGTAACGGTGTGTTAATAAATGTAATGAGGACTCCTTTTGAGTATGAATACTCTCTAGAAGATAATATTTGTATTCAAACTCACAGTTTATATTTTGTCGTATTGTACACGACAGTTGTATTAGTAAGTTGTGTTTGTATTTTGTACTATGTATCTGACGACTCAAGATGGGTGATGTATACCTAATTTTGGGGGCGTCACAGTTTGGTCGGGGAATATTCGTTTTAACAGGGAATATTCGTTCAACGGCACAATCATTGGTGGACCCCACAACGGAATTATTGTCGGATTGAGAAAATGACAAAAATATTTTATTAAAAATAACGGCGGAAGTTTTACCATTGATACTGTTGAACTACTCGGTAGTAAAAGTACAGTAATACGTGTGGTTGCATAGTAGCACACGGTATTGATTATTAATGCTTATGTGAGAAGTCACTCAGTTTGATTCAATTATTGTCAGTTAATAATATGAATTATTTAGCGATAATGACGTTTTGTTTTATTCGTATTATTAACGTAATAAAATAGAAACATCTTTTTATATAAAACAGAATACTTTATTAAAGTTATTCTATAAATAGAATATATTTTATTTTATTTAAAAGATTTTTCTTTCAATATGGACCGTCAGATTAAAGTAATCAATATGGACCGTTCATGGATTAGTTACTATGCATTCTATTTTTCTATAAATAGCAGCTCATTCCTTCATTATTTCTTACGAATTCACTGAACTCTACAGAGAGAAACTATAGAGAGAGAGAAGAAGAGTATTCTGCAACTTAACTACTTCCTTTTTACAGCTCTTCTTTAAAACGGTAAGGGGTGTTATTCTTTCTTATTCATGAAGAGAAATGTTGTTATTCCATTTATTATTATTCTGTTGGAATAACCTGTATATGTGGTTTACCCTATACTTGGTGACATTCTTCTATTATTCTGTTGGAACATTCTGTCTGTCTTTTACACCGGACCTGGTTTCGTCTTTATTATTATTCTGTTGGAACATCCTGTCTGTGTTTTACACCGGACCTGGTTCCGTCTTTATTATTATTCTGTTGGAACATCATGTCTGTGTGTTTTACACCGGACCTGGTTCCGTCTTTATTATAATTCTGTTGGAATATCATGTCTGTGCATTTTACGCCGGACCTAGTTCTATTATTTATTACTCTGTCGGAATATCCTATCTGTGCGTTTACGCCGGACCTGGTTTCATTATTTATTATTCTGTTAGAATAACCTGTCTGTACGGTCTATCGCATGTATGGTGGTTTCTTTTGTTATTCCATTCTTTATTATACTCAGTTGGTTAAGTTTTTACTTCTATACTCCATGAAATTTGTGGAATATCCTTGATAGTTGCGTTTCATCCAGTATCTTTTCAAGAAAATATTCTTCTAAGCATTCTTAAATTTTACTCCACAAAGCAGTATCATGTTGACAATTTGGACGTTGTTAATTCCTGGATAAATTAATTCTTGAACTTGTTTTATTGAATTCTTATATCATTGTCATTATCCTCATGTTTATAAAATATTGAAAGTCATATGTGGCCTGTAGTGCATAGATGGACTTGGTATGATTATGACCAGGGGTTTTTCGGTATAATCATGACCGTAATGTTACAAATGATGTGGTAAAAGTCCTCATTAGCCCGTAGTGCGTTGATGGACAGTTGTTGGCATGATCATGACCATTAATGAATACACGAATATCATTGGCCGTAGTGCAGGGGTGATTCGATGATGTGGATTATTTTATTAAGTTAAGTCCCAGTGATCATAGTGTTGAAAAACCTTTTAAATCATAAAAGATAGTAGAGTTTATTTTCTAGTTGACTCTTTTAATGGATTGCTTGTTCCGCTGCAGTTAAACTTGATGTCTATTATATTTTATCAGTTTTACATTGTTAAAGGCTAATGATAATTTATTCTGCATTATCTTAGTCATAATATTTCTTACTGGGCTAGTTGAGCTCACCCTTTCTTTCACTGTTCTCTTCAGGAAATGAGAACTTAGCTGGGGCAAGTCGGGGAACGGAGTGATGGTCCGAATGATAGTATTAGTTAGTAGTCCTCACTATTCTATGTAATGGTGTGTTAATAAATGTAATGAGGACTCCTTTTGAGTGTGAATACTCTCTAGAAGATAATATTTGTATTCAAACTCCCAATTTATGTTTTGTCGCATTGTACACGACAGTTGTATTAGTAAGTTGTAGTTGTATTTTGTACTATGTATCTGACGACCCAAGATGGATGATGTATACCTAATTTTGGGGGCGTCACAGTTGGTATCAGAGCTTAGGGATATGATCCCTGGCTAAGATGTGAGAATAGAACTAGGAGGGGAGAGACGGAGAATTCCTTCGCTAGTATGACCTACCTAAGTTTATTTGCGTGGTATTTAATTGGTCGGTCATAATATAAGGATAATATATGACATATCAATTAACTTTTATTTTGTGGCAGTATCTGAAAATGGCATCTGAGAATGTTAAGAATAGCAATGGAGCATAGGCGACTGTTGATTCACCACATATCAATAATCAGGATAATGTGCATCAGAAAGGTGACAATCCTCATGCAAACAACAACACTGACCTGATGATGAATGATGGAATGTTCAGAAACTTTATGCAGTTCATGCAACAACAGGCGAGAGCGGCTCCTGTCCAAAATATAGGTGAAAACAGTGAAAACTCTCGGACAGTCACCGCTAAACAGTTCAAGGAGATGGGACCACCAGAGTTTAAGGGAGAGCCAAAACCACTTATAGCGGAAACATGGATAAAACAGATTACCAAGATATTTGATGTCTTGGGATGCTCCGAGGAGCAAAAGGTTCCCTTTGCCGCCTTTATGTTACGAGGAGAGGCAGATTACTGGTGGGAATCGATTAAGCGTACTCAACTTGCCGCACTGAAGATGTCTTGGGAGAAGTTCCAAGAGCTGTTCAATGACAAATACTTTCCCGAAAGTGTTCGTCACATGAAGGAGGTGGAGTTCATCAAATTGGAGCAGAATAATATGACTGTGTCGCAATATGAGGCTAAATTTGCTGAGTTGTCCCGGTTTGCGTCCCACTTGGTGGATAATGAAGAGCGAATGACGCGAATGTTTTTGCGACGTTTGAAACCTGAGATACGTCAACATCTTATTTCTTATAAACTGTGTTTGTATTCAGATGTTGTTAATAGGGCTCAGTTACTGGAGCGCGATAACGAGTCAACGCAACCAAAAGAGAATAGTCGGCAAAATGATAATACTAGTGAGATCAGTCATCGAAGCGGTGACAACAAGCGTGGAGGGAATCAACAGGCCAGAAATGGTAACCACTTCGGTGGTAATCAGGGCCAAAACAATAAGAATGGTCATTTCAAGAAGAGGAGATTCAACAATGATGAAAAGACGTCAGCACTAACTGTAATAACCGTGAATTTTAAGTCACTATATATGTATGTACATTATTAATATTTAAAATTTTATGTTATACAGTGATTTAATATGTGACAACATATGTGAAATGGTGCATGGGTCAATTAACATGTATGCTATAGTTATGGATATATACATTTTTAGGTTTCATTAAAAATGAAAGCCTCGTATCCTAATTATAAATTAGGTGAGACAATTAAATAATCTAAGGGTTATGGTAATAAGGAGATGTTAGTATTTAATATATATACTAACTTAAGTGGATAATCTTATTATTTCAAGTGACTAATAATTTTAAACCTAATTCTTATGAATCTAATTAGGTTATGAGCTAAAGTCACATGTATAGGTAATTAAATTTCATAAGATTAGGAATGGAAACCCTAAATAATTAAATTGGGTAACATATATTAAAATTGTTAGACTATGTTTATTACATAGCCCAAAACAATTAAAGGAGAAGCCCAAAAGAAATAAAATGCAAGCCCAAACTTAGCCCACTTGATTAAGGGTATTTTAGACATTTGATTTATCTAATTTATGCATTAAAATAAAAGCTAAATGAAGGAGTTAGTGGGCATAAATATGGCTGGCCACATTACCCTTTTATGGCAACTAATTAAACTAAGCAAGGTCCATTTGTAGTAACTCTTACACAAAAGGACATGGTTGTCAAGCTCCCATTGGTTGCCACTTTATTAAGCATCCTTAATTATGATTAGACTAATTAAAGTGATAAGGCAAAGCTTCTATCCATGGGTTAAAGAAAGTATGGGGGATAATAGCTAGATACACTAAGTGTATCTATATTTTTTGTAAGTATCCTTTTACTTCATTTTTTCATTTCATTTCATTTCTTCTCTCATTCTTCCTCTTATAATTTCTCCCACGCTAGCCACTTCTAGAGAGAGAAAGGAAAGAGAGGTTTGGCCATATATATATAGAGAGAGGAGTGCTAGTTTGTTAATGCATCCAAAGTTCATCACTTACTTTGGTAAATCAAGGAAGGTTGCCATTAAATCAAGGTATAACCTAACCTTCATCTTCATCTTCTACTTTGTTTTTTTTTCTTTAGCTTGAGTTTTGTTGGGGTTATGAACAAATACTCAAGATACCCTAGTTCTACATATCATCATGTATAGAACAAAGTATCTTGAGTGTTAGATCAAAGGCTTAGAGGAAGAATATGAGCATATGTTCTCCAAGGGTGAAAACTCTTGTTTTCTTCCACTAAATCTTGTGTAACTCAAGTTTTCCAACTTAGATTTGTGATCCGTCGAAGGGGGGTGCTAGATACATGAGTTATCTAGTAAACCCAAGTGATAGAACACAAATCTAGTAAGTTTTGAATCTTTTGGAGCTTATTTCCCCAAAACAGCCCACTTGGAATGTTAAGGGTTCAAAAACTCTAAAATAGTTTCTGTCCTATTTTTCTTGGGTCTGTTTCGGATAGTTTTATGTCCTTGAAAATCTGGGAAAATTCACAGAGGTACCTTGAGAAGTTATCTACGTGTAGGAAAAAGAACGGACACGTTTCGAGTTACAGATTGTGCGTAATGGCTATTTCCGTAAAGGACTCCTAAAACTTTACCGTCGAATATCTCACTGTGTATACACTGGAAAATTCTGAAATTTTTACGGTAGGTTCATATATCTTAGGAGAACATACCCTGAGAATTTCAGATTTTTCTGAGCAAAACTCAATTTATTAAAAATGAAGCAAGATCCGAGTGTTTTGGGAACTTTAAAAATAGTAGATCATTTTCTAAAATTCCAGAAAAATTTGGGGATCCTTGTAGGTTCATATTGTGTCAAAGTTCAGAAGCTGAGAATTTTTGGAGTAAGTTTACTATTTTTCCTAAAAATGGTTAAGTTATAAATAAAAAGAAATAAATAGTTAAATGGTGTCTTTAATAAGAAAAATGTGATTTTTATGCTTGAATACTCATAATATATCATAACATGACTATCTTAGAGCACTTTGGTAATTTATGATAATAAATATTATTTATGACCTTTTATGAATATTAAATAAGAGGTTTAATAAATGATGAACAATTAGAATAAATTATTTATTAATCCAATAAATTATTAAAATATTATTATGATATTAATAATATTAGAATATGATATTGATAAGTAAATAAAAATATTAAGAATAAAATTTCTTTAAAATATTATTAAATGGTTAATAATATTTGATTTAAGCATTGATAAATGATTAAAGTATTATTAAATAATTAATAATATTAGTAATGGAATAAGATATTATTAAATGATTAATAACATTAGTAAATGAATAAAATATTATTAAATAATTAATAATATTAAATGATTAATGATACTAAAGCATAAGTAAGATATTATTAAAGTAATAATATTAATTAAAATATTATTAAGAGGATTAATAATATTAGTAAGGTATTAAAATATTATTAAGATGTTAATAATATTAGTAAGCAAATGAAAATATTATTAGGGAACTAATAATACTAAGAGGTGAATTAAATATTATCACGATCAATAATATTATGTGGTTATAGTAACATTATCAATACATGATAATGTTTATAAGAACTAAATGTAATGCATAATATTTATGTGATTACATAATCTAATGTTATACTATGACTAATTGAAAGATTAACTATAGGTCTCTCAAAGGAAGATAATTTAACTGCATAGTGGATATAAATTAATTGCGTAGCCGTAATCTACAGACGAGGCAAGTGTCCTAACTCAAATTCGAGTTATTCTTTTCAAAGCATGTTAGTGAATAATTATTGATGATTATTCACATCTATATTGATTATTAAAATTCGCACTTTGTGCAATTGAATTCCTGTTCTATTATTATTGAACTGTGAATTAAATTAAAGTTCTTTCATTTATGAACTGTTTATGAGATAGATCTATGCTAATTGTATCAGCTAGATCAAGCATGTTTAAATTTGTTAAATCAAATGTGTTTTAAAAAGCTGTTCTTATTAAATTGATATGATAAGAACTCTTGACTGAGAAAAGGACGAATTTGATTAAGGCATGATATCAATGCCGGAATATTAAGTGTTTATGCATAAATCACGGGGTATGAAAGGCTGATCCCCTTGAATACTAAAACTTATTAAGAGGTCCAGTTTAAATTACTGAGAACCTTGGCAAATGTTCATGGTTATCTCAAAACCACTCAGTTCATGTTATTCAATTATTCGAATATTCAATTGTTGATTATTAATTAATGTTCCTTCACAACCTTATATTATTGTTGAACATTGAAAGCAAAACTTCTTTCTAGTCATGATATATCTCCCTTGTATATAAACTTGCTAAGCAAATTAGTTGCTTACCCTTGCTATATCATGACATTTATTTCAGCTAAGCCTGAAGGATCAAATACGAAGGACAAAGGCAAGGGCAAGATCCAGGAATAGTTTGGAATGAATATTAATTATTATTATCTAATGGAAGTTCTTATGTAAACCTTTTGTAATATGAATGGTGTGTTTAAGTTAAGGTTAAGAAGACCTTGGGACCATGCTATGGAAACTTTATTATAATGAACAATGTATGTTTATTATTTCGTAATAGTTATAGAATGCTTATGATGATGATAGATCGTGAGCACCGAATCTGAGGTTAGAGAACCTGGATTTGGGGGCGTCACAGGTTGGTATCAAAGCTGTAGGTTATAAACATTAGGAATGCGAAACCTAGGTTATAACCTTAGTAGAAAACTCTTATAGAGTATGTTAGGAGATGGATTGTGGAAATTTATCGAGTTTGTGTTGTACGTAATAAAATATTATTTCATTTTATCAATGAATATATTTTATTGTGGTACTGATGTTGGTTTTATTTATGGTGATTGTAGGATGTCTGACGAGCGCTAGGACAGTCACTCAGTAGATCAGGAGCTCATTGAGCATGAGGTTACGAAAGAAGCCCCTCAGGGTCCTCTTATAGGGGATTTGTTGAGGAGAATCGATCAATTGGAAGGCAGGGTGGGAGAACTGGAGGTTGAAAACCACACACTTCAGTTCACAAAAGGTCAATACAAGGAGGCGGCTTATCAAGCCCATATGGAGGTAGTCGAGCAGAAGGGAAAGTTGGATGAGTCCCAGTTGCAAGTTGAGATCCAGAGGGTACAGCTAGAGCATGAAAAGGCAAAGTTCGGAGAGCTGAGCATAGAGCATCTGGCGATGCGGGGCGAGTTTGACATGGAGATTGCAGACAAGATTCGCGTGGAGGAGGCATTTTATGAGTCAGCCCAGCGGGTGGACCAATTGGAGTTAGCACTGCAGGCCATGAAGGTCAGGGCCGAGACTTTAGGACTGGCGCTAGATGCAGCGTATGAGGGCCAGTACAGTGGGACTAGGAGGGCGCAGTTCAAGATAGGAGAGTCGAGTCGATCCGTTCGACGTAGAGCTATGGAGGGGTGGTTTTCCCCGGAGCCTGTTCAGGTGACCCAGCAGGGCCACCAGTGATGATTATGCTATGGACTAGTTGTAGATAGAGGCATTAGTACCCCTTTTGTGTAATAGGGTTTTATGTTGATGTAAACCTCAGCAGGTGTGAGGTAGTAGGTAGTTAGGTAGTATCCCTATTTGTGTTTGTAGGGAAGTATCATTTTGAGTGAATCCCATCTTTTGTTTTTAAAATGGGATAGTAGTATTTATAAGAATATACCTGTATTAATCATGTGAGACACTAAAGATTGGTATATGAATATAAATGCATTATTATTATGATATGTGTTGGAAAATTTTAAATAGTAAATTGTCTATTTAATGTTATGTGAGTCTAGTAGACTGATTTGGAAAATTTTCTTTAAAAACAAACTTAACCCACTAATTAGGGAGAAAGACTTTCAAAAGCTTGGTAATTTAAAACTCTCCCATAATGATCATATGATTGTTGAATACAGTAGCGTGTTACATGCTAAGTACTTATATGATAATAAAACCCGAGTAACGTGTTAGAATTTTGTTCCACTAGATAATGCCGCCCAGACGTGTACTAAAGAACCAAGAGATCGAAGAGTCAGTTAATAATGCAGCGGGAGCTCAACCAAACCCAATGCAAGACTTTATCAACATGATGACTGAAGCTATGGGAAATCAAGCTCAACCTGCAGGAAATCAGGCGGGAAACCAATTAGCCAACTTTAAGGACTTCAAGGCCGTAGGACCACCGGAGTTTAGAGGAACAGCAGACCCGTTAGAGGCCCAGACGTGGATGAAGGAGATTGAGAAGGCCTTCATTATTGCTAGAGTAGCAGAAGAACAAAAAACAATTTTTGCTACCTACTTAATGAAGGGTGAGGCTAACTATTGGTGGGAGGCCAACCAGAACAAAGTCGGGACTGGAACCGTGACTTGGGAAGCATTCAAGAAGTTGTTCTTTGAGAACTACTTCCCTGAGAGTACACAAGCGAGAATGGAGATCAAATTTTTGGAATTGAAGCAGGAGAATATGTCAGTGTCAGAGTACGCTGCAAAGTTTAATGAATTGGCCAGATTCGCTCCACATCAGGTAGACACGGAGGTGAGGAAAGCAAGAAGGTTCGAAAATGGACTAAAGCCGTGGATTTATAGTAAGGTAGCGGTTCTACAAATCACGTCATTCTCAACTCTGTTGGAGAAAGCTCTCATAGCAGAAGGTGGAAGCGAAGCAGTCTCAAAGTACAATCAGGAGAAGAACAAGAAGAAAGTAGAAGGTGGGAATCAGAATGTTAGCGGTGGTGGTAGCAACAACAAGAAGCGGAAATGGAGCAGTGCGGGTAGTAATTTGGAGATTCAGCAAGGAAGTGTCCAACAAAAGAAGTCAGTGTGTGGAAACTGTGGAAAGGGTCACTCGGGAGAGTGCTTGAAAGGAAAAACGGTATGTTATACCTGTGGACAAGAAGGGCATACCTCACCCAATTGTTCTAAGGTGAAGAAGGGAGGTTGTTTTAACTGTGGTGAATTGGGACATCGGATCAAGGATTGCCCAAAGAAGAAAAGCACAGATGGCGGAAACGGCAATAGGGGCAATAACACTAAGACAACCAGTGGAGGACCAACCCAGCCAAACAAGCCGACAGCGAGGACATTCAATATGACAGTGCAAGATGCCGTGGCATCCAGGGAGGTGGTGTCAGGTATAATTCTGATCAACGATATAAATGCCTATGTGTTATTCGATTCGGGAGCTTCATGTTCTTTTGTATATGATGAATTTGCTCAAAGATTAAGTTTACCTCGTGAACTATTAGAACACCCAATGAATGTAAAAGTAGCAAACAAAGAAATTATTCCTGTAGACTACATACATAGGAACTGTTGTGCTGATGTACGAGGGTTTAAGCTTAACGTGGATTTGATACCGATTCGTCTTGGAGAGTTTGATGTAATCCTCGGGATGGATTGGTTATCAAGTCACAGAGCGGTCATTGACTGTAAGAAAAAGTACGTACACCTAAAGACTCCGAATAAGTCAAAGGTGATATTTTATGGCAGTAAATCGCCGAGACAATCTTGTTGTCTGACGATGATGCAAGCAAAGAAGTTGCTTAGGAAAGGTTGTATAGGTTATTTGGCTCACGTTGTGGATACTCGCAGAGTCGAGGGTGAACTGGGTCAGATACCTATTGTAAGGGAATTCGTTGACGTCTTCCCAGATGAGATTCCGGGATTGCCACCAGATAGAGAGATAGAGTTTGTTATCGATTTGGCACCAGGGACATCACCGGTATACAAAGCGCCGTATCGTATGGCTCTGGTAGAAATGAAGGAACTGATGATTCAACTACAAGAATTGTTAGATAAGGGATACATTCGACCAAGCGTATCACCGTGGGGAGCACCAGTCTTATTCGTAAAGAAGAAGGATGGGTCATTAAGGCTTTGTATCGACTACCGGGAGTTAAACAAGGTCACCATTAAGAACAAGTACCCGTTGCCTAGGATCGACGATTTGTTTGATCAGTTGAAGGGGGCGAAATATTTTTCAAAAATTGACTTGAGGACCGGTTATCACCAACTGAAGGTGAGGCAGGAGGATGTTCCAAAGACGACATTCAGAACTCGGTATGGACACTTTGAGTTTCTGGTAATGTCTTTTGGGTTGACGAATGTGCCAGCAGCATTCATGGACTTGATGAACAGAGTGTTTAAACAGTATTTGGATAAGTTTGTTGTCGTGTTCATCGATGACATTCTGGTATATTCAGAGACAGAGGAAGAGCACGCTGAACATCTAAGGATAGTGTTAGAGACGTTAAGGAGGGAGAAGTTGTATGCAAAGTTCTCTAAGTGTGAGTTTTGGTTGCGGAGAGTGCAGTTTTTGGGTCACGTTATCGACACGGATGGTGTTTTGGTGGATCCAGTAAAGGTAGAAGCGGTTATCAACTGGGAACAGCCAAAGACGCTGACTGAAATTAGGAGTTTCTTGGGATTAGCAGGACACTATCGGAGATTCATCCAAGATTTTTCAAAGATAGCATCACCGTTGACCAACCTTACCAGAAAGACAGTGAAGTTCATTTGGACGGAGAAATGTGAAGAGAGTTTTATGGAATTGAAGAAGAGGCTCAGTCAGGCACCTGTGTTGACTTTACCAGACAACACGGGAGGATTTGTAGTGTATAGTGATGCGTCACACAAGGGTCTTGGTTGTGTACTGATGCAGCATGGCAAGGTCATTGCGTACGCTTCACGTCAGCTGAAGGACTATGAGAAGGGTTATCCGACTCATGACTTGGAATTAGCAGCAGTAGTTTTTGCCTTGAAGATTTGGAGGCACTATTTGTATGGCGAGAAGTGTGAGATATATACAGATCACAAGAGTCTGAAGTATATCTTCACGCAGAAAGAGCTAAATATGAGGCAGCACCGATGGCTAGAATTGATCAAGGATTATGATTGTGAGATTTTGTACCATCCAGGAAAAGCAAATGTAGTGGCAGATGCCCTGAGCAGAAAAGGCAGAGAGAAGTTACTGAAGTTGACCATTCAAGAGGAATTGGTGAAAGATTTTGAACGACTTGACTTAGAAGTTAAGTATTCGATGGAGATCAACGAGAAATTATTTACAGTAGCAGCGAGCCCGACTTTATTAGATAAGGTTAAAGAGGCTCAAGAGAAGGACGAAGATTGCGACAACATCAAGAAGCGGTTAGCTGAAGGGGATGAATTGAAATACAAGATTGATGGCACCGGACTGCTGAGATTCGAAGGGCGAATTTGGGTACCGCTAGTACCAGAACTAAGAGAAGAGATTTTGTGAGAAGTGCACAGTACGAGGTACTCGATACACCCAGGAAGCACAAAAATGTATCAAGACTTGCGTCAACACTTTTGGTGGCCAAACATGAAGAGAGAGGTTGCAGAATGCGTCAGCAGATGTCTAACTTGTCAGAGAGTCAAAGCAGAGCATCAACGACTGAGTGGATTACTACAGCCTTTAGAGATTCCAGAGTGGAAGTGGGAGCACATCACGATAGATTTTGTGGTGGGACTTCCAGCAACACAAAAAGGACACGACGCCATATGGGTGATTATAGATCGTCTTACGAAGTCAGCTCACTTTTTGCCGATCAAGATCAGGTATAATTTGGACCAGCTAGCCAAATTGTATATCAAAGAAATTATCTCGAGGCATGGCGTACCAGTATCTATTGTGTTGGATAGAGATCCGCGATTCACGTCAAACTTCTGGAAGAGCCTTCAGGAAAGAATGGGGACACAACTACGGATGAGCACCGCGTATCATCCGCAGACCGATGGGCAAAGCGAGAGAATAATTCAAACACTTGAAGACATGCTCAGAGCTTGTGTGATGGACTTTAAGGGTAGCTGGGAGGATCATCTTCCATTAGTAGAGTTCGCATACAACAATAGTTATCACGCCAGCATCGGAATGCCGCCGTACGAAGCACTGTATGGAAGGAAATGTAGAACACCCTTATGCTGGGATGAAGTGGGTGAACGTCGATTGTTGGGACCAGAACTGGTACAGCAAACTATAGAGATCATCAAGGTGATAAGAGCCCGATTGGTAGCAGCTCAAGATTGCCAGAAGAAGTATGCAGACTTACATCGCCAGAAGAGAGATTTTGAGGTGGGAAGCCATGCATTTTTGAAAGTATCTCCCTGGAAAGGGAAGATAAGGTTTGAAAAGAAAGGTAAACTGAGTCCGAGATTTATTGGACCTTTTGAGATCTTAAGAAAGATAGGCGAAGTGGCGTACGAGGTAGCTCTACCTCCTGAACTGGAACATATTCATAATGTGTTTCATGTGTCAGTGCTACGACCATACAAGCCTGATTACAAGCACGTGATATCGTACGAGCCAATTCAGGTCAAAAAGGATTTGTCGTACGAGGAAATTCCAGTTGAAATTTTAGATAGAAAAGAACAGAAATTACGAAATAAGGTTATACATTCTGTAAAGGTTCTTTGGAGGAACCACAATGCTGAAGATGCTACGTGGAAACTCGAAGAAAGGATGAGGGAAAGTTATCCACATATTTTTGAGTAAACCTGTAAGTAATTCCGGGGACGGAATTCTTATAAGGGGGGGAGGATGTAATAACCGTGAATTTTAAGTCACTATATATGTATGTACATTATTAATATTTAAAATTTTATGTTATACAGTGATTTAATATGTGACAACATATGTGAAATGGTGCATGGGTCAATTAACATGTATGCTATAGTTATGGATATATACATTTATAGGTTTCATTAAAAATGAAAGCCTCGTAACCTAATTATAAATTAGGTGAGACAATTAAATAATCTAAGGGTTATGGTAATAAGGAGATGTTAGTATTTAATATGTATACTAACTTAAGAAGATAATCTTATTATTTCAAGTGACTAATAATTTTAAACCTAATTCTTGTGAACCTAATTAGGTTATGAGCTAAAGTCACATGTATAGGTAATTAAATTTTATAAGATTAGGAATGGAAACCCTAAATAATTAAATTGGGTAACATATATTAAAATTGTTAGACTATGTTTATTACATAGCCCAAAACAATTAAAGGAGAAGCCCAAAAGAAATAAAATGCAAGCCCAAACTTAGCCCACTTGATTAAGGGTATTTTAGACATTTGATTTATCTAATTTATGCATTAAAATAAAAGCTAAATGAAGGAGTTAGTGGGCATAAATATGGCTGGCCACATTACCCTTTTATGGCAACTAATTAAACTAAGCAAGGTCCATTTGTAGTAACTCTTACACAAATGGACATGGTTGTCAAGCTCCCATTGGTTGCCACTTTATTAAGCATCCTTAATTATGATTAGACTAATTAAAGTGATAAGGCAAAGCTTCTATCCATGGGTTAAAAAAAGTATGGGCGATAATAGCTAGATACACTAAGTGTATCTATATTTTTTGTAAGTATCCTTTTACTTCATCTTTTCATTTCATTTCATTTCTTCTCTCATTCTTCCTCTTATAATTTCTCCCAAGCTAGCCACTTCTAGAGAGAGAAAGGAAAGAGAGGTTTGGCCATATATATATAGAGAGAGGAATGCTAGTTTGTTAATGCATCCAAAGTTCATCACTTACTTTGGTAAATCAAGGAAGGTTGCCATTAAATCAAGGTATAACCTAACCTTCATCTTCATCTTCTACTTTGTTTTTTTTCTTTAGCTTGAGTTTTGTTGGGGTTATGAACAAATACTCAAGATACCCTAGTCCTACATATCATCATGTATAGAACAAAGTATCTTGAGTGTTAGATCAAAGGCTTAGAGGAAGAATATGAGCATATGTTCTCCAAGGGTGAAAACTCTTGTTTTCTTCCACTAAATCTTGTGTAACTCAAGTTTTCCAACTTAGATTTGTGATCCGTCGAAGGGGGGGTGCTAGATACATGAGTTATCTAGTAAACCCAAGTGATAGAACACAAATCTAGTAAGTTTTGAATCCTTTGG
This sequence comes from Panax notoginseng, assembly GCA_016801055.1. Lineage (NCBI taxonomy): Eukaryota > Viridiplantae > Streptophyta > Magnoliopsida > Apiales > Araliaceae > Panax > Panax notoginseng. Next base: position 165,876,584 of record CM029014.1, on the reverse strand, counting down.
AGCTGATTTCCCCAAAACAACTCACTTGGAATGTTAAGGGTTCAAAAACCCTAAAATAGTTTCTGTCCTATTTTTCTTGGGTCTGTTTCGGATAGTTTTATGTCCCTTAAAAATCTGGGAAAATTCACAGAGGTACCTTGAGAAGTTATCTACGTGTAGGAAAAAGAACGGACACGTTTCGAGTTACAGATTGTGCGTAATGGCTATTTCCGTAAAGGACTCCTAAAACTTTACCGTCGAATATCTCACTGTGTATACACTGGAAAATTCTGAAATTTTTACGGTAGGTTCATATGTGTTAGGAGAACATACCCTGAGAATTTCAGATTTTTCTGAGCAAAACTCAATTTATTAAAAATGAAGCAAGATCCGGGTGTTTTGGGAACTTTAAAAATAGTAGATCATTTTCTAAAATTCCAGAAAAATTTGGGGATCCTTGTAGGCTCATATTGTGTCAAAGTACAGAAGCTGAGAATTTTTGGAGTAAGTTTACTATTTTTCCTAAAAATGGTTAAGTTATAAATAAAAAGAAATAAATAGTTAAATGGTGTCTTTAATAAGAAAAAGGTGATTTTTATGCTTGAATACTCATAATATATCATAACATGACTATCTTAGAGCACTTTGGTAATTTATGATAATAAATATTATTTATGACCTTTTATGAATATTAAATAAGAGGTTTAATAAATGATGAACAATTAGAATAAATTATTTATTAATCCAATAAATTATTAAAATATTATTATGATATTAATAATATTAGAATATGATATTGATAAGTAAATAAAAATATTAAGAATAAAATTTCTTTAAAATATTATTAAATGGTTAATAATATTTGATTTAAGCATTGATAAATGATTAAAGTATTATTAAATAATTAATAATATTAGTAATGGAATAAGATATTATTAAATGATTAATAACATTAGTAAATGAATAAAATATTATTAAATAATTAATAATATTAAATGATTAATGATACTAAAGCATAAGTAAGATATTATTAAAGTAATAATATTAATTAAAATATTATTAAGAGGATTAATAATATTAGTAAGGTATTAAAATATTATTAAGATGTTAATAATATTAGTAAGCAAATGAAAATATTATTAGGGAACTAATAATACTAAGAGGTGAATTAAATATTATCACGATCAATAATATTATGTGGTTATAGTAACATTATCAATACATGATAATGTTTATAAGAACTAAATGTAATGCATAATATTTATGTGATTACATAATCTAATGTTATACTATGACTAATTGAAAGATTAACTATAGGTCTCTCAAAGGAAGATAATTTAACTGCATAGTGGATATAAATTAATTGCGTAGCCGTAATCTACAGACGAGGCAAGTGTCCTAACTCAAATTCGAGTTATTCTTTTCAAAGCATGTTAGTGAATAATTATTGATGATTATTCACATCTATATTGATTATTAAAATTCGCACTTTGTGCAATTGAATTCCTGTTCTATTATTATTGAACTGTGAATTAAATTAAAGTTCTTTCATTTATGAACTGTTTATGAGATAGATCTATGCTAATTGTATCAGCTAGATCAAGCATGTTTAAATTTGTTAAATCAAATGTGTTTTAAAAAGCTGTTCTTATTAAATTGATATGATAAGAACTCTTGACTGAGAAAAGGACGAATTTGATTAAGGCATGATATCAATGCCGGAATATTAAGTGTTTATGCATAAATCACGGGGTATGAAAGGCTGATCCCCTTGAATACTAAAACTTATTAAGAGGTCCAGTTTAAATTACTGAGAACCTTGGCAAATGTTCATGGTTATCTCAAAACCACTCAGTTCATGTTATTCAATTATTCGAATATTCAATTGTTGATTATTAATTAATGTTCCTTCACAACCTTATATTATTGTTGAACATTGAAAGCAAAACTTCTTTCTAGTCATGATATATCTCCCTTGTATATAAACTTGCTAAGCAAATTAGTTGCTTACCCTTGCTATATCATGACATTTATTTCAGCTAAGCCTGAAGGATCAAATACGAAGGACAAAGGCAAGGGCAAGATCCAGGAATAGTTTGGAATGAATATTAATTATTATTATCTAATGGAAGTTCTTATGTAAACCTTTTGTAATATGAATGGTGTGTTTAAGTTAAGGTTAAGAAGACCTTGGGACCATGCTATGGAAACTTTATTATAATGAACAATGTATGTTTATTATTTCGTAATAGTTATAGAATGCTTATGATGATGATAGATCGTGAGCACCGAATCTGAGGTTAGAGAACCTGGATTTGGGGGCGTCACACTAACACCCGTTGTTAAGGAAGGAGAACGATCACCTATCATATCTTTCAAATGCGGAGGGGAGGGGCACATCAGTCCAAACTACGCGATGCCGTCTAAAGCATGTTATAATTGTGGAAGAGAAGGTCATTTAGTTCGATTTTGTCGTTTACCAAAAACAAGTTTAGCCAAGATGGAGACACCAAAGGCCGTCCCAGAAAAGTCAAAACCGGTAGTGCAAGGGAGAGCGTTTGTTGTCACCTCCCAGAAAGCAAGGAACCCGAATGAGGTCATCACGGGTAAGCTTATCATAAACTCTAACGAAGTCTATACTTTATTTGATATCGGTTCTACCCATTCTTTTATTTCTCCTACTTGCGCTCATCGATTAAATTTGATTCCGGAGAAATTAGACTTTGACTTAGCCGTTGAAACTCCATTGGGAGAAACCTTCATTACATCCACGGTTTATAAGTCTTGTTTGGTTCAAGTTGGTACCCACACATTATCTGTCGATCTTATTTCATTAAAAATACTTGCATTTGACGTGATTCTAGGGATTGATTGGTTAACTACTCATCATGCAAAAATTGATTATTTTCGTAAGGTTGTTAGCTTTCATATTCCTAATCGACCTATTATGCGAATTCAAGCAACCAAACCATTAAAATCAATCGCTGTCATCTCAAGCCATAAAGTTATTCGTTTATTGAAAAACGGATGTCAAGCTTTCTTAGCTCATATCACAGATCTAAACAAAAATACGTCAGTTTTGAATGATATTTCTATTGTTAATAAATTCCGTGACGTATTCTCTGAAGAACTTCCTGGCCTACCCCCAGAGCGTGAAATTGAATTTTGTATCGACCTTGAACCCGGTACAAAACCCATTTCCAAAGCCCCATATCGAATGGCTCCTATTAAACTTCAGGAGTTAAAGATCCAACTGCAGGAACTGTTAGACATTGGCTTTATTCGTCCTAGTACTTCTCCTTGGGGTGCTCCTGTGCTATTCGTGAAGAAGAAAGATGGAAGTATGCGACTTTGTATTGATTATCGGGAGTTGAATCATGTCACCATCAAAAACAGGTACCCATTGCTACGTATTGATGACCTGTTTGACCAGTTGCAAGGAGCACAATTCTTTTCAAAGATCGATCTTCGTTCTGGATATCATCAGCTAAAGGTTAGAACTGAGGATATTCCAAAGACGGCTTTTAGAACTCGGTACGGGCATTATGAGTTCCTAGTCATGTCCTTTGGATTGACTAATGCTCTTGCTGCCTTCATGGATATGATGAACCGGGTATTCAAGGAATATTTGGATCACTTTGTGGTCGTCTTTATTGATGACATCCTTATTTATTCCAAAAGCCGTGAAGATCATGAGCAACACTTGAGGCTGGTACTCCAAAAGCTTCGTGAATACAAGCTTTATGCCAAGTTGAAGAAATGCGAGTTCTGGCTGGAGGAGGTAGCATTCCTTGGGCACGTAGTATCAAGTCGTGGAATATCGGTTGACCCGACAAAGATTGAAGCTATTCAAAGCTGGGAGCAACTTAAATCAGTGACCGAAGTACGTAGCTTTCTTGGTTTAGCTGGTTATTATCGGAGATTCGTGGAAGGATTATCTCGAATCGCTACTCCATTAACTCAGCTGACTCGGAAAGATACAAAGTTCGGTTGGAGCGAAGAATGTGAACAGAGTTTTCAAGAACTCAAGAGGAGACTCATTTCAGCACCTATTCTAACAATACCATCTGGCTCAGAGGGATTTGTCATCTACAGTGATGCTTCGAGCAAAGGCTTGGGATGCGTTCTCATGCAACATGGAAAAGTCATAGCCTATGCATCAAGACAACTCAAGGAATATGAGAGGAATTATCCTACTCATGATCTAGAATTGGCAGCTGTTGTCTTTGCACTTAAAATTTGGAGGCATTACTTGTATGGGGAGAAGGTGGAGATCTTTACGGATCATAAAAGTCTCAAATATTTCTTCACTCAAAAGGAACTCAACATGCGACAACGACGTTGGCTTGAACTGTTGAAAGATTATGATCATGTCATTCAATACCATCCTGGAAAAGCGAACGTGGTAGCTGACGCATTGAGTAGAAGATCATATGCAAGTATGAGTGCAATATTGTCAACACAAAAGCCCATTTTGTGTGACTTGCAAAGGATGGAGATAGAGTTAAAGACTCAAGGGACCCATGTGATGATGTCGAATATACGAGTAGAACCAACTTTAATCGATAAAGTTAAAGCTGCTCAAGCTACAGACCTGGAGCTGATGCGTACGAGGAAGATAGTGCAAGAAGGTTCTATGCTGGAAGCAAGAATCGATGAAGAAGGAATACTTCGAGTCAACTCCAGACTTTGTGTTCCTAACAACCCTGATTTAAAGTATGAAATCATGATGGAGGCGCACAACACACCGTTTACAATCCATCCTGGAAGTACCAAAATGTATCATGATCTTCGTCATACATTTTGGTGGAGCAATATGAAGAGAGAGATAGCGTTGTTTATCTCAAGGTGTCTAACTTGTCAACGAGTCAAAGCGGAGCATCAAGTACCAAAAGGTCCATTGCAACCACTTGAAATTCTAGAATGGAAGTGGGAGCACATTACCATGGATTTCGTTATCGGTCTTCCTAAGGTTTCTCAAGGTATAGATGAGATTTGGGTCATTGTTGATAGATTGACCAAGTCTGCTCATTTCTTACCGATACGAGAAACTTATACACTTGAACGTCTTGCTCGTATGTACATAAACGAGATTGTAAGACTACATGGTATGCCAGTATCCATAGTTTCTGATCGAGACCTAAGATTCACTTCACGATTTTGGGTTAGTTTACAAAAAGCTATGGGCACAGATTTACGATTTAGTTCGGCATATCATCCTCAGACGGACGGATAATCAGAGAGGACTATTCAAACTCTAGAAGATTTATTAAGACTCTGTGCCTTTGACTTCAAGGGAAGTTGGGACAAGTTCTTACCATTGGTGGAGTTTTCCTACAACAACAGTTATCAAGCAAGTATTGGCATGGCTCCATTCGAAGCATTGTATGGAAGAAAATGTCGTTCTCCAGTATGCTGGGATGAGGTAGGTGAAGCAACGTTGTTGGGACCAGAGTTGATACGTATGACTACAGAAAAGATTCAAACGATCCGACAACGTATAAAAACCTCACAAGATCGACAAAAGAGTTATGTTGATCTTCATCGAAAGGACGTGGAATTTGATATAGGAGATCATTTGTTCCTACGTGTTGCTCCATGGAAAGGAGTTACGAGATTTGGAAAAAGAGAAAAGCTTAATCCTCGATTCATCGGTCCATTTTTAATCCTCGATCGAGTAGGAACTGTGGCTTATAGACTCGCTTTACCGTCAAGTATGTCTCGTGTTCATAACGTTTTTCACATATCCATGTTACGTAAATATGTGGAAGACCCGAACCACATTATTGAGTTAGAACCGGACGAAATAGCGGAGGATTTGACGTATGAAGAAGTTCCTGTTCAAATCTTGGATAAGAAGGGACATATTCTACGCTCCAAGGTTATACCTCAAGTCAAAGTTTTGTGGAGAAACCACGATGTTGAGGAAATGACTTGGGAGTTAGAATCTTAAATGAAATCAAGGTATCCTTACCTCTTCGACATACCAGGTATGTACCCTAATTTCGAGGGCGAAATTTCATAAGAAGGGGAGGTTGTAAGACCCCAACTTTTATAAATAAAGATGAATTTTCTATAAATATCATTTTTGAATATTATGGAGTTAATTTGATATAATGTTATAGTTGTGGGTAATATTTATAAATTTTGCAAAGTACGTAAGTTGTTATATAATATTCGATTGGTCGGGGAATATTCGTTTTAACAGCGAATATTCGTTCAACGGCACAATCGTTGGTGGACCCCACAACGGAATTATTGTCGGATTGGGAAAACGACAAAAATATTTTATTAAAAATAACGGCGGAAGTTTTACCATTGATACTGTTGAACTACTCGGTAGTAAAAGTATAGTAATACGTGTAGTTGCATAGTAGCACACGGTATTGATTATTAATGCTTATGTGAGAAGTCACTCAGTTTGATTCAATTATTGTCAGTTAATAATATGAATTATTTAGCGATAATAACGTTTTGTTTTATTCGTATTATTAACGTAATAAAACAGAAATATCTTTTTATATAAAACAGAATACTTTATTAAAGTTATTTTATAAATAGAATATATTTTATTTTATTTAAAAGATTTTTCTTTAAATATGGACCGTCAGATTAAAGTAATCAATCTGGACCGTTCATGGATTAGTTACTATGCATTCTATTTTTCTATAAATAGCAGCTCATTCCTTCATTATTTCTTACGAATTTACTGAACTCTAGAGAGAGAAACTATAGAGAGAGAGAAGAAGAGTATTCTGCTACTTAACTACTTCCTTTTTACAGCTCTTCTTTAAAACGGTAAGGGGTGTTATTCTTTCTTATTCATGAAGAGAACTGTTGTTGTTCCATTTCTTATTATTCTGTTGGAATAACCTGTATACGCGGTCTACCCTATACTTGGTGACATTCTTCTATTATTCTGTTAGAACATCCTGTCTGTGTGTTTTACACCGGACCTGGTTCCGTCTTTATTATTATTCTATTGGAACATCCTGTCTGTGTGTTTTACACCGGACCTGGTTCCGCCTTTATTATTATTCTGTTGGAATATCCTATCTGTGCGTTTTACGCCGGACCTGGTTCCATTATTTATTATTCTGTCGGAATATCCTGTCTGTGCGTTTACGCTGGACCTGGTTCTATTATTTATTATTCTGTTGGAATAACCTGTCTGTGCGGTCTATCGCATGCATGGTGGTTTCTTTTGTTATTCCATTCTTTATTATACTCAGTTGGTTAAGTTTTGACTTCTATACTCCATGAAATTTGTGGAATATCCTTGATAGTTGTGTTTCATCCAGTATCTTTACAAGAAAATATTCTTCTAAGCATTCTTAAATTTTACTCCACAAAGCAGTATCATGTTGACAATTTGGATGTTGTTAATTCCTGGATAAATTAATTCCTGAACTTGTTTTATTGAATTCTTATATCATTGTCATTATCCTCATGTTTATAAAATGTTGAAAGTCATCTGTGGCCTGTAGTGCATAGATGGACTTGGTATGATTATGACCAGGGATTATTCGGTATAATCATGACCGTAATGTTACAAATGATGTGGTAAAAGTCCTCATTGGCCCGTAGTGCATTGATGGACAGTTGTTGGCATGATCATGACCATTAATGAATACACGAATATCATTGGCCGTAGTGCAGGGGTGATTCGATGATGTGGATTATTTTATTAAGTTGAGTCCCAGCGATCACAGTGTTGAAAAACCTTTTAAATCATAAAAGATAGTAGAGTTTATTTTCTACTTGACTCTTTTAATGGATAGCTTGTTCCGCTGTAGTTAAACTTGATGTCTATTATATTTTATCAGTTTAACATTGTTGAAGGCTAATGATAATTTATTCTGCATTATCTTAGTCATAATATTTCTTACTGGGCTAGTTGAGCTCACCCTTTCTTTCACTGTTCTCTTCAGGAAATGAGAACGTAGCCAGGGCAAGTCGGGGAACGGAGTGATGGTCCGCATAATAATATTAGTTAGTAGTCCTTACTATTCTATGTAACGGTGTGTTAACAAATGTAATGAGGACTTCTTTTGAGTATGAATACTCTCTAGAAGATAATATTTGTATTCAAACTCACAATTTATGTTTTGTCGTATTGTACACGACAGTTGTATTAGTAAGTTGTATTTGTACTTTGTACTATGTATCTGACGACCCAAGATGGGTGATGTATACCTAATTTTGGGGGCGTCACAGTTGGTATCAGAGCTTAGGGATATGATCCCTGGCTAAGATGTGAGAATAGAATTAGGAGGGGAGAGACGGGGAATTCCTTCGCTACTATGACCTACCTAAGTTTATTTGCATGGTATTTAATTGGTCGATCATAATATAAGGATAATATATGACATATCAATTAACTTTTATTTTGTGGCAGTATCTGAAAATGGCATCTGAGAATGTTGAGAATAGCAATGGAGCACAGGCGACTGTTGATTCACCACATATCAATAATCAGGATAATGTGCATCAGGAAGGTGACAATCCTCATGCAAACAACAACACTGACCAGATGATGAATGATGGAATGTTAAAAAACTTTATGCAGTTCATGCATCAACAGGCGAGAGCGGCTCCTGTCCAAAATATTGGTGGACACACTGAAAACTCTCGGACGGTCACCGCTAAACAGTTCAAGGAGCTGGGACCACCAGAGTTTAAGGGAGAGCCAAAACCACTTATAGCGGAAACATGGATAAAACAGATTACCAAGATATTTGATGTCTTGGGATGCTTCGAGGAGCAAAAGGTTCCCTTTGCCGCCTTTATGTTGCGAGGAGAGACAGATTACTGGTGGGAATCGATTAAGCGTACTCAACCTGCCGCACTGAAGATGTCTTGGGAGAAGTTCCAAGAGCTGTTCAATGACAAATACTTTCCCGAAAGTGTTCATCACATGAAGGAGGTGGAGTTCATCAAATTCGAGCAGAAAAATATGACCGTGTCGCAGTATGAGGCTAAATTTGCTGAGTTGTCCCGGTTTGCGTCCCACTTGGTGGATAATGAAGAGCGAATGACGCGAATGTTTTTGCGAGGTTCGAAACCTGAGATACGTTAACATCTCATTTCTCATAAACTGTGTTTGTTTTCAGATGTTGTTAATAGGGCTCAGTTAGTGGAGCGCGATAACGAGTCAACGCAACCAAAAGAGAGCAGTCGGCAAAATGATAATACTAGTGAGAGCAGTCATCGAAGCGGTGACAACAAGCGTGGAGGGAATCAACAGGCTAGAAATGGTAACCACTTCGATGGTAATCAGGGCCAAAACAATGATGGAAAGACGTCAGCACTAGCACCCGTTGTTAAGGAAGGAGAACGACCACCTATCATATGTTTCAAATGCGGAGGGGAGGGGCACATCAGTCCAAACTGCGCGATGCCGTCTAAAGCATGTTATAATTGTGGAAGAGAATGTCATTTAGCTCGATTTTATCGCTTACCAAAAACAAGTTCAGCCAAGATGGAGACACCAAAGGCCGTCCCCAAAAAGTCAAAATCGGTACATGTCGTGTGTTCATAACGTTTTTTTTTCACGTATCGATTTTACGTAAATATGTGGACTGCCCGAACAACATTATTAATTTAGAACCGGACGAGATAGCGGATGATTTAAGTTGTTTTAAAATATTCGTTTGGTCGGGGAATATTATTTTTTTCGGAGAATATTCGTACGACGACACAATCATTGGTGGACCCCACAATAGAAGTATAGTCGTAGTTAGAAAACGACAAAATTATCTTTCTATAAAAATAACGGCTGAGGTGTTACCGTTAAAATCGTTAAAACTGTTGAACTACCTGGTAGTAAAAGTACAGTAATACGCGTGGTTGCATAGTAGCACACGGTATTGATTATTGATGCATACGTGAGAAGTCACTCAGCTATACTCAATTATTGCTACAGTAATTGCTGCATCATATCTCTTAAATTATTGTCATAGTATCATCTGTATAATATGTTATATTATTAAATCAATAATTGAGACGTTGTGGTAAGTTTGGTTATTTTTATAGGGGGGCATATGTCATCGTCTAAGAGTCTCTTCGTCAATAGTAATTACCGTCGTCAATAGTAATTACCGTCGTCAATAGTATTTACCTTGGTCAATAGTATTTATCTTGGTCAATAGTAATTACCTTCGTCAATAGTATTTACCTTGGTCAATAGTAATTACTTTCGTCAATAGTAGTTGTCCCTTCAATATTACCAAGAGTCATTTGACCCTTCGTTAAGACCAAGAGTCATTTGACCCTTCGTTAAAACCAAGAGCCACCCTCAGTTTTTCTATAAATAGAGGCCTAGGGCTTCATTATTTTTCACGAATTCACTGAACTCTACAGAGAGAAACTATAGAGAGAGTGAAGAAGAGTATTCTGCTACTTAACTACTTCCTTTTTACAGCTCTTCTTTAAAACGGTAAGGGATATTATTCTTTTGTATTCAAGAAGAGAACTTCTGTTATTTCATTTCTTTATTATTCTGTTGGAATAACCTGTATATGCGGAATGCCCTATACTTGGTGACATTCTTCTATTATTCTGTTAGAACATCCTGTCTGTGTGTTTTACACCGGACCTGGTTCCGTTTTTATTATTATTCTGTTGGAACATCCAGTCTGTGTGTTTTACGCCGGACCTGGTTTCATTATTTATTTATCTGTCAGAATATCTTGTTTGTGCGTTTACGCCGGACCTGGTTCCATTATTTATTATTCTGTCGAAATATCCTGTCTGTGCGTTTACGCCGGACCTGGTTCCATTATTTATTATTCTGTCGGAATATCCTGTCTGTGCGTTTACGCCGGACCTGGTTTCATTATTTATTATTCTGTTGGAATAACCTGTCTGTGCGGTCTATCGCATGCCGGGTGATTTCTTTTGTTATTCCATTCTTTACTATACTCAGTTGGTTAAGTTTTAACTTCTATACTCTATGAAATTAGTGGAATATCCATGATAATTGCGGTTCATCCAGTATCTTTTCATGAAAATATTCTTCTAAGTATTCTTGAATTTTACTCCACAAAGCAGTATCATGTTGACAATTTGGACGTTGTTAATTCTTGGATAAATTAATTCTTGAACTTGTTTTATTGAATTCTTATATCATTGTCATCATCCTCATGTTTATAAAATGTTGAAAGTCATCTGTGGCCTGTAGTGCATAGATGGACTTGGTATGATTATGACCAGGGATTATTCGGTATAATCATGACTGTAATGTTACAAATGATGTGGTAAAAGTCCTCATTGGCCCGTAGTGCATTGATGGACAGTTGTTGGCATGATCATGACCATTAATGAATACACGAATATCCTTGACTGTAGTGCAGGGGTGATTCGATGATGTGGATTATTTTATTAAGCTGAGTCCCAGCGATCATAGTGTTGAAAAAACCTTTTAAATCATAAAAGATAGTAGAGTTTATTTTCTACTTGACTCTTTTAACGGATTGCTTGTTCCGCTGCAGTTAAACTTGATGTATATTATATTTTATCAGTTTAACATTGTTGAAGGCTAATGATAATTTATTCTGCATTATCTTAGTCATAATATTTCTTACTGGGCTAGTTGAGCTCACCCTTTCTTGCACTGTTCTCTTCAGGAAATGAGAACGTAGCTGGGGCAAGTCGGGGAATGGAGTGATGGTCCGAATGATAGTATTAGTTAGTAGTCCTCACTATTCTATGTAATGGTGTGTTAATAAATGTAATGAGGACTCCTTTTAAGTATGAATACTCTCTAGAAGATAATATTTGTATTCAAACTCACAGTTTATGTTTTGTCGTATTGTACACGACAGTTGTATTAGTAAGTTGTATTTGTATTCTGTACTTTGTATCTTACGACCCAAGATGGGTGATGTATACCTAATTTTAGGGGCGTCACAGTTGGTATCAGAGCTTAGGGATATGATCCCTGGCTAAGATGTGAGAATAAAACTAGGAGGGGAGAGACGGGGAATTCCTTCGCTAGTATGACCTACCTAAGTTTATTTGGTATTTAATTGGTTGGTCAGGGTATATTAATAATATGTGACATGTTAATTAACCTTTGTTTTGTGGCAGTATTTGAAAATGGCAGCTGAAAATGTCAACAATGGAGTGAATGAGACCGTGACACCTCTAATCACCAACCAAGATAATGTAATATCAGGCGAAGAAGAAATTAAAGATATCTACGTGGTAAGTGAAGAACTAATAGTTGCACCCGAGTTAGTGGCAGAGGTAGCAGCTAAGAGTGAGGAAGAAGAGGAAGAAGAGGAACCTGAGGAGAATTGGTTAGAAGAAGTTTATGATCAAAACTTAGAATTACAAAATCGTGTTCATGAGTTAGAAGAGCAGGCTGAAGAACGGCAGGCGGTCATGGAGCAAAGAGATGTAACGATTCAAAATTGTGTTACCCGATATGTGATGCTCAAACAAAATCACGCTTTGGCACAGTGTAAGATATTAAAGTTGGAATCTGAGAATTCAAATATCAAGGATCAGCTGAAAGAAGAAACAACTGAACGAGTGACAATGAAGGATGCGTGGGTAAAAGCCGCACGACGTGTTGATATTGTAGAAAGAGACGTCCAATCCAAAAAGGCTAAAATAGATGATATACATTTCTCTTTTTGGACAGCAATTGGGAGAACCCAACATCGAGTTTTGAATTACCCTGTACAGAGCAGTCAATCTGAACTCGATATGGATCGAGGATTGATGATTCAGATCATGAATCAGGAGTATGATGAAGCAGTTGAGGGTGGAATATGCCCTATATTAAAGTCAATTCCAATGACAGTGATGACACCAAATGCTACCCCAGACAAGTCAAAGCCGGGTAGTTCAAAGGAGAGCGGTTGTCATGACTTCCCAACAAGTGAGGAACCCAAATGAAGTTATCGCGGGTAAGCTAATCATAAACCCTTGCGAAGTTTGTACCTTATTCGATACTGGTTCTACCCACTCTTGTATCTCACCTAGTTGTGTTCAACGTTTAAACTTGGCTCTTAAAAAAAAGAATTTGACTTTTACTTATCTATTGAAACTCTGTTAGGAGGAACCTTCGTTAACTCCACTATTTATAAATCTTGTTTGATTCAAATCGACACTTTCACGTTACATGTTGATCTTATCTCTTTGAAAATACTTTCCTTTGATGTGATTTTTAGAAACGATTGGTTAACTACTCATCATACTTTTCGTAAGGTTGTTAGCTTTCATATTCCTAACCAATCTGTTATGCAAATTCAAAGTAACCAAACCACTAAAGTCAATCATTGTCATATCAAGCCATAAATAAAGAGCCCCGATCCTTTCACTGATGACTTCCTTGTGTGGAATGCACCGAAGCCAGACTTTCTGTAGGCGACGTCGTGAATGACGATGACAAGTTGATAGGTATCAATGTGACGTGCAATCCAAGTCTTGGATGAGGGTCACAGTTTTGAACGATATTTCTATTGTTAATAAATTTCTTGACGTATTCTTGAAGACTTCTTAGCCTACCCCAGAGCGTAAAATCGAATTTTGAATTGACCCCAGTACAAAACCCATTTCTTAAACCCTCAAATATTTCTTCAACTAAAATGAACGTAACATGCGCCAAAGACGTTGGCTCGAGCTGTTGAAGATTACGACCGTACCATTCAATATCATTGTGGAAGAACGAACGTGGTAGCTGACGTGTTGAGTACAAGATCGTATGTGTTTACGAGGGCGATGTTGTTAAAACAAAGACTCATTTCGTATAACTTACAAATGACGAAGATAGAGTTAAAGACTCGAGGGACCCATATGAAGATAACGAATATACGAGTAAAATCGACTTTAATCGATAACGTTAAAGCCGTTCAAGCTACACACCCGGAGCTGATGAATGTAAGAAGGTTCAAGAGGGCGTTATTCTAGAAGCAAGAATTGACAAAGGGAGGAAATCTCAACCCTCGATGTAATTGACCCATTTAAAATCCTCGATATAGTAGGAACTGTGGCTTATAGACTCGTTTTACCGCCAAGCATGTCGTGTGTTCATAACGTTTTTTTTTCACGTATCGATGTTACGTAAATATGTGGACAGCTCGAACAACATTATTAATTTAGAACCGGACGAGATAGCGGATGATTTAATGTTTGAGGAGATACGTGTTAAAATCTTAGATAAGAAGGATCATATTCGACGCTCAAAGGTTATACCTCAAGAGTTAGAATTTGAAGTGAAGTCAATGTATCCTCACCTGTTCGGCATACCGGGTATGTACGTAAATTTCGAGGGCAAAATTCCATATGGAGGGGAGATTGTGAGACCCCAGGTTTTATGAATAAATATTTAATTTTGTCGAAATAATTATGGTGTGGATTTGATATAATATTATAGTTGTGGGTATTATTTATAAATTTTGTAAAGTAAGCAAGTTCTTTTTATCGGAAAATATTCGTACGACGACACAATCATTGGTGGACCCCACAACAGAAGTATAGTCGTAGTTAGAAAACGATAAAATTATCTTTCTATAAAAATAACGGCTGAGCTGTTACCGTTAAAATCGTTAAAACTGTTAAACTACCCCGTAGTAAAAGTACAGTAATACGCGTGGTTGCATAGTAGCACACGGTATTGATTATTGATGCTTACGTGAGAAGTCACTCAGCTATACTCAATTATTGCTACAGTAATTGCTGCATCATATCTCTTAAATTATTGTCATAGTATCATCTGTATAATATGTTATATTATTAAATCAATAATTGAGACGTTGTGGTAAGTTTGATTATTTTTATAGGGGGCCATATGTCATCATCTAAGAGTCTCTTCGTCAATAGTAATTACCGTCGTCAATAGTAATTACCGTTGTCAATAGTATTTACCTTGGTCCATAGTATTTACCTTGGTCAATAGTAATTACCTTCGTCAATAGTATTTACCTTGGTCAATAGTAATTACTTTCGTCAATAGTAGTTGTCCCTTCAATATTACCAATAGTCATTTGACCCTTCGTTAAGACCAAGAGTCATTTGACCCTTCGTTAAGACCAAGAGCCACCCTCAGTTTTTCTATAAATAGAGGCCTAGGGCTTCATTATTTTTCACGAATTCACTGAACTCTACAGAGAGAAACTATAGAGAGAGAGAAAAAGAGTATTCTGCTACTTAACTACTTCCTTTTTACAGCTCTTCTTTAAAACGGTAAGGGATATTATTCTTTTGTATTCAAGAAGAGAACTTCTGTTATTCCATTTCTTTATTATTCTGTTGGAATAACCTGTATATGCGGAATACCCTATACTTGGTGACATTCTTCTATTATTCTGTTGGAACATCCTGTCTGTGTGTTTTACACCGGACCTAGTTCCATTTTTATTATTATTCTGTTGGAACATACTGTCTGTGTGTTTTACGTCGGACCTGGTTCCATTATTTATTATTCTGTCGGAATATCCTGTCTGTGCGTTTACGCCGGACCTGGTTCCATTATTTATTATTCTGTCGGAATATCATGTCTGTGCGTTTACGCCGGACCTGGTTCCATTATTTATTATTCTGTTGGAATAACCTGTCTGTGCGGTCTATCCCATGCCGGGTGATTTCTTTTGTTATTCCATTCTTTACTATACTCAGTTGGTTAAATTTTAACTTCTATACTCTATGAAATTAGTGGAATATCCATGATAATTGCGGTTCATCCAGTATCTTTTCATGAAAATATTCTTCTAAGTATTCTTGAATTTTACTCCACAAAGCAGTATCATGTTGACAATTTGGACGTTGTTAATTCTTGGATAAATTAATTCTTGAACTTGTTTTATTGAATTCTTATATCATTGTCATCATCCTCATGTTTATAAAATGTTGAAAGTCATCTGTGGCCTGTAGTGCATAGATGGACTTGGTATGATTATGACCAGGGATTATTCGGTATAATCATGACCGTAATGTTACAAATGATGTGGTAAAAGTCCTCATTGGCCCGTAGTGCATTGATGGACAGTTGTTGGCATGATCATGACCATTAATGAATACACGAATATCCTTGGTCGTAGTGCAGGGGTGATTCGATGATGTGGATTATTTTATTAAGCTGAGTCCCAGCGATCAGAGTGTTGAAAAAACCTTTTAAATCATAAAAGATAGTAGAGTTTATTTTCTACTTGACTCTTTTAACGGATTGCTTGTTCCGCTGCAGTTAAACTTGATGTCTATTATATTTTATCAGTTTAACATTGTTGAAGGCTAATGATAATTTATTCTGCATTGTCTTAGTCATAATATTTCTTACTGGGCTAGTTGAGCTCACCCTTTCTTTCATTGTTCTCTTCAGGAAATGAGAACGTAGCTGGGGCAAGTCGGGGAACGAAGTGATGGTCCTAGATGGTGCATTAGTAGTCCTCACTATTATGTGAAATAGTGTGATAATAATTGTAATAAGGACTCCATTGAGTTTATATAATTTATAGATGATAATATTTGTAATCAAATTCACAGCATATGTTTTGTCGTATTATACACGACTGTTGTATAATTAAGTTGTATTTGAATTTTGTACCATGTAAGTGGCGACCCAAGATGGGTGATGTATACCTGATTTTGGGGGCGTCACAAGTAGAAAATAAACTCTACTATCTATTATGATTTAAAAAGTTTTTCAACACTGTGATCGCTGGGACTCAACTTAATAAAATAATCCACATCATCGAATCACCCCTGCACTACGGCCAAGGATATTCGTGTATTCATTAATGGTCATGATCATGCCAACAACTGTCCATCAATGCACTACGAGCCAATGAGGACTTTTACCACATCATTTGTAACATTACGGTCATGATTATACCGAAAAATCCCTGGTCATAATCATACCAAGTCCATCTATGCACTACAGGCCACAGATGACTTTCAACATTTTATAAACATGAGGATAATGACAATGATATAAGAATTCAATAAAACAAGTTCAAGAATTAATTTATCTAGGAATTAACAACGTCCAAATTGTCAACATGATACTGCTTTGTGGAGTAAAATTTAAGAATGCTTAGAAGAATATTTTCTTGAAAAGATACTGGATGAAACGCAACTATCAAGGATATTGCACAAATTTCATGGAGTATAGAAGTCAAAACTTAACCATCTGAGTATAATAAAGAATGGAATAACAAAAGAAACCACCATGCATGCGATAGACCGCACAGACAGGTTATTCCAATAGAATAAAAAATAATGAAACCAAGTCCGGCGTAAACGCACAGACAGGATATTCCGACAGAATAATAAATAATGGAACCAGGTCCGGCGTAAAACGCACAGACAGGATATTCCAACAGAATAATAATAAAGACAGAACCAGGTCCGGTGTAAAACACACAGACAGGATGTTCCAACAGAATAATAATAAAGACGAAACCAGGTCCGGTGTAAAACACACAGACAGGATGTTCCAACAGAATGATAATAAAGACGGAACCAGGTCCGGTGTAAAACACACAGACAGGATGTTCCAACAGAATAATAGAAGAATGTCACCAAGTATAGGGTAGACCGCGTATACAGGTTATTCCAACAGAATAATAAGAAATGGAACAACAACAGTTCTCTTCATGAATAAGAAAGAATAACACCCCTTACCGTTTTAAAGAAGAGCTGGAAAAAGGAAGTAGTTAAGTAGCAGAATACTCTTCTTCTCTCTCTCTATAGTTTCTCTTTATAGTTTCTCTCTCTAGAGTTCAGTGAATTCGTAAGAAATAATGAAGGAATGAGATGCTATTTATAGAAAAATAGAATGCATAGTAACTAATCCATGAACGGTCCAGATTGATTACTTTAATCTGACGGTCCATATTTAAAGAAAAATCTTTTAAATAAAATAAAATATATTCTATTTATAAAGTAACTTTAATAAAGTAT
Source organism: Panax notoginseng (assembly GCA_016801055.1). Classification (NCBI taxonomy): domain Eukaryota; kingdom Viridiplantae; phylum Streptophyta; class Magnoliopsida; order Apiales; family Araliaceae; genus Panax; species Panax notoginseng. The sequence goes on along the minus strand of CM029014.1, from coordinate 165,858,695 downwards.
TTTGTTTTATATGAAAAGATATTTTTGTTTTATTACGTTAATAATACGAATAAAACAAAACGTCATTATCGCTAAATAATTCATATTATTGACTGACAATAATTGAATCAAACTGAGTGACTTCTCACATAAGCATTAATAATCAATACCGTGTGCTACTATGCAACCACACGTATTACTGTATTTTTACTACCGAGTAGTTCAACAGCATCAATGGTAAAACTTCCGCCGTTATTTTTAATAAAATATTTTTGTCGTTTTCTCAATCCGACAATAATTTCGTTGTGGGGTCCACCAATGATTGTGCCGTTGAACGAATATTCCCTATTAAAATGAATATTCCCCGACCAATCGAATATTATATAACAACTTGCGTACTTTGCAAAATTTAAAAATATTACCCACAACTATAACATTATATTAAATTCATTCCATAATATTTAAAAATGATATTTATAGAAAAATCATCTTTATTAAAAAAAATTTGGGGTCTTACAACCTCCCCTTCTTATGAAATTTCGCCCTAGAAATTAGAGTACGTACCCGGTATGTCGAAGAGGTAAGGATACCTTGATTTCATTTCAGATTCTAACTCCCAAGTCATTTCCTCAACATCGTGGTTTCTCCACAAAACTTTGACTTGAGGTATAACCTTGGAGCGTAGAATATGTTCCTTCTTATCCAAGATTTGAACAGGAACTTCTTCATACGTCAAATCCTCCGCTATTTCGTCCGGTTCTAACTCAATAATGTGGTTCGGGTCTTCCACATATTTGCGTAACATGGATATGTGAAAAATGTTATGAACACGAGACATACATGGCGGTAAAGCGAGTCTATAAGCCACAGTTCCTACTCGATCGAGGATTAAAAATGAACCGATGAATCGAGGATTGAGCTTTCCTCTTTTTCCAAATCTCGTAACTCCTTTCCATGGAGCAACACGTAAGAACACATGATCTCCTATATCAAATTCCACGTCCTTTCGATGAAGATCAACATAACTCTTTTGTCGATCTTGTGAGGTTTTTATACGTTGTCGGATCGTTTGAATCTTTTCTATAGTAATACGTACCAACTCCGGTCCCAACAACGTTGCTTCACCTATCTCATCCCAGCATACTGGAGAACGACATTTTCTTCCATACAATGCTTCGAATGGAGCCATGCCAATACTTGCTTGATAACTGTTGTTGTAGGAAAACTCTACCAATGGTAAGAACTTGTCCTAACTTCCCTTGAAGTCAAAGACACAGAGTCTTAATAAATCATCTAGAGTTTGAATAGTCATCTCTGATTGTCCGTCCGTCTGAGGATGATATGCCGAACTAAATCATAAATCTGTGCCCATAGCTTTTTGTAAACTAACCCAAAATTGTGAAGTGAATCTTAGGTCTCGATCAAAAACTATGGATACTTGCATACCATGCAGTCTTACAATCTCGTTTATGTACATACGAGCAAGACGTTCAAGTGTATAAGTTTCTCGTATCGGTAAGAAATGAGCAGACTTGGTCAATCTATCAACAATGACCCAAATCGCATCTATACCTTGAGAAACCTTAGGAAGACCGGTAACGAAATCCATGGTAATGTGCTCCCACTTCCATTCTGGAATTTCAAATGGTTGCAATGGACCTTTTGGTACTTGATGCTCCGCTTTGACTCGTTGACAAGTTAGACACCTTGAGATAAACAACGCTATCTCTCTCTTCATATTGCTCCACCAAAATGTATGACAAAGATCATGATACATTTTGGTACTTCCAGGATGGATTGCAAACGGTGTGTTTTGCACTTCCATCATGATTTCATACTTTAAATCAGGGTTGTTAGGAATCATTAGCCTTCAACAGTGTCAAACTGATAAAATATAGTAAACATCAAGTTTAACTGCAGCGGAACATGCAATCCATTAGAAGAGTCAAGTAGCAAATAAAATCTACTATCTTCTATGATTTAAAAGGTTTTTCAACACTGTTATCGCTGAGACTCAGCTTAATAAATAATCCACATCATCGAATCACCCCTGCACTACGGCCAAAGATATTCTTTAGTATCACAACCACAATTATCCATGCACTACAGCCAAGAATAATTGTGTATTCATTAATGGTCATGATCATGCCAATAACTGTCCATCAATGCACTACGAGCCAATGAGGACTTTTACCACATCATTTGTAACATTACGGTCATGATTACACCGAATAATCCCTGGTCATAATCATACCAAGTCCATCTATGCACTACAGGCCACACATGACTTTCAACAGAATATAAACATGAGGATGATGATAATGATATAAGAATTCAATAAAACAAGTTCAAGAATTAATTTATCTAGGAATTAATAACGTCCAAATTGTCAACATGATACTGCTTTGTGGAGTAAACTTCAAGACTGATCAGGAGAATATTTTCATGAATAGATACTAGATGAAGCGCAAATGTCAAGGATATTCCACTAATTTCACGGAGTATAGAAGTCAAAGTTTTAATCAACTGAGTATAATAAAGAATGGAATAACAAAAGAAATCACCATACATGCGATAGACCGCACAGACAGGTTATTCTTAACAGAATAATAATAATGGAACCAGGTCCGGCGTAAACGCACAGACAGGATATTCCGAAATAATAATAAATAATGGAACAAGGTCCGGCGTAAACGCACAGACAGGATATTCCGACAGAATAATAAAGAACAGTATAATAAATAATGGAACTAGGTCCGGTGTAAAACACACAGAATTCTGACAGAATAATAATAAAGACGGAACCAGGTTCGGTGTAAAACACACAAACAGGATATTCCAACAGAATAATAAAAGAATATCACCAAGTATAGGGTAGACCGCGTATACTGGTTATTCCAATAGAATAATAAAGAATGGAATAACAGAAGTTCTCTTCATGAATATAAAAGAAATAATATTCCCTACCATAAAAGAACTGGATATTGGAAAAGTGAAGTAGCAGAATACTTTTATTCTCTCTCTCTTATTCTCTCTATACTTTCTATCTCTATAGCTTGAATGAATTCGTGAAAAATAATGAAGCCCTGGGCCTCTATTTATAGAAAAACTGAGGGTGGCTCTTGGTCTTAACGAAGGGTCAAATGACTCTTGGTCTTAACGAAGGGTCAAATGACTCTTGGTAATATTGAAGGGACAACTACTATTGACGAAAGTAATTACTATTGACCAAGGTAAATACTATTGACGAAGGTAATTACTATTGACCAAGGTAAATAGTATTGACGAAGGTAATTACTATTGACCAAGGTAATTACTATTGACCAAGGTAAATACTATTGACGACGGTAATTACTATTGACGAAGAGACTCTTAGATGATGACATATGGGCCCCCTATAAAAAATAACCAAACTTACCACAATGTCTCAATTATTGATTTAATAATATAACATATTATACAGATGATACTATGACAATAATTTAAGAGATATGATGCAGCAATTACTGTAGCAATAATTGAGTATAGCTGAGTGACTTCTCACGTAAGCATCAATAATCAATACAGTGTGCTACTATACAACCACGCGTATTACTGTACTTTTACTACCGGGTAGTTCAACAGTTTTAATGATTTTAACGGTAACACCTCAGCCGTTATTTTTATAGAAAGATAATTTTATCGTTTTCTAACTACGACTATACTTCTGTTGTGGGGTCCACCAATGATTGTGTCGTCGTACGAATATTTCCCGATAAAAAGAATATTTTCTGACCAAAAGAATATTTTATAACAACTTGCTTACTTTGCAAAATTTATAAATAATACCCACAACTATAATATTATATCAAATCCACACCATAATATTCAAAAAATTATTTCGAGAAAATTAAATATTTATTCATAAAATCTAGGGTCTCACAATCTCCCCTCCTTATGGAATTTTGCCCTCGAAATTTACGTACATACCTGGTATGCCGAACAGGTGAGGATACATTGACTTCACTTCAAATTCTAACTCTTGAGGTATAACCTTTGAGCGTCGAATATGATCCTTCTTATCCAAGATTTTAACACGTATCTCCTCAAACATTAAATCATCCGCTATCTCGTCCGGTTCTAAATTAATAATGTTGTTCGGGCCATCCACATATTTACGTAACATCGATACGTGAAAAAAAAATGTTATGAACACACGACATGCTTGGCGGTAAAACGAGTCTATAAGCCACAGTTCCTACTCGATCAAGGATTTTAAATGGGCCAATTACATCGAGGGTTGAGATTTCCTCCCTTTGTCAATTCGTGCTTCTAGAATAACGCCATCTTGAACCTTCTTCTTCACATTTATCAGCTCCGGGTGTGTAGCTTGAACGACTTTAACGTTATCTATTAAAGTCAATTTTACTCGTATATTCGTTATCTTCATATGGGTCCCTCGAGTCTTTAACTCTATCTTCGTCATTTGTAAGTTATACGAAATGAGTCTTTGTTTTAACAACATCGCACTCGTAAACACATACGATCTTCTACTCAACACGTCAGCTACCACGTTCCTTCTTCCACAATGATATTGAATAGTACGGTCGTAATCTTCAACAGCTCGAGCCAACGTCTTTGGCGCATGTTACGTTCGCTTTAGTTGAAGAAAAATTTAACGATTTTAGAAATGGGTTTTGTACTGGGGTCAATACAAAAAATCAATTTCACGCTCTAGGGGTAGGCTAAGAAGTCTTCAAGAATACGTCAGGAAATTTATTAACAACAGAAATATCATTAAAAACTATGACTCTCGTCCAAGACTTGAATAGCACGTCACATTGATACCTATTAACTTGTCACCGTTATTCACAACGTTGCCGTCAGAAAGTCTGGCTTCGGTGTATTCCACACAAGAAAGTCACAAGATAAAGGCTCAGGGCTCTTTACTTATGGCTTGATATAACAATGATTGACTTTAGTGGTTTGGTTACTTGAATTCGCATAACAGGTTGGTTAGGAATATGAAAGTTAACCACCTTACGAGAAGCATGATGAGTAGTTAACCAATCGATTTCTAAAATCACATCAAAGGCAAGCATTTTCAAAGAGATAAGATTGACAGGTAACGTGAAAGTGTTGATTTGAACAAGATTTATAAATAGTGGAGGTAACGAAGGTTTCTCCCAACGGAGTTTCAATAGATAAATCAAAGTCTAACTTCTCCAGAGTTAAGTACAAACATTGAACACAACTAGGTGAAATAAAAGAGTGAGTAGAACCGGTATCTAACACGATATAGACTTCGCAAGAGTTTATGACTAACATACCCGTGATAATTTTATTCAGGTTCCTCGTCACGAAAAAAACCCTCTCTCTTAAACTACTGGTTTTGGCTTGTCTGGGACATCCTTTGGTGCCTCCATCCTAGCTGAACTTGTCTTTGGTGAACGACAAAATCGGCCTAGGTGACCTTCTCTTCCACAATTATAACATGCCTTGGACGGCATCGTGCAGTTTGGACTAATATGTCCCTCTCTTCCGCATTTGAAACATATGATAGGTGGTCGTTCTCCATCCTTAACAACAGTTGCTGGTGCTGACGTCTTTCCATCATTGTTAAATTTTCGCTTCTTAAAATGTCCATTTTTATTGTTCTGGCCATGATTACCATCGAAGTGGTTACCATTTTTGGCCTGTTGATTCCCTCCACGCTTGTTGTCACCGCTTCGATGACTGCTCTCACTAGTATTATCATTTTGACGGCTGCTCTCTTTTGGTTGCGTTGACTCGTTATCGCGCTCCACCAACTGAGCCCTATTTACAACATCTGAATACAAACACAGTTTATGAGAAATAAGATGTTGACGTATCTCCGACTTCAAACCTCTTAAAAATATTCGTGTCATTCTCTCTTCATTATCCACCAAGTGGGACGCAAATCGGGACAACTCGGCAAACTTGGCTTCGTACTGCGACACGGTCATGTTGTTTTGCTCCAACTTGATAAATTCCACCTCCTTCATGTGACGAATGCTTTCAGGAAAGTACTTGTCATTGAACTTCTCTTGGAACTTCTCCCAAGACATCTTGAGTGCGTCAGGCTGGGTACGTTTTACAGATTTCCACCAGTAATCTGCCTCTTCACGTAACATAAAGGCGGCAAAGGGAACCTTTTGCTCCTCGGAACATCCCAAGACATCAAATATCTTGGTAATCTGCTTTATCCATGGTTCCGCTATAAGTGGTTTTGGCTCTCCCTTAAACTTTGGTGGTCCCAACTCCTTGAACTGTTTAGCGATGACCGTCCGAGAGTTATTTTGTTGTTGCATGAATTGCATAAAGCCTCTGACCATCTCATCATTCACCATTTCATCGGTGTTATTATTTTCATGAGGATTATTGTCCTCTGGTTGCACATTACCCTGAGCATTAATCGTTGGTGATTCAATGGTCTCATGTGCTTCATTGATTATCTCAACATTTTCGGATGCCATTTGCAAATACTGCAACAAAACAAGGGTTAATTAACATATAACATATTATCCATATACTTTGACCGACCAATTAAATACCAAATAAACTTAGGTAGGTCATACTGGTAGGTCATACTAGCGAAGGAATTCCCCGTCTCTCCCCTCCTAGTTCTATTCTCACATCTTAGCCAGGGATCATATCCCTAAGCTCTGATACCAACTTGAACCAACTGTGACGCCCCCAAAAGTAGGTATACATCACCCATCTTGGGTCGCCACTTACATGGTACAAAACTCAAATACAACTTACTAATACAACTGTCGTGTACAATACGAAAAAATATAGCTGTGAGTTTGAATACAATTATTGTCTACTAGAAATTATACAAACTCAAAAGGAGTCCTCAATACAATTATTGTCACACTATTTCACAGAATAGTGAGGACTACTAATACTATCATCTGGTCTATCACTCCGTTCCCTGACTCGCAAAAACATTCGCGTCATTCACTCTTCATTATCCACCAAGTGGGACGCAAACCGGGACAAGTCAGCAAATTTAGCCTCATACTGCGACACGGACATATTATTCTGCTCCAATTTGATGAACTCCACCTCCTTCATGTGACGAACACTTTCGGGAAAGTATTTGTCATTGAACAGCTCTTGGAACTTCTCCCAAGACATCTTCAGTGCGGCAGGTTGAGTACGCTTAATCGATTCCCACCAGTAATCTGCCTCTCCTCGCAACATAAAGGCGGCAAAGGGAACCTTTTGCTCCTCGGAGCATCCCAAGACATCAAATATCTTGGTAATCTATTTTATCCATGTTTCCGCTATAAGTGGTTTTGGCTCTCCCTTAAACTCTGGTGGTCCCAGCTCCTTGAACTGTTTAGCGGTGACCGTCTGAGAGTTTTCAGTGTTTCCACCTATATTTTGGACAGGAGCCGCTCTCGCCTGTTGTTGCATGAACTGCATAAAGTTTCTGAACATTTCATCATTCATCATCTGGTCAGTGTTGTTGTTTGCTTGAGGATTGTCACCTTCCTGATGCACATTATCCTGATTATTGATATGTGGTGAATCAACAGTCGCCTGTGCTCCAATGCTATTCTCAACATTCTCAGATGCCATTTTCAGATACTGCCACAAAATAAAAGTTAATTGATATGTCATATATTATCCTTATATTATGACCGACCAATTAAATACCATGCAAATAAACTTAGGTAGGTCATACTAGCAAAGGAATTCCTCGTCTCTCCCCTCCTAGTTCTATTCTCACATCTTAGCCAGGGATCATATCCCTAAGCTCTGATACCAACTGTGATGCCCCCAAAATTAGGTATACATCACCCATCTTGGGTCGTCAGATACATAGTGCAAAATATAAATACAACTTACTAATACAACTGTCGTGTACAATACGACAAAATATAAACTGTGAGTTTGAATACAAATATTATCTTCTAGAGAGTACTCATACTCAAAAGGAGTCCTCATTACATTTATTAACACACCGTTACATAGAATAGTGAGGACTACTAACTAATATTATCATTCGGACCATCACTTCGTTCCCCGACTTGCCCAGGCTAAGTTCTCATTTCCTGAAGAGAACAGTGAAAGAAAGGGTGAGCTCAACTAGCCTAGTGAGAAATATTATGACTAAGATAATGCAGAATAAATTATCATTAGCCTTCAACAATGTTAAACTGATAAAATATAATAGACATCAAGTTTAACTGCAGCGGAACAAGCAATCCATTAAAAGAGTCAAGTAGAAAATAAACTCTACTATCTTTTATGATTTAAAAGGTTTTTCAACACTGTGATCGCTGGGACTCAACTTAATAAAATAATCCACATCATCGAATTACCCCTGCACTACGGCCAAGGATATTCGTGTATTCATTAATGGTCATGATCATGCCAATAACTGTCCATCAATGCACTACGGGCCAATGAGGATTTTTACCACATCATTTGTAACATTACGGTCATGATTATACCGAATAATACCTGGTCATAATCATACCAAGTCCATTTATGCACTACAGGCCACAGATGACTTTTAACATTTTATAAACATTAGGATAATGACAATGATATAAGAATTCAATAAAACAAGTTCAAGAATTAATTTATCCAGGAATTAACAACGTCCAAATTGACAACATGATACTGCTTTGTGGAGTAAAATTTAAGAATGCTTAGAAGAATATTTTCTAGAAAAGATACTAGATGAAACGCAACTATCAAGGATATTCCATAAATTTCATGGAGTATAGAAGTCAAAACTTAACCAACTGAGTATAATAAAGAATGGAATAACAAAAGAAATCAGCATGCATACGATAGACCGCACAGACAGGTTATTCCAACAGAATAATAAATAATGGAACCTGATCCGGCGTAAACGCACAGACAGAATATTCCGACAGAATAATAAATAATGGAACCAGGTCCGGCGTAAAACGCACAGACAGGATATTCCAACAGAATAATAATAAAGACGGAACCAGGTCCGGTGTAAAACACACAGACAGGATGTTCTAACAGAATAAAAATAAAGACGGAACCAGGTCCGGTGTAAAACACACAGACAGGATGTTCCAACAGAATAATAATAAAGACGGAACCAGGTCCGGTGTAAAACACACAGACAGGATGTTCCAACAGAATAAAAGAAGAATGTCACCAAGTATAGGGTAGACCGCGTATACAGGTTATTCCAACAGAATAATAAGAAATGGAACAACAACAGTTCTCTTCATGAATAAGAAAGAATAACACCCCTTACCGTTTTAAAGAAGAGCTGTAAAAAGGAAGTAGTTAAGTAGCAGAATACTCTTCTTCTCTCTCTCTATAGTTTCTCTTTATAGTTTCTCTCTCTAGAGTTCAGTGAATTCGTAAGAAATAATGAAGGAATGAGATGCTATTTATAGAAAAATAGAATGCATAGTAACTAATCCATGAACGGTCCAGATTGATTACTTTAATCTGACGGTCCATATTTAAAGAAAAATCTTTTAAATAAAATAAAATATATTCTATTTATAAAATACCTTTAATAAAGTATTCTATTTTATATAAAAAGATGTTTCTATTTTATTACGTTAATAATACGAATAAAACAAAACGTCATTATCGCTAAATAATTCATATTATTAACTGACAATAATTGAATCAAACTGAGTGACTTCTCACATAAGCATTAATAATCAATACCGTGTGCTACTATGCAACCACACGTATTACTGTACTTTTACTACCGAGTAGTTCAACAGTATCAATGGTAAAACTTCCGCCGTTATTTTTAATAAAATATTTTTTTCGTTTTCTCAATCCGACAATAATTCCGTTGTGGGGTCCACCAATGATTGTGCCGTTGAACGAATATTCCCTGTTAAAACGAATATTCCCCGAACAATCGAATATTATATAACAACTTGCGTACTTTGCAAAATTTATAAATATTACCCACAACTATAACATTATATCAAATTAACTCCATAATATTCAAAAATGATATTTATAGAAAATTCATCTTTATTTATAAAAGTTGGGGTCTTACAACCTCCCCTTCTTATGAAATTTCGTCCTCGAAATTAGGGTACATACCTGGTATGTCGAAGAGGTAAGGATACCTTGATTTCATTTCAGATTCTAACTCCCAAGTCATTTCCTCAACATCGTGGTTTCTCCACAAAACTTTGACTTGAGGTATAACCTTGGAGCGTAGAATATGTTCCTTCTTATCCAAGATTTGAACATGAACTTCTTCATACGTCAAATCCTCCACTATTTCGTCCGGTTCTAACTCAATAATGTGGTTCGGGTCTTCCACATATTTGCATAACATGGATATGTGAAAAATGTTATAAACACGAGACATACTTGGCGGTAAAGCGAGTCTATAAGCCACAGTTCCTACTCGATCGAGGATTAAAAATAAACCGATGAATCGAGGATTGAGCTTTCCTCTTTTTCCAAATCTCGTAACTCCTTTCCATGGAGCAACACGTAAGAACACGTGATCTCCTATATTAAATTCCACGTCCTTTCGATAAACATAACTCTTTTGTCGATCTTGTGAGGTTTTTATACGTTGTCGGATCGTTTGAATCTTTTCTGTAGTCATACGTACCAACTCCGGTCCCAACAACGTTGCTTCACCTACCTCATCCCAGCATACTGGAGAACGACATTTTCTTCCATACAATGCTTCGAATGGAGCCATGCCAATACTTGCTTGATAACTGTTGTTGTAGGAAAACTCCACCAATGGTAAGAACTTGTCCCAACTTCCCTTGAAGTCAAAGACACAGAGTCTTAATAAATCTTCTAGAGTTTGAATAGTCCTCTCTGATTGTCCGTCCGTCTGAGGATGATATGCCGAACTAAATCGTAAATCTGTGCACATAGCTTTTTGTAAACTAACCCAAAATCGTGAAGTGAATCTTAGCTCTCGATCAGAAACTATGGATACTGGCATACCATGCAGTCTTACAATCTCATTTATGTACATACGAGCAAGGCGTTCAAGTGTACAAGTTTCTCGTATCGGTAAGAAATGAGCAGACTTGGTCAATCTATCAACAATGACCCAAATCGCATCTATACCTTGAGAAACCTTAGGAAGACCGGTAACGAAATCCATGGTAATGTGCTCCCACTTCCATTCTGGAATTTCAAGTGGTTGTAATGGACCTTTTGGTACTTGATGCTCCGCTTTGACTCGTTGACAAGTTAGACACCTTGAGATAAACAACAATATCTCTCTCTTCATATTGCTCCACCAAAATATATGACGAAGATCATGATACATTTTGGTACTTCTAGGATGGATTGCAAACGGTGTGTTGTGCGCCTCCATCATAATTTTATACTTTAAATCAGGGTTGTTAGGAACACAAAGTCTGGAGTTGACTCGATGTATTCCTTCTTCATCGATTCTTGCTTCCGGCATAGATCCTTCTTGCACTTTCTTCCTCATACGCATCAGCTCCAGGTCAGTAGCTTGAGCAGCTTTAACTTTATCGATTAAAGTTGGTTCTACTCGTATATTCGCCATCATCACATGGGTCCCTGGAGTCTTTAACTCTATCTCCATCCTTTGCAAGTCACACAAAATGGGCTTTTGTGTTGACAATATTGCACTCGTACTTGCATATGATCTTCTACTCAATGCGTCAGCTACCACGTTCGCTTCCATAATTATAACATGCTTTAGACCGCATCGCGCAGTTTGGACTGATGTGCCCCTCCCCTCTGCATTTGAAACATATGATAGGTGGTCGTTCTCCTTCCTTAACAACGGGTGCGGGTGCTGACGTCTTTTCATCATTGTTGAATCTCCTCTTCTTAAAATGACCATTCTTATAGTTTTGGCCCTGATTACCACCGAAGTGGTTACCATTTCTGGCCTGTTGATTCCCTCCACGCTTGTTGTCACCGCTTCGATGACTGCTCTCACTGGTATTATAATTTTGTCGACTGCTCTCTTTTGGTTGCGTTGACTCGTTATCGCGCTCCACTAACTGAGCCCTATTAACAACATCTGAATACAAACATAGTTTATGAGAAATAAGATGTTGACGTATCTCAGGTTTCAAACCTCGCAAAAACATGCGCGTCATTCGCTCTTCATTATCCACCAAGTGGGATGCAAACCGGGACAACTCAGCAAATTTAGCCTCATACTACGACACGGTCATATTATTCTGCTCCAATTTGATGAACTCCGCCTCCTTCATGTGACAAACACTTTCGGAAAAGTATTTGTCATTGAACAGCTCTTGGAACTTTTCCCAAGACATCTTCAGTGCGGCAGGTTGAGTACGCTTAATCGATTCCCACCAGTAATCTGCCTCTCCTCGCAACATAAAGGCGGCAAAGGGAACCTTTTGCTCCTCGGAACATCTCAAGACATCAAATATCTTGGTAATCTGCTTTATCCACGTTTCTGCTATAAGTGGTTTTGGCTCTCCCTTAAACTCTGGTGGTCCCAACTCCTTGAACTATTTAGCGGTGACCGTCCGAGAGTTTTCAGTGTTTCCGCCTATATTTTGGACAGGAACTGCTCTCACCTGCTGTTGCATGAACTGCATAAAGTTTCTGAACATTCCATCATTCATCATCTGGTCAGTGTTGTTGTTTGCATGAGGATTGTGACCTTCTTGATGCACATTACCCTGATTATTGATATGTGGTGAATCAACAGTCGCCTGTGCTCCATTGCTATTCTCAACATTCTCAGATGCCATTTTCAGATACTGCCATAAAATAAAAGTTAATTGATATGTCATATATTATCCTTATAATATGACCGACCAATCAAGTAATCAATCTGGACCGTTCATGGATTAGTTACTATGCATTCTATTTTTCTATAAATAGCAGCTCATTCCTTCATTATTTCTTCCGAATTCACTGAACTCTAGAGAGAGAAACTATAGAGAGAAACTATAGAGAGAGAGAAGAAGAGTATTCTGCTACTTAACTACTTCCTTTTTACAGCTCTTCTTTAAAACGGTAAGGGGTGTTATTCTTTCTTATTCATGAAGAGAACTGTTGTTGTTCCATTTCTTATTATTCTGTTGGAATAACCTGTATACGCGGTCTATCCTATACTTAGTGACATTCTTTGTTATTCCATTGGAACATCCTATCTGTGCTATACGCCGGACCTGGTTCCGTCTTTATTATTCTGTCTTTATTTTCAGTTGGAACATCCTGTTTGTGCTTTACGCCGGACCTGGTTTCGTCTTTATTATTATTTTGTTGGAATATCCTGTCTGTGCGTTTTACGCCGGACATGATTCTATTATTTATTATTCTGTTGGAATAACCTGTCTGTGCGGTCTATCGCATGCATGGTAATTTCTTTTGTTATTCCATTCTTTACTATACTCAGTTGGTTAAGTTTTAACTTCTATACTCCATGAAATTAGTGGAATATCCTTGATAATTGCGGTTCATCCAGTATCTTTTAATGAAAATATTCTTCTAAGCATTCTTAAATTTTACTCCACAAAGCAGTATCATGTTGACAATTTGGACGTTGTTAATTCCTGGATAAATTAATTCTTGAACTTGTTTTATTGAATTCTTATATCATTGTCATTATCCTCATGTTTATAAAATGTTGAAAGTCATCTGTGGCCTGTAGTGCATAGATGGACTTGGTATGATTATGACCAGGGATTATTCGGTATAATCATGACCGTAATGTTACAAATGATGTGGTAAAAGTCCTCATTGGCCCGTAGTGCATTGATGGACAGTTGTTGGCATGATCATGACCATTAATGAATGCATGAATATCCTTAGCCGTAGTGCAGGGGTGATTTGATGATGTGGATTATTTTATTAAGTTGAGTCCCAGCGATCACAGTGTTGAAAAACCTTTTAAATCATAAAAGATAGTAGAGTTTATTTTCTACTTGACTCTTTTAATGGATTGCTTATTCTGGTGCAGTTAAACTTGATGTCTATTATATTTTATCAGTTTAACATTGTTGAAGGCTAATGATAATTTATTCTGCATTATCTTAGTCATAATATTTCTCTTCAGGAAATGAGAACGTAGCCGGGGCAAGTCGAGGAACGGAGTGATGGTCTGAATGATAATATTAGTTAGTAGTCCTCACTATTCTATGTAACGGTGTGTTAATAAATGTAATGAGAACTCCTTTTGAGTATGAATACTCTCTAGAAGATAAAATTTGTATTCAAACTCACAGTTTACGTTTTGTCGTATTGTACACGACAGTTGTATTAGTAAGTTGTATTTGTATTTTGTACTATGTATCTGACGACCCAAGATGGGTGATGTATACCTAATTTTGGGGGCGTCACAGTTGGTATCAGAGCTTAGGGATATGATCCCTGGCTAAGATGTGAGAATAGAACTAGGAGGGGAGAGACGGGGAATTCCTTCGCTAGTATGACCTACCTAAGTTTATTTGCATGGTATTTAATTGCTCGGTCATAATATAAGGATAATATATGACATATCAATTAACTTTTATTTTGTGGGAGTATCTGAGAATGGCATCTGAGAATGTTGAGAATAGCAATGGAGCACAGGCGACTGTTGATTCACCACATATCAATAATCAGGATAATGTGCATCAGGAAGGTGACAATCCTCATGCAAACAACAACACTGACCAGATGATGAATGATGGAATGTTCAGAAACTTTATGCAGTTCATGCAACAACAGGCGAGAGCGGCTCCTGTCCAAAATATAGGTGGAAACACTGAAAACTCTCGGACGGTCACCGCTAAACAGTTCAAGGAGCTGGGACCACCAGAGTTTAACGGAGAGCCAAAACCACTTATAGCGAAAACATGGATAAAATAGATTACCAAGATATTTGATGTCTTGGGATGCTCCGAGGAGCAAAAGGTTCCCTTTGCCGCCTTTATGTTGCGAGGAGAGGCAGATTACTGGTGGGAATCGATTAAGCGTACTCAACCTGCCGCACTGAAGATGTCTTGGGAGAAGTTCCAAGAGCTGTTCAATGACAAATACTTTCCTGAAAGTGTTCGTCACATGAAGGAGGTGGAGTTCATCAAATTGGAGCAGAATAATATGACCGTGTCGCAGTATGAGGCTAAATTTGCTGAGTTGTCTCGGTTTGCGTCCCACTTGGTGGATAATGAAGAGCGAATGACGCGAATATTTTTGCGAGGTTTGAAACCTGAGATACGTCAACATCTTATTTCTCATAAACTATGTTTGTATTCAGATGTTGTTAATAGGGCTCAGTTAGTGGAGCGCGATAACGAGTCAACGCAACCAAAAGAGAGCAGTCGACAAAATTATAATACCAGTGAGAGCAGTCATCGAAGCGGTGACAACAAGAGTGGAGGGAATCAACAGGCCAGAAATGGTAACCACTTCGGTGGTAATCAGGGCCAAAACAATAAGAATGGTCATTTCAAGAAGAGGAGATTCAACAATGATGGAAAGACGTCAGCACCAGCACCCGTTGTTAAGGAAGGAGAACGACCGCCTATCATATGTTTCAAATGCGAAGGGGAGGGGCACATCAGTCCAAACTGCGCGATGTCGTCTAAAGCATGTTATAATTGTGGAAGAGAAGGTCATTTAGCTCGATTTTGTCGTTTACCAAAAACAAGTTCAGCCAAGATGGAGACACCAAAGGCCGTCCCAGAAAAGTCAAAACCGGTAGTGCAAGGGAGAGCGTTTGTTGTGACCTCCCAGAAAGCAAGGAACCCGAATGAGGTCATCACGGGTAAGCTTATCATAAACTCTAACGAAGTCTATACTTTATTTGATATTGGTTCTACCCATTCTTTTATTTCTCCTACTTGAGCTCATGATTAAATTTGATTCCGGAGAAATTAGACTTTAACTTAGGTGTTGAAACTCCATTGGGAGAAACCTTCATTACATCCACGGTTTATAAGTCTTGTTTGGTTCAAGTTGGTACCCACACATTACCTGCCGATCTTATTTCATTAAAAATACTTGCATTTGATGTGATTCTAGGGATTGATTGGTTAACTACTCATCATGCAAAAATTGATTGTTTTCGTAAGGTTGTTAGCTTTCATATTCCTAATCGACCATTTATGCGAATTCAAGCAACCAAACCATTAAAATCAATCGCTGTCATCTCAAGCCATAAAGCTATTCATTTATTGAAAAATGGATGTCAAGCTTTCTTAGCTCATGTCACGGATCTAAACAAAAATACGTCAGTTTTGAATGATATTTCTATTGTTAATAAATTCCCTGACGTATTCCCTGAAGAACTTCCTGGCCTACCCCCCGAGCGTGAAATTGAATTTTGTATCGACCTTGAACCCGGTACAAAACTCATTTCCAAAGCCCCATATCGAATGGCTCCTATTGAACTTCAGGAGTTAAAGATCCAACTGCAGGAATTGTTAGACATTGGCTTTATTCGTCCTAGTACTTCTCCTTGGGGTGCTCCTGTGCTATTCGTGAAGAAGAAAGATGGAAGTATGCGACTTTGTATTGATTATCGGGAGTTGAATCATATCACCATCAAAAATAGGTACCCATTGCCACGTATTGATGACCTGTTTGACCAGTTGCAAGGAGCACAATTCTTTTCAAAGATCGATCTTCGTTCTTGATATCATCAGCTGAAGGTTAGAGCTGAGGATATTCCAAAGACGGCTTTTAGAACTCGGTACGGGAATTATGAGTTCCTAGTCATGTCCTTTGGATTAACTAATGCTCCTGCTGCCTTCATGGATATGATGAACCGGGTATTCAAGGAATATTTGGATCACTTTGTGGTCGTCTTTATTAATGACATCCTTATTTATTCCAAAAGCCGTGAAGATCATGAGCAACACTTGAGACTGGTACTCTAAAAGCTTCGTGAATACAAGCTTTATGCCAAGTTGAAGAAATGCGAGTTCTGGCTGGAGGAGGTAGCATTCCTTGGGAACGTAGTATCAAGTCGTGGAATATCGGTTGACCCGGCAAAGATTGAAGCTATTCAAAGCTGGGAGCAACCTAAATCAGTGACCGAAGTACGTAGCTTTCTTGGTTTAGCTGGTTATTATCAGAGATTCGTGGAAGGATTTTCTCGAATCGCTACTCCATTAACTCAGCTGACTCGGAAAGATACAAAGTTCGGTTGGAGCGAAGAATGTGAGCAGAGTTTTTAAGAACTCAAGAGGAGACTCATTTCAGCACCTGTTCTAACAATACCATCTGGCTCGGAGGGATTTGTCATCTACAGTAATGCTTCGAGCAAAGGCTTGGGATGCGTTCTCATGCAACATGGAAAAGTAATAGCATATGCATCAAGACAACTCAAGAAATATGAGAGGAATTATCCTACTCATGATCTAGAATTGGCAGTTGTTATCATTGCACTTAAAATTTGTAGGCATTACTTATATAGGGAGAAGGTGGAGATCTTTACTGATCATAAAAGCCTCAAATATTTCTTCACTCAAAAGGAACTCAACATGCGACAACGACGTTGGCTTGAACTGTTGAAAGATTATGATCATACCATTCAATACCATCCTGGAAAAGCGAACGTGGTAGCTGACGCATTGAGTAGAATTGGCAGCTGTTATCTTTGCACTTAAAATTTGTAGGCATTACTTGTATGGGGAGAAGGTGGAGATCTTTACTGATCATAAAAGCCTCAAATATTTCTTCACTCAAAAGGAACTCAACATGCGACAACGACGTTGGCTTGAACTGTTGAAAGATTATGATTATACCATTCAATACCATCCTGGAAAAGCGAACGTTGTAGCTGACACATTGATTGGTTAACTACTCATCATGCAAAAATTGATTGTTTTCGTAAGGTTGTTAGCTTTTATATTCCTAATCGACCTATTATGCGAATTCAAGCAACCAAACCATTAAAATCAATCGCTGTCATCTCAAGCCATAAAGCTATTCATTTATTGAAAAATGGATGTCAAGCTTTCTTAGCTCATGTCACGGATCTAAACAAAAATACGTCAGTTTTGAATGATATTTCTATTTTTAATAAATTTCCTGACGTATTCCCTGAAGAACTTCCTGGCCTACCCCCCGAGCGTGAAATTGAATTTTGTATCGACCTTGAACCCGGTACAAAACCCATTTCCAAAGCCCCATATCGAATGGCTCCTATTAAACTTCAGGAGTTAAAGATCCAACTGCAGGAATTGTTAGACATTGGCTTTATTCGTCCTAGTACTTCTCCTTGGGGTGCTCCTGTGCTATTCGTGAAGAAGAAAGATGGAAGTATGCGACTTTGTATTGATTATCGGGAGTTGAATCATGTCACCATCAAAAACAGGTACCCATTGTCACGTATTGATGACCTGTTTGACCAGTTCCAAGGAGCACAATTCTTTTCAAAGATCGATCTTCGTTCTTGATATCATCAGCTGAAGGTTAGAGCTGAGGATATTCCAAAGACGGCTTTTAGAACTCGGTACGGGAATTATGAGTTCCTAGTCATGTCCTTTGGATTGACTAATGCTCCTGCTGCCTTCATGGATATGATGAACCGGGTATTCAAGGAATATTTGGATCACTTTGTGGTCGTCTTTATTGATGACATCCTTATTTATTCCAAAAGCCGTGAAGATCATGAGCAACACTTGAGACTGGTACTCTAAAAGCTTCGTGAATACAAGCTTTATGCCAAGTTGAAGAAATGCGAGTTCTGGCTGGAGGAGGTAGCATTCCTTGGGAACGTAGTATCAAGTCGTGAAATATCGGTTGACCCGGCAAAGATTGAAGCTATTCAAAGCTGGGAGCAACCTAAATCAGTGACCGAAGTACGTAGCTTTCTTGGTTTAGCTGGTTATTATCGGAGATTCGTGGAAGGATTTTCTCGAATCGCTACTCCATTAACTCAGCTGACTCGGAAAGATACAAAGTTCGGTTGGAGCGAAGAATGTGAGCAGAGTTTTCAAGAACTCAAGAGGAGACTCATTTCAGCACCTGTTCTTACAATACCATCTGGCTCGGAGGGATTTGTCATCTACAGTGATGCTTCGAGCAAAGGCTTGGGATGCGTTCTCATGCAACATGGAAAAGTCATAGCCTATGCATCAAGACAACTCAAGGAATATGAGAGGAATTATCGTACTCGTGATCTAGAATTGGCAGCTGTTATCTTTGCACTTAAAATTTGTAGGCATTACTTGTATGGGGAGAAGGTGGAGATCTTTACTGATCATAAAAGCCTCAAATATTTCTTCACTCAAAAGGAACTCAACATGCGACAACGACGTTGGCTTGAACTGTTGAAAGATTATGATCATACCATTCAATACCATTCTGGAAAAGCGAACGTGGTAGCTGACGCATTGAGTATAAGATCATATGCAAGTACGAGTGCAATATTGTCAACACAAAGGCCCATTTTGTGTGACTTACAAAGGATGGAGATAGAGTTAAAGACTCCAGGGACCCATGTGATGATGGCGAATATAAAAGTAGAACCAGCTTTAATCGATAGAGTTAAAGCTGCTCAAGCTGCAGACTTGAAGCTGATGCGTATGAGGAAGAAAGTGCAAGAAGGTGCTATGCCGGAAGCAATAATCGATGAAGAAGGAATACTTCGAGTCAACTCCAGACTTTGTGTTCCTAACAACCCTGATTTAAAGTATGAAATCATGATGGAGGCGCACAACACACCGTTTGTAATCCATCCTGGAAGTACCAAAATGTATCATGATCTTCGTCATACATTTTGGTGGAGCAATATGAAGAGAGAGATAGCGTTGTTTATCTCAAGGTGTCTAACTTGTCAACGAGTCAAAGCGGAGCATCAAGTACCAAAAGGTCCATTACAACCACTTGAAATTCCAGAATGGAAGTGGGAGCACATTACCATGGATTTCATTACCGGTCTTCCTAAGGTTTCTCAAGGTATAGATGCGATTTGGGTCATTATTGATAGATTGACCAAGTCTGCTCATTTCTTACCGATACGAGAAACTTATACACTTCAACGTCTTGCTCGTATGTACATAAATGAGATTGTAAGACTACATGGTATGCTAGTATCTATAGTTTCTGATCGAGACCTAAGATTCACTTCACGATTTTGGGTTAGTCTACAAAAAGCTATGGGCACAGATTTACGATTTAGTTCGGTATATCATCCTCAGACGGACGGACAATCAGATAGGACTATTCAAACTCTAGAAGATTTATTAAGACTCTGTGTCTTTGACTTCAAGAGAAGTTGGGACAAGTTCTTACCACTGGTGGAGTTTTTCTACAACAACAGTTATCAAGCAAGTATTGGCATGGCTCCATTCGAAGCATTGTATGGAAGAAAATGTCGTTCTCCAGTATGCTGGGATGAGGTAGGTGAAGCAACATTGTTGGGACCGGAGTTGGTACGTATGACTACAGAAAAGATTCAAATGATCCGACAACGTATAAAAACCTCACAAGATCGACAAAAGAGTTATGTTGATCTTCATCGAAAGGACGTGGAATTTGATATAGGAGATCATGTGTTCTTACGTGTTACTCCATGGAAAGGAGTTACGAGATTTGGAAAAAGAGGAAAGCTCAATCATCGATTCATCGGTCCATTTTTAATCCTCGATCGAGTAGGAACTGTGGCTTATAGACTCGCTTTACCGCCAAGTATGTCTCGTGTTCATAACGTTTTTCACATATCCGTGTTACGCAAATATGTGGAAGACCCGAACCACATTATTGAGTTAGAACCGGACCAAATAGCAGAGAATTTGACGTATGAAGAAGTTCCTGTTCAAATCTTGGATAAGAAGGAACATATTCTACGCTCCAAGGTTATACCTCAAGTCAAAGTTTTGTGGAGAAACCACGATGTTGAGGAAATGACTTGGGAGTTAGAATCTAAAATGAAATCAAGGTATCCTTACCTCTTCGACATACCAGGTATGTACCCTAATTTCGAGGGCGAAATTTCATAAGAAGGGGAGGTTGTAAGACCCCAACTTTTATAAATAAAGATGAATTTTCTATAAATATCATTTTTGAATAATATGGAGTTAATTTGATATAATGTTATAGTTGTGGGTAATATTTATAAATTTTTGCAAAGTACGCAAGTTGTTATATAATATTCGATTAGTCGGAGAATATTCGTTTTAACAGAGAATATTCGTTCAACGGCACAATCATTGGTAGACCCCACAACGGAATTATTGTCGGATTGAGAAAACCACAAAAATATTTTATTAAAAATAACGGCGGAAGTTTTACCATTGATACTGTTGAACTACTCGGTAGTAAAAGTACAGTAATATGTGTGGTTGCATAGTAGCACACGGTATTGATTATTAATGCTTATGTGAGAAGTCACTCAGTTTGATTCAATTATTGTCAGTTAATAATATGAATTATTTAGCGATAATGACGTTTTGTTTTATTCGTATTATTAACGTAATAAAACAGAAACATCTTTTTATATAAAACAGAATACTTTATTAAAGTTATTCTATAAATAGAATATATTTTATTTAAAAGATTTTTCTTTAAATATGGACCGTCAGATTAAAGTAATCAATCTGGACCGTTCATGGATTAGTTATTATGCATTCTATTTTTCTATAAATAGCAGCTCATTCCTTCATTATTTCTTACGAATTCACTGAACTCTAGAGAGAGAAACTGTAGAGAGAGAGAAGAAGAGTATTCTGCTACTTAACTACTTCCTTTTACAGCTCTTCTTTAAAACGGTAAGGGATATTATTCTTTTGTATTCAAGAAGAGAACTTCTGTTATTCCATTTCTTTATTATTCTGTTGGAATAACCTGTATATGCGGAATACCCTATACTTGGTGACATTCTTCTATTATTCTGTCTTTGTTATTCCGTTGGAACATCCTATCTGTGTGTTTTACACCGGACCTGGTTCCGTCTTTATTATTATTCTGTTGGAACATCCTGTCTGTGTGTTTTACATCGGACCTGGTTCCGTCTTTATTATTATTCTATTGGAACATCATGTCTGTGTGTTTTATACCGGACCTGGTTTCGTCTTTATTATTATTCTGTTAGAATATCCTATCTGTGTGTTTTACGCCGGACCTGTTTTCATTATTTATTATTCTGTCGGAATATCCTGTCTGTGCGTTTACGCCGGACCTGGTTCCATTATTTATTATTCTGTTGGAATAACCTGTCTGTGCGGTCTATCGCATGCATGGTGGTTTCTTTTATTATTCCATTCTTTATTATACTCAGTTGGTTAAGTTTTGACTTCTATACTCCATGAAATTTGTGAAATATCCTTGATAGTTGCGTTTCATCCAGTATCTTTTCAAGAAAATATTCTTCTAAGCATTCTTAAATTTTACTCCACAGAGCAGTATCATGTTGACAATTTGGACGTTGTTAATTCCTGGATAAATTAATTCTTGAACTTGTTTTATTGAATTCTTATATCATTGTCATTATCCTCATGTTTATAAAATGTTGAAAGTCATCTGTGGCCTGTAGTGCATAGATGGACTTGGTATGATTATGACCAGGGATTATTCGGTATAATCATGACCGTAATGTTACAAATGATGTGGTAAAAGTCCTCATTGGCCCGTGGTACATTGATGGACAGTTGTTGGCATGATTATGACCATTAATGAATACACGAATATCCTTGGCCGTAGTGCAGGGGTGATTCGATGATGTGGATTATTTTATTAAGTTGAGTCCCAGCGATCACAGTGTTGAAAAACCTTTTAAATCATAAAAGATAGTAGAGTTTATTTTCTACTTGACTCTTTTAATGGATTGCTTGTTCCGCTGCAGTTAAACTTGATGTCTATTATATTTTATCAGTTTAACATTGTTGAAGGCTAATGATAATTTATTCTGCATTATCTTAGTCATAATATTTCTTACTGGGCTAGTTGAGCTCACCCTTTCTTTCACTGTTCTCTTCAGGAAATGAGAACGTTGCCGGGGCAAGTCGGGGAACGAAGTGATGGTCCGAATGATAATATTAGTTAGTAGTCCTCACTATTCTATGTAACGGTGTGTTAATAAATGTAATGAGGACTCCTTTTGAGTATGAATACTCTCTAGAAGATAATATTTGTATTCAAACTCACAGTTTATGTTTTTGAAGATTACGACCGTACCATTCAATATCATTGTGGAAGAACGAACGTGGTAGCTGACGTGTTGAGTAGAAGATCGTATGTGTTTACGAGTGCGATGTTGTTAAAACAAAGACTCATTTATTTTGGTAAATGGTTAAATCGATAAAAGGTTAAAGTTAAGGGTGATATGTGATTTTTTTTTAAAGTAAACAAGTTGTCATAAAATTCATGGTCACTATTCACTCTAATATTGTTCACTCGTGTATTTGGGACACTTTTTGTGTCGGAGTACTATTCACAAGTTACTATTCACGGGGAATATTCTTTTTGTCAGGAAATATTCGTACGACGGTACAATCATTGGTGGACCCCACAACAGAATTATTATAGGATTGAGAAAACGACAAAAATATTTTATGAAAATAACGGCAAAAGTTTTACCGTTGATACTGTTGAACTACTCGGTAGAAAAAGTACAGTAATACGTGTAGTTGCATAGTAGCACACGGTATTGATTATTAATGCTTATGTAAGAAATCACTCAGTTTGATTCAATTATTGTCAATTAATAATCTGAATTATTTAGCGATAATGAAGTTTTGTTTTATTCGTATTATTAACGTAATAAAACAGAAACATCTTTTTATATAAAACAGAATACTTTATTAAAGTTATTCTATAAATAGAATATATTATATTTTATTATACATAGTGTTGCATAGTGTTTGCATAGTAAAAATCTTTTTATATAAATAGAATATATTATATTTTATTTAAAAGATTTTTCTTTAAATATGGACCGTCAGATTAAAGTAAATCAATCTGGACCGTTCATAGATTAGTTACTATGCATTCTATTTTCCTATAAATAGAAGTTCATTCCTTCATTATTTCCTTACGAATTCACTAAAACTCTAGAGAGAGAAACTATAGAGAGAATTCTTTTTCTATAATCTTGAGAGTATTTCTTTAGAGTTTAAGAAAGCTTTGAGCGTAGTACAAGTTTTCTTCGAGTATATCCTCGCCCTACTAGTCGGAATACTTTTCTTTCAAAGGTAGAGAATATTATTTGTTGTACTCATAAGGGGTGTTATTCTTTCTTATTCATGAAGAGAACTTCTGTTATTTCATTTTTTATTATTCTGTTGGAATAACCTGTATGCGCGGTTTACCCTATATTTGGTTGAATGACCTGTATATGCGGTTTACCCAATACTTGGTGATCTTCTTTTATTATTCCGCATTTACGATTCTGTCGGAATATCCTGTCGGTGTGAATTTCACCTGACCTGGTTCCATCATTTATTATTTCGTATTTACGATTCTGTCGGAATATCCTGTCGGTGTGAATTTCACCTGACCCGGTTCCATCATTTATTATTCTGTATTTACGATTCTATCGGAATATCCTGTCAGTGCATTTTACGTCGGACCTGGTTCCATCATTTATCATTCCGTATTTATTATTCTGTTGGGAATAACCTGTTTGTGCGGTCTCTATCGCATGCATGGTGAATCCTTCTGTTATTCCATTCTTTATTATTCTGTTGGAATAACATGTCTATGTGGATTGCCACATGCATGGTGAATGATCCTTTGTATTCATTCCTTATTAAATTGTGAAAATGATCTGTTTACGTTGATTATGATGAAAGTCATAATAAAAGTATTGGACTGATGAAAATCATGGGTATATGAAGTATTAGTAAGTGTTATGATGTGTTATGTTGGTTATTATGTGAAAACAAGAAAGTTTCTTAGAAATCACAAAGGGTAAAAAAATCAGATTTTGGTAAAAACGTAACATAAAATTCAATTGATCATATCTCCTATTATATTTTGAATTTTTGAGTGTGGTCAAGTCCTAGAGTTAGATCTATGAGTTTTATAACTTATCCAAGTGGAATTACTAGAAAAGGTATTGTAGATTTTCGTGTAGACTGATTTTAGCAAAGGAGTCAAAACTGTAAAATGGCCAAAAAGCTGCTGCCACATTTTTGTGAGGGCTGTTTCGGCCACTTAATTAGTAAGAAAAATTCAGGCCTTTTGGGACATGAAATTATATGTTATAAAGAACATCGTGTCCAAAAATGAGCTCATTCCGACTTAAAATGAGCAAGTTATGACCATTTCAATATTTAGGTTTTTCTGACGAAAAACGCTATAACCGGAGTTCTATAACTCCGATGATCATGAAATTTAAACTGGGAGCTCACGTTAACATGTGTAAGATCCTGCCAAGATTTGGGGATTTATGGAGTTAAACTTGAGGTAGCTAATTTCTTAAGGAATTAATTAGAAATTAATTTTTGAAAAATAGTAAATGAATTTTAAAAATTTCGAGAAAAATATATTTTCAGTATGGGACTATATTATGCTAAATCTCAGAAAAGAAATATTTTTAGAACTGATTTGGTATTTTTTATGAAAATGATCTAGTTATGAGTAAATGAGTTAAATATGTTATGTGAAGTAACAAAGTTAGAAGATAGGATTTTATGACTTAGAAATCCTATATAAGGTATATGTAGATTGTTGATAAGGAATTTGATCATTGGTGATGAAATATTATGAGTATGACATGTTTGAATGATTAAATGTATTATTTGGTAAAGTGTAAACAACTGAAATAAATTGTTTATAAGTTTAAGAACTGATTAAAAAATTGTTATGATATTAATAATATTAGATTATGAATTTATTATGTGATTGATAATATTTGGATAAAGTTAATGTCTGTAACATTTATCCTTATTTTAGTTTGATTAATGCTTATATCATTGTCATCATCCTCATGCTTATATATATGGTGATGAAAGTTATCGTTGGCTTACGTGTAGAGATGGACAAGAGATTATTCGGTATAGTCATGACCATTGATAATTTAATGAATATCCTTGGCCCGTAGTGCAGGGATTATTCGATGATGTAGATTATTTTATTAAGCTGAGTCCCAACGATAACAGTGTTGAAAAACCTTTTAAATCATAGAAGATAGTAGATTTTATTTTTTTTCTTGACTCTTTTAATGGATTGCTTGTTCCGCTGCAGTTAAACTTGATGTTCGTTATATTTTATCAGTTTAACACTGTTGAAGGCTAATGATAATTTATTCTGCATTATCTTAGTCATAATATTTCTTACTGGCTAGTTGAGCTCGCCCTTTTTTTCACTGTTCTCTTCAGGAAATGAGAATATAGTTGGGACGAGTGAGGAAACGGAGTGATGGACCAGATGATAGTATTAGTAGTCCTCACTATTCTATTAAATAGTGTGACGATAATTGTAATGAGGACTCCTTTTGAGTTTGTATAATCTCTTGTAGAAAATAATTGTATTCAAACTTATAGTTATGTTTTGTCGTATTGTACACGACAGTTGTATTGGTAGGTTGTATTTGAATTCTGTACCATGAAAGTGGCGACCCAAGATGGGTGACATATACCTAATTTTGGAGGCGTCTCTGGGGGTAGGCCAGGAAGTTCTTCAGGGAATACGTCAAGGAATTTATTAACAATAGAAATATGTGGAATATCCTTGATAGTTGCGTTTCATCCAGTATCTTTTCAAGAAAATATTCTTCTAAGCATTCTTAAATTTTACTCCACAAAACAGTATCATGTTGACAATTTGGACGTTGTTAATTCCTGGATAAATTAATTCTTGAACTTGTTTTATTGAATTCTTATATCATTGTCATTATCCTCATGTTTATAAAATGTTGAAAGTCATCTGTGGCCTGTAGTGCATAGATGGACTTGGTATGATTATGACCAGGGATTATTCGGTATAATCATGCCGTAATGTTACAAATGATGTGGTAAAAGTCCTCATTGGCCCGTGGTGCATTGATGGACAGTTGTTGGCATGATCATGACCATTAATGAATACACGAATATCCTTGGCCGTAGTGCAGGGGTGATTCGATGATGTGGATTATTTTATTAAGTTGAGTCCCAGCGATCACAGTGTTGAAAAACCTTTTAAATCATAAAAGATAGTAGAGTTTATTTTCTACTTGACTCTTTTAATGGATTGCTTGTTCCGCTGCAGTTAAACTTGATGTCTATTATATTTTATCAGTTTAACATTGTTGAAGGCTAATGATAATTTATTCTGCATTATCTTAGTCATAATATTTCTTACTGGGCTAGTTGAGCTCACCCTTTCTTTCACTGTTCTCTTCAGGAAATGAGAACGTTGCCGGGGCAAGTCGGGGAACGAAGTGATGGTCCGAATGATAATATTAGTTAGTAGTCCTCACTATTCTATGTAACGGTGTGTTAATAAATGTAATGAGGACTCCTTTTGAGTATGAATACTCTCTAGAAGATAATATTTGTATTCACTCACAGTTTATGTTTTGTCGTATTGTACACGACAGTTGTATTAGTAAGTTGTATTTGTATTTTGTTAAAACACACAGACAGGATGTTCCAACAGAATAATAGAAGAATGTCACCAAGTATAGGGTAGACCGCGTATACAGGTTATTCCAACAGAATAATAAGAAATGACGTACAGTTTTGTCAGCTGATCGAGATTAAATTTAATATTTATTAGCAAAAAGTGTGCTGATTTCGTTAATCTATCCGCTATATCCCATATCGCATCGTATCCTTTCAGAGTCGTTGGAAGACCTACCACAAAATCCATTGTGATATGCTCCCACTTCCATTCCGATATTTCCAACGGTTGAAGTTATCTGCTTGGCCTCTGATGTTCTGCTTTTACTCTCTGACACGCCAAGGATTTCGCAACACATTCTGCAACGTCTCTTTTCATATTTAGCCACCAAAAGTGCCGACGTAAATCTTGATACATTTTTGTACTTCTCGGATGAATAGAATATCTTAAGTTACGAGCTTCTGTCAAAATTTCTTCTTTAATATCCGGTACTGTTGGAACCCAAATTCGTCTCTCAAATCTCAGCACTCCTTCGGTATCAACCTTGTACTTTATCTCACTACCATCGACCATACTTTCCTTTATTTTTTTGTATTCTTCATCTTGTAGTTGAGCATTCTTTACCTTGTCTACCAACGTTGGACTAGCTTCTATCTGGAATAGTCGTTCATCAGCTTCTTTTGGAAATTTTATTTCCAGCTTTAACTTTATCATTGCTGAAATGAGCTCCTCCTGGTTGGTTAACAACATCAACTTCTCACGACCCTTTCTACTTAAGGCATCTGCAACCACATTTGCTTTGTCCGGATGATAAAAGATATCACAATCATAATCTTTTATTAATTCCATCCATCTCCTTTGACGCAAGTTTAGGTCCTTCTGTATGAAAATATACTTCAGACTCTTATGGTCTGTGTATATCTCATATTTTTCTCCATAGAGATAGTGTCTCCATATCTTCAGAGCAAATACCACCGCAACCAACTCTAAATCATGAGTCAGATACCCTTTCTCATAGTCCTTCAATTGCCTTGGTGCATACGCAATGACTTTAACGTTCTGCATAAGGACACAACCTAATCCTTTGTGTGAAGCATCACTGTACACCACAAAATTTCCTATATTATCAGGTAATAACAACACATGTGCCACATTGAGCTTCTTCTTTAATTCCTTAAAACTCTCTTCGCACTTTTTCGTCTAAACAAATTTTAAAGCTTTTCTCGTTAAATTTGTTAACGGAGTGGCAATCTTGGAAAAATCTTGAATAAATCTTCTGTAATAACCTGCCAATCCCAAAAAACTTCTTACTTCTGATGGAGTTCTTGGTTGTTCTCAATTTATCACAGCTTCAACTTTTGATGGATCCACTGAAATTCCATCTTTGTCAATTACATGGCCGAGAAATTGTACACGTTCCATCCAAAATTCATATTTAGAGAATTTCGCGTACAATTTTTCTTTTCTTAGTGCCTCCAATGTCAAACGTAAATGTTTCATGTGTTCTTCTTACGATTTGGAGTACACCAAAATATCATCGATAAATACCACCACAAACTTGTCTAAAAATGGCTTAAACATCATGTTCATCAAATCCATGAATGCAGCAGGGGCTTTAGTCAAACCAAAAGACATTATCAAAAACTCGTAATGTCCATACCGAGTTCTGAATGTCGTCTTCGGTACATCCTCCTTCCTTACTTTCAATTGATGATACCCATTTCTCAAATCTATTTTTAAGAAGTATCTAGCACCCTTCAATTGATCAAATAAGTCATCTATTCTTGGCAACAGATATTTATTCTTAATAGTGACTTTGTTTAATTCCCTATAATCAATGTAAAGACGCATTGACCTGTGAGAGCCCCAAATTCAGGTCCCGAATCACCGCAGATCTGGTACAATCATTATATAACTATTGCGGAAGATATAAACATAAATTATTTATACATTACATTTTCACACTAATCCCAAGGTCGAGTAACCTTAACTTATACATAATTCATAACCTATCTAACATATAATGTTATTATCATACTATGCTATTACAATTTAGTTGCACATATCATCTCAAGCTGGACTTGGCTCTATCCTTTCCTATATCCGACGTATGCGTCTTATCTGCAATGTTAATCATGATATAGCAAGGGTGAGCAATAAGTTTGCCCAGCAAGTTTAAGTTTAATAAATTAAGGATATATCATGATTGGAAAGAATTGAACAAAAGCTGGCTACAGTTCTACAATATAATTGTGAACTAGCATGAACAAATTTTACATAGCAGAACGAACATTGAACATGAACATATCAATTATATTTGGACCGAATGGTAATGAAGGTGATCAGCCTTTCATACCTGATGAATACATGCAATATGCACTGAGTACGATTCAACAATTCATAGACATGGCAATCAGCAATGATTAACCAAAAGTATTTTGAATGAAACAACTCGAGGTCAAGTTAAGAAAAACTTGCTTGTTCCGTCAATTATCGTTACGCAATCTATTAAGCTTTGTCTGAAAACCTAATATAAATAATATCGATCTACAAATTAGAATAATATCATCACAATATTTAAAATAACCTAAACACGTTATCACATAATCCTATCAGTTTATACAGCACATACAACCTAACCTCAAGTCAAACTTTTACAGTCTGAGTCGAGTTCGGTACAATCTGACATCCCGATTGCCTAATCAGACAAATATCTAGTTTAAGTTCAATTAAACTCTGCCTAAATACTTGACAATTATCTTAGATAATTATATTATCAGTCAAAATAATTTTTCAAGTCTCATAATAATTTTCAAGTAATTATTATCATTTAAAATAATTTTTTCAATCATTAATATCGTATTTATCTACTTTAAATACCACATTATTCCCTTATCATTAATATTTATTTAATATTAAATATTAATAAAAATCATACCATAATGTTATAATATATTTATAATATCACAAAATATTTTTAATACCTTAAAATCATATTTATATGATTTTTAAACCTTTAAATTCCTTATCCGATTATTACTTTTAATAATAAAATATTAATATTTTCATGACAAAATATCAAAAGTTATATTTTATAACTTAAAATATTTTTATAACACTTAAATCATTTTTATATGATTTTTAAATCATTAATTCTATTTTTTCATAATTTATTTAATACATTTATTAAATAAATTAATTACCATTAATATTAATTAATTAATGAAATTCAACACAAAATATTAAAAGTCATTAAAAATAACTTAAAATATTTTCTTATACCATAATATAATTTTTCATGATTTTTCATGTATTAAAATTATTTTTAAATAATTTATTTAATATTATAATTAAATAAATTACGTACCATTATTATTCTAAAAATATTAAATATTTATGAAATATATTCAGAATAATTAAAAATTAATTTTCAGGCTTTAAAATAATTTTTAAAAATTTATTATGTAATTTTAATAATTAAAAACCATTTTTTTCTATTTAATAAATAAAATAATTAATTACCAAAATTAACTGTCGCTAAATGTGCTTTAGGCGACGTCGCTAATGGTGTTCTTGAGCCCAAACCTAGAAATGCATAGGCAGTCACAAGGTATTAGGTTTGACCACAATTACTTTCATGTTCCATTTGGTTTCAGGGCTTGTAATGGTATCAAATTTATAGTATTTATGTAATACTACATATACTAACTCATATCATGGCCAAACAACATCATAACAGAGAGATCGAAGACTCCAAATATCATGTCAGAGGTTGTTCTTCATTTCTGAGTTTTCCAGAAACGAAGAACAGCACGAAGGTGCTACTTTGGATCCTTGTAACATGCAACCTGAGCTTGATTTGTGTGATATGAATGCTCACACTTGTAGTCCAGATATCAAAGTATAATATCATAACATTAAATCAACTTAAACACATCACCAACGCGAGATCTGGGTCGGTCAACGTAGGCCAGAAAAACTGTTCTTGAACATTTCTGGGTTTTCCAGAAATGTTCTTGAGCAGTTTGGTCAACCTATGTTTGACCCTTAATAACTTTGATTCTACAATTAATCTAGGTGATCGTATAGCATGTACTTGTAGTTCGTATTCCCCTCTACAACAACAAACCAGCAACATGACCAAAATAACAAATCACAGTAAGATCTAGCGCCTTCAAAACGTTGCCAATCCCTTTCTGGGTTTCTAGGCTGCCAAAAAAAAGAATGGTAATGGTCGGTCAACGACCTTTGACTCTTAATAGCGTGCAATATATACATGATCTGGGCTTGATTCAAGTTCCAGATCCAAGACCTTACAACATACAACAAGTACAAACCTTTAAAACATTAAAAACATTAACAGAGATAGATCTAGGAGACCTGACATTTGACTGTCAGACACCATTTTCCAGATTTCTAAAAACTTTAATTTCGAGCACTTTGATGTTATGGATCTGGGATTTAACAACCCAGGTCACTAAATAACATCCTATTACACAACTTTAACCAACAAATTACAACATATAACTTGAATCTCATAAATTTTTAAGATTAGGGTTTATACCTCTATTATGCTTTGATCTTTGATTTTTGACTTTTGGTTCTGATATTGGCTTGCTATGAACTGATTATGGTTCATCTTCTCTCTCTCTCTCACTCTAAATTTTGAAAATTGAGGAGAGAGTTCTTGGAGAAAATAAAAAATAAAGTAGACATTTTCTCTCTCTTAATCTATTTATTTAATACAAATGCAATGTACATGGCTGATCCAAGGGGCAAGATGGCTGGTATTTGACACATGGCTAGGATAGGGTGGTTCACCAACTAAATATATAGCAAGATTTACAAGTTAATTATTAAAGAAATAAAAAAGGACATTTTGGTCATTTTTATTCCAATTTTAAAGGCATACATGATAATTGCCCAATCCTTAGGGTTTAGGGTTTAACCCTTAGGGTTTAGGGTCTAACCCTTAAGGTTTTGCAAATTAAATTACTAGAATTTCTAATTTAGGTTTTCAAAATAGAAAATTAATATTTCTAAATTATAATTAGGATTATCTAATTATACTAAGATTTCCTAATCATAATTTAAACTTGCTAATTAGGATTAATATTTTCTAATTATAATTACTAATTTAGCAATTACATCCATAATTATACGTACATTAAAGTTTATAGTTGGACAATTAGGGTTTCAAACTTTAAAAATTAGGGTTTCAAACTTTAAAATTAGAGTTTTCTAATTAATTATTATAGTTTCGCTAATTAAGTCTATAATCACAATTACGTACCTTTAAATTCCCAGTTTAGGGTTTTCAAATTTCGAATTAAGGTTTTGGATTCCCGAAACTGAAATTAGGATTTCCAGAAACGGTTTCTAAGGTTTCTTATAAATAGTAAGAATTTTCTAGCTAAACGTTGACGTTCTTAATATAATACTAGAGTTTGCCACTGATATAGGTTATCTGGTCAACCCTTGACCCTTAACCACACACTGTTCACATATACAACCATATACACAGAACATCTATACTTATATCCTTAATCCTAAATAATTCACCACAAAAATTTTAAATTAACAAAATTCCTTCCCGGAAATCTCAAATCCATTCACTTATTTTATGTATGGGTTTATTATTCAACCTTTAATCCATCATTTAAGATTTAAATAATAATCTAAATTCTCGAGTTGTCACATTGACCCATCCTTCTTCTTCACGAATAACACCGGCGCTCCCCACGGTGATACGCTCGGCTGAATATACTTCTTATCTAACAGTTCTTGCAGTTGTACCATTAGTTCCTTCATTTTTACCGGAGCCATTCTGTACGGGGCCTTAGATATTGGAGTAGTTCCTGGCGCTAAGTCGATCACGAACTCGATCTCTCTGTTAGGCGTAAGTCCTGGAAAATCTTCCGAAAACACGTCCACAAAATTCCTAACCACTGGTATCTCTTCCAGTTTCACACCCTACTTCTTTTGAGTATCGACAATGTAAGCTAGGTACCCTACACAGCCCTGACTCAACAACTTCTTGGCCTGCATAATCGTCATACATCTTGCCTGTCTAGGTGATTTGCTACCATAGAAAATTACCTTTGATGGAGTCATAAGGTTTACACATTTCTTTTGGCAATTAATTATCGCTCCATAATTGAATAGCCAATCCATTCCCAATATTACATTAAACTCTCCAAGTTTTATTGGGATTAAATATACTTTCATAATATTCCCCTTAATATTCACTCTACAATTCTTGAATACAGATTTAACAGGAATTACCTCCCTATTCGCAATTTCTATGTGTAAAGGGAAATTCAACTCTTCACTAGGTAATTCTAACTTCTTAGCAAATTCATCAGATATAAATGAGTAAGTAGCACCCGAATCAAACAATATATATGCATTTATATTATTGATTGGGATAATACCTGACACGATATCTTTTGATTACATCGCGTCTTGCACTGTCATGTTAAAGGTTCTGGCTGTGGGTCTGTTTGATGATGTTGGTCCAGCAATGGTCAATGTACCTCTACTGCTACCTCCCTTGCTTCCCATTGTCTCTCCAACTTTCTTCTTAGGGCACTCGCGAGCAAAATGATCCTTTGACCCGCAGGTGTAGCAAACATTCTTCTTGGGTTGATTGAAATTTGGGGCAATGTGACCCTCCTGGCCATAGTTAAAGCATACACGCTTCCCCCTTCAGCACATACCCGTGTGAAACCTCCCGCATGTAGCACATGCTTCGAACTTCTTCTTCTGTTGGTTACCCTACTAGTTTCCAGCACCCACATTTGTACTCCACTTTCTCTACATGTTATTGTTACCACTACCACCACCATTCTTAGCTTCGCCCTCACTCTTCTTCTTTCTCTGCTCTTGATTGTACTTTGTTATAGCCTCGCCTCCACCTTCAGCGAGAATTGCCTTCTCCAGTACTGCTGTAAATGTCTTCAACTGAAACATGGAGACCCTACTATACAACCAGAGTTTTAGTCCCTGCTAAAACCTCTTAGCCTTGCGCTCATCTGTGTTGACTTGATATGGCGCAAATCTCGCTAATTCGTTAAATTTTGCAGCATACTTCGATACCATCAATGATCCCTGCTACAGTTCTAGGAACTGCACCTCCATTTGATTCTTTGAACTCTCTGGGAAATAAGTTTCAAAAAATATCTCCTTAAACCTATCCCAAGTCATTACCCCTTGACCTCCTCGAGTTTTATTGGCTTTCCACCAATAACTAGCCTCTGCTTTCAACATAAATGTTGCAAAAGCAGTTTTTTGATTCTCACCTACTCTAGCAACATCAAAAACTTTCTCTATCTCCATGATCCAGGTCTGTGCCTCAACTGGATTTATGGACCCACGAAATTCTGGTGGTCCAACCGCCTTTAAATCCTTAAATGTCACAGCTTGATTCTGTGGCTGATTCTGCAACGCTCCCGCCAGTAACGTCACTAACTGCTGAACTGGGTTAGCCTCAGCATTGTTGTTATTGGTAGATCCCTCAGGGGTTCTTTTTCGTGGTTGACGTCTTGGAGGCATTTTTTTAAAATACATTCATTAGATTATTATTCAATCTTCTAGGTATTATGTACTTAATTTGCACATCACAAAATTACCACATAACACACAATATCTTGAATAAATACTAACTTCTATTCATTCATAATATTTTAAAACATAATAATGATAGCATTCTTGCTTTCAACATCACTTTCCTGAACTACAAAAGTTTCAAGATAACTGCATCATCATCATATCCCATTGGTTATATAATACCTGGTATTTACATCTTATTTACTCATTAATCATATAGTAATTACATTTATGACGACCTACTAAAATATTACATAGCCTTACGACGCTCATCTTCCATAATAAGGAATATTGTTAGACGATCTAACATGTACAATGGCAGCGTCTCGAACTGAATCGGATAACACATGACCCGATATTGAGCTCGATTGATCAAGGTGTTTAAAATACTATTCATCTCATCCATCTTGATCTTCTTTACTTGTACCTCTCTCATTGCTACCCTAGCTCATTGAGTAACTTCCTCGTATGCGTCTTCGGCTCTTGCCCTCTTAGTAGACACTTCTTTCAACTTGTTCTTCAGCTCTGCAATCTCCTCTGTAGTTTGTTCGTTCTCTCCTACAGTGTGGATCAGCTTTCCTTCGGCATTACTCAGACGTTCATCTAGATCCTGGATCTCGTTGTCCTTCTGCGCCATTGAGGTCTGCTGTTCAGCTACTATCTCTTCCAACTACTCGACTCTATCCTGCAATTCCACATTGTTGTCGTATAACTCATCGTACATATGGGTAGCGATCGAGTTTAGTGGAAACTTTTCTTCCTCATCCTCCTCATCCTCATCCGACTGTGGCAGCTCAACGGGGTCCTCCTCGTCCGTCTCTATCTCATCATCCTTATCAAGTAAACCACCCTGCACAACCACTGTAACCAACAGAGATGTTTCTCGTGGCAGTAGTTGTTCCCAAACCACCTAAATATCTCGAGGGTCCTCCTCCCTAGGCATCTGAGATCCTTCCTTTCTAGCCTGACTTGATTATCCTACATTAGCCATTTAACACCAAAATTTGAAGTTTTAATTACTAATCATTACTACTCGACACTCACGAGCACATAGGTTACAACCACATAAGCACATAAGTGTTTTATTATTTCTTTCTTAAAACTCGATAAGAGTTTATCACCACTATCATTTCTATCTTCTATAAGGTTACCTCTTAAGGCTTTTTCCCACCTGAGGTTCATAACCTAAAGCTTTGATACCAACCTGTGACACCCCCAAATCTGGGTACTTCAATCTCCTAAGACTTGGTGTTCACTTTCCATACATTCATACTATCTACCCAAATATGATAACATTTAAACCATAAATCCTCCCGTTAAAGGGTTACATCATTAAATCAAAAAAGTCTCTCAGGTTATCTAACCTTTAACATAAATCAAATGCGAAAATAAAAATAGTTACATCATATCATTTAAATAAAGTCTATTAACATAGAAGCCAATAAATTACAAGTCTTCATCACTTGTACATTTTTCCTTTTCCTTTGTTTGTAGTAGGTTCATCGACCTTCTCAACCTTAGCTGCAATAATTATATTTATCCAAGAGTGAGCAAAACAAATGCTCACCTGATATAACAATGAACAACAAGAGAATAATAACTTCCAATTGTAACGACCCCAAAATTTATACAATTTAATTCTCGACTTCGGTCGTTAACAATACATTTAACTTCTGATTTTACATCATTAAATGATAATTCAACCATTGAAAATTTGCAGAATAATTAAAACTTTCTTTTACAAACTATCCTCATTCCCAAAACCTTCAACCTTTGCATATAACTATTTTAGAATCATTTTAATACTACAAAAGTTTACATCGCGAAACGATATTACAATTCAACATTAATACATCATTCGGAACCTTGAACATGGTTCAAATAATAATAACACAACCAAAGTGTATAAATCATCAAGTACCACATCGGATTCATATCTTTCAGGTAACACATAACTTTACCTCGAAATCTTGACCTGCAAAAATGGTTATTTGCAAGGTTGAGCTCGACAGCCCAGCAAAATCTAACAGTTTTCATGCATCACATAGCACATAATAACATACTCAACATATATTTCATAAACATTGGACTAACATAACATGCATACTACAGTTCATATAACAAGTATAAAGATTGAGTTCCTTACTCAATCAGCATGCTTTACTAAATTAACGTAGTCATAAGTTGACTTTGACGTTTCATGCTTTCAACATAAATATAACACATCATGTTATTTGCAATAAATACTTAAAACAATTAATCATCAAATTTTCGTAGCAAATAGGAACTGAAAGACTTGCCTTGATCGTTGTTTACCAATAACAGTTTAACAGCTTACAATTATCTACACTTCACATGCCCTACACAATTATATAATTATACACATCAACTATTAGTCACATAGCCATTCATAGTAGTTGTAATGTAAACTTAACTCTACATCTCATAATTCTTCCTACTATCAATACACAATGTTCAATTTAATTGTGTTAACTTTTAACTTATATCTCACTATATTTCATACTCGAAGTTCATTCAAGTGTTTAAGTCTTGCTATGAATCATTATTGGTTTTATATTAACCCTATTCCATATCTTATAATATTCATTTCAGAATCACAAGTGCACAATTCACAACACTTATTTAACATTCATTGTATAAACTAAGTTACGCATAACACGTTCGTAACTTACTAATCACTTTTACAACTTTGAATTTACAATCCACCTAACATGACTCTGTTTAACCTTGTTGTTACATGATTCTCACATTAACATAACATTAAGCTAAGTTATAATGAATGTCCAAAGTCTGCATAATTAGCAGACTACACTGTCTGTGACAGGGTACTGGCACGGCCGCACCAGTTTTATACTGGATTGCAGCGCGCCCGCGGGATGCATCAGTTTCAGTTTTGCAGAACGTGGTTCGACACAGTTTTTAGGCCAACTAACATGAATTTCACCCACAAAACAGTGAAACCAACATCTACAATTGATATAACACTATCACAAACATGATTGCTATCATATTCAACCACTTAGAACAATTTAACAACTAAAACTATTTTAATTTCTCAAATTTCATATTTTCATACATAAACACCATTTTTAAATTTCTTACACAAAATTCATCACTGTGATTTCAATTCTATGCCAAATCACTTCGTTCAAGTTACATTATCTTCGTTTCTTAATGAACTAGCACAAACTAGCTTCAATTTGCAGTTTAACATAGGAATTGACCATCATAATTCGTACCTTCATAAGTCATATGAAAAAATATATTCTATGTAAAAAAAATTCCTACTGTTATCCGGAATCAGCATGCAATTTCTTGTTAAACATAAACTTTAATCTTCATAAACACGTATAATCACCATTGCCAACTATATATATCCACAATTCATCAATTTGATTTCACAGAACATAAACCAAAACAATGCCGTAAATTCATATATATATATATATATATATATATATATATATATATGTATGTATATATAATACAAAGGTTAGATAAAATACCTTCACTTAGCTTTAAATCCTTGCTAATTGCAGACCAATCTCTCTCAAATTCTCTCAAGCTCCTTTCTCAATTCTCTCTATCAAGCTCTCTTCTCTTCTCTTTACTCAGTATATGTGACACCCCCAAATCCGGGTATCTTCCAACCTGACAGATGGTGCTACACGGTGCTACAGTTCACATAAATATTCAACTGAAATGTCTCAAAAGAACGGATATGTCTTATATATATATCAAAAGAATATTTACATTCCCTAAGTTCTTTACAACCAATACATTGCCTTTGTCATAATATCAATGTTATTCCTTACAAAACCTATACTATTACATATGTAATCTACGGGTTTGCCTTTGCCTTCCCTTTATCCTTGTCGGATCCATTGGTACGTTCGGTCTTAGCTGCATTCATATGGTTCAAACAAGAATGAGCCTAACTAGCTCAGCAAGTATAACAATTCTAGGAAAATAGCATACTTTAAACATAGGAATCGTATATCTTCAATAACTGAACAATAGTTACGAAGTACTATCGATAATTCAAAATAGCACTTCTTTTCATTCAAAACGTTTTACAACAACAATATTCAATAAAACATCAATTTCAGTTCAAGACCGTAAGCATTTCATGAGTACTTTGAAAAGGACATCCCGGTACGAAGTCCATAAGTCTGGTATAGCTTACGAGCATGTCTAGGTGATCAGCCTAAAGTACTCTATGTTGATCAACATTACATTCATTAAACGTGTATACGTTTAAGTTGTGGCAACCTCACGTGCCTGTCGTTTGAAGACAAAACAATTTGAGCATACTCAGTCTACTTTTAAAAACCACAACAATATTAGTTTGGTTAATCCTTATTAATACTTGATAGAATAACATAGCATACGTTTAGCCAAAAGGATTGGCTTTGACTTCCTCAGATACTAACACATGCGAAGAGTACATGAATCACAAAGACTTGTCTAGATCAAACTAGAACAAGGGTTAGAGTACTTGCCTTTAGCGTCTACTTATAACAAGTGCACTTTATGTCTTTAAGGTCTCTACAGTAGATGATAATATAACATAGAACATTAGGTCATGAATGATCATACATAGTTCCTAAAGAATCTTACCCTTCTTCTCAATCTAATTCTGTATTAGATTTGTTATTTATTGGTTCCATCTTTCCGTTATGTCATTCTTACGTCTATATGTAATTGACTTTGTTTAACCCTAAGTGATCATGTTTAAGCCTCAAATATGTCTTAACAAAGTTACATTAAGATCTTTAGTTAGGTGTTCATCATTTACTCTTCATGCTCAATATGTAAACAATTTTTATTGTCTATGTTTTAGAACTGGCGCTGCGACGTCGGCTTTTACACTCTGTGCCGCGCTGCGACGTCACATGTTATGCCTAGAAACCGGACTCGGCGCTGCGGCGCGAGTCCCTTCATTATGGATCGCGCTGCGGCGCCAATTAGTAGAAGCTGAGCCTCACTTTGGCGCTGCGGGGCCGGGATTTTGGCTTGGAGTCGCGCCGTGGAGCGGACTCTGTGCCACGGATAATTTTGACAGTTTTTGAAATTTTGTGAAACTCCCGGACTCGTAACTTCTTCGTTATAAGTCCGAATTGGCTCGTTCAAGAGCCTACAGTTCACAAATTATGTGCTCTATGCGTTCATGTAAGAATTTTATCTAGTTTACTTCGTTTGCTAAAATTTCACCTATTAGTTCATTTTAACAAAAATGATAAACATTCGTGAACGTTCAACGCTCGTTTCTTCATTCTAAGTCAGAATCCGGCCATTTTCGAGTCTGCAACTCTATAATGCCAAACATGACTTGTCTCCATCGAAAACCAATGTTTACGACATCAAACACAAAATAAGACTTCCATTCCGAGAATTTCACGAATTCGACGATTATCGTCTAATCGTGTAAATTCCGGCGAAACCTCATTACTAATCATTCTAGGTGGATTTTAATCAACATATAGACATTTCAAGTTACTTATTACACCAACTTATTATCAAAGTAGGTTTTGACTTATTCTCACAAGTCAATGACTTATTCAACTTATTAACTACAAATTCTCATGCTTATGACCTACTATGAACTTAAGTTTATCAACTTAAATTAGATTCAAGTTGCTTATTCAACTTATTCTGCTTAAGTTCATTCATCAATAACTTATTACATGTTATCATCAAACCATCCCACTTCTCTATCAATTCTATCATACAAGAGATGAAGATAATAAATATAAGACCTACCCTTGAAGACTATTACTTTACTTCACTTTGGAAAATCTAGCAAAAGTTGAAATGGCTTATAAGTGCTTATGTGGCTTATTCTTTCTACCAAGTAAGTTGTTTATCTTGATAGGAGTTGGTTGAAATTTCAACAACCAACTTATGAAATGAAGCTTGGTATTTATAGGCAACTCAAAGTGAGGGCAACTTAGTCATTTGAACCTTCCACCTCCTTATTACACCTCCTTTCTATTCATTGCTTATCAACCAAGACTACTTGCTAACCACTTCTATTACTTGGCCATCACAACACTTGGTCATCACACAAAATATTTGCCCATCAAGTCTACCCACTTACACTTGGATTGCCCCATGGATCATGTCCAATTCATTGGGCTTGCTAATTAATCTAGCTAATTTCCTTGATGGGCTTGCATTATAATAAATCACTTGGGCTTACTATAAATCCCACATAGGTTCACATCTTTAAGCTTATGGACTTATATTTTATACCAAGTTACATTAATTCATTTCATTAGGTTTTAATACATACATTCTCAATTTAAGTCCGCATGCGAATTATTGCGTTTTCCATACTTATATTATTATTACATAATCCATCTCGCTTCGATATTCTAACGTTACGTATTTTTCGAAAGTTCAAAAATAATTCTTGAGCGATAAACGGTGAATAGTGTTTTTCGTAAACTTTCTCGGAAAACATTTATTTTCGTCTTGAAAATTCAAACACCTTAATTCATTCATGTGGTTCAAATACTACGATCTTCCGTTGTTTCTAGGTTATAGAATGACATACATCTTATTAACACATATAATAACAAATAATATTATCTTATTCATTATTTAATTCTTTCAAGTTTTTTTACAAAGGATCCGAATTTCTCGGTCGTTACATTCTTCTCCCCTTATAAAGATTCTGTCCCCAGAATCTCGCCCTACATTACTCAAACAAAAGAGGGTAATCCTTCTTTATCTTCTCTTCCAATTCCCACGTTGCTTTCTCGGCATCGTGGTTCTTCCATAATACCTTTACCGACGCTATAACCTTGTTTCGCAGAACTTGCTCTTTTCTATCGATGATTTGAATCGGCATCTCTTCATATGTTAAATCCTTATCGATTTGAATAGGCTCAAATTCTATCACATACTTGTAATCCGATTTATAAGGACATAGCACTGAAACGTGAAATACATTATGTATTCGCTCTAGGTCTGGAGGTAACGCTACTCTATAAGCTACCTCACCTACCCGTTCTAATACCTCAAAAGGCCCTATAAACCTTGGTCTTAGTTTTCCCTTCTTTCCAAAGCGTATCTTTCCTTTCCAGGGAGATACCTTTAGAAATACGTACGAGCCTACCTCAAAGTCCCTATTCTCTCAATGTACGTCTGCGTATTTCTTCTGTCTGTCTTGAGCTGCTATGAGACGCATTCGAATCAACTTCACCACTTCCGCTGTTTGCTACACCAATTCTGCTCCTAGCATTCGGCGTTCTCCCACTTCATCCCAATACAAGGGTTTTTTGCATTTTCTTCCATACAAAGCTTCATACGGCGGCATACCTATGCTTGCATGATAACTATTGTTATACGCAAATTCTATTAATGGTAGATGATCATCCCAACTACCCTTGAAATCGGTGAAGCAAGATCTCAACATATCTTCTAACGTATGAATTGTCCTCTCACTCTGTCCATCGGTTTATGGATGATATGTCGTACTCAAATTCAATTGTGTCCCCAACTGCTCTTGAAGACTTCTCCAAAAGTTCGATGTGAATCATGGGTCACGATCTGACACTATCGAAACAGGTGCTCCATGTCTGGAAATAAATTCTTTAACATAGAGTGTAGCTAACTGATCTAGGTTATACTTAACTCGAATTGGCAAAAAGTGAGCTGACTTCGTCAACCGGTCCACTATTACCCAAATCATATCATATCCCTTCTGAGTCGTCGGAAGTCCCATCACAAAGTCCATCGTGATATGCTCCCACTTCCACTCCAGAATCTTCAATGACTGTAACAAGCCACTTGGTCGTTGATGTTCAGCTTTAACTCTTTGACAAGTCAAGCACTTACTCACATACTTGGCGATTTCTCTTTTCACGTTCGGCCGCCAAAAGCTCTATTGAAGGTCTTGATACATCTTAGTGCTACCAGGATGAATCGAGTATCTTGAACTGTGAGCCTCTTGTAAAATTTGCTCCTTTAATTTCATCTCATTTGGAACCCAAATTCTTCCGTCAAATCTTAATAATCCCTTATTATCAAGACTAAACGTAATATCTTTTTCAATGGTCAACTGCTTCTTCATTTGGTCACACTCATCAGTTTTGAGTTGTACCTCCTTCACTATCTCTACAATGGTAGATTGTATCACCATTACAAACAGTCGCTGATCCGCCTCTCTCGGCAACTTCACCTCTAACTCCATCATAGTCATCTCTGTTATTAACTCAGTTTGAGCTGTTAACATAGACAACTTCTCCTGACCCTTTCTACTCAAGGCGTCTACCACTACATTGACTTTTTCAGGGTGATACAGGATTTCACAGTCGTAATCCTTTATCAACTCCAGTCATCTTCTCTGTCTCATATTCAACTCCTTCTGTGTGAAGATATATTTTAGACTCTTATGGTTCATGTATATCTCACACTTTTCCCCATAAAGATAATGTCACCATATCTTTAAGGCAAACACCACCGCAGCCAGTTCCAGATCATGAGTAGGGTAAACTTTCTCATAATCCTTCAACTGCCAAGATGCATACGCAATAACCTTCCCATGCTGCATGAGCACGCAACCAAGTCCTCTATGCGAAGCATCGCTATAAACTACGAAATTTCCTGTGTCATCGAGTAATGATAAAATAGGCGCTTCACTCAACCTTTTCTTCAGTTCTTGAAAACTGTCCTCGCACTTCTCAGTCCACGCATATTTCACCGTATTTCTTGTCAAATTAGTCAACGGGGTAGCTATCTTCAAAAAATCCTGGATTAATCTCCGATAGTAACCCGCTAACCCTAAGAAACTTCGCACCTCAGT
Source organism: Panax notoginseng (assembly GCA_016801055.1). NCBI lineage: Eukaryota > Viridiplantae > Streptophyta > Magnoliopsida > Apiales > Araliaceae > Panax > Panax notoginseng. The sequence goes on along the minus strand of CM029014.1, from coordinate 165,814,822 downwards.
CGGCATTTTCGGTTGTTCCCAATTCATCACGGCTTCAACCTTCACTGGATCTACTGAAATTCCCTCGTGGTCAACGACATGTCCTAAAATTGTATCCTCTCTAGCCAAAATTCACACTTAGTGAACTTCGGATATAACTTCTCCTTCCTTAGTGTCTCTAACACTATTCTTAGGTGTTCAGCATAATCTTCCGGCGTCTTAGAATAGACTAGAATATCATTGATAAACACCACGATAAACTTGTCCAAATATTGTTTGAACGCTCTGTTCATCATATCCATAAATACAGCAGGTGCATTAGTCAACCCAAATGACATCACCAGAAACTCGTAATGACCATATCGAGTTCTGAATGTTGTCTTTGGCACATCTTCTTTCCTAACTTTTAGCTGATGATACCCCGTCCTTAAATCTATTTTAGCAAAATATTTTACCCCTTTTAACTGATCAAAAAGATCATATATCCTGGGTAATGGATACTTATTCTTTATCGTCAACTTGTTCAACTCTCGGTAGTCGATATAAAGTCTTAACGATCCGTCCTTCTTCTTGACAAATTGGACAGATGCTCCCCACGGCGAAACACTCGGTTGTATGTACTTCTTGTCCAACAGTTCTTGCAACTGCACCATCAACTCCTTCATCTCCACTGGCGCCATACGATACGGTGCCCTGGAAACTGGTGCCGCTCCTGGCACAATGTCTATCACAAACTCGGTCTCTCTATCCGGTGGAAGGCCTGGCAACTCACTCGAAAATACATCCCTGAATTCACTCACTATAGGTATTTGTTCCATGGTCGCTCCCACTCTCTGGGTATCGACAACATGGCACAAATAACCTACACACCCCTTCCTCAATAGTTTTCTAGTTTGTGTCATGGTTAGACAACACGAACGTCCCGGCGAATTATTACCGTAAAATATTACCTGAGGTTGTCTTAACGTTTTAATATTTAAGCATTTCTTTTGACAATCTATTATCGCCCCATAGTTAACCAACCAATCCATTCCGAGAATTACGTCGAATTCCCCTAACTTTATCGGTATCAAATCTACCGATAATTTACAACCTTGAATGTCTACGCAACAACTCTTATGAATATCTTCAACATGAATTATCTCTTCGTTTGCTTCCTTAATGTTTAAAGGTATGGGCAATTTTTTAGGAAGTAATCATAATCGTCTAGCAAAATCACATGCAATAAATGAACAAGTAGCACCCGAGTCAAACAGCACGTATGCATTAAGATCGTTTATCGGAATAATACCTGCGACTACGTCCCCCGAGGCCATCGCATCTTGGACAGTCATATTGAAGGTAAGGGCCATCGGCCTACCTGGCTGCACTGGATCCCCAATAGTTAACTTACCACTATTGGTGCCCTTATTCCCGTCCGTCCCCTTCTTCGGGCAGTTCTTTGCCATGTGATTAGTTTACCCACACACAAAGCATCCATGGTTTTTCTTCGGACTCGGACAGTTAGGCGCAATATGCCCCTCCTGTCCGCAGTTATAACACACGGCCTTACCCTTGAGACAAACACCTAAGTGAGTCTTTCCACAGGTTTTGCAGGCCTCCATCCTCCTCTTAGGGTCTCCTTGTTTCACTCCGGTATTCCCAGAGCTAACTACCTTTCTCTTATAACCCTCGCCACTCCCACTGGCACCTTCAATCTTTACTCCTCCATCCACCTTCCCCTTGTTTTTCTTAGCCTTGTGGTATTGGCACAATGCCTCACTACCACCTTCGGCAATTATTGCCTTCTCTAAAACGACTCCAAAGGAAGTACTTTGGAATACAGAAATACGGTTATAGAGCCAGGGTTTTAAGCCCTGCTCGAATCGTCTAGCTTTTCTCACCTCAGTATCCACTTGGTGTGGAGCGAACCTTACCAGTTCATTAAACTTGGCGACGTATTGAGGAACCGTCATGTCACCTTGTTTCAACTCTAGAAACCGCATCTCCATCCTTCCCTGCATACTCGTGGGAAAGTAGTTCTCGTAAAATATTTCCTTGAACCTCACCCACGTTATAACATCTATTCTGGCCCTCGCCTGATTGGTCTCCCACCAAAAGTTGGCCTTTCCCTTCATCATGTAGGTTGCAAAGGAAACCTTTTGGGCCTCGTTGACATTTGCTATCACAAATGCCTTCTCGATCTTTCTCACCCACGTTTGGGCTTCGATAGGGTCTGTAGTTTCTTTGAACTCCGGCGGACCCACACTCTTAAAGTCCTTGAATGTAGTAGCTCGTACTACACCAGGATTTATGGGAATATTAGCCCCAATTTGATTAAACGATGCAGTTAAAAGGTTCAAAAATTTCTACATGGGGTTAGCCGGACCTCCCTCCGGTTGATTTACGCTCAAACCTTGATTACGCGGTACTCTTCTAGGCGGCATTTTGCTGTTATAACAAACAACATATTTCATTATTATTCATTTCCTGTTAGTTAGTTATTAATCAATTTTAAACAATAACTCCAACATTTATTATTCCATGTGTTCAAAAAAAACAACTTATATTGATTCATGGTAGTATAAAACTACCTCAGTTTTATTACACAGCCTAATTGGATTACATTACTTTCCCGCAATTACTTCAAAATTGGGATTTACAAAAGACTACCCTTGATTATACAAAAGAGGGTTTTACGTCACTACTAGGTACAACAATATGTACATATCTAACTACTCTAGCCACTACCAGATCACATCTATCTTAAGGCATTCTCAAAATCCACCTTGGCAAGACCGGCAATAATATCACGGCTGATAGAATGACGCGTCTGCCCTGCCTCTACGGGATAACCAGCTACCTGCAACTGGAAGTCCTCATGAGAACTCCTATGAATATAGGACATTCTCCCTATTTTCTGCTTTTTGGTCTTTAGCTCACTCCTAAGCTCAAAGACCTCCTATTTCAGCTCATGGACCTTGTCCTTAGTCAAAACCCTTTCATCATACTCCTGTTCCCACATGGATTCCACATTCGTATTGTCTTCTATCATAGCCTGAAGCTCCGCCTTCAGCTCCTTAAGCTCCTAACAGGAGTGAATGTTTCTATCCAACACTGTCATAAAGAGTGACATCGTTGACTCCCCCAGAGCCATCTCTGCTACTATAGCTACTGGGTTGAAGGATACTACCTCCACCTCTTCCTCCAGCATGCCATCAAACACAGACATATAGTCCAGGCTCTCTGAGTCTTAAGACTCAACCACTACTATCCCGGGATCTGCTGCTATGGGGTTCGGTATGATTTCTATCTGGTTTACCAACCCTTCACTGACTACCTGCACTTCTCTGTTTTCTCCTGACATCTACAACAACACAAAAGTTTGATTAGTAAACGTCAGTAGAATAAAACAAAAAACATATATAACGCATTTTTTAAGGTTAACTTCCATCTTTTATTCTTTGACTTTTCTTAAGGTTATGACTTAAGGTTTTATTTCCCCCCCTTAAGTTTTATAACCTAATGCTTTGGTACCAACCTGTGATGCCCCCAAATTTGGGTATCTTCCAACTCGACAGATGGTGCTAAATGGTGCTACAGTTCACATAAAAATTCAATTGAAATGCCTCAAAAGAACGGATATGTCTATATATATATATATATATATATATATATATATCAAAAGAATATTTACATTCCCCCGGTTCTTTACAACCAATACATTGCCTTTGTCATAATATCAATATTATTCCTTACAAAACCTATACTATTACATATGTAATCTACGAGTTTGCCTTCGCCTTCCCTTTATCCTTGCCGGATCCATCGATACGTTCAGTCTTAGCTGCATTCATATGGTTCAAGCAAGAATGAGCCTAACTAGCTCAGCAAGTACAACAATTCTAGGAAAATAGCATGCTTAAAACATAGGAATCGTATATCTTCAATAACTAAACAATAGTTACAAAGCACTAATGACTATTCAAAATAGGACTTCTTTTCATTCAAAACGTTTTACAACAACAATATTCAGTAAAACATCAATTCCGGTTCAAGACCGTAAGCATTTCATGAGTACTTTGAAAAGGACATCCCGGAACGAAGTTCGTAAGTCCGGCATAGCTTACTAGCACGTCTAGATGATCAGCCTATAGTACTCTATGTTGATCAGCACTATATTCATTAAACGTGTATACGTTTAAGTTGTGGCAACCTCACATGCCTGTCGTTTGACGACAAAACAATTTGAGCATACTCAGTCTACTTTTGAAAACCATAACAATATTAGTTTGGTAAATCCTTATTAACACTTAATAGAATAACATAGCATATGTTTAGCCGAAAGGATTGGCTTTGACTTCCTCAGATACTAACTCATGCGAAGAATACATGAATCACAAAGACTTGTCCAGATCGAACTGGAACAAGAGTTAGAGTACTTGCCTTTAGCGTCTGCTTATAACACATGCACTTTATGTCTTTAAGGTCTCTATAGTAGATGATAACATAACATAGAACATTAGGTCATGAATGATCATATATAGTTCCTAAAGAATCTTACCCTTCTTCTCAATCTAATTCGGTATTAGATTTGTTATTTAATGGTTCCATCTTTCCGTTACGTCGTTCTTACGTCCATATGTAATTGGCTTTCTTTAACCTTAAGTGATCATGTTTAAGGCTCAAATATGTCTTAACAAAGTTACATTAAGATCTTTAGTTAGGTGTTCATCATTTACTCTTCATGCTCAACATGTAAACAATTTTTATTGTCTATGTTTTAGAACTGGCACTGCGGCGCCGGCTTTTACACTCTGTGTCGCGCTGCGGTGTCACATGTTATGCCTAGAAATCGGCCGCAAGTCCATTCATTATGGGTCGCGCTGCGGCGCCGGGATTTTGGCTTGGAGTCGCGCTGCGGCGCGGACTCTTTGCCACAGATAATTTTGACAGTTTTTGAAATTTTGTGAAACTCCCGGACTAGTAACTTCTTCGTTATAAGTCCGAATTGGCTCGTTCAAGACCCTACAGTTCACAAATTACGTGCTCTATGCATTCATGTAAGAATTTTATCTATTTTACTTCGTTTACTAAAATTTCACCTATTAGTTCATTTTAACGAAAACGATAAACGTTCGTGAACGTTCAACGCTCGTTTCTTCGTCCTAAGTCGGAATCCGGCAATTTTCGAGTCTGCAACTCTATAATGCCAAACATAACTTGTCTCCATCGAAAACCAACATTTAAGACATCAAACACAAAATACGAATTCCATTCCGAGAATTTCACGAATTCGACGATTATCATCCATTCGTGTAAATTTCAGCGAAACCTCATTACTAATCATTTTAGGTGGATTTTAATCCACATATAGACATTTCAAGTTACTTATTACACCAACTTATTATCAAAGTAGGTTTTGACTTATTATCACAAGTCAATGACTTATTCAACTTATTAACTACAAATTCTCATGCTTATGACCTACTATGAACTTGAGTCCATCAACTTAAATTAGATTCAAGTTTCTTATTCAACTTATTCGGCTTAAGTTCATTCATCAATAACTTATTACATGTTATCATCAAACCATCCCACTTCTCTATCAATTCTATCATAGAAGAGTTGAAGATAATAGATATAAGTCTTACCCTTGAAGACTATTACCTTACTTCACTTTGGAAAATCTAGCAAAAGTTGAAATGGCTTATAAGTGCTTATGTGGCTTATTCTCTCTACCAAGTAAGTTGTTTATCTTGAGAGGAGTTGGATGAAATTTGAACAACCAACTTATGAAATGAAGCTTGGTATTTATAGGCAACTCAAAGTGAGGGCAACTTAGTCATTTGGACCTTCCACCTCCTTATTATGCCTCCTTTCTATTCATTGCTTATCAACCAAGACTACTTGCTAACCACTTCTATTACTTGGCCATCACAATACTTGGTCATCACACAAAATGTTTGCCCATCAAGTCTACCCACTTACACTTGGATTGCCCCATGGATCATGTCCAATTCATTGGGCTTGCTAATTAATCTAGCTAATTTCCTTGTTGGGCTTGCATTATAATAAATCACTTGGGCTTAGTATAAATCCCACATAGGTTTACACCTTTAAGCTTATGGACTTATATTTTATACCAAGTTACATTACTTCATTTCATTTGGTTTTAATACATACATTCTCAATTTAAGTCCGCATGCGAATTATTGCGCTTTCCATACTCAGATTATTATTACATAATCCATCTCGCTTCGATATTCTAACGTTAGGTATTTCTCGGAAGTTCAAAAATAATTCCCGAGCGATAAACGGTGAATAGTGTTTTTCGTAAACTTTCTCGAAAAATATTTCTTTTCGTCTTGGAAATTCAAACACCTTAATTCATTCACGTGGTTCAAATACTACGATCTTTCGTCGTTTCTAGGTTAGAGAACGACATACATCTTATTAACACATATAATAACAAATAATATTATTTTATTCATTATTTAATTCTTTCAAGTATTTTTACAAAGGATCCGAATTTCTCGGTCGTTACAGTATAGCCAATATAGACTAACTTAAGCGTAAACTAAAAAACTGATATGGTCCAAATAATCATAATAACTAACATCAGTTACTAAAAGAAACGTATATATTATAAATATATTATATTTATTATTTTAATTTATTTTATTTAAATTCAAAAACTAGAAATCCAAAAGCCATAAAGCTTTGTTTGGCAAAACCCTTTAAATATTAAAGACTTAATATTTTAAACCTTGTTTGGGTAAACTCAATTAAAACTACGTTAATTTATTTTAATACTCCTTATAATATAGTTATTTGTCACACTCCATTTAATATAATCAATACGAATAATTATCAAATTGTCATTAATTATTTATTTTAATTAACCAAATAAAATTAAATCAATTTATTTATTCAACGATAAAGTATTATTACAATTTATTTCGAATTGTTCGAAAATACAGATTAAACAAATAATACAATTAACCTCACATCCCAATATATGAAATTCAAAGAAATATATCATAAGTTTTAGAGTACAAACCACTGCGATTAGTTGAATCAACACACTAATCAATAACATAATATAGAACAATTGAGAATCATAGGTGAACCAACTATATATTAAACGCATGCTTGGAAATAACTAGAAAGCATAAGCATTGAATAAAATGATAAACCTTTGCTTGAACAGTAATAGGCTAGGGTTATGATCTTGTCAAATTAGAAATTGAATTACTGAATATGCATTTAACTGATAACAAGTTGAAAACAAAGCTTGCTCATCATAATATTAACTTGTGCAAATTAAATGAAATATGAAAGCTCAATATTGGAGATTAGAGTTAAAGGAATTGCATTCAATATAAAGGAATGAAACTTAAGAAACTTGCTTAACTATAAACAAGTTAGAGTAACTCAACAATGATTAGAGTTCAAAACTTGCTTAATTAAAATTAGAATTATAGCTTGCTCAAATAAAGTTTATGAATAAAGAACTTGCTCAATCAAAGTTTGAGAGTAAGAAGTTTGCATTCATTATAAAGAAAATGAAGTTAGGAAACTTGCCTCGTGCATAAGCTACACAATAATTACAAATGTTCGCCAAATACCCTACATATACCATTAACATCACAATATCTATTAGATATACTAACATCCACTTATCAAAATAACATTCACTTCTAGTTAAACTTGTTATTTTAGTACAAGTTTTACTTTACCATGGATCTGAACTCCTAATTATATAACAGTACTCGACATAGTGATTGCATAATAACATTAATTCCCATGACATCACATACGAACTTTCACAACATACTAATTCATAATCTTTTAGTTTCAACATTATGATTATTATATGTTATTACGTCTTATAGCATGCATTAAGTCCTTTTATAATCATTAAAATGTGTTAAGTTAACATTTTCCAGACTATGTTGTTAACAGTTCTTCACTGGGTCTGACTGACTACTGGCGTGGCCGTGCCATAATTACCTTAGAGTCCAGCGCGCTCACGCCTAGAGGCAGCGAGCTCGCGCTCGGCACCAGTACTAGTTTTGCTGAACGCGAGTTTCGACTCTGTTCTAAGCCAACTATCACGAATTTCATCCACAAAATAGTAAATTAAGCATACCCAATTGACATAGGACTCATACAAACATGATTCCTCATATATATACTAACTTAGAACAATTAAATAACAACTACAACTAATTTAAATCCTTTAAATTCTATGTTTTATACAAAAACACCATTTTTGACATCTTTTACAAAAATCATCACTGTGATCACAATTCTTGTCCAAATAAACTCATTCAAACTATGTTTTCTTCGTTTCTTAATGAACTAACATATTCAAGGCTCAATTTATAGATTGGTTTACAAATTAACCACCAAATTTGGTACTTTCACAAGCCATATGTATAAACATACATTGAAAGAAGTTTTTCTTTCTTTTAAACGTAATTAGCATAACAATTCTTGTCTAAACACTAGTTCTAATTATCACAAACACATACAATCACAAATAATTAGTTATATAACAACAATTCAAAATTTGAATTCACGGAACTTAGGAATTATGCCGTAAAACATATATATGTATATAATATTAAAGTTATAAAAATACCTTCAATTGCTCGATAATAATCTTTGATAAACTCGGAGAATTGCTTGGGAAATCTCAGAAATCCTCTCTCAACTCTCTCAAATTTTCTCTGCAACTTCCTTCTTTCTTCTCTTAGTATCAGTATAGGCCAACTATCACTATGTGTAAAAATAAAATTGATAGCCAAGCCATTATGCGCACACTTAAGATATCAGTTACAAAACTTAAACGTACGTTAGTTAGAATATCTTTTATTTATTATTTTGATTTATTTTATTTATTTATTATAATTCAATTTCAAGATTTAAAAGCTATAAGGCTATGTTTGGATAAAACTAATTAAAATAAAGACTTAATATCTTAAGCCTTATTTGGGTAAATCCATTTAAAACTACTTCAATTTATTTTAATAAACAATTTAGTTCATAATTTATAATCACATATTATTTATTTGGATTTTCATAAAAAATCTTAGTTACATAACCTAAGTACAACACACTAAATAAATTTTTCACTTAATCCAAATATCACAAAATTATAATCTCATTATAATTTTTATTTAATACATTAATATTCCATTTTCAATTATTGAAGTAAAACAACAATATAACCAATCATGTAATCTTTAAAAACTCTCTAACTATTAAATTAAATTAGAGTATTATCTAATAAATTTAATTCACAAATACTTACAAGCAACAACTATATCAATAAAATATTTATTAAAACATTCAAACAATTTAATAAATATTTTAAATTACAAATAAAATCTAGGATTGTTACAAATTTCATGCTTATTTGATTGGGACTAGAGTGATTGTGTATACCGACCATGCAGCGATCTGATACTTGGTAGCAAAGAAAGATGCTAAACCCCGTCTGATCAGGTGGATACTTCTTCTACAAGAATTTGACTTAGAAATCAAGGACAGAAAAGGGACTGAGAATTAAGTGGATGACCACTTATCTCGATTAAAAAATCCGGGAAGGGATGCAAATGACAAAGTTATGATCAATGAGTCCTTCCCAGATGATCAATTGTTCGTGGTGAAAGGCGAAGTGTAATGGTTCGCAGATTATGCAAACTTTCTAGTGAGCAATATCCTCCCTTCTGACTTGAGTATGCATCAAAAGAAGAAGTTTATACACGATGTGAAATGGTTTATTTGGGATGAGTCGTACTTATTCAAGGAATGTGCTGATCAAATGATTAGAAGGTGCATTCCATATAGCGAGACGGAGAGTATATTATAGGATTGCCATGCATCAGTATATAGAGGTCATTACGGGGGTGAAAGGACAGCGGCCAGGGTTTTACAAGCAGGTTTTTATTAGTTGACTATCTTCAAGGATGCTTACAGCTTTGTTCAGAAATGTGATAGATGTCAGAGGGTAGGAAATATATCAGAAAGAAATAAAATGCCCTTGAATACTATCCTCGAGGTGGAGATTTTCGATGTCCGGGGGATAGACTTCATTAGGCCTTTTGTTTCATCGTGTGAGAATCTGTACATCCTACTGACAGTCGATTAAGTATCCAAATGGGTGGAAGTGGCAGCTCTACCAACGAATGATGCAAGGGTGGTTCTGAGGTTTCTTCAAAAGAGCATTTTCACGAGGTTCGGGACTCCCAGGGCGATCATTAGTGATGAAGGTAGCCACTTCTGCAATTGCCAGTTTACAACATTATTGGCCAAATATGGGGTGAATCATCGAATAGCTACAGCTTACCACCCCCAGACAAATGTCCAAGCAGAAGTGTCAAATCGTGAGTTGAAGAAAATACTGGAAAAGATTGTGAACCTCACGAGGAAAGATTGGTCGCTGAAGCTGGATGATGCGGTATGGGCTTATAGGACTACCTACAAAACACCGATGGGTATGTCACCATTTCTGCTTGTGTATAGAAAGGCTTGTCACCTTCTCATAGAGCTTGAACACAAGGCCTATTGGGAAATCAAGAACCTGAATTTTGACTTAAAGGCTGTAGGAGAGAAATGCCTACTTTAACTCAATGAGTTGGACGAATTTCGATTGCAGGCCTATGAGAATTCCAAATTGTACAAGGAAAAAGTGAAAATGTGGCATAATCGCAGGATTATGGAAAGAACATTTGAGCCAAGGCAAGTAGTGATGTTATTTAATTCCATACTTAAACTCTTCCCAGGAAAGCTCAAGTCAAGGTGATCAGGGCCTTTCACTGTGAAGACTGTATATCCACATGGTGCAATAGAAATTTTTGACAAGTGCCCAGACAAGCCCTTCAAGGTTAATGGACAAAGGCTGAAGCATTACTATGGTGGTGAGGATGACAACCAGAAGGTCATCTCAATCCTTTCTACTACTTAATCAAGGCAGAGATAGTCCAGCTAACGGACTATAAACTAGTGCTCGATGGGAGGCACCCCATTATCTCTCTTCTCTCCTCTTATTTAATTCTAGTTGCATCATGTCTATCTCTCCCTACTTTTTAATTCTTAAGATGCATATAACTCTACTTCTTCCTATGGTTTAATTCTGATGGCATAGCATGTTTATTCCCCCCCCCCTTGTTTAATTCTTATGATTATAAAAAAATTTAACGTAAATGTTGATTGGAGCTTAATGCACATACCTTTTTGATAGAAATTGCATATAGAGCATTTTTGGATATACAATCATACATACATGATTATACATTTCAAAATTTGATTTGGGAATAGGTATATCTCATTTTTTTGAATGCTTGGTATGCAGGCTAGAAAGTTAGCATCAAGCGCTGCTTGTTACTTCTTAAGGTGAACAACAGTTTAGCTCTGGGTTAAGGGAGGCGTGACCACGACAGGCATACAGTTAGAACACGTGCGCCCATGCCAAGCTTCATTGTTGTCAACACCCCAGCGCACCCGCACCCAATCCAAGCTTAGCCTCAGCGCGCCCGCGCTAATGCCAGCGTGCCCGGGCCACATACAAGCATAGACTCGGTGCGGCCGCGCCCGAGTCCGTTCCCAAGTAGATTTAAGTCATTTAAATCATGACCCACGTCCTCATTCTTCATTCCCTTCAGTTACGCAGCCACAAAAACATAATGTCTCCTCTCCTACATAACCGAAACACTTTCTCTTTCTCCTTCTCCTTCTCCAATCGGTTTCCATACAAATACTCCTACCCAACCACTATTCTCAATCTGCTTTCCTACTCAACCTCTACTAATCACCCGATATCTAAGCCACTAGAAACTCGACTTCTACATATCACCCATTCATTTACCTAGGGTTTGTTCAGAGTAATCGAAAGCAGCAAGTTTGGGGGTTCTTCACAGTGGTTAGGGCTTGTTCAATTGGGGTAAATAGAGTGCAGTCAAGTTCTCCTCTTCTCACATCAGTTAGGGCTTTTCTTTATCAATCTCCATGGGTCCAAAATAAGCACGTTCCTGTACTCTTGAGTCCTCTTCTTCCAGCAGTCAAGATGAAGACATCTTGGACCTCACCAAGTTTGTCAATTTAGAGGCTCAGACAGAATACTATCAAATTGTCGTCAAAACGTTTGTGAAAGAAAGGGGATTCAATCCCGAGAAGCAAGATGGGCAGCTTTAGGAAATGATAAGAGATCGAGGCTGGGTAGGAGTTGTGTCTAGCCCGATGCCTGCACCAATGGCCATTATCTATGAGTTCTACGCAAATGCTAAGGAAACAATAAGTGGGTTATCATTTGTCAGAGGCGTGCAGGTGGACTATCGCCCACAGGCGATTCGGGAGGTATTCAATTATCCCAACTCGCCGACTGGTCGAGCCAATTGGGCGAAGGCTGCAAGGCTCCAGACGGATTTGGACAGGGTTATTGTTAATTTGTGTGTGCCCGGTACTAGGTGGAACTACAAATAAGGCACAAATCAGCCCACCAATTTCCCAAGTTCAGCACTTAACCGCTATGCAAAGGTATGGAATTTGTTCATATGTGCCAAGTTATTGCCTTCTTCGCACCAGCATTACATCCCATCTGAGCGGACTATATATTGTGGGGAATTATCACGGGAAAATACATAGACATGGGCCATCTCCTCTACTAAAACATACTCCGTTACATAAGGGGGAGCACCATAGGCAGCAACCCACACGCCTCAGTCGTAGCCCATCTATGTGAAAAAGCTAGAGTTACTTGGGAAGATGAACAGTTACAGTTGCCGAGTCAAGATATTACCCATGCCACTATTTTAAAGTTTGAGGACTGGGCAGAAGGCACACCACACCCGAGGGGAAAGGGTTTTATCTTGCCAACACCATCATCAGTGCCATCTCCGTAGCCGATTGAGGCAGCCACCTCCCCCCAGGCCACTACAGATATTGATGATCATAGGCTAAGGCGACTGGAGAGGAAAGTGGACGCCCTGCACGATAACTTTTTGGCGTTCATAAATGGGCTATCTAGATCATTTGCCGAAGCCTTCGCGCAGCAAGGTATAATGTTAGAGTGGCCTATATTCGGTTCAGTCATGCCTTACCCACCGCCAGATTCACCACCCGAGGAGGGTGGCCATGCCGACACTTAGGGAAGTTTTCTTTGCCCTTTACCTTCATTCATTGGGGACAATGAATATGACAAGTTTGGGGGTATTGGGTTTAATTAGTAGTGTAGAGCATGCTTGTAGTGTAATTTCATGTTTAATTCATGTTAGTATTAGTTTAATTTTGTAGTAAAGCTTTTCTTTTTGTTTCTTATTATCTGTTTAATTTATCTGTTTAGTTGCATAACATTGCATAATCCCAACTATCTAGTTTATTGAATTTTAATTTGGCCAATGATGAATTAAGAAATTTGATAGATTCTTGAACTTAGTTATTATCTTGAGCTGAGTTATAATGTTATACATGATATAGTTTATGCTTGTTGTTTAGATGCCACCGGGTAGCACGTCAGTGTTCAAACCTGCTTGTTGGTTAAGATTAACTTGTTTGTCTGTTAAGAGGAAAACGATGTTTTTAAAGATAGAATTGTATAGGAAGTGAGCATTGACTATGAAAACACTGAAACTCAAGCTTTAAGAATGCATGGATATACTTGCTATATAAAAAAAGAGAAAAAAAGAATAATTACCATGTCTAGTCTTGTTTCGGGGCCTTTATTACTTGAGTAAGTACGCCCGAGGAGATTATCTCTACACATAGCGCCCTAAAGTCTTAATGGTCTAGGAGTCGTTGGTTGAAAGCTCGCTAAGGGGTAGCACTGTTAGTCTAATAGAATGAGACATTGCACAGTTATGGGAAAAAGAAAAAATCAATAAACATCGCGGGAAAGTGCGAAAATCGCCCTCGTGAGTAAAAATAAAGCAGAATAAATCCATTGTTGAATCTTAATTTGTATTGATGTGTTGGAGTAGTTGTTGTTTCATTTGTATACATAGTTCTTGATTTGAACCTTAGTTTTATTTCTTAAGCAGTATAGCATGTGAAATCTTTACCTTTGTCAAGCTTATTTGTGAACACATCACACACACAGAGCATCTTTATAGCAGGTGTGAATTATTTGATTGTATGACATTATGCCTATAGTTTAGTTTGATGCTTTGTTCTTGGATCTGGATATTTCTCTGAGGCATATCTTATTGGAATTCTAGCATGACTGGAAATCTTGGGATTCATTTGCATAATAGTGTAATTGCATAGCATGTAGTTTGCATTTTCTTAATTTGTATTCGTGTTTATTGCTTGAGGACAAGCAATAGTTTAAGTTTGGGGGTATTTAATAAGTAGGTTTTAAACCTTCTTATTGATTACCAACTTACTAGAATTTTGCTCTACTAAAGCATTTTTAGTATTATTTTATTGTTTATTTTGTATGTTTGTTTTGTAGTTTGCATAATGGAAACTCCGAAGGCATGGAAATGGCATGGCATGGCATGGTACGAAGAGCAATGGCTAGGTTGAAGATTTACAGCTGAGCTAAAGCATGTGAAGAGAGTCTTTGAAGTGGTCAAGTGAAGAAAAGAAGAAGAAGCAGTAACCAGCAACAAAACACCAGCAGAGTGCAGAATACAGTAGCCGCGCGGTCGCGCCTATGTAACACAGGGACTCAGCGAGTCCGCGCCAGGACATGAGCATGCAACAAGAAGCATCACTAGGCCAGACATGGTGCACCCGCGCCAGAAGACTTTCAAATGCAAATCCGGCGCATCCGCGCCCAACTTACACTGCACACCCGCGCGGCCGCACCAGTCGTGGGCCTTTAATAGTTTGACTTATTATTTTAAGCTGCTGGAGCGTAATTTCTATATTAAGGTGTATTTGCTAGTTTGAAAAGACGAATTCTATCAGTTTTATTTTACTATTTTAGGGTTTTATAGTCTAGAGAGAATCCATAGCATTTCTCTATCATTTTGAGCTTCTTTATCTAGATTGATTAGATTGTGAATATTGGGTTTTATTTTGGTTATAATTTTGGACCTAAACTAGCTTGGAAGCATACTTTAGAGCTGGGTTTAATCAGATTTGCTCTCATTTCTCCTTAATCTCTTTGCTCTCTTTATTTATTTCTATGTTTGGCTTAAATCCCTTAATGGGTGTTGATTCAGAAATGAACTAACCTCCATTATGGGATTCTAATGAAGTTTATTGCGTATTTCAGACTTATATGCCTATTTATGATTGCTTGTATGGTTATAGTTAGAATGCCTAACTTGGTTGTGCTTAAATGTTTGAATGCTTGATCACTATTCACCTTAATAACTTGTATGGAATTGAAAAGGGAAATATAAGTTCAGTTATGACCATGTTAGCATGTGTTCATGAAATTTACATGTGTTAGGTTTCGTGATTCGTGACCTGGATAGACATATACCGGATCACCATATGTAGTCATTGAGAGGGCTTGTACTTAAATCATTGTTGCTTGTAATTCACATAAACATATAGTGGGTTAGGTAATATTGATGCTCATATGAATTCTATCATTTTGTGGATTTTGTGTGATTTGGGTGTGGTACATCGACAGATGGCCATATTTCACTTTTGTGCTCTCGACTAGCAATCCATAGTAACCAATCGAGCTTAAAAATAGGTGTGCATTTTGGATACAGCATTAAATGACATTAGGATCCCATTTCTCTCCACTTTGATCCCCTAAATTTAGAATTTAGTAATTTTGTGTTGATAATTAATCTAGAATTCAATTTACTTGTTAATTGATCATTTAAGTAACCCGAAATAGCGATAAGGTTGTTGCTAGCTAGTGTAGAATTATTTACCTTTTTCGTGGGAACGATACTTTCTTACTCTGTACTACTTTTTGACCCGTGTATACTTGCACGTGTTAGAGTCTGTTTTGTTAACCCGAAACAAGCCCAACAAAGACTCATCTTATATAGATATTAGTCAACCCTTCTAATCTAATTAGAAATAGGATTTTATTTAATTAATTAAATTTCTTTAATTAATTAAGCTCCATAATCTTATTATGGATAATTAATTAAACTCTTTTAATTAATTTGTCTCCTAATCTTATTAGGAATAAATGAGAGTACATAAATTAAATTAATTCACAAACTTCTTTAGAAATTAAAACAATAATAATTGCAATAATATTAATAAGACTCCTTTTATTAATTAATATTTAATATTTTCAAAATATTAAGTTATTTAATTTATTCTATCACCATAGATTAAATTAAATATACTTAACATATTTGTTGACTTATGTCATATTCCATGTTTTGATGATGACCATATTATTCCTCTAATCATGCTATAACATTTCAGGGAAAGACATGACATTGCAGGAACATCAAGGAGGAAATTACAAAGACAAGGAATCTTTGAAGAAGGAAAAGCAAATTGAGTCCTACGAATATATTTAAGATCCTAGCATCTATTACTTTCCAATATAAGGCTCTAGGTCATGTGCATTACATATATAATTATGCTCACATATTCGGTGCAACATACTATTACACTAAGCTCAAGATATGCATGGCCGAAATTCGCTCAACATAACTAAAGGAATCAAACTCTGTTAAAACCATATATATATATACAGTAGTTTGGAGTAAAAAGTTGATTGAATAAAATACCATAAATTATGCATTAGTTATCAATCTGATTCACGGTAAAAACAATATATGGGATAGCATGAGTCATGCATCATAAATATGGTCCCATGATCTAAGGAATCTAATTGGATATTCCCACCGATCAAAATCTATGGTAAGTCACATATGGAAATAAATCAGAAGGATCATGTTTTGTAACTAAAGATACAGATTTCCAGCAATCAATTGGGTTACTGTGTGGTAAATTAAATAACTGGTTAAACATATATCATGAATCATGCGTCATATATATTTAATGTAAGGAAAGGCATTAAAATCCTTGATCCACGTGCTTGACGAATTGATATGGTATTCTTTAGACGTGTTAATTTTAAACAACTGTATACATTGATTGCATGACATTTGATCCAGTTGTTGACATATAGCAAGATGGGATAAACACTATGAGATATGCAATCACGTGGTGAGCACTTATCCTCTCTCTAATCACTATACTGAATACTAATCACAACAGAATCCTTTGTTAGCATACAACTGGAAAAGAGCCTTGATCAATGGCACAACATCTGTGTATTACTCTAACGAACACGTGACTTGTGAAACTTATCCCAAACGATCATATTGTAACTTGGAAATTAACAACGATAATATCTGTTGGTGGCCTATAAAAGAATTGGTCCAATAATAAGAAAAGCTAAGAAAAACAAATACTGATATTAAAAATCATACAAGCTACGGAACTATTTTTCTTCCTAATTATTATTGAGTGCACTAAGAAGGAGCTAAGGCTAAAGAAGGTTGTGTAGAAAATATTCTGGTAATATTTTTCTTGCATATCATTACATACTAGAGCCTTGCATTGGTAAGTGATATATTGCTTGATCATTAGACCTGTACTGTGTATCTTATATTTTCATACACATATCAATATTCTCTACATTGTAATTTGATTTGGGTTACTGTTTTATTGCAATCAAGTTTGAAGAAAGCATAGGTGCTTAAGAGTGCATAGGTGCACAAGGGAGCAAAGGTGCTCAAATTATCGAAACTTGTATTATAATTGGAAAAGGTTAATAAAAGTTAGTCTCCAATACTAGTTGGTATTGGACGTGGATTAGGCTACTATTCTAGAGGGTAGTAGTTGAACCACGTAAAAATTTCGGTATTTTTGTTATTGCATTTTGTGTTTTATTATCCAGCAGCATGCATTCTATATCCATTTAAATCGCTAAACTAATTCAGTAAATTGGTTTATCATAATTCACTTTAAAAAAAGTTAAGTCTCGAAATTATAGTTTTGGAAAGTGATACATTAATTCAGTATCTTGTTAAAATATTTTGACTTACAAAGATATAGAATCCAGCTTGCTGCATTGAATATTTAAAGGAATTTTTAGTTAATCAAAAGTTGGACATAGTTTGACTATATACTTATTCAACCCCCCCTTCTAAGTGTGCCTACTTAAATTTCATTTGGTATCAAAGCTTGGCTCTACTTATCTTGGTCTTAAAGGTGACTTGTAGGGAAAGATTCTGACATGGCACAACTGGGAAACGCTCATCACGAAGGTCAATCAACAAATCGACCTCCACTACTCTTTGGAACAGAGAACTATAATTTCTGGAAATTTCGTATGAGGTTATTGTTAGGTTTGTAATATTAATGAACACAATCAAATTGCACAAAATAAGCGAAAGCATGGAAAATTAGAATTTTAAAATTTTACAAACCATATACCCGGATCATCCTTTATGCACAATTATTAATTAAACGAAAAGATAAAGAACGAGAATCATACCCTTAAAGATTCGAGCTTCCTCAGGTACGAGTTCACCTCCAAATCCTTTCGCATTTAACTTGAATCCACCGGGTTGGTTCCTTCCTTTGATCAACATTAGCCACCCAAGTGTTTGGCCTCTAAAGGTGATCCACCAAAGAAGAACAAAAAATTCAAGAAGATGGATGTTTGGCAAAATCCTAGTTTTTCTATCTCTCATAGAAAAGGAGCGTACACTCCAACAATTGGAATCACGTCTATTGTAAAAAAGTCAACAACCACTCTCACCCATAATAAGACTCCTCTTATTTATAGATGTGGGCAACCCTCCTTAACAATTAAGGAATTGGGTTTTATTTTAACTAATTAAATTCCTTTAATTAATTATGCTCCCAATCTTATTAGGGATAATTAATTAAAATCTTTTAATTAATTTACCTCCTAATCTTATTAGGAATATATGAGAGTACTTTTATTAATTAATTCTCAAACTCCTTTAGGAATTAAATAATAATAATAGTAATAATAATAATAATAAGACTCCTCTTATTAATTTATATTTATTATTTTCAAAATATTAAATAATAAATATTAAGCTATTTAATTTATTCTATCACCATAGATTAAATTAAATATACTTAACTTATTATTACGATTATGTCATTAACTTCTTAAATAATTATTCTTCCTTTTATGGTGTGACCTTTTAGATTCTCCATATTAAACCGGTTGTGAATAAATCAATTAGAACAATTCTAATCTTATTTAAATAAATAAATTAAAATATTAATTTATTTAAATAAATAATATTTATTCTATAATAGGGATAAGTCTCCCTAGCGATTAACGACTTTCTAGATAATATTGATTTCAACATTAATCATAAAAGAACCTTTGAGTAAATAGTTACCGTACAATTCAATCCTTCCACCATACAATGTCTCAATTAAATATAAGACATGAAATTACTATCAAGTCTTATTTTATTTAATTATATGTATTTCGATCCTTAAATGAACAACTCCAAATAATGCAAATTAGAAACTCCTTTCTAATTTCATTCTGCCTTGGCCGAGGACTACTGTGTTGTCATTTATCGAATCACATAGGACATTTCTCTTCTTTTACTAGAAGTGGTAGATTCTTTATTTATCACACATCATCTCCATGTACAACTTATTATACCCAAGCATACCCTTTGATATACCCTAAGGGTCTTAAGGAATAAGTCAAAGTATAACTTATCATACACAATATACTATGATGATCTCAAGTTCAAGGATCACTTATACTAGTATCACTACAGGAATTCCTATTGACAGGCAAGTAAAACTCCATTAGGTATTCCTTTGCGAGCCACGTTCAGTGAACTTATTCTCTAATAAGCACCTACATACTTGCTTTAGTGTCTCCACACAAATGATCATGAGATCAATCATCCTCATCCAATGAGCAAGCAACGTATGTACCAATCTATCTGAATTCACTAATCCCCAATTTAGTAATCCAACAATTGAGAACTATTTTAGTTTTAAGCTTTCTAAGAATTTAGATCTCATTAGAATGATCATCATCATTATTCTAAAAGCATTGCTTAAAACTATGGGTTTATCACATATTATAAAACAGCATCATGTAGATAATTAAAAGCCTTTAATAAATTAATACTTTATATTAATAAATGAATAAGATTGTTACAAAATATATGCTTTATCATCAAACATGATTGGCTTGTGTGCATACTACTTTCAATCTTCCACTTGCACTAAAGCCAATCACCATGGTATCTCATACCCTTCTTCTCTAAGTGACAATTATCCTGTTGTTGGATAAGCTTTAGTTAATGGATATGTAATATTGTTCTTGTGAGTCCACTATCTCTATAGTGATTTTCCATCATTCAATGATTCTTATAATCAAATGAAAGTGCCACAACACATGTTTAGATCCAAGATGAGACTTAGAAACTATTCCTAGTTCTATAATGAACTTTTCATCCAAACAATCAACTTGCAGCTTCATTTATAGCTATATACTTTGTCTTTATCACTAAACTAACAATTCTTTACTGTTTGGAACCTTTCCAATTTCACTGCACCATCGTTCAAGGTAACGCTTTACCTTAAAGTGGATTTTTTGTCGTCATGGTCTATCTAAAAAAACTCGAGTCTGTTAAGCCCTTTAGTTTTAATTTAGACCCACCATGAATATGATCATATCCTTAGTGTCGGTTAAGTACTTTAAGATATTTTTCACTGACTTATAGTGAACTTCTCCAGAATATGACTAATCAACATCAGGTTTCGTATATTTCATTGCATACATGATAGTTACTCATGTGATCTCTCTTGTATGAGTCTATGGGGACTATTAAGAGAGATTCACTCAAGGGCTCATCAACATGAGACATCCCATGGAGTTTACCATGCTAAACGACTTTAGCATCAAATGAATATACATTTCTTGGGTTAAGTCGAGCATCCTCTTAAATCTATCTATATAGATTTGTATCCCCAATTAAGATACTCTTCCCAAATAATTTATGGATGAATGTTTAGATAACTTTATCTTTACTGATTGTAGCATTAATATGTCATTCCTTATTCGTAGTATATCAACATATAATACTAGGAATGTCACGACGCTCCAACTAACCCTTTTGTACACACTATGTTCATTCTTATTTTTTGATAAAATCAAACTCTTTTGATTGTCTCATCAAAATGAATGCTCCATATTTAAGAAACTTACTTCAATCCATTTCTCTGAGTGTCTAAAACTCTTACCTCATCGTATGTAAATGGATCATCATCTTCTATGATGTGTACCTCATCATCATCATCTATGATGAATCCATACCTCTTAGGTATCTTCGATACTATTCCAGATTTACGATTCGATTGTGGTACAATAGGTCTATCTACAGTTTTCTCTTATTTGACTTATAGTGTTTTGTAGTTCTTGAACTCTTCAAGATCTATTATCCTCCCACTAGCCCTTTTAATGATAAATACCTTTATCTTAGAAGGTAACGTGTTTCGCAAAAAACACCTTTTGCTAAGTAGGATTATAGAACTTATACCCTAAACTTACTTTAGGATGTCCCACAAATTGACACTTGTCAAATCTAATCCCAAGCTTATCCTTTGAAAATTTTTTCACATAAGTTGGACAACCCCTTATCTTAACATACTTAAGATTAGGAATCCTCCCTGTCCATAACTTTTATGGAGTTTTGGGACCGGATTTTGAGGTTACCTTTTCGTAGATATGCAACCATTTCTAGGGCATTATCCCAGAAGAACACTGGAATGTCGGTAAAATTATTATGGACTGCACCATGTCCAATAAGGTATAATTTTTCCTTTCAGATACATCAATCAACTATTGTGTATCAAGAGGTGTCCTTTGTGAGAAAACCATTTGAGATGATCTAGAAACATATTGCACAAGTATTTATTCCTTGATCCGATCAAAGAATCCTAATACTTTATCAATTTATTTTACTTCTGAATTCTTTGAACCTTTCAAATAATTAACACTTGTATTTCTGTAAATACACGCATTCAACTCTTTGAATGATCATCTCCTTTTCTTATACTAGTTTGTTCAATTTGTAAAATAATTTTTAACGTAAGTCAAGCATACAAAATCCATTAAGTAATATTTCAATTCTATACAAAATATTGTTATTATAAATAGAACAACAATTGTTCTTAAATACAATACCAAAGATTTCATTGTCCAACAACAAAATAGAAATAATTTTTTTTAACGAGAACAGGAATACAATAACAACTTATTGACTTAATAGATTTGCCTGTAGGCATTGCTAAACTATAAGTTTCTATGGCTAATGTGGCAACCTTTGCTTCATTTTTCACACATAGGATTACTTATATTTGTTTAGCTTTCTACTTCTGTTTGGTTCCTTCATAAATCTATATTTATGATAACCAAAGTCGGTATCCAATACCCAAGTAGAACCTTGACTTAAAGAAAAATTTATTTCAATCATGAGCAAAAACTATATTTGTAACCGAAGCTTCACTAAGCTTCTTCTGGTTAGCCTCTACAAGATGCTTCTTGTAGTTTCTTTCTAGTATCCAGGCTTATTGCAGTGGAAGCAAACTCCTTTGCTATCCGTATCAATTTTGTTCTTATTATTCTTTATTTTTGCCTTTACTATATACCTTCTTAGAATCATTCTTCTTTTCAGAAGATCCTTTGGCCCCCTACTAGTAAGACTTGGTATTTCTTGGTGGAAAGTGACTCAGCATTTTCAACATGTTAAGCAAATCAATGAGGCTGCTATCTAGCTTGTTCATATAAAAAATCATAATAATTGTGAAAGGAGTCCAGGAGTGAGTGCAAGATCGAATCTTGGTTCAACTCTCCATCCATGACAAAACCCATTGTCCTAATTATTCAATCAAATTGATCATGTTTAGGACATGTGTCTGTACTGTAGTGTCGTTGGTCATTCTAGATCGAAAAAGCTCCATAGATATCTGATATCTATTAGTCCTACTTTCTTCACCATCAACTACTTCACGTGCAGGAATATAGTAGGAGTATCCATAGTTTCAGGCTGACGCTGAAGCTCGTTACTTATGGATGTGAGCATGATGCATTGAGCCAACTGTGCATCATCTTGCCACTTTCTAAAAGTAGAAATCTCTTCCTCAGAGGCATTGTCTGCAACCATTGCAGGGATAGGCGTATTAAGGACATAAGATAGCTTTTCAGCCATGAGAACTATTCTCAATTTCCTTTACTAATCCGTTTAATTCGGTCCAGTTAATTTAGCATCTAATATGCTACGCAGTGATAGTAATTTAGACATTGTAAAATTCTGTAAATGAATTTGTAATTAACAACATTTTAACATACATTCTTTTATTAATTACCAAAATAAATTAGGTCTTATTTTAAATTGGTATCTCCCACTATTTTCATCAAACTATATTACCCTCACTTATATAGTTCGGCAAAATCTAATTAAATATTTGCTAGTGAGAATAAGGATCCCATTTCAAATGTATATAGCCTTGTGGTGACACAACAAACTATATATAAATAAATAGATAGACAACTCTTGTCAATTACATCAATTATGCAACTCCTTGTATTTTACCTCTTAGATTATTTTGATCAAGTGGTGGCACATCCGAATCAAAATTATCTAAGTTAAGTCCAACCTAGCACTCTATATATTCAAAAAAGAAAAATATTATCCTTGTGGTGACACAACAAAATAACATTGTTCAATTTTCTTTATAAACATCAAATGTGATAAAATTAATATCTCAAAGAATTAAGATAAGCCTTGTAGTGACACAACAAACTTACAATAATTAATTGATACTCTATTATTTTTATCATGCTAGAAGGCGACGTTCGATATTCTAAATATCTTTGAACACTTAGGACTTAATATAAAATATTTGAGGGGATTGTTATTAATTTGTCTCATCTTGTTTAGCGCGCATGCACATATATATATATATATATATATATATATATATATATATATATATATATATATATATATATATATATATATATATAATACGCGTTATATTAATTAGCATGCGAAGCATGTTTGCATAATATATAATATATATAGTATAAGCATGCACATATAGAAAACTATATTCTACCTGTATTGATTATGGACTTTTATTCTAGTTTGGTTCACTAGAGCCACCAAGTGAACCAAAAGGTCAAACCCTAGGGGTGCAAGAATTAATATTTAAATATAACTATTACATTTAAACCCGGGCTCCATTACAAACGGGTCTTCAAGCGCTCCTTGATCCTTGATCTCCAATTCTTCAAAATTAATTCTAACTATTCCTATTATAAAACTATTTAAAATAAATAGAAACTTTGATCAACAGTCAAGGGGAAGTACATAGGAGGGAGATAGAATTTACATTAAGAAAGAATTAGAGAAGACGAGTTACGCAGACCCCATTTAATAAAACTCATACTTTCATGCATCCAACTAAAATAAAATCCAATCACATTGGTCAATAGTCCATAATCAATTCTATTTATTATCATACACATCACTATATGTATCAATAAATAACATTCATCTCATGAATAATAAACATTCAATATATATATATATATATATATATATATATATATATATATATATATATATATATATATATATATATTGATATCATTTAATGGGCAAATTTAGCTAGTATAAAATCTAATTTTGAATTAAAATAAACTCCTTTATTTTAATCCAAATATAAACCAAAATAAACCTCTTTTATTTTAATTTATTCAATTTTAAATAAAATAAACTATTTTATTTTAATAAAAATCTTTAATCAAAATAAACTTCATTATTTTAATTAATTATGGAATGTAATTCCAAGTAAAAAAAATAAACTCCTTTAATATAGAAAACACGAATTATATTTCCTATTCACAAATAAACTCTTTTATTTTGAATAATTGAAATCTTATTCCATATCTAAATAAACTCCTTTATTTAAGGAAATACGGATTGTTTTTCCTATTCACAAATAAACTCATTTATTTTGAATAATATGAAATCTTATTTCATATCTAAATAAACTCCTTTATTTAAGAAAACATGTAATCCTATTTCAACTCCAATTAATTATCATGGAATCCAATTCTAACTCTAATTAGTTAGCATGAAATTTAATTTTAAAATTAAAATAAACCCTTTATTTTAATAATAAAATATTATGAATATAATATATATATATATATATAATATATCAGTAGGCGTTATTAAAAAAACGTAAATCCGTGCATATGAATTTCAATTTCGTGCTTCAATATGAATTTAAATCCGTACATATGAAGCACGAAATTGAAATTCATATGTATGGATTTACGTTTTTTTATTGAAGCACGAAATTGAAATTCATATGTACAGATTTACATTTTTTTTTTAAAATTATACAACAAAATTATGCCCAATTAAATTGTTCTAAAAACATATCAATATACATATCAAATTAAAACAATTAATAATTTACATAAAGGTTTGGCTTTGATACCACTGTTAGGTTTGTAATATTCATAAACGCAATCAAATTGCACAAAATAAGAGGAAGCATGGAAAATTAGAGTTTTAAAATTTTACAAACCATATACCCGGATCATCCTTTATGCACAATTATTAATTAAACGAAAAGATAAAGAACGAGAATCGTACCCTTGAAGATTCGAGCTTCCTCAGGTACGAGTTCACCTCTAAATCCTTTCGCGTTTAACTTGAATCCACCGGGTTGGCTCCTTCCTTTGATCAACATTAGCCACCCAAGTGTTTGGCCTCTAGAGGTGATCCACCAAAAAAGAACAAAAAATTCAAGAAGATGGGTGTTCGGCAAAACCCTAGTTTTTCTATCTCTCATAGAAAAGGAGCGTACTCTCCAACAATTGGAATCACGTTTATTGTGAAAAAGTCAACAACCACTCTCACCCATAATAAGACTCCTCTTATTTATAGATGTGGGCAACCCTCCTTAACAATTAAGGAATTGGGTTTTATTTTAATTAATCAAATTCCTTTAATTAATTATGCTCCCAATCTTATTAGGGATAATTAATTAAAATCTTTTAATTAATTTACCTCCTAATCTTATTAGGAATATATGAGAGTACTTTTATTAATTAATTCTCAAACTCCTTTAGGAATTAAATAATAATAATAGTAATAATAATAATAGGACTCCTCTTATTAATTTATATTTATTATTTCCAAAATATTAAATAATAAATATTAAGCTTTTTAATTTATTCTATCACCATAGATTAAATTAAATATACTTAACTTATTATTACGATTATGTCATTAACTTCTTAAATAATTATTCTTCCTTTTATGGTGTGACCTTTTAGATTCTCCATATTAAACCGGTTGTGAATAAATCAATTAGAACAATTCTAATCTTATTTAAATAAATAAATTAAAATATTAATTTATTTAAAAAAATAATATTTATTCTATAATAGGGATAAGTCTCCCTAGCGATTAACGACTTTCTACATAATATTGATTTCAACATTAATCATAAAAGAACCTTTGAGTAAATAGTTACCGTACAATTCAATCCTTCCACCATACAATGTCCCAATTAAATATAAGACATGAAATTACTATCAAGTCTTATTTTATTTAATTATATGTATTTCGATCCTTAAATGAACAACTCCAAATAATGCAAATTAGAAACTCCTTTCTAATTTCATTCTGCCTTGGCCGAGGACTACTGTGTTGTCATTTATCGAATCACATAGGACATTTCTCTTCTTTTACTAGAAGTGGTAGATTCTTTATTTATCACACATCATCTCCATGTACAACTTATTATACCCAAGCATACCCTTTGATATACCCTAAGGGTCTTAAGGAATAAGTCAAAGTATAACTTATCATACACAATATACTATGATGATCTCAAGTTCAAGGATCACTTATACTAGTATCACTACAGGAATTCCTATTGACAGGCAAGTAAAACTCCATTAGGTATTCCTTTGCGAGCCACGTTCAGTGAACTTATTCTCTAATAAGCACCTACATACTTGCTTTAGTGTCTCCACACAAATGATCATGAGATCAATCATCCTCATCCAATGAGCAAGCAACGTATGTACCAATCTATCCGAATTCACTAATCCCCAATTTAGTAATCCAACAATTGGGAACTATTTTAGTTTTAAGCTTTCTAAGAATTTAGATCTCATTAGAATGATCATCATCGTTATTCTAAAAGTATTGCTTAAAACTATGGGTTTATCACATATTATAAAACAACATCATGTAGATAATTAAAAGCCTTTAATTAATTAATACTTTTTATTAATAAATGAAAAAGATTGTTACAAAGTATATGCTTTATCATCAAATATGATTGGCTTGTGTGCATACCACTTTCAGATATATCTTAAGCGAGACCCATGGGAATGGTGGGTGGTAGAGAATGGACCAGTAATCCCAAGGAAATATGATGGCACTCCAAAAACTCTACTCGAGATGGACTCAACCGAAACATATATGGTTTCATACGATTCAAAAGCAATGAACACTCTTCTCAGTGACATGGTGCAATCCGAAATAGATAAAGTTTCTTCATGCAACACATCAAAAGATATATGGGATACCCTAGTGGTAAGTTACGAAGGAACTTCCAAAGTACGAGAGGTTAAGCTAAGTATGCTCATGCATGACTACGAAATGTTCAAACTGGAAAGAGGCGAAACAATCAAAATGGCTCAAGCACAATTTTTTGGTACTTATAAATTCCTTGAAGTTGCTTGACAAGTCAATTCCACAAAGTGAAATCAATCCTAAGTTACTTCAAGCTATGCCCAAAAGGTTTGCATCTAAAATTACTACTCTTCAAGATTCGGTCAATATCTCATCTATGGATACATTAACTCTCTTTGGTGAACTAGAAGAATATGAACATCAATTAAAAAGATATGATGACGAGGAAGAAGTTCCTCGAAAGAAAGTGCTAGCTCTAAATACAGGAATTGAAGAAGAACTTGAAAACAACTCGAATGATGAAATAGCTATGATCTCAAGGAGACTCAAGTGACTACTTTAGAGAAAGAATAAAAGAAGGAATACATTCAATTCAAACTAGTTCAAAGCTAATCAAACTGAAGAAACTTGTTTTGAATGCGAACAACCAGGCCATTTCAAGAAGGACTGCTTCCAACTCAAAAACAAAGGGAAGCAAGGCAAGAGAGTTCAAAAAGAATAAAGCCTTCTTAACATGGAGTGACGATGAAGAATCTGATGTGGAGATAAATGCGAATGATGAACTGGCTCAAATATGCTTCATGGGACTTGAAGGTGAATCTAGTGAGGTATCTTTTTCTGATATTAGTATTTTGAAATAAGAAAATGAAAAACTAAAAGAGAAAAATACGTACTTAAAAGATCTAGTACACACACTAATGGGTGAAGTTGAGTCACAAATAGATGAAAAAAAGGAATTAGAAAAAGTAACACATACAAATGAAGAAAAAGTATTAGCTGCAAAAAATGATTACTTAGATAATTATAATAAAATACTTTTCAACAAAGTAAAACAGTTAAATAATGAAGTTGAAAAATTGACAAATGACATAAAAATGAGAGATATATGCATTGATGCTTTTAGTGATAAATCTAGTACTAAAACACCCCCAACTAATGAACTTCAAAAGGAAATAGAATCCCTAAAAATGTCTCTTGCTAAATTTGTTCATGGCGAAGAAAATTTAAATGTCATGTTAGGGAAACAAAGACCAAGTTATGATAAACAAGGAATTGGTTATAATCCGGTGCATAGAAAGGAAGTTGAAATGCTTAAATCTAAATCATCATTCAAATTAAATTACTGTACACCCTTCACTACTTGTAAAAATTGTGGCACTAAAGGTCATCTAGAGATAAATTGTTCAAAGAAGAAAAATCACTATCAAAGTAAAATAATGTGGATAAAGAAAAGGGATTTGATTTCAACTAACACAAGTGGACCCAAAAAGATATGGGTACCAAAAAGATAAATTGCATTTTTCTTAAACAAGTATGTTTCAAGGCAAAAGTGTCACCTCAAAAGTGGATCCTTAACAGTGGATGTTCACGCCACATGACAGGTGACAAATCTAAGTTCGTGGAACTAAATGTCAAAAAGAAACATGGAACTGTCACGTTCGGTGATAACCGGTCATGCGAAATAATCGGGAAAGGTAAAATCGGTAATGGTAAGGTTAACATTAATAATGTTCATCTTGTTAATGGTCTAGAATTCAATCTTATCAATGTTAGTCAATTAATGGATAATGGACATCAAGTAAATTTTAAAAAAGATAAATGTACAATTTTACATGGTACTAACAATGCTACTTTAGTTGCCCAAAGAGAAGGAAATATATATACTCTTGATTTTGAGCAACAGGAGGAAGAATTATGTCTTGTAACTATTCAAGATGAAGCAAATCTATGGCATAGAAGGATGGGACATGTTCATATGGACCTAATCAAAAAATTGTCATCAAAGAACCTAGTGAGAGGATTACCCAAAATGAACTTCAAGAAGAAAGGTATATACGAGCCTTGTCAACTTGGAAAACAAGTAAGAATGTGGCGCCCCCAGAATAGGTATACAACACCCATTCTGAGTCGCCAAATACATGGTACAGAAAGCAAACTACAACTTCAATAATACAATTGTCGTGCAAAATACGACAACACATACTGTGAGTTTAAATACAAATATTGTCTTCTAGACAATATCCACACTCAAATAAATCCTCATTACAATTATTCAAACACTATTTTACAGAAATAGTGAGGACTGCTAATACATCTTTCTAGAACCATCACTCCATACCCCGACTAGATCCTGCTATGTTCTCACCTCCTGAGAAGAAAAATGGAACAAAAAGAAAAAGGGTGAGCTCAACTAGCCCAGTAAAGAATATTATGACTAAGATAATATACAACAAATTATCGTTAGTCTTCAACAGGGAAAAATCTGATAAAATATAATCGACAACAAGTTT
The DNA here is from genome assembly GCA_016801055.1 of Panax notoginseng. NCBI lineage: Eukaryota > Viridiplantae > Streptophyta > Magnoliopsida > Apiales > Araliaceae > Panax > Panax notoginseng. The sequence continues at coordinate 165,784,872 of CM029014.1, read as the reverse complement.
TAGATCAACAACTGCAGCGGAAACAGCAAACCATTAGAAGAGTCAAGTAGAGAAAGAATTCTACTATCTTCTAAGATTTAAAAGTCCATCATCAATATTTTATCCCTGTAACATCAATTAATAATCATCTTTAACCAAATATTCATCTTTGCACTACAGGCCAAAGATATTCATTTGTATCATCAGTCGGTCATGTTCATCTCAACACCTGTTCATCTTTGCACTACAGGCCAAAGATATTCATCAAGTAATCATACATCTTTGCACTACAGGCCAAAGATATTCAGTAATATCATCATTTAGGACTGAGGATGATGAAAAATATCTTAAAGAGAACGAATCCAGTGAGACGAAGGACAAATATTAGGGATTCGTATAACAGTTTATCCAAGATCAATAATACTTCATAATAATCAATTGTGAAGTAGAATTCAAAAATAAAGATCAAAACATGGATACAATCAAAGATAGTAACCATAATAGACATCTTGGACAAAAAGGGAAAATTTTATTTTTCGGTGAATAGTGCCGTATTCGTGAATAGTGCCGTATACGTGAATAGTGCCGTATACGTGAATAGTAACCCCCGACACAAAAAGTTCCAAATTTGATAAAAACTCATATCAATATTTCAGCATAATGATATTGAAGAAAATAATATCATTTAAGAAGAAAATAATATCCCTTACCTCAAAATATCAGTACTTCTGGTCGGAATACCGGTATAAGGCTGAAAGAAACTTGCTCTGATGAATAGAAACTCTCAAAGTATCTAAATACTCACAAAATACACTCAATAATCTAGAGAGAGAAAGAGAGAAAACTTGTTTCTGGTGTGATTTTCAATTCTAACTTAGCCCTCTATTTATAGGAAAATTTTGGTAGGTTTGACCTGCAACCTGATGGCTTTACCTGCTACTATTCCCACCCACCACATTTGAAATATAATTCAGCACATTTCTTCACCAACCACAAGTGGGGCCCACCAATTCTAGAATTTTTCACCAAAATGATAAACTCCGAAAATTCAACAATTTCTGAACCAGTCATCTTGTAAAATTCGTAATAAATCATACGTTCATTTTTAACGGTTCAAAATTTGTGGACATATACTCAACTTATATATGTATAACATATCCAAAAATTACCACGATCCAACGGTCGGATTAAAAATTATAACCCCCGCAAACTATCTCAAAAATCCTGATTTTTAATACCTCCATTCCGACAAAAATACTGACAAAAACCTCAACATTAACTCCTTCATTTTTAACCACAAAAATATATCCCTCATTTATATCCACATAAAATAAATATTTCCTTATCATATGAATCAATAATTAATTATTCACAAATAATATTACAGAATCACATTTATGACAACCAGGCCGTTCCCAGGAAAGAGGGGGCTTTCCAATAAGGATTTCTCCTTACTGGCGCGCAATTAGATGACCAAACCTCTCCTTAGACAGAACTTTCTAGACATTGCCAATAATGTTATCTAATAATATTATTCAAATAATATGAATTATTGATCTGATAAATGAAAATACTGTGCAGCAACAATTATTGAAACAACAATAATATAAAATATCAACGCAGCAATTATTGAATCAATAAAATAAAATATTGAATAATAACTACTGTAACAATTATTGAGTAGTGCCTTCTTACGTAAGAATCAATAATTGGTGCAATACCGTGTGCTACTGTATTTTAACCACCGGGTATTCCAACAGTATTAACGGTAACAACTACGCCGTTATTTATAAACAACTTATACTTGTCGTTTTCTTCATCCAATCGCTTTCCGTTATGGGGCCCACACAAGGCTGCGTCGTCGTACGAATATTCCCCGACAGCAAGAATATTCCACGACCAACCGAATATTCACCGACCAAAAATAAATATTTTATAACCACTTGCTTATTTTGCAAAATTTGCACATTTCACCCATAACCAAAGTATTATATCAAATTAACCCCTTATTATTCACAATAATATTTAGAGAAAATTTGATTTTATTCATTAATAAGTTGGGGTCTTACAACCTCTCCTCCTTATGAAATTTCGTCCTCGAAATTGACGTACGTACCTGATGTTTCAAAAAGGTGAGGATACCTCGCTTTCATTTCTGATTCCAACTCCCAGGTCATTTCTTCAATAGCATGGTTTCTCCACAAAACCTTAACTTGTGGTATAACCTTCGTGCGTAGGACATGCTCTTTCCTATCCAAGATCTTAACAGGTACCTCCTCGTACGTTAAATCTTCAGCTATCTCGTCTGGTTCTAACTCAATAATGTGGTTCGGGTCTTTAACATATTTACGAAGCATAGATATGTGAAAAACATTATGAACACGAGACATGCTTGGAGGTAATGCGAGTCTATATGCCACATTTCCTATTCGCTCAAGAATCTCAAATGGACCAACAAATCTTGGATTGAGCTTTCCTCTCTTCCCAAATCTTGTAACTCCCTTCCATGGTGCAACACGTAACAATACATGATCCCCAATATTAAATTCCACGTCCTTCCGATGAAGATCCGCATAACTCTTTTGTCGATCCTGTGCCGTTTGTATACGTTGTCGAATCGTTTGGATCTTCTCTGTAGTAATGCGTACCAATTCTGGTCCCAACAATGTTGCTTCACCCACCTCGTCCCAGCATACTGGAGAACGACATTTTCTTCCATACAACGCCTCAAATGGAGCCATACCTATGCTCGCCTGATAACTGTTGTTGTAGGAGAATTCCACCAATGGTAGGTACTTATCCCAACTCCCTTTGAGATCTAAGACACAAAGTCTTAATAGATCTTCAAGAGTTTGAATAGTCCTCTCTGATTGTCCGTCCGTTTGAGGATGGTATGCTGAACTGAATCGTAAATCCGTGCCCATAGCTTTCTGCAAGCTAACCCAAAATCGTGAAGTGAATCTTGGGTCACGATCCGAAACTATGGATACTGGCATGCCATGCAATCTCACAATCTCGTTCACGTACATACTAGCAAGACGTTCAAGGGAATAAGTCTCACGTATCGGCAAGAAATGAGCGGACTTGGTTAATCTATCAACAATAACCCAAATCGCATCTATGCCTTGAGAAACCTTGGGAAGACCTGTAACAAAATCCATAGTAATGTGTTCCCACTTCCATTTCGGAATCTCAAGTGGTTGCAATGGACCCTTTGGTACTTGATGCTCCGCTTTTACACGTTGACAAGTTAAACATCTCGAGATAAACTCCGCGATCTCTCTTTTCATATTGCTCCACCAAAATGTATGTCGAAGATCGTGATACATTTTGGTACTCCCAGGATGGATTGCAAACGGTGTGTTGTGTGCCTCCATCATTATTCTATGCTTCAAGTCAAAATCGTTAGGAACACAAAGTCTGGAGTTGACTCGAAGTATTCCTTCTTCATCGATTCTTGCTTCTGGAATAGCACCTTCTTGCACTTTCTTCTTCATACGCATCAGCTCTATATCCGTAGCTTGAGCAGCTTTAACTTTATCGATTAAAGTCGGTTCTACTCGTATATTTGATATCATCATGTGGGTACTTGGAGCCTTCATCTCTATCTCCATCCTTTGCAAGTCATACAAAATGGGCCTTTGTGTTAAAAACATTGCACTCGTACCCGCATATGATCTTCTACTCAATGCGTCAGCTACTACGTTTGCTTTTCCAGGATGGTATTGGATGGTATGATCGTAATCTTTCAACAGCTCAAGCCAACGTCGTTGCCGCATGTTGAGTTCCTTTTGGGTGAAGAAATATTTGAGGCTTTTATGATCTGTATAGATCTCCACTTTCTCCCCATACAGGTAGTGTCTCCAGATCTTCAACGCAAAAACGACTGCTGCCAACTCCAAATCATGAGTAGGATAATTCCTCTCATATTCTTTGAGTTGTCGTGAGGCATAGGCTATGACTTTCCCATGTTGCATGAGAACACATCCTAACCCTTTGCCTGAAGCATCGCTGTAGATAACAAATCCATCCGAACCAGATGGTATTGTCAAAACAGGTGCCGAAATGAGTCTCCTCTTGAGTTCTTGGAAACTCTTCTCGCATTCCTCACTCCATACGAATTTTGTATCTTTCCGAGTCAGCTGAGTTAACGGAGTAGCGATTCGAGAAAATCCTTCCACAAATCTCCGATAATAACCAGCTAAGCCCAGAAAGCTACGTACTTCGGTTACCGACTTCGGTTGCTCCCAACTTTGTATGGCTTCAATCTTCGCCGGGTCGACAGATACTCCATGTTTTGACACCACGTGCCCAAGGAATGCTACTTCCTCAAGCCAGAACTCGCATTTCTTCAGTTTGGCATATAGCTTGTTTTCACGAAGCCTTTGCAGTACCAGCTTCAAATGGCGCTCATGATCTTCACGGCTTTTGGAATAGATGAGGATGTCATCAATAAAGACAACAACGAACTGATCCAAATATTCTTTGAATACACGGTTCATCATATCCATGAAGGCAGCAGGAGCATTAGTCAATCCAAAAGACATTACTAAGAATTCATAATGCCCGTACCGAGTTCTGAAGGCAGTCTTTGGAATATCCTCAGTTTTAATCTTCAGCTGATGATATCCAGAACGAAGATCGATCTTTGAAAAGAATTGTGCTCCTTGCAACTGGTCAAACAGGTCATCAATGCGAGGTAGCGGATACCTATTCTTGATGGTGACATGGTTCAATTCTCGATAGTCAATACAAAGTCGCATACTCCCGTCTTTCTTCTTTACGAATAAAACAGGAGCACCCCAAGGAGACGTACTAGGACGAATAAAACCGATGTCCAACAACTCCTGTAGTTGGACTTTTAACTCCTGAAGTTCAATAGGAGCCATTCGATATGGGGTTTTAGAAATGGGCTTTGTACCGGGTTCAAGGTCAATAAAGAATTCAATTTCTCGTTCCGGGGGTAGACCGGGAAGTTCTTCAGGAAATACATCGGAAAATTCTCTAACAATAGAAATATTATTCAAATCTGACTTGTCTTTGTTCAAATCCATAACATGGGCTAAGAAAGCTTGACATCCGTTTTTCAATAAACGAATAGCTTTGTGGCTTGATATGACAGTGACTGATTTTAGTGGTTTAGTAGTTTGAATTCGTATGACAGGTTGGTTAGGAATATGAAAACTAACAACCTTACGAAAACAATCAATTTTAGCATGATGAGTGGTTAACCAATCAATTCCTAAAATCACATCAAAAGCAAGTATCTTTAAAGAGATAAGATCAACAGGTAATGTGATAGTGCCAACTTGGATCATGCAAGATTTATAAACTGTAGATGTAACGAAGGTTTCACCCAACGGAGTTTCAACAGATAAGTTAAAGTCCAATTTCTCCGGAGTCAAGTTTAAACGTTGAGCACAAGCAGGAGAGATAAAAGAATGGGTAGAACCGGTATCTAGTAAAGTATAAACTTCGCAAGAATTCAAGATTAGCTTACCCGTGATCACCTCGTTCGGGTTTCTCGCGTTTTGGCCAGTAACGACAAACGCCCTTCCAGGAACCGCTGATTTCGACTTATCCGGGATAACTTTTGGAGTCACCATCCCCGCTGAACTTGGTTTTGCTACAGAACACTCTCGAGCTATATGACCTTCCTTTCCACAGTTATAACATACCTTGGATTGTTGTGGGCAGTTTGGGCTGATATGTCCCTCTTTCCCACATTTGTAACATACGACCGGTGGTCGTTCTCCTCCCCTAGAAACAGTTGATGTTTGTGCTGACGTCTTCACGTTATCATTGTTGTACCTTCTCTTCTTGAAATCTCCTCCCGACTCGCTCCTTCTATTATCACGACCACGATTACCACCAGAGTGGTTACCGCTTTTGTCCGAATGTTTTCCTCCCTGCTGGTTTTCATTGCTTCGATGACTGCCGCCACCGGTATGACCCTGGTTGTGGTCCCTCGGTTGCACATACTCATTATCTCGCTCTAATAATTGAGCCCTGTTTACAACATCTGAATATAAAGAAAATTTATGAGAGATAAGATATTGCCGAATCTCGGGTTTTAGACCTCTCAGAAACATCCTTGTCATTCGTTCCTCATTTTCGACCAAATGAGGTGCAAACCTGGATAACTCTGCAAACTTCGCCTCGTACTGGGACACCGTCATGTTGTTTTGTTCCAGTCTAATAAACTCAACCTCCTTCATATGACGAATACTTTCAGGAAAGTACTTGTCATTGAACAGTTTTTGAAATGTTTCCCAGGACATGTTGAGTGCGTCAGGCTGGGTACGCTTCACAGACTCCCACCAGTAGTCTGCCTCACCGCGGAACATAAATGTGGCGAATGGAACCTTCTGTTCCTCCGTGCATCCCAAGACATCAAATATCTTGGTAATTTGCTTGACCCACGTTTCCGCCATGATCGGATCCGGCTTTCCCTTAAATTCTGGTGGTCCCAATTCTTTGAACTGCTTAGCTGTGACAAACCGCGCGTTGTTATCATTTCCACCCGTATTCTGCACACGAGTCTCCCTCGTCTGATTTTGCATGAACTGCAAAAAGCTCCTAAACATTCCATCATTCATCGTTTGCTCGGTAACGTTGTTTACAGGAGGAATATTGCCTTCCTGTTGCACGTTCCCCTGGGTAGTGATCAAAGGTGTCTCCACGGTCTGATTTACTCCATTATTAACGTTCTCAGCTGCCATTCTTAAATACTGCCATAAAACAAGGGTTAATAGTCATGTCATATATTATCCCTATACTCTGACCGACCAAATAAACACCAAATAAACTTAGTCAGGTCATACTAGCGAAGGAATTTCCCGTCTCTCCCCTCCTAGTTCTTGTCTCACATCTCAGCCAGGGATCATATCCCTAAGCTCTGATACCAACTGTGACGCCCCCAGAATAGGTATACAACACCCATTCTGAGTCGCCAAATACATGGTACAGAAAGCAAACTACAACTTCAATAATACAATTGTCGTGCAAAATACGACAACACATACTGTGAGTTTAAATACAAATATTGTCTTCTAGACAATATCCACACTCAAATAAATCCTCATTACAATTATTCAAACACTATTTTACAGAAATAGTGAGGACTGCTAATACATCTTTCTAGAACCATCACTCCATACCCCGACTAGATCCTGCTATGTTCTCACCTCCTGAGAAGAAAAATGGAACAAAAAGAAAAAGGGTGAGCTCAACTAGCCCAGTAAAGAATATTATGACTAAGATAATATACAACAAATTATCGTTAGTCTTCAACAGGGAAAAATCTGATAAAATATAATCGACAACAAGTTTTAGATCAACAACTGCAGCGGAAACAGCAAACCATTAGAAGAGTCAAGTAGAGAAAGAATTCTACTATCTTCTAAGATTTAAAAGTCCATCATCAATATTTTATCCCTGTAACATCAATTAATAATCATCTTTAACCAAATATTCATCTTTGCACTACAGGCCAAAGATATTCATTTGTATCATCAGTCGGTCATGTTCATCTCAACACCTGTTCATCTTTGCACTACAGGCCAAAGATATTCATCAAGTAATCATACATCTTTGCACTACAGGCCAAAGATATTCAGTAATATCATCATTTAGGACTGAGGATGATGAAAAATATCTTAAAGAGAACGAATCCAGTGAGACAGAAGGACAAATATTAGGGATTCGTATAACAGTTTATCCAAGATCAATAATACTTCATAATAATCAATTGTGAAGCAGAATTCAAAAATAAAGATCAAAACATGGATACAATCAAAGATAGTAACCATAATAGACATCTTGGACAAAAAGGGAAAATTTTATTTTTCGGTGAATAGTGTCGTATTCGTGAATAGTGCCGTATACGTGAATAGTGCCGTATACGTGAATAGTAACCCCCGACACAAAAAGTTCCAAATTTGATAAAAACTCATATCAATATTTCAGCATAATGATATTGAAGAAAATAATATCATTTAAGAAGAAAATAATATCCCTTACCTCAAAATATCAGTACTTCTGGTCGGAATACCGGTATAAGGCTGAAAGAAACTTGCTCTGATGAATAGAAACTCTCAAAGTATCTAAATACTCACAAAATACACTCAATAATCTAGAGAGAGAAAGAGAGAAAACTTGTTTCTGGTGTGATTTTCAATTCTAACTTAGCCCTCTATTTATAGGAAAATTTTGGTAGGTTTGACCTGCAACCTGATGGCTTTACCTGCTACTATTCCCACCCACCACATTTGAAATATAATTCAGCACATTTCTTCACCAACCACAAGTGGGGCCCACCAATTCTAGAATTTTCCACCAAAATGATAAACTCCGAAAATTCAACAATTTCTGAACCAGTCATCTTGTAAAATTCGTAATAAATCATACGTTCATTTTTAACGGTTCAAAATTTGTGGACATATACTCAACTTATATATGTATAACATATCCAAAAATTACCACGATCCAACGGTCGGATTAAAAATTATAACCCCCGCAAACTATCTCAAAAATCCTGATTTTTAATACCTCCATTCCGACAAAAATACTGACAAAAACCTCAACATTAACTCCTTCATTTTTAACCACAAAAATATATCCCTCATTTATATCCACATAAAATAAATATTTCCTTATCATATGAATCAATAATTAATTATTCACAAATAATATTACAGAATCACATTTATGACAACCAGGCCGTTCCCAGGAAAGAGGGGGCTTTCCAATAAGGATTTCTCCTTACTGGCGCGCAATTAGATGACCAAACCTCTCCTTAGACAGAACTTTCTAGACATTGCCAATAATGTTATCTAATAATATTATTCAAATAATATGAATTATTGATCTGATAAATGAAAATACTGTGCAGCAACAATTATTGAAACAACAATAATATAAAATATCAACGCAGCAATTATTGAATCAATAAAATAAAATATTGAATAATAACTACTGTAACAATTATTGAGTAGTGCCTTCTTACGTAAGAATCAATAATTGGTGCAATACCGTGTGCTACTGTATTTTAACCACCGGGTATTCCAACAGTATTAACGGTAACAACTACGCCGTTATTTATAAACAACTTATACTTGTCGTTTTCTTCATCCAATCGCTTTCCGTTATGGGGCCCACACAAGGCTGTGTCGTCGTACGAATATTCCCCGACAGCAAGAATATTCCACGACCAACCGAATATTCACCGACCAAAAATAAATATTTTATAACCACTTGCTTATTTTGCAAAATTTGCACATTTCACCTATAACCAAAGTATTATATCAAATTAACCCCTTATTATTCACAATAATATTTAGAGAAAATTTGATTTTATTCATTAATAAGTTGGGGTCTTACAAAGAACTTCATTCACAGCCAAGAACATGGTATCAACTTCTTCTCCCTTATAATTACTCCATCTCAATTTATTTGGACCTGAAAGGCATGCTAGTTTAAATGGTAAATTTTATGCTTTTGTGATAGTCGATGATTTTTCTAGATATACATGGGTACTATTTCTTAGAACAAAAGATGAGGCATTTAAAGAATTTGAAAAACTGGTTAGAAATTTAGAGACAAAATATAGTCTTAATCTTATAAAAATTAGAAGTGATAATAGTACTGAATTTCAAAAAGATTTTATTATATTTTGCAATCAAAAAGGAATTACTCACGAATTCTCAGCACCTAGAACTCCCCAACAGAATGGAGTGGTAGAAAGGAAAAATCGTACATTACAAGAAACAGCTAGTACTCTAATTCAAGAAAGTAAACTTTCAAGAAAATTTTGGGCTGAAGCTGTAAACACATCATGTTATGTACTAAATAGAGTGTTAATCCTTCCAATTATCTTGAAAACACCATATGAATTATTAAATAATCGACTTCCTAATATAAGCTATTTCAAAGTATTTTGGTCTAAATGTTTTATTCTTGACACTAGTGGGAACTTGGGCAAGATTGATGCTAGATCATATGAGGGAATATTCATTGGCTACTCACAAAATAGTAGAGCATATCGCATTTATAATGTGCAAAGATGTGTATCGAAGAATCTATACATATCAAATTTAATGAATCTAACCATGATATTCCAAAAGAAAGAGAGGAAGATGCAGGAAATTTAGAGACTGCTGCAAATCCAGCATACCACATAAGGCAAAATAGCAAGACTATGGAACCAATCCAGCAAGCTGGATTAGAAGAACATCAGGATCAAGACTCTATTCAGCAAGCTAAATACAAAAATCAGGAACATATCCAGCAAGCTGAAATGAACGAACAACAAGACAATAATTCAGAAACTACTGAAGAAGTGATCCATGACATTCAACTTCCAAAATCAGCAAGATACATCAAAAATCATCCTCCCGATAACATCATTGGAAACATAAATGAAGGAGTTACTACAAGAAGAAAAGCATAAAATATGTGTGCTTTCTCAGCATTCCTATCCCAGATTGAACCAAAGAATGCCAAAGAAGCCATACTTGATGAAAATTGGCTACTAGCAATACAAGAAGAGCTACAACAATTTGAAAGATGTCAAGTGCGGGAATTGATGCCTCCTCCAAAAGATGTATCCATTATTGGAACTAAATGGGTATTCAAAAACAAACTTGATGAGTTTGGAACAATTACAAGAAACAAAGCTAGATTAGTAGCTCAAGGGTACAATCAGCAAGAAGGAATAGACTATGAAGAAACATTTGCCCCAGTAGCTCGTTTGGAATCCATTAGAATATTATTAGCATTTGCTTGTTTCAAAAAATTCAAACTACACCAAATGGACGTCAGAAGCGCCTTCCTCAACGGTTACATAAACGAAGAAGTATAAGTAAAACAGCCTCCTAGATTCGAGCATGACAAGTTACCACATTACGTATACAAACTAAAGAAGGCACTATCTGGGCTCAAACAGTCTCCAAGAGCTTGGTATGAGAGATTAAGTAAGTACCTCCTATCAAATGGCTTCATAAGAGGTAAAATCGACTCTACACTATTTATTAAACGCCAAAATAAAGATATCATTATTGTGCAAATATATGTAGATGATATAATATTTGGTGCTACTAATAATCTTCTTTGTGAGTGGTTCTCTAAATGCATGCACAAGGAGTTTGACATGAGCTTAATGGGAGAACTCAATTACTTTCTGGGCCTTCAAATCAAACAAAATCAGGAAGGCATCTTCATTCATCATACCAAGTATATAAACGAACTACTCAAGAGATTCGATTTTGACAATGCAAATTTAAAAACCACACCAATGAGTACATCCATAAAACTCACAGCAGATGAAAAAGGTATGGATGTAGAAGTAACAAAATATAGAGGTATAATCGGATCATTACTTTATCTAACTGCATCTAGACCTGATATAATGTACAGTGTTTGTATATGTGCTCGTTTTCAAGCCAAACCCAAAGAATCACACTTATAAGCTGTTAAACGAATTTTTAAATACTTGAGTGGTACTACAAATTTAGGATTATTTTACCCAAAATGTGATAATTTTATCTAATGGGGTGCCCAGATGCTGACTATGCAAGCTGTCAAATAGATAGAAAAAGCACAAGCGGTGTGTGTACATTTTTGGGACAAAGTCTTGTCTCATGGCATAGTAAGAAGCAAACTTCAGTTGCCCTATCTACTACTGAGGGTGAATATTTAGCAGCAGGAAGTTACTGCTCCCAAATTTTGTGGATGCGTTAAACACTGTGTGATTTTGATATTATGTGTAAAAACGTGCCTATATACTGTGATAATACAAGCACAATTAATATCTCTAAAAATCCAGTTTTACACTCTCACACGAAACACATAGAAGTTCGACATCATTTTCTTAGAGACAATGTGTCCAAAGGACTAATTATATTAATTTTTATCCCCACTGAGCATCAATTAGCATATATATTTACAAAACCTCTGGGGGGAAGAACAGTTCTGTACTCTAAGAAGAGAACTCGGGATGAGACTGATATAGATATGGTCTGCATGCTTTAAGGAAACTCGACAGATACGGCGTATCTTATTACCATAATTACGCCCATTAAATTTGCTCAAGAGTTCCCTTCCCAAACACGGCGCCACGCCTTTTCATATCTCAGAACCATGCAACCTTGAAAACACAAAAGTCACTTTACTCCTCCAAGCTTCCTCCTTCTCTCTTCAGCATACCAATCATTTCTGAAACTCTCAACCGCTCTCAAACCCCATCCGAGAAGATGAAAACCAAACGTGCCAGTCAACTCCGGGACGAGTCTGAGGACGAAGTCTCACTGCCCTCTCCACCCTCTCATCCTCCTGCTACTCAAAAACTAAAAAGAAAGCAATCCTCTATTACAATTATCTCTGGTGAATCATCCCCTCCTGAATCTAAAGCAAGCTTACCTTCTCCTCCACCGATTGGGACGTCGACTGGTACAAAACGGCGAAAGATCACAGAATCCACACCTGGATCCCCTCCAATGATGGTAATACCCTTATCTATCTCATTGCATGATGTCCCTAAAAATTTCTTTAGCGGACATAACTTCGAACTGCGTTTCACATCTTTCATCTGCCACAAAACTTTTGTTTATGAAAAATCCATTGATTTATACTATTTTCAAAACTCCCCACTCCAGCACCTACTTGAGTCTTGTGGTCTGTCCTCACTCAGTACACCTCCTTCTGTGGCATACCCAAAGTTGGTTCAACAATTTTACACGAACCTTGAAAATAATGGTGACTGGTATACTACGTTCGTGAAAGGTAAATCGTTGTTTTTCACTGCTCTAGATCTGGGTAGCATACTTTCCATTCCCTTTATAGGAGACTATCTTTTTACTCTTAAGGGACCAGTGTATACACCCTTGTCTCCTCTTGATCAACTCAAAACGATCATGGCTGACCCCACTCTGTCTATCGTCACTCAAAACGATCATGGCTTACCCTCCATGCCGTCGATCTCTCTAGTATAACTTAAGACCCTTTCAAAACACTCTTCCCCCTCCATCCTTTACTTTAATTTCACCGCAATTATAGTTTTTTTCTTTATTTTTTGTGACTCATAAACAATTCGGGTACCCGGATATTATCCATATTTGGATATTATTTTGAATAACATTTTTAAAATCCGTCGGGATACGGAATGTGAGAACCATGAATATTGTAGAATATATGTTAACGCCAAGTTTCGTCTGTGCGTCCAATCACAGAATCCACACGCTGAAAGCTGCACAGTAACAGATCACACAGAAGCTTGACGACTTGTGCCGCCGGGGGATAGCTCCGGTGTAAGAATAAGTACAGGTCGTATACAAGGTTTAACAATGGAGGCTTAAATGTTTAGTGCTCAAAGATGTATTACTTGTTAATTGTAGTTAAGCCTTGTATTTATAGTCGTTCTCATCTCCCCAGAATCCCTCTCCGAGTCGGACTAGGACTCCTAAATATGGTAGTTACCTACATTTGGGTCCATAAAAATCTCCTTAAAAGGTGTAAGTAGAATCTTATTCCATTACTGCCTTTGGAGTTGTCTTATCCACATATGGTTAGGACGAAAGTCCTTAACCACGTAAACCCCTTTTACCTCCAGACTTTACATATGGATTGTCCAACTACACAGGCCCAATCCAACTGACTTCATGAACCCCAGTCTGGACTTCGACCCAAAAGACTTGAAGACCCGACCCCAAACTCCATGGAGTAAAATCGGACTCTGGCCTGAAGGCCTCGGATATTCGAACCCGAACATCTTCTACATCCTGCACGGCATCGGCCCAACAGGCCTAACCTCATCGGTTCTTGCCCAGGCCTCCAGCTCACATGAGGGTCGGTAAAACACTCCTGAACATTGCCCCCCAGTCTCTTGTTGTAACATGTTTATAACCTGAGACTTGTTTGGACATGAATTTGGAGAGTCACGCTTGGTAATGATGAGCTGTCTTGGGAACCCAAGCAGTACCTTCTCGTTTTTTGAACTGGTGCACGTCTCCCTAGGACCGGGCCCCACTCACCATAAATAGTCGCCCTAGAGATTCATGTCAGCCATGCTATATAAACCCCTATCCACCCATCACTGTCACCTTTTCGAGCCTTTCATCATTTCAAACTCCTCTTTCAAATTTTTCGGCAAGGACGATTTTCGGCGAGTGATTCGCTTCACCAAATTTCTCTGGTCCCAACTTTCTAGCTTAGTAGATCTCACCAAATCTTTCCTTTGCCCGTCATATTTTCCCCAATGGTTGATTCTAGCATTCCTCTTCCCAGGACGATTACCCTGACGGGAACTGCTACCCTCGTCTCTGGTGACCTGATTCCGGTGGAATTACCAATAACTCCCACCAGCCTCCCTACTGAGAATGCCGAATTCAAGATCCGCTGTCTCTATGCGTCTGAAACTGATTATGTCGTTGTCAATACGAAATCATCCATCACTTCGTCCCAACTGTTCGACATCTGAACCATATTTAATATCCCCAAAGAGTACAAGCTTCGGGTTACGGAACCGAATGAGAGGATGTTCTGGCACCCCGAAGGCGACTGGATGGCCGTTCCCCTCTACGCTTTGAGGTACGGAGTTTGGTTCCCCCTTCATGAGTTCATCTATTCATTTCTCTATTTGTTGGGATTGGGTTTGCCCAGCTAGTGCCGAACTCCTATATCCAACTTATCAGCTTCATCGTCCTATGCCATGAGCTTGGTATCACTCCAGGGCTGGATTTCTTTTTTGTCCTATTTTCTGTTGGTCGATCAAAGGAACCTGGTCTCCGACATCTGAACCGAGTAGCTGGCCGAGCTACCTTCATAAAGACCCCTTCTAGCAACAAGGGTTGGCATCCACAGTGGTTCTTCATGAAGTGTACCGACCTTAAACTCCTGCCGAACTGGGCCGGTCTCGAGGATCCCATTGCGAAGGTTACCAAATTTCCTAAGGATAGAGCTGAGGCCTTTAAAAAGTTTTACTCTCTTTCGAAGAAGACTAGCTGGGGTTTGGAGGTCGTGTCCATGGAAGCCTGGCTCTACGAACACGGCTGTAAGTTATAAACCTCGAACCGTTTTATTTATCATTCTGATCTTCTTGTGAATTTATCATTTTACTATGTTATCTACTTTTGCAGTGACCATCTTTAAACCTGAAGGGGCTGATGCCTCCTTGACGCCTCTGTCGGTTGCTGTCGAGCCCATTCACCCCCCTGCAGCAGATGATTCTCCCAAGGATGAAGCCATTCCCCTCACCAAACTCTCCATCGGTTCTTCCTCGGGTCCCATTCTTCCCACTTCAGAAGCTGAACCTTCTACAAAGAATGCTCTGAAGATGGGTCGGGCTGAGAAGATGGCTCTGCTGAAGGGAAAGAAGGAAAAGAAGATTTCTTTCCGAACCGCCCCCCGAAGGTGTCAGCCTCTGCCTTTCCGAAACCTGCTCCACCCCCCTCAACCAACGGCTGTTGTGGCGGACTCAGAGGAAACCGAAGAGGTTCCTCTAGAACCCCGACTCAAGAAGCCCCGACTATTCGAGGATCCCGATCTGGAGATCGTGGAGGTCAACCCTCTGCCCACCTCGACTCCTATCTCCAGGCCAAACACCGATTCAAGTTCTTCTCCAGGGATGCCGAAGACTTTTTGGCTGAGGAGCCCTACGGAGGTCTTTCCTTTTAATCAGCTTGAACACTTCAAATTATCTGGAGATGACGAGCGGTTCAAGGGGTACTCCTCCGAGAAATTTTTAGTGTCCTACATAAAGGCCCAATGTCAAGTAAACTTTGATAAACTAAACTATTTATGTTGTTGATTCCTCCTTCTAGTTGATATGCTCGTGTGTCTGATTGCAGGCTAATGCTATTTTAGCTCGAGTCGTTCCTCCTCTGGCCCGAGCCACTAACAAGGAGTTTCAGCTGAGGAATGATGTGGCCCTGATCGAAGCCGATGTTTGAGGCTTGAACTCGGATCTGCTAAAAGAGATGGATCTCCATGCCTCGACCCGTAATAAAGTAACCAAGGCCAAACGCGAGACCGCTGAGCTTAAAGAGCAATATGCTCTTTCGCAGCAGGAGTTCATCGGTCTTGAGGATCATGCCAAGAAGATACTCCAGGAGAAAGATATCTTATCTGGAGAAGTCAAGAATCGGGAGACGGTCATCGATGCTATTACTGAGAAGTTCTCCGAAGTGACCGACAGGATGTGGGAAGCGATTCGAGAGAGTAACTCTGTGAAAGCTGAATGTGCTGAAGCCAAGCAGTGCGCTATCCAAGAGTACGAAGAATCCCCCACTTTGACAGAGAAGATCATGGCTCAGTTTGCAGACGGCTATAAAGCTTATCGGGAAAAGGCTCGGGCTAAAATGGAAGCTGCTGGACTTGATGCTTCCCTCCTTGATTCTTCTGATGAAGAGTTTGAAGCTGGAGATGAAGGTCCTAAAGAATAGTTTCTTTTAGGTTTTACACTTGTAATTTTTGTAATGTATTTCTCACCCGCTGTTTGTAACCTGCCCGATCGGTTACGCTTCCTGATCGGCTTATGTCAGAAGCTGGTCTGATCTGGGTTGTAAACTTTTGGATATGAATGAAATATATGTATTTGCTTAATTGTTTTGTCAATTAGTTATGCTTGTGACTTCTACCGATCAGTTAGGCCATTTCTGGCTCTTTGGATAGTTTATGTCCGAAGCTCGTCTAATCGGATTTGTAACTTTCTCAATCAGTTATGCTTGTGATTTTTGTCGATAAGTTAGGTCATTTCTGACTCTCTGATCGGTTTATATCTGAAGCTTATCTGATCGGATTTTCCCGATCGATTATACCTAGGACCTTTACCGATCAGTTAGGTCTTTTTCGACTTTCTGATCGGTTTAAGTTCGAAGCTTGTCTGATCAGATTTGTAAGAGCTTTATGAATTTAAATGAGGTATAGAATTTTCTGGAAGAGAAATTCTCATTTATTTCATTGATAAATTGCATAGATTACATAAATGAAGGAAAGAGCAGCATGACTTTTACGAGTAATATCTCCTAAGTCTTCCAGCATGCCATGTATTCTTTACCTCAGAGCCATCCATCGCTTGAAGCCGGTAAGTCCCGGGCTTCAGCACCTCCACTACTTCGTAAGGCCCCTCCCAGTTGGGCATTAGCTTGCCGGTGTTCTGGGGGGTTGATGCCTCTGACTCCTAAAGCACCAAATCTCCAGCTACGAATCTTCTCTGTTTGACTTTTTGGTTGTAGTGTCAGGTAGTGCACTTCTGATAAATAGCTAGTCGCACCAGCTGATTCCCGAACTTCTTCCAAGAGGTCCAAGTTGAGGAATAGGCCGTCATCGTTGTACATGTCTTTATACTGACTGACCCGAAGTGTAGGGGACCCAATCTCAACAGGTATAAGTGCATCGGTTCTGAAAGCTAATCTGAACAGTGAGTCTCCTGTTGTTCTTGGTGTAGTTCGATAGGCCCATAAAACGCTAAGTAATTCCTTTGGCCAGTGACCTTTCAATTCATCCAACCTCCTTTTGATTTCATTGAGTAAGGTTCGATTGGTGACTTCTACATGTCCATTTGACTGAGCGTGAGCTACTGAGGTCTTTCTATGTTGAATTCCCAATTCTTTTAGAAAGCTTTCGAACTTCGATCCCACAAACTGTCGGCCGTTGTCCAAGACCAATGCCATCGGGATACTGAATCGATAGACAACCCCTTCTTTGAAGAATTTCAAGCATTCCTATTAAGTGATCTTTTGTATAGGTTTGGCTTTGACCCATTTGGTCATGTAGTCGATGGCTACGATCACGAAACTCATTTGTCCCTTGGCCTTCGGTAAAGGCCCCATGATATCGATCCCCCAAATGGCAAAAGGAATCGGAGATAAGACCGAATATAACTCTTCGAGAGGCTGATGTGGAATGGCACTATTCAGCTGACACTTCGGACATTTTTTGATGAAATCCTTTGCTTCCTGGTAAATGGTTGGCCAGTAATATCCCTGTCTCAAAACCTTATGTGCCAATGACTTTGCTCCCATATGATCCCCACATATTCCCTCGTGCACTTCCCGAAGTGTGTAGTTTGCTTCTGATGGTGTAAGACACTTGAGCAGTGGAGAACTAAAATCCCTTCAATATAGGTGTCCATCGATAAGAACAAAATTTGAGCTCCGGTACTTGATTTTTCTTGCCAGGATGCGATTTGAAGGTAGAACCCCATCAGCAAGGTAAGAGATGTATGGCGTAAGCCAGCAGTCGAGTCGATCTATACATAGCACCTCTACCTTCGGAACACTTGGTTGCTTCAGCACTTTTAAATACACCGACCCGCTGAATGAACTGGCTTCGGTGGTTGCCAATCGAGCCAAAGCGTCTGCCACTGTATTGTCGGATCGATCGACCCCCTGATAGCTGAACGATGTGAAGTATACCAGTTTATCCTTCACCTCGGCTATGTATCTCGTCATTCTTGCCCCCCGGGCCTCATACTCGCCCGATATGTGCTTAACAACCAACTGGGAGTCACTGTAGACGACTAACTTTTGTACCTCTAAGCTTCGGGCCAACCTTAATCCAGCTAAAATGGCTTCATACTCTACTTCATTGTTGGTGGCTTTGAATTGGAATCAGATGGCTTGTTGGACCTTGAATCCTTCGGGGCTTGTCAGTATGACCCTTGCACCGCTAACGTCCGAAGTTGATGAGCCATCGACATAAAGCGTCCATGAAGTCCTCACATGCTGTGTTTCCGTAACCGATCCCACATCCTACTCCGTGAACGAGCATTCCACAATAAAGTATACTAATGCCTATCCTTTGATTGTTGTTCGGGGTAGATATTCTAGTGCAAACTGTGTCAATTCCATTGCCCACGCAGCAAGCCGTCCTGATACCTCTGGCATGTGCAGTATTTTCTTTAACGGCTGGTCCGTGTATACCACCATTAACCGACCCTAGAAATAATGCCAAAGTTTCCTGCTTGCTATGATCAATGCGTAGGCAAATTTTTCCAGGTTCGGGTATCGGGTTTCTGCCTCTCAAAGTACATGGCTGACATAGTACACCGAGAACTGATTTCCCCCTTTATCCCGAACTAATGCCGCCCCTACTGCCATCGAGCTTGCTGCCAAATACAAATACAGAGGTTCCGAAGGGATTGGCTTTATCAACAATGGTGCATTGGATAAATATTTTTTGATCCCTTGGAACGCATCTTCGCACTCCAAAGTCCACTAAAAGCTCTTCTCATTTTCAGGCCCTTTCAAAGTGTCGAAGAATGGTAGGCATCTCTCCGCTGACTTCAAGACAAACCGTCGAAGGACTGCGATCCGACCCGTCAATCTCTGGACATCCTTATACAACTTTGGGGATTTCATATCTAGGACTTCCTGAATCTTCTCTGGGTTCGCTTCAATTCCCCTTTTGCTAACCAAATATCCTAAGAACTTTTCCGATCCCAATCCAAACGTGCATTTGGTCGGATTTAACCTCAGCTTGCACCTCTTGATTGTCTCAAAGCAGTTCTCCAGATCTTCGAGATGGTCACGAACTGACATGCTTTTGACGATCATGTCATCCACATAGACCTCCATACTTTTCCCTAACTGCTTCGTGAACACGAAGTTCATCATTCGCTGATAAGTCACCCCGGCATTCAGTAGCCCGAAGGTCATCTTCCGATATGCATATATTGCCCGATGCGTGATGAAGCTAGTTTTTGGGATGTCTTCCTTACTCATTGAAATCTAATGATACCTTGAAAAGGCGTCCATAAAGCTCAGCATGCCATATCCCGAAGTGGCGTCAATCAACTGATCTATGTTGGGCAAAGGGTAGAAGTCTTTTGGACACGCCTTATTCAAATCCGTGTAGTCGATGCATAATCTCCACTTCCTATTCTGTTTATGGACCAAGACTACATTGACCAACGACTCTAGGTAATCGATTTCGAAGATGAATTCTGCCTCCAGCAGCTTTGCAATTTCCTCATCGATGATCTTCTGTCTCTTTGGGGCGAAAACTCTTCGTTTCTGTATAACTGGTTTTCTGTTTGGATCCACATATAACCTGTGCAATGCCACCAATTCGCTTACCCCCGGCATATCACTAGGTTCCCATGCAAAGATGTCGGCATAGACTCGGAACAGATCTATCAGTCCTGTTTGAAGAGGTTCTGCTAATCCCGACTCGATCTTGATCATTTTCTCTTTGATTCCCGGTACCAGCTCTACGTCCTCTGTTTCCTCGGCAGGCAGAGCAAGTGGTTCTGTACTACTCTCAGTGAATGGCTGTATTTTGATGGCCATTGTCTATTTCTGCTTACTAACTCCGACCCCTAAAGAAATTAAATTGTTCCAATAGTACCTTCGGGCAATATCTAAATCCCCTTTTACCTCCCCAATCCCGTTTGGTGTTGAAAATTTAATTTTGAAATGGGATATGGAAGTCACTGCTTGCAAGGTTGCCAAGGTCAGCCGTCCGAGGATCGCATTGTATGCCGAATCTACCTGGACCACGAAAAATTTGACTGTTATCTCGACCTGATTAGGTGTTGTGTCGAACTTAACTGTCAATTCTATGGTGCAGGACACATATATCGGGTCTACATTGAACCTATACAGAGGTCCTTCTCCACCCAATTCCATCTTCTTCCCTTCTAGGTCCATCCTCTGGTATGCATGAGTGTACGATATGTCGACCGAATAACCATTGTCTATCATCATCCGTTTCATATCTACGGCCCTGACCTGAGCAGTTATCACCAATGCCTCGTCATGTGGCTCTATGAGGTTCGTAGGATAGTCCTCATCCGAGAAAGAGATAGATGTTCCAGGATATGCCCGATCCTTTCTTGTAGTTGACCCCGTAACCGATAACACTTCCTTGAGATGTCCACTTATCTTCTTTCCTATTACACGTCCAACAGAACTGCCTGAGATCACATCAATTACGCCTCGGGCAATGGGGTTCGGTATATGCTGGGTATCCCGATCCTGCGTTCTGCTTTCCTCTCGAGGTGCAACCACGTTATCCCGACCAGCTACATACTGAACTAATTGATCGTTTTGGACATTCTTATCTATCATGTCCATCAAGTCATTGCATGCTTCTGTGGTATGTCCGGAACTGTGGTGGTAATCACAAAATTTATCCCGACCTCTCTTCCCGAGCTTCGTTCGTTTCGGGCACGGTTCATAGAAGGGTGGTGAGGGGGGTATATACTTTGCTGACATTTTGGTTCGGAAGGGGGGTCGGTTACTTCCAGACCCTCCCCCATTGTAGTTTTTCTTTCCAGGATTATCTACTCTCCACTAGTTATTGTCCGAACGCGAGTGACTTTATTTGTCTCGATCCTTAGTCTTCTCGTACGGCTGGGAGTGTGGCTTAAAATTTCCCATTGCATCTTCTATTGCTATGTATCCCTCAACTTGGTGGAAGGCTTCTGTCAGATCTCCTAGAGGGTTGATCACTAGATCCTTCATCAACTTCTTCGACTTCCCAATATCCAACCCGGTCGTGAAGAATCCCAAGGCCTGTGGAGAGTTTAACTCTGCTACCGACTCCACAGCCTCTCGAAACCTTTTGACGTACTGACCCAGGCTTTCATCTGACTTTTGTCGAACCTACATGAGGGAAGCTGTGATCTTTCCTCGCCTTCTGTTACTCCCGAATCGGGCATGAAATTTTTCCCGAAGATCACTCCACGAATTAATCGATCCTGCCGCCAGGGTTCCCATCCATTCTCGGGCGCTCTTCTTCAAGGTTGTCGCAAACATGTGGCATTTAGCAGCGTCTGAGTGGCCG
Organism: Panax notoginseng; assembly: GCA_016801055.1. Taxonomy (NCBI): domain Eukaryota; kingdom Viridiplantae; phylum Streptophyta; class Magnoliopsida; order Apiales; family Araliaceae; genus Panax; species Panax notoginseng. Next base: position 165,763,110 of record CM029014.1, on the reverse strand, counting down.
TAGTAGGTCATTAGTTGGTCATAACCGTCTGAATGATCATAGGGATCTCCTAGCTCGTCATATGTCTCCATCAGGGGCATCTTCTTGTTCGAATCGGCTGTCACATGATTGATTTCTGGCGAAAATGGGGATCCTAGGCAGGCCGAAGGTGTCCCCATTGAGTTCTTTGCCACCAGCAACTTTCTAGTTCTGCCACCCTTCGAGCAAGGGGGTCAAACTCCTCCTTATGAGGGGACGATCGGGGTCTATCCCTCCCGTATTCAGGGGTCGCGTTCCTCCTCCTCGGTCCCGATCTGCCCGGATGCTCCGATCTACGCTCAACTGAACGACTTCTGTAAGACCCCAACTTTTATAAATAAAGATGAATTTTATATAAATATCATTTTTGAATATTATGGAGTTAATTTGATATAATGGTATAGTTGTGGGTAATATTTATAAATTTTGCAAAGTACGCAAGTTGTTATATAATATTCGATTGGTCGGGGAATATTCGTTTTAACAGGGAATATTCGTACAACGGCACAATAATTGGTGGACCACACAACGGAATTATTGTCTGATTGAGAAAACGACAAAAATATTTTATTAAAAATAACGGCGGAAGTTTAACCATTGATACTGTTGAACTACTCGGTTGTAAAAGTACAGTAATACGTGTGATTGCATAGTAGCACACGGTATTGATTATTAATGCTTATGTGAGAAGTCACTCAGTTTGATTCAATTATTATCAGTTAATAATATGAATTATTTAGCGATAATGAAGTTTTGTTTTATTCGTATTATTAACGTAATAAAACAGAAACATCTTTTTATATAAAACAGAATACTTTATTAAAGTTATTCTATAAATAGAATATATTATATTTTATTTAAAAGATTTTTCTTTAAATATGGACCGTCAAATTAAAGTAATCAATCTGGACCGTTCATGGATTAGTTACTATGCATTCCATTTTTCTATAAATAGCAGCTCATTCCTTCATTATTTCTTACGAATTCACTGAACTCTAGAGAGAGAAACTATAGAGAGAAACTATAAAGAGAGAGAGAGAGAAGAAAAGTATTCTGCTACTTAACTACTTCCTTATTTCAGTTTTTCTTTAAAACGGTAAGGGGTGTTATTCTTTCTTATTCATGAAGAGAACTGTTGTTATTCTATTTCTTATTATTCTGTTGGAATAACCTGTATACGCGTTCTACCCTATATTTGATGACATTCTTCTATTTTTCTGTTGAAACATCCTGTCTGTGTGTTTTACACCGGACCTGGTTCCGTTGTTATTATTATTCCGTTGGAACATCCTGTGTGTGTTTTACACCGGACCTGGTTCCGTCTTGTTATTATTCTGTTGGGACATCCTGTCTGTGTGTTTACGCCGGACCTGGTTCCATTATTTATTATTCTGTCGGAATATCCTGTCTGTGCGTTTAAGCCGGACCTGGTTCCATTATTTATTATTCTGTCGAAATATCATGTCTGTGCGTTTACGCCGGACCTGGTTCCATTATTTATTATTCTGTTGGAATAACCTGTCTGTGCGGTCTATCGCATGCCGGGTGATTTCTTTTGTTATTCCATTCTTTATTATACTCAGTTGGTTAAGTTTTAACTTCTATACTCCATGAAATTAGTGGAATATCCTTGATAGTTGCGGTTCATCCAGTATCTTTTCATGAAAATATTCTTCTAAGCATTCTTGAATTTTACTCCACAAAGCAGTATCATGTTGACAATTTGGACGTTGTTAATTCTTGGATAAATTAATTCTTGAACTTGTTTTATTGAATTCTTATATCATTGTCATCATCCTCATGTTTATAAAATGTTGAAAGTCATCTATGACATGTAATGCATAGATGGACTTGGTATGATTATAACCAGGGATTATTCGGTGTAATCATGACTGTAATGTTACAAATGATGTGGTAAAAGTCTTCATTGGCCCGTAGTACATTGATGGACAGTTGTTGGCATGATCATGACCACTAATGAATACACGAATATCCTTGGCCGTAGTGCAGGGGTGATTCAATGATGTGAATTATTTTATTAAGCTGAGTCCTAGCGATAACAGTGTTGAAAAACCTTTTAAATCATAGAAGATAGTAGATTTTATTCTCTACTTGACTCATTTAATGGATTGCTTGTTCCGCTGCAGTTAAACTTGATGTTCGTTATATTTTATTAATTTAACACTGTTGAAGGCTAATGATAATTTATTCTGCATTATCTTAGTCATAATATTTCTTACTGGGCTAGTTGAGCTCACCCTTTCTTTCACTGTTCTCTTCAGGAAATGAGAATATAGCTGGGACGAGTCGGGGAATGGAGTGATGGTCCAGATGATAGTATTAGTAGTCCTCACTATTCTATTAAATAGTGTGACAATAATTGTAATGAGGACTCCTTTTGAGTTTGTAGTCTCTAGTAGACAATAATTGTATTCAAACTCACAGTTATGTTTTGTCGTATTGTACACGACAGTTGTATTAGTAAGTTATATTTGTATTATGTACCATATATTTGACGACCCAAGATGGGTGATGTATACCTAATTTTGGGGGCGTCATAGTTGGTATCAAAGCTTAGGGATATGATCCCTGGCTAAGATGTGAGAATAGAACTAGGAGGGGAGAGACGGGGAATTCCTTCGCTAGTATGACTTACCTAAGTTTATTTGCATGGTATTTAATTGGTCGGTCATAAGGTAAGGATAATATATGACATATCAATTAACTTTTTTTTTATGGCAGTATCTGAAAATGGCATCTGAGAATGTTGAGAATAGCAATGGAGCACAGGCGACTGTTGATTCACCACATATCAATAATCAGGATAATGTGCATCAGGAAGGTGACAATCCTCATGCAAACAACAACACTGACCAGATGATGAATGATGGAATGTTTAGAAGCTTTATGCAGTTCATGCAACAGCAGGCGAGAGCGGCTCCTGTCCAAAATATAGGTGGAAACGCTGAAAACTCTCGGACGGTCACCGCTAAATAGTTCAAGGAGCTGGGACCACCGGAGTTTAAGGGAAAGCCAAAACCACTTATAGCGGAAACATGGATAAAGCAGATCACCAAGGTATTTGATGTCTTGGGATGCTCCGAGGAGCAAAAGGTTCCCTTTGTCGCCTTTATGTTGCGAGGAGAGGAAGATTACTGGTGGGAATCGATTAAGCGTACTCAACCTGCCCACTGAAGATGTCTTGGGAGAAGTTCCAAGAGCTGTTCAATGACAAATACTTTTCCGAAAGTGTTCGTCACATGAAGGAGGTGGAGTTCATCAAATTGGAGCAGAATAATATGACCGTGTCACAGTATGAGGCTAAATTTGCTGAGTTATCCCGGTTTGCGTCCCACTTGGTGCATAATGAAGAGCGAATGACGCGAATATTTTTGCGAGGTTTGAAACCTAAGATACGTCAACATATTATTTCTCGTAAACTATGTTTGTATTCAGATGTTGTGAATAGGGCTCAGTTAGTGGAGCGCGATAACGAGTCAACGCAACCAAAAGAGAGCAGTCGGCAAAATGATAATACCAGTGAGAGCAATCATCGAAGCGGTGACAACAAGCATGGAGGGAATCAACAGGCCATAAATGGTAGCCACTTCGGTGGTAATCAGGGCCAAAACAATAAGAATGGTCATTTCAAGAAGAGGAGATTAAACAATGATGGAAAGATGTTAGCACCAACACCCGTTGTTAAGGAAGGAGAACGACCACATATCATATGTTTCAAATGCGGAGGGGAGGGGCACATCAGTCCAAACTGCGCGATGCCATCTAAAGCATGTTATAATTGTGGAAGAGAAGGTCATTTAGCTCGATTTTGTCGTTTACCAAAAACAAGTTCAGCCAAGATGGAAACACCAAAGGCCATTCCAGAAAAGTCAAAACCGGTAGTGAAAGGGAGAGCGTTTGTTGTGACCTCCCAAAAAGAAAGGAACCCGAATGAGGTCATCACGGGTAAGCTTATCATAAACTCTAATGAAGTCGATACTTTATTTGATACCGGTTCTACCCATTCTTTAATTTCTTCTACTTACGCTCATCGATTAAATTTGACTGCGGAGAAATTAGATTTTGACTTATCTGTTGAAACTCCATTGGGAGAAACCTTCATTACATCTGTGACGCCCCCAAAATTAGGTATACATCACCCATCTCGGGTCGTCAGATACATGGTACAGAATACAAATACAACTTACTAATACAACTGTCGTGTACAATACGACAAAACAAACTGTGAGTTTGAATACAATTATTGTCTACTAGAGACTATACAAACTCAAAAGGAGTCCTCATTATAATTATTGTCACACTATTTAATAGAATAGTGAGGACTACTAATACTATCATCTGGTCCATCACTCCATTTCCCGACTCGTCCCAGCTATATTCTCATTTCCTGAAGAGAACAGTGAAAGAAAGGGTGAGCTCAACTAGGCCAGTAAGAAATATTATGACTAAGATAATACAGAATAAATTATCATTAGCCTTCAATAGTGTTAATATAACGAACATCAAGTTTAAATGCAGCGGAACAAGCAATCCATTAAAAGAGTCAAGTAGAGAATAAAATCTACTATCTTCTATGATTTAAAAGGTTTTTCAACACTGTTATCGCTGGGACTCAACTTAATAAAATAATTCACATCATCGAATCACCCCTGCACTACGGCCAAGGAAATTCGTGTATTCATTAATGGTCATGATCATGCCAACAACTGTCCATCAATGCACTACGGGCCAATGGGGACTTTTACCACATCATTTGTAACATTACGGTCATGATTATATCGAATAATCCCTGGTCATAATCATACCAAGTCCATCTATGCACTACATGCCACAGATGACTTTCAACATTTTATAAACATGAGGATGATGACAATGATATAAGAATTCAATAAAACAAGTTCAAGAATTAATTTATCCAAGAATTAACAACGTCCAAATTGTCAACATGATACTACTTTGTGGAGTAAAATTCAAGAATGCTTAGAAGAATATTTTCATGAAAAGATATTGGATGAACCGCAATTATCAAGGATATTCCACTAATTTCATGGAGTATAGAAGTTAAAACTTAACCAACTAGGTATAATAAAGAATGGAATAACAAAAGAAATCACCCGGCATGCGATAGAACGCACAGACAGGTTATTCTAACAAAATAAAAAATAATGGAACCAGGTCCGGCGTAAACGCACAGACAGGATATTCCGACAGAATAATAAATAATGGAACCAGGTCCGGTGTAAAACACACAGACAGGATGTTCCAACAGAATAATAATAAAAACGGAACCAGGTCCGGTGTAAAACACACAGACAGGATGTTCCAACAGAATAATAATAAGACGGAACCAGGTCCGGTGTAAAACACACAGACAGGATGTTCCAACAGAATAATAAAAGAATGTCACCAAGTATAGGGTAGACCGCGTATACATGTTATTCCAACAGAATAATAAGAAATGGAATAACAACAGTTCTCTTCATAAATAAGAAAGAATAACACCCCTTACCGTTTTAAAGAAGAACTGAAATAAGGAAGTAGTTAAGTAGCAGAATACTTTTCTTCTCTCTCTCTCTCTCTATAGTTTCTCTCTATAGTTTCTCTCTCTAGAGTTCAGTAAATTCGTAAGAAATAATTAAGGAATGAGCTACTATTTATAGAAAAATAGAATGCATAGTAACTAATCCATGAACGATCCAGATTGATTACTTTAATCTGACGGTCCATATTTAAAGAAAAATCTTTTAAATAAAATATAATATATTTTATTTATAGAATAACTTTAATAAAGTATTCTGTTTTATATAAAAAGATGTTTCTGTTTTATTACGTTAATAATACGAATAAAACAAAACTTCATTATCGCTAAATAATTCATATTATTAACTGACAATAGTTGAATCAAACTGAGTGACTTCTCACATAAGCATTAATAATCAATACCGTGTGCTACTATTCAACCACACGTATTACTGTACTTTTACTACCGAGTAGTTCAACAGTATCAATGGTAAAACTTCCGTCGTTATTTTTAATAAAATATTTTTGTCGTTTTCTCAATCCGACAATAATTCTGTTGTGGGGTCCACCAATGATTGTGCCGTTGTACGAATATTCCTGGTTAAAATGAATATTCCCCGACCAATCGAATATTATATAACAACTTGCGTACTTTGCAAAATTTAAAAATATTACCCACAACTATAACATTATATCAAATTAACTCCATAATATTCAAAAATGATATTTATAGAAAATTCATCTTTATTTATAGAAGTTGGGGTCTTACAACATCCACGGTTTATAAGTCTTGTTTGGTTCAAGTTGGTACCCACACATTACCTGTCGATCTTATTTCTTTAAAAATACTTGCATTTGACGTGATTCTAGGGATTGATTGGTTAACTACTCATCATGAAAAAATTGATTGTTTTCATAAGGTTGTTAGCTTTCATATTTCTAATCGACCTATTATGCGAATTCAAGCAACCAAACTATTAAAATCAATCGATGTTATCTCAAGCCATAAAGCTATTCGTTTATTGAAAAACGGATGTCAAGCTTTCTTAGCTCATGTCACGGATCTAAACAAAAATACGTCAGTTTTGAATGATATTTCTATTGTTAATAAATTCCCTGACGTATTCCCTGAAGAACTTCATGGCCTACCCCCAGAGCGTGAAATTAAATTTTGTATCGACCTTGAACCCGGTACAAAACCCATTTCCAAAGCCCCATATCGAATGGCTCCTATTGAACTTCAGGAGTTAAATATCCAACTGCAGGAATTGTTAGACATTGGCTTTATTCGTCCTAGTACTTCTCTTTGGGGTGCTCCTGTGCTATTCGTTAAGAAGAAAGATGGAAGTATGCGACTTTGTATTGATTATCGGGAGTTGAATCATGTCACCATCAAAAATAGGTACCCATTGCCACGTATTGATGACCTGTTTAACCAGTTGCAAGGAGCACAATTCTTTTCAAAGATCGATCTTCATTCTGGATATCATCAGCTGAAGGTTAGAACTGAGAATATTCCAAAGACGGCTTTCAGAACTCGGTACGGGCATTATGAATTCCTAGTTTTATCCTTTGCATTGACTAATGCTCATGCTGCCTTCATGGATATGATGAACCGGGTATTCAAAGAATATTTAGATCACTTTGTGGTCGTCTTTATTGATGACATCCTTATTTATTCCAAAAGCCGTGAAGATCATGAGCAACACTTGAGGCTGGTACTCCAAAAGTTTCGTGAATATAAGCTTTATGCCAAGTTGAAGAAATGCGAGTTCTGGCTGGAGGAGGTAGCATTCCTTGGGCACGTAGTATCAAGTCGTGGAATATCAGTTGACCCGGCAAAGATTGAAGCTATTCAATACTGGGAGTAACCTAAATCAGTGACCGAAGTACGTAGCTTTCTTGGTTTAGCTGGTTATTATCGGAGATTCGTGGAAGGATTTTCTCGAATCGCTACTCCATTAACTCAGCTGACTCGGAAAGATACAAAGTTCGGTTGGAGCGAAGAATGTGAGAAAGTTTTCAAGAACTTAAGATGAGACTCATTTCAGCACCTGTTCTAACAATACCATCTGGCTCAGAGGGATTTTTCATCTACAGTGATGCTTCGAGCAAAGAGTTGGGATGCGTTCTCATGCAACATGGAAAAGTCATAGCCTATGCATCAAGACAACTCAAGGAATATGAGAGGAATTATCTTACTCATGATCTAGAGTTGGCAGCTGTTGTCTTTGCACTTAAAATTTGGAGGCATTACTTGTATGGGGAGAAGGTGGAGATCTTTACGGATCATAAAAGCCTCAAATATTTCTTCACTCAAAAGGAACTCAACATGCGACAACGACGTTGGCTTAAACTGTTGAAAGATTATGATCATACCATTCAATACCATCCTGGAAAAGTGAACGTGGTAGCTGACGCATTGAGTAGAAGATCATATACAAGTACGAGTGCGATATTGTCAACACAAAGGCCCATTTTGTGTGACTTGAAAATGATAGAGATAGAGTTAAAGACTCCAGATACCCATGTGATGATGGCAAATATACTAGTAGAACCAACTTTAATCGATAAAGTTAAAGCTGCTCAAGCTACAGACCTGGAGCTGATGCGTATGAGGAAGAAAGTGCAAGAAGGTGCTATGCCGAAAGCAAGAATCGATGAAGAAGGAATACTTTGAGTCAACTCCAGACTTTGTGTTCCTAACAACCCTGATTTAAAGTATAAAATCATGATGGAGGCGCACAACACACCGTTTGCAATCCATCCTGGAAGTTCCAAAATGTATCATGATCTTCGTCATACATTTTGGTGGAGAAATATGAAGAGAGAGATAGCGCTGTTTATCTCAAGGTGTCTAACTTGTCAACGAGTCAAAGCAGAGCATCAAGTACTAAAAGGTCCATTACAACCACTTGAAATTCCAGAATGAAAGTGGAGCACATTACCATAGATTTCGTTACCGATCTTCCTAAGGTTTCTCAAGGTATAGATGCGATTTGGGTCATTGTTGTTAGATTGACTAAGTCTGCTCATTTCTTACTGATACGAGAAACTTATACACTTGAACATCTTGCTCGTATGTACATAAACGAGATTATAAGACTCCACGAATTAATCGATCCTGTCGCCAGGGTTCCCATCCATTCTCGGGAGCTCTTCTTCAAGGTTATCGCAAACATGTGGCATTTAGCAGCGTCCGAGTTGCCGTAGTAGGTCATTAGTTGGTCATAACTGTCTGAGTGATCATAGGGATCTCCTAGCCCGTCATATGTCTCCATCGGGGGCATCTTCTTGTTCGGATCGGCCGTCACATGATTGATTTCTGGCAAAAATGGGGGTCCTAGGCAGGCCGAAGGTGTCCCCATTGAGTTCTTTGCCACCAGCAACTTTTCTAGTTCTGCCACCCTTCGAGCGAGGGGGTCAGACTCCTCCTTACGAAGGGACGATCGGGGTCTATCCCTCCCGTATTCAGGGGTCGTGTTCCTCCTCCTCGGTCCCGATCTGCCCGGATGCTCCGATCTACGCTCAACCAAACGACTTCTGTAAGACCACAACTTTTATAAATAAAGATGAATTTTCTATAAATATCATCTTTGAATATTATGGAGTTAATTTGATATAATGTTATAGTTGTGGGTAATATTTATAAATTTTGCAAAGTACGCAAGCTATTATATAATATTCAATTGGTCGGGGAATATTCGTTTTAACAGGAAATATTCGTACAACGGCACAATCATTGGTGGACCCCACAACAGAATTATTGTCGGATTGAGAAAACGACAAAAATATTTTATTAAAAATAACGGCGGAAGTTTTACCATTGATACTGTCGAACTATTCGGTAGTAAAAGTACAGTAATACGTGTGGTTGCATAGTAGCACACGGTATTGATTATTAATGCTTATGTGAGAAGTCACTCAGTTTGATTCAATTATTGTCAGTTAATAATATGAATTATTTAGCGATAATGAAGTTTTATTTTATTCGTATTATTAACGTAATAAAACAGAAACATCTTTTTATATAAAACGGATTATTTTATTAAAGTTATTCTATAAATAGAATATATTATATTTTATTTAAAAGATTTTTCTTTAAATATGGACCGTCAGATTAAAGTAATCAATCTGGACCGTTTATGAATTAGTTACTATGCATTCTATTTTTCTATAAATAGCAGCTCATTCCTTTATTATTTCTTACGAATTCACTGAACTATAGAGAGAGAAACTATAGAGAGAGAGAAGAAAAGTATCCTGCTACTTAACTACTTCCTTATTTCAGTTCTTCTTTAAAACGGTAAGGGGTGTTATTCTTTCTTATTCATGAAGAGAACTGTTGTTATTCCATTTCTTATTATTCTGTTGGAATAACATGTATACGCGGTCTACCCTATACTTGGTGACATTCTTCTGTTATTCTGTTGGAACATCCTGTCTGTGTGTTTTACACCGGACCTGGTTCCGTTTTTATTATTATTCTGTTGGAACATCCTATCTATGTGTTTTACACTAGACCTGGTTCCGTTTTTATTATTATTCTATTGGAACATCATGTCTGTGTGTTTTACACCGGACCTGGTTCCGTCTTGTTATTATTCTGTTAGAACATTCTGTCTGTGCATTTACGCCGGACCTGGTTTCATTATTTATTATTCTGTCGGAATATCATGTCTGTGCGTTTACGCCGGACCTAGTTCCATTATTTATTATTCTGCCGGAATATCCTGTCTGTGCGTTTACGCCGGACCTGGTTCCATTATTTATTATTCTGTCGGAATATCCTGTCTGTGCGTTTACGCCGGACCTGGTTCCATTATTTATTATTCTGTTGGAATAACCTGTCTGTGCGGTCTATCGCATGCCGGGTGATTTCTTTTGTTATTCCATTCTTTATTATACTCAGTTGGTTAAGTTTTAACTTCTATACTCCATGAAATTAGTGGAATATCCTTGATAATTGCGGTTCATCCAGTATCTTTTCATGAAAATATTCTTCTAAGCATTCTTAAATTTTACTCCACAAAGCAGTATCATGTTGACAATTTGGACGTTGTTAATTCTTGAACTTGTTTTATTGAATTCTTATATCATTGTCATCATCCTCATGTTTATAAAATGTTGAAAGTCATCTATTGCATGTAATGCATAGATGGACTTGGTATGATTATAACCAGGGATTATTCGGTGTAATCATGACCGTAATGTTACAAATGATGTGGTAAAAGTCTTCATTGGCCCGTAGTACATTGATGGACAGTTGTTGGCATGATCATGACCATTAATGAATACACGAATATCCTTGGCCGTAGTGCAGGGGTGATTCAATGATGTGAATTATTTTATTAAGCTGAGTCCCAGCGCTAACAGTGTTGAAAAACCTTTTAAATCATAGAAGATAGTAGATTTTATTCTCTACTTGACTCTTTTAATGGATTGCTTGTTCCGCTGCAGTTAAACTTGATGTTCGTTATATTTTATTAATTTAACACTGTTGAAGGCTAATGATAATTTATTCTGCATTATCTTAGTCATAATATTTCTTACTGGGCTAGTTGAGCTCACCCTTTCTTTCACTGTTCTCTTCAGGAAATGAGAATATAGCTGGGACGAGTCGGGGAATGGAGTGATGGTCCAGATGATAGTATTAGTAGTCCTCACTATTCTATTAAATAGTGTGACAATAATTGTAATGAGGACTCCTTTTGAGTTTGTATAGTCTCTAGTAGACAATAATTGTATTCAAACTCACAGTTATGTTTTGTCGTATTATACACGACAGTTGTATTAGTAAGTTGTATTTGTATTCTGTACCATGTATCTAACGACCCAAGGTGGGTGATGTATACCTAATTTTGGGAGCGTCACAACTTCTCTTTCTGCTTCGGCCGTCCCGAGAGTGACTTCTGTACCTGCTCTTTTCTCTTCATGCCTCTCCCCGTCGAGGTGACCGGGATTGGCTCCGATTCCTGTGCCTTTTCGAGGACGCCTCCTGCTCTCCAGCCATTTTTGCCATCTGCTGTTCGAGCTCTTCCTGTTGAAGGCGTAGGGCTATCATGGCGTCGTTATTCTGTTGCATCTTCTTTTTCAGGATGAACTCCCGCTGGTCTCGGCTACACTCTCCTCTTTCTTGCCTTACGAGGGCCCGAGAATGATTTTCGTCTGCCTGACTCGCATAGTTGGGCGTATGTTGGCTATCGTGGAAGAGTTTACATCGGAGAGATGGGGCCGGCACCTCTTGAACCTTCGAAATTTTGGACCCTAGTCGGTCCTTCACCGACCCCCTCACTTGGGTGGTCTGATGTGACTGGTGGGTCTTCACCTTCTCTTGGGCAGAGGCACTGTTCTCCCTGCTCGCCATGGCCTACTACCGGAAAAGATGGTGGTGATTGTAAGAACACTAACCCTCCTTCTAGCGCCAATGTTAACGCCAAGTTTCGTCTGCGCGTCCAATCACAGAATTCACGCGCTGAAACTTGCACAGTAACAGATCACACAGAAGCTTGACGGCTTGTGCCGCTGGGGGATAGCTCTGGTGTGAGAATAAGTACAGACCGTATACAAGGTTTAACAATGGAGGCTTAAATGTTTAGTGCTCAAAGATGTATTACCTGTTAATTGTAGTTAAGCCTTGTATTTATAGTCGTTCTCATCTCCCCAGAATCCCTCTCCGAGTCGGACTAGGACTCCTAAATATGGTAGTTACCTACATTTGGGTCCAACACAATCTCCTTAAAAGGTGTAAGTAGAATCCTATTCCATTACTACCTTTGGAGTTGCCTTATCCACATATGGTTAGGACGAAAGTCCTTAACCACGTAAACCCCTTTTAGCTCCAGACTTTGCATATGGGCTATCCAACTACACAGGCCCAATCCAACCGATTTCATAAACCCCGGTCTGGGCTTCGGCCCAAAAGACTCGAAGACCCGACCCCGAACTCCATGGAGCAAAATCGGACTCCGGCCTGGAGGCCTCGGATATCCGAACCCGAACATCTTCTACATCTTGCACGACATCAGCCCAACAGGCCTAACCTCATCGGTTCTTGCCCAGGCCTCCAGCTCACATGAGAGTCGGTAAAACACTCCTGAACAATATATATTATGAATAAAATAATATTTTATTCAAATATATGTTTTAGAATTAAATATCTATAATTGTGATATGTGACAATTTTGATGTTCTGAGTTATTTGAGATATAAAATGGGGATAAATGAAATATAGAAAATGTATAAGAAAGGGATTAGCTTATACTCCCTCTGTCCCAAATTAATTGCTCAGTTTTGACTTTTTAAGTCAAATTGACTATTTTTAGAATTAATAATTAAGCATATATAAGTATATTTATAAAATTATAAAAATTAGAATTAGTAATAAATTGTATATACTTTCTTTTGGTTATAATCTCTTCACCTATATTTTAGCAAAAATAGTAAAAAAATTAGTTTTAAAAATGGTTAATTTGACTTTAAAAAGTCAAAACTGAGCAATTAATTTGGGACGGAGGGAGTAATAGTTAATTATTTTTATTAATCAATTGGATAGCTAAATAAGTAATTATTTGGTTATTTGAAAAAAAAATTTGTATGATGTATGCTTAATATTATAATTAGTATAAATAAATTAAATAATATAAATTAAACTACTTACTTGAATTAAGTAAGTAGTGTATTATTAATTAAATAATTGTTCAAGAATAATACAAGAAAGAAAAATAAGGGAATACAATTGTTATATATATTTATTAATTCAAATTTTTGGTAAAGTATATATTGAATATTTAAGTAATGAAAATTATATTAAATACGAAATTAATTTCATAGTTAATGAAGAGATGTGTAATAATATATGAGGTAATGAATGTATTGTGTAGCTATAATAGTTTAATATGTGATATATGTGTACTATAATATATGTTTTGTAAAAAAAATGGTAAAACAAGGTGAGCTGGGAACTTAAGAAAAAAATTGGATGAGTTGTGATTACAGGTGAAGCATGCGGTGACTATATTAGTAAGTAGTAAGTATGCCATAAATCTAAGGGGATAGAAGGCCACTAATCAATCTAAGATGTAGATATATTAGAGCATAATCATTATCAAGCTCTTCATATTTACTGCAGTACTTCACCCGTTCCATTACATTACAGTAAACTACTGAACATACATATTCCATTCGGACCAAACCAAGTTTATAGTTCCCTAAAGCTACCTTGGATCCGCTAGAAGAAATTAGAAGTTTCAAGGATTGGAATTTACAGTTGGACTGAAGTTTTATTGGCATCAAGGCTACAATCAAGCATCATTAAATAAAAAATTTCAGAAAAAACAAGAGGTAAGTGCAAGCTTTACAAAAGTTCATAAATTAGTTAAATTTTTATGCGAAATAGTATGAGTTGTGGCTGTGATGCTTATGAATTTGAAGAAAGGAGCTTAGTTGTTGTTGCTGTGCGGAGTTATAAGGATGGAAAATATGGATCACACCATAAATAATTGATTATAAATTCTGAAGTTTAAAGCATGCACGCGTATTGTTCGATAAAAGTCCTCTTAGGGACTGTTTAGTCTAAATAAAGAGTTTGAGTGAGGTTTAAGGTTAAAATATCTTTATAGATGATATATAAAGTAAATTGAGTAATTGGTATAAATTAAGTTAAGCTATAAGTTAATTTTAAGGAAAATGGCCTGTGTATGTCTAGGTGAAAGGCTGTTAGGGCAGAGCAGTTTTAGAGCTCTGAAAAGCTCATTTAGAGTGCTCATTTAGCTTGTGTTTTATTTTAAAAAATAGCTTGCCACGCCCTCTATAATATATCAAAAATTTGCCTCAATTGGATGCGTACTTTGTGATTTGGAAAATGTCAAAATGAGCAACTTGACTGTGAGGCATGCAGTCAAGTAGCAGCAGCAGCAGCCGTGTGTTGGATGTGCTGTGTTGCTGCAAAATGTTTAGGCTGGCGCTGTTTTGGTGCTTGTTATATCTGTCTTAAGTGTCCATTAAAGCTGAGTTGCAATTATTTTAAATACTATACTATGCCTACTGTAACATGTTAAGGTTTGATTACATTTAATTAAGTATGTTGAAAGATGGAAGTTATCAAAAGAGGGCTGTTGAAGCTCGGCTACAGAGCAGTGCTGGGCAGCAGCTGTGTGCACTGCGCACTGCGTCACGCTGCAGCAGCTGGTCTGGCCTGCTTGTTGGCTATTTTGCTTATGTCTCGGTTATCTTAACAGTTAGTTTGGAGATATGGCTTTGTGGGGCTGTTTTGTGATTTTGAGCATGGGGTTTATATAAATTAAGATAAAATAGTAAAACACATATAGATTAGTATATAAAATGTAATGAATATGTAATATTGTAAATAAAGATAATAAATGTAATAAATTTGATAAATGAATGGTTTTAAATTGGAAATATAAACTTTAAAACAAGATTATTTGAATGAGCGTGCATTGAGCTATATAAAAATATTGAAGTATAAAGTGTTTTGATTAACTTGAACTAAAATTTGAACTCATAAAAATATGAGCATATTGATCTATTGAAAGTACTAGAAAGTAATAAGACATGTTATAAATCTATTGAAATAAGGAAAAACTGATAATAAGATATTGAATTTTCAAAGTAAAAGTTAAGTAGAATTTATAGTAGATAGTAATGTCGCGTATTATAATAACTTTATGCGTCTGCATAGGTTCGGTACGGGAGCATGACCCATTTAATTCGTGTAATTGCGTAAAATTGATAGCTTCACATCAAGAAGGCAAGTATAGCAACCATTCTTCTTTAATCGACTTTTATTGCAAGTTCTTACATTAGTTTGTGAATTAGTTGATTATATAATAATGTGATATTAATGCAGAGTGAATCAAAGTGGAGGTGAATTCTCATAATAATATGGCCACCAACAAGTTTTTCTTATAATTTTTAATGTTTTTTTCTATAATGCAGATACTGATAATTGCATTATTAACTAAAGTGGGTAAAGGAAAGAATTCTTCATAGTTTCCGTATTTAAAACATTTGCCACGTAGTTATGACATATTGACAAGTTTTGGTCAATTAGAGATGCAAGCTTCGCAGGTTTGTTTGTCATTTGGTTGATATTTATTTTTTGAAACTGTTGCTATTTTTCTTTTAATTTTTTTTGTTATATCTGTTCATTAATGATAAAATTGTTTAATTGAAGTAATTGAAATGCTTGGTAGGTGGAAGATGCAACCTCGGCAGCAGAAAATGCTTAGTATTCCCTTCTATTATAGTTGTTTATCTTTTTTTCTTTAACATATTTCATGCAAAATTACTTATATTTTCATTGTATAGATATACTTTTATTAATGCACATGCGAATGAGATTATATTTCATGCTCTATTCAAATCTTCAAAAAAACTCGGTGAGCAAAAAATTATGGTCCGTCTTTAATACACTCAATTGTCTTGTGCTTAATTGTCTAGATAGTTTTTCCTCTTTAGTCTCTCACACTTTAGATTCATGTGGGGAATGTGGTGTGTTAGGTGAAACCATGTTCTATGTTCTTGCAGAAAACACTTTTTTATTCATCCCAATCATAAGCTGCTACAATCTAAGCAAATTAATGTTGTTATAGAAGAATCTGGCTAGGATGAATAAAATGTTGGAATAATATATTTGCTCCTACATGAAGAAAATATATTTGGGATGAAAGATTGGCTACAGAATTTGGTAACGAGCCTTTTAATTTGTTATTATTAATTTACAAAATTTCCGAATTACTATAGTTGGCAACAGAACTAATGAAATTCATCTCATCAAGTTCCCCACTTCCAAAGTTATCGTCACTCAAAACTATACATGTTAGATTCTGTATATGCTCAAAATCAACTGTTATTTTCCCATTGAAATTGTTTCCATCTAATTGTAACATCTTTAGGTCTGTTGAATTATAGTTATATGATAATTTGTTGAGTGATGTAAAGTATTTGAATGTCTCACTCACTTTTCATACTAAAGATAAATTTTCCTTGCATTCTAGTTGTTTGCAATAATTTTCTGGCATTCATTTCTTAGGATCATCTTCTGTTATTTAATTTGTTAATGGTGAGAGTGAGGTTTCTTAGTATCTGGTTGCACCATAATTTTTTCTCGAGTTTGTTGATTGGTTTATCGGAGTGACATACCTAGGTTGTGGGATGATACATTTTTTTCCTTCGGCTCTTGGTTTGCATATCTGAAAATCCTGAGTGGTTGTTTACCTCTAAAATACATGATGGGACTTGGGTAGTATGATTGTGATGTGGCTTTGCTGGTTTTATTTTTTGTTGCTGGTTGTCTTCTAAGTAGAGCTGCTTTTTTTTTTCTCTTGTGAAGTTGTGATGGTAGATGCCATCACAAGAGATTTGGTAAACAATTTCTGTGGCTACCTATTGTTGGCTTGCTGATAATATTACTATCACTGTTCTGGGTTGTTTGGTGTTTTCGTTGACTGTTGGCCCAAATTGTCATTCATTTAACAATGCATTAACTTTGGAAATGCCGTTATCTTTGGGGATGGCTTTGTCGAGGTAAGATGAATTTTGTGACTAGGAGTCATTACACTGTAATCAATATTCTCGCATTACTAGTAGAAGTGACTTGCAGTAATACGTCATTTTGAGATTCTTGAAAAATAGTCTAATTCTATCAAAATGCATATTAAGAACTACATCACTAATCACATAATTTGTTTTATTTTGAAAGCTTTTATATTTTATTGACAGTTTTGGTTAAACTTACTGATACCAAAGCTGGAATTATATGGGAAACAGGTTCTGGCTGCAAAACATATGGTGAAACAGGAAAGAAGTGGTTCCAAGGAACAACTAATGTTGTGCGATAATTTATATGGGTATTTGAGGTATGTACTAGAATACTTTTTTGGTATTTTAAGAGTCTGTAGAAAAAAGACTAACTACGATATAAAATGATTTAATTATAGGATGCCATGAACAAGAATGTTAAGCACATATTGATTCTGTCTGGTGACCATCTGTACCGAATGAACTATATTGATTTTGTTCAGGTAAAAATATAGATGAAATATTGTCTCCTACTTTATTACATGTTTTGGTGAAGCTAATAAGTAGTTTAAATAATCATTGAAAATCTTGTCGTAGAAGCATATCAACACAAATGATGATATTATTGTTTCGTGTATATCCATGGATGATAGGGATGTCATCATATTCTATTTAAAATGTTATGGTGATATACCCACGGAGTTTTGGTAATTCCTCCACCTTGTGCACTCATGCTCTGAATGCTGTGAAAGCGAGTAGCAATGATGCTTGTGTGTACTGTACTGAACTGTTCTTTTCCTAGTTAAGTAGTGATTTGGTATTTCAATGGCAGTTTGTTGAAGGCGCTAACTTTGTACATGTGTCATAATAAATTATTTAGATAGTTGATTGTAAAGATAATGAATGATCATGTACTAGATAATTTTATTTAATTAATAATATTTTAGTTTTTTGTACTTTTGTTATAATTTGTTATGGGGTCATTGAACCATCATTTATTTTGTTTGTAAAATAATTTCGACATTCGTTACATAACAAAGAAAAAGACAACATTTATATCGTTGCAAATCATTACAATTTTTATTGCACAGATAAAGCAAACGATAACGTATAGTGTTGTTGCTAATCGACAACTTCCGTTGCTCTAAAAAAATAATCAGCATCGAACATCATTTGTTGCTAATTGATCATAATTATATAGAACAAGACCAAAGACAGAGAATAATTTTGTTGTAAATTAATGTATGACTGATTTATTATGCACATTTAGCAACGAACATCGTTGCCAAAAAGTATACAATTAACAATGAAAACTAGTAAAGGTACCAATTTTCATACCGTTCAGCAACGATAAATATCGTTCAACAAATTTTATTTTCGTTGGCAAAAAATATATTCTTTTCGTTGTTAATTAGGCGGATTTTGCAACGGAAATTGTTTTTCAGTAACAATTTCTTAATAAATTTGTTACAAAATATTTCGTTGTTAAATGATCTATAATTTTACACAAACAAACTTTCGTTGCGAAATATTTCACTTTTTGCAATGAAATAAAATTTTCGTTGCTAGACAATTAACAACGCTCATTGCGCAACGAATGGTCCAACGACCGAAAAATCATTGCAAATGACATTTGGCAACGAAATGTCGTATCTTTCACTACGAAAACCGTTTGTTGTAAAATAACCAATTTTTTGTAGTGTATATATATATATATTCACTAACGTTGAGAGTCGCGTCAAGTGGGTATGCCCGGATCGTCGATCCGTGGCTTTTTATTACTTTTATACACACACACACACACACACACACACACATTTACTTCGTGGCAGTTGATCATCTATATATATATATATATATATCGCTTTTATACAAATATCTGCTTTAACTGCTTTCATAATGTAGATATTTAATCTTTCAGCCTGGGGGCTAAATTTTTCTAAATCTGGCTATTTCTAACTTTAACTGGTTCAAAAGTGACTAAACTGGAACCGTTGAAACTAGAATGGTTTAGATTTATTCAAATCTAGTTCTTTTCCTAGCTTTTGTGTTACGTCCCCCCAAATCCGGGTACCTTTTATCTCGAACCTGGTACATCATTTCTATAACTATTGCGGAAGATATAAATATAAATTGTTTATACAATAACCTTTACACATAACTCCCAAGGTCGGTAACCTTAACTTAATACACACATTCATATCCTACATGACTTACAATGTCATTTACCTACAATACTATTACAAGTTTAACTGCAACACAATCCAATTCTGAAATTTGTCTTTGCCTTTTCTTGTATCCAAAGTTTAGTCTAAATCTGAAATTTTATCATGATATAGCAAGGGTGAGCAACAAGTTTGCCCAACAAGTTTAAGTTCAAATAAAGATATATCATGATTGAAAATAATAAAAAGCTGACAAACTTTCAACAATATAATAATTGTGAAAGAACATGAATCAATTTTCATAACTGAATGACTGGATCAATAATGCTAAATAGCTAAAAATGAACATGAACAAATTCAACTGAACAATATGGTAATGTAGGTGATCAACCTTTCATACTTGATGAACATATACAACATGCACAACGTGCGAATCAATAAATCATAGATGTGATATAATCAACAATGATGCTTTACAATAACAACTCGAGTTCGAGTTAGGAAACTTGCTCAATAAAAGAGTATAGGAACTTGCTTACACAGATTCATTGCATAAAGTAAATGCAACGGTTAAGATACTTGCACACTATAAAATATTGCACATGTTAGGAAATTTGTTTGTACCGTCGATTACTACTACACAATCTAATTTTAGCTTCAGTTGAAAGATCTATTATTGATAATATCAATCTCTTAATTAGAATAATATCATAACATCTATCACTGCTATTCACAGTCATAATACAACTTAAACACATTACCACATATCCCTAACATTCACTAAAACGCATAAGACCCGGTATCAAATCAAACTATTTCAGTCTGATTTGAGTTCGGTACTATTTCGACGTCCCGATTGCCTTATCGGATATTATCGAGTTTATTTTCAATTAAACTCTACTTAAACGTTTCAATATTATCTTAGATAATTTAATTATCAGTCATAACATTTTTCGGAAGCTCATAATAATTTTCAAATAACTATTATCATTTATAATAATTTTTCAAACATTAATATCATTTTTAAATGATTTAAATACCAAATAATTCCATCATCATTAATTTAAAATATTAATAAAATACCTATCACAAATATTAAAAGTTATTTATTATAACTCGGAGTATCTTTTAGTACCTGAATATCACATTTAAAAGATTTTAAAACATTTAAAATCATTCCTAAATAACTGTCATTAATAGTAAAATATTAATGTATTTCATGTCAAAATATTAAAAGTTATATATTATAACTTAAAATATTTTTAAAACCTTTAAATCATTTTTAAAACATTAAAACTATTTTTACATAATTTATTTAATACAATTATTAAATAAATTTATTATCATTAATATTAATTTATTAATAAAATCCATACCAAAATATTAAAAGTTATTCAATATAAATTAAAATATTTTCTAACACTTTAATATTATTTTGATTTTTTTTAAAATATTAAAATTATTTTTAAGTAATTTATTTAATATAATTTATTAAATAAATTTAATATCATTAATATTAAAATATTAATGAAATATATCTCAAATTATTAAAAGTTAATTTTTATAACTTAAAATAATTTTAAAAACATAATTATGAAATTATCATAATTATTTTCTATTTTTTTCTAATTATTTAAATTAAATTATTAAATTTTTAATTAGACTGTCGCTAAAGGCCTATCGCGACAAAAATTGTCGCTATAAGTGTTCTTGAGCCTTGAAGAACACTCATGGTCAGTGTCCAGATGCCTACTTTGACCACTTCTAATTCTTTGTTCATGATGTTTCTAAGTGCATGAGGGTGTACTAGTTATGTAGTATTGATGTAATACTACAAACATAAACAAATTTCAAGGTCAAACTACAACATATCATGAAGATATAAGCCATCAAAAGTGATATCAGAGCCGTTCTTGAGTTTCTGGGTTTCCCAGAAACTCTGACAATGTTGAGGATCCATTTTGGAGCCTTAATAACTTGGATTTCTGGGCTTTGTTTGTGTGTTAAAGTGTCACACATGTGTAGTATGTATGTCAAGGTACAAAAGTAATACACTTAGGTAGCTTAACAATATCACAACTGCAAGATCTAGAGGCCAGTCGAAATGATGTCAGAAACTGTTTTGGGAATTTTCTGGAAATTCCAGAAATCAGTTTCTGTGCTTGGTCAACCCAGTTTGACCATCAATAACTTTGATCATGTTGATGATTTAGGTGTTCTAGTGTCATGGTTCTATAGTTCATATGTCAGAGTATATCAATGATACACTTAGACATGCTAACAACATAACAGATGCAAGATATAAGCCCCTAAACTTGCTGTCAGACCTTTCTCAAAAATTTTTAGGTTTTCCATATTTCAGTTTCCCATGACTGGTCAACCATGTTTGACCATTAAGAACTTGGAATCTAGACATGCTATGGACTTGATTCCACTTTCAGTGTACTCTCTTCATGACATACTATATCAATGATACACTTAGCCATTCTAACATCTAACAGATCAACATCTATGACCTCTGACTGTCAGGCTATATTTTTAGGGTTCTAGACAGTTTCTAAAATTCTTATTTTCAGGCACTTAGATGTTATGGATCCATGATGTATCATCATAGATCACTAAATAACATCACATAACACATATATAAACAACAAAACACATAATCTACTGAAATCTTAAGGATCTAGCATGAATTAGGGTTTATACATTTTTGATCCAAACTTTGATTTTTGCCCTTATGATCTGATCTTGGATAGCTAAGAGGTGTTCTTGGCTTTACTTATCACTGATTTTCACCCATAATTTTCGTGGTTTAGAGAGAGAGAAAGAGTCTTGGCTAAGTTAAAAACTAAAGTGAAGATATTTCTTTACTTTAGCTTTTTAATCTTTGATTCCATGGTTGCAAATGTTGCTAGGTGGCCACAAATGCTGATTGGTGTTGAATTGGAACCAATGGCAAGCTCCCTTGATGACTCACCAAGATTTGGATATATCTTTTACTTAAAAGTTAAATAAAAGGGCATTTTGGTAATTTCGCACCTACTAAGGGTATTTTGGTCATTTCCCTAATATTTTGAAGGGTAATTTGGTCATTTCACATATATAACATAACATTTAACCCTTAGGATTTTATACTTAGCATTTGAGTTCCCAAATTAGGGTTTAGAAATTCTCGATTTCAAAGCTGGAATTAGGGTTTCAAATTGATTGTTAGGGTTTCCTAACTGAACATTAAAGTTCTTAATTTAACATTAGGATTTACCAATGTTACACTGTGTCTGATCAACTTTTAAGCCTTAATCACATACTGCACATACACATAACCTCAATCTCCAAAACCATATACCTCGCTATCAGATAATCACTTTCAGTTTGTAATTCTTACAAATCCTCCTCAAAACTTTTAATCAATACTCCATTTCCCAATCTAGGTTTTACTATTTAACCTTTATTTAATCACTCAAGATTTTATTAATATTATAAATTCTCAGGTTGTCACATTCACCCCTTCTTCTAAGAATTTCGTCCTCGAAATTATAGCCTACTACACTCTACTCCTATCATTCACCAAAAATAGGTTTTAATATAACCTTTATCCAATAATATCAGATTGTACCCATACGTAATGAGTTCAAGCTATTTCATACCCATCATCACATACTACCACAACAACACTCTAAAGAGTTAAAAAATTTCATATCATGCTGAGGGGTCATATAGACCATGAACACATAGTTTTAACGATATTTATACCGCAAAAACAGTAAATTACTAGGTATGTTTTTAATCAAAAAGAAAGTAAATTACCTCTGCTAGTAATTTAGGTTATTAGCCTATCGTACGCTTACATCATGTACGACGTATCAATTTTGTCTCGTGAATATTTACGCTACAACTAGATTGGATTATTTTATCCAATCAACATAGTTCACCTCAGTCTTATCATAGGATTCCGCACCAAAACAATTTGGTTCAGCAAAAGATTTCAAAGAATATTTTAAATTTTTATAAACATTTGTCTAGCTGAATCAAATAGCTTAGAATTATACCAATAATTTGAATTTCAATCGAAACATTTCTGGCTAAATCCAGTTTGCAATAGTTTATCTTTAAAATTTTGAAAATCATTTTTTGACGTCATAATACCGCCCTGTATTTACAATCCATTTGAGGATTCAGCCATTGTGTGACTTTGTCATACTACATCATTCCATAGTGGGCTGACGATCTTTAGATCGCATCCAACTAAGTAATTCTGCATTGATAACTCCATCATTTTTATCATCTTTGCACTATGTTACATGATGCATTAATGATACATAAAATACATTTTGATATTTGAAATTATTTTCGTTTAGCCAAAGCAATTAAAATAGTCTCTTCTTTAAACTGTTCAAAACCATTGAAAATCAATTTTAGTGTTATCATGTCGTAACAGATAACGATATGTTAGTGGCTCACAGTCCACATGCACACCTTTGTCACCGTATGTTACTGATAACAAAATTTATTTTTATTTTAAAAGGCACATCAGTGCGAATTTAGCTTGATGTCAAAAATTTTGAAGTCTAGCATAGCTAGAAGATTTGGAATACCTATGCATCCACCATCAACTTTACTTTCTATAATGATCCATTGTTTAATAAGTCTATCTATTTCTATCATCCTCAATTCTCCATTCACAACTTTTCTATACGCCAGTATAGTTCATCAAACTTACCACACATTATGAGTTCAAGAACTTTTCACAATAATATGAGTTTAAGAACTTATCCTAGCAATACGTAGTTCAAGAACCAATCAAGAATTGTCCATAAGCTTAGGGGTTCAAAAAAATATCATACGATTATGAGTCATAAACTTACCATAAGTATGAGTTTTAAGAACTCGCACCTAACCTTATATTCTCTACCTATCCGTTATACACATGAGAAAAGAATCACCTTCTCAACATGTATATAGCAGATAGCGTGACACATACATTTCAATGATTATCAATACAGGAAGCTAAGTTGTTGTCAAACCAAACACAATCCCTTTCCCGTACAAGGAATTGGTCAACTCGACCACTAATCAATATAGGAAGCTAAGCGGTTGTTCAACCAAGGACAAATTCTCCACCCATACAAGGAACTGTTCAACTTAACCACTATATTAATATAGAAAGCTAAGTGGTTCTCAAACTAAGTACAAATTTTCCGCCCATACAAGGAATCATACAACTTAGCTGCTGACATGAGTCCTCAATTGAAATCCCACATAATCCTAGCTTTTCCTTATTCCATACGAATTTTATTTAATTGGTATCTCATTATCCATAACTCTTTTTTGAGTTTACATAGTACTATTTCATAGTACAACTTACGTACACCAATTTTGCTATAAAATTTTTAATCATTTGATTGATCTTCTTTCCTGCTATGACCTTATTAGATCATGTTGTGATCTCATATTATAATCGTATTATATTATCATTCTTTCCTATATTATGATCATTTTATTTTATGATCTTCTTTTCTTTTATACTTTTAGTCTTTTAGACACTATCTATTCATTATTATTGTTCATCTTTATTATCAGAGTTAGGTAACTCTGGATCTTTATTACTTGTCAAGATTATTCTTTGAATCTTATTTACTTACTAATACCTTGCCCAAATTCATCCATTAGAATTTAAACCCTATTTGAGTTAGTCCTTATCCTCATCCCTGAGGTTATAGCCTAAGGTATTCCTACCTAAGGTTTAAAACCTATCAGCTTTGATACCAACTGTGACATCCCCCCAAATTCGGGTACCTTTTACCTCGAACTTGGTACAACATTTCTATAACTATTGCTGAAGATATAAACATAAATTGTTTATACAATAACCTTTACACATAACTACCAAGGTCGGTAACCTTAACTTATTACAAACATTCATATCCTACATGACTTAAAATGTCATTTGCCTCAAATACTATTACAAGTTTAACTGCAACACAATCCAATTCTGGAATTTGTCTTTGCCTTTGCCTATATCCGAAGTTTCGTCTAAATCTGAAATTTTATCATGATATAGCAAGGGTGAGCAACAAGTTTTCCCAGAAAGTTTAAGTTCAAAAGAAGATATATTATGATTGAAAAGAATAATAAGCTGACAAACTTTTAACAATATAATAATTATGAAAGAACATGAATCAATTTCCATAACTGAATGATTGAATCAATAATGCTGAATAGCTAATAATGAACATGAACAAATTCAACTAAACAATATGGTAATGAAGGTGATCAGCCTTTCATACCTTATGAACATATACAACATGAACAACATGCGAATCAATAAATCATAGATGTGATATAATCAACAATGATTAATCACGAACATGCTTTACAATAATAACTCGAGTTCGAGTTAGGAAACTTGCTCAATAAAAGAGTATAGGAACTTGCTTACACAAATCCATTGCATAAAGTAAATGGAAGGGTTAAGATACTTGCACAATATAAAAATTTGCACAGGTTAGGAAACTTGCCTGTACCGTCGATTACTGCTACACAATCTAATTTTAGCTTCAGTTGAAAGACCTATTATTGATAATATAAATCTCTCAATTAGAATAATATCATAACGTCTATCACTGCTATTCACAATCATAATATAATTTAAACACATTACCACATATCCCTAACAGTCACTAAAACACATAAGACTCGACATTAAGTCAAACTATTTCAGTCTGATTTGAGTTCGATACTATTTCGACGTCCCGATTACCTTATTGGATATTATCGAGTTTATTTTCATTTAAACTCTACTTAAACGTTTCAATATTATCTTAGATAATTTAATAATCAGTCATAACATTTTTCGGAAGCTCATAATAATTTTCAAATAATTATTATCATTTATAATAATTTTTCAAACATTAATATCATTTTTAAATGATTTAAATACCAAATAATTCCATCATCATTAATTTAAAATATTAATGAAATACATGTTACAAATATTAAAAGTTATTTATTATAACTCAGAGTATCTTTTAATACCTTAATATCACCTTTAAATAATTTTAAAACATTTAAAATCATTCTTAAATAACTGCCATTAATAATAAAATATTAATGTATTTCATGTCAAAATCTTAAAAGTTATATATTATAACTTAAAACATTTTTAAAACATTTAAATCATTTTTAAATGATTTTTAAAACATTAAAACCATTTTTACATAATTCATTTAATAAAATTATTAAATAAATTTATTATCATTAATATTAATTTATTAATGAAATCCATACCAAAATATTAAAAGTTATTCAATATAAATTAAAATATTTTCTAACACTTTAATATCATTCTAAATAATTTTTAAAATATTAAAATTATTTTTAAGTAATTTATTTAATAAATTTAATATCAGTAATATTAAAATATTAATGAAATATATCTCAAATTATTAAAAGTTAATTTTTATAAATTCAAATATTTTTTAAAACTTAATTATGAATTTAATATAATTACTTTCTATTTTTTTTCTAATTATTTAAATTAAATTATTAAATTTTCAATTAGAGTGTCGCTAAAGGCCTTTCGCGACAAAAATTATCGCTATAGGTGTTCTTGAGCCTTGAAGAACACTCATGGTCAGTGTCCAGATGCCTACTTTGACCACTTCTAATTCTTTGTTCATGATGTTTCCAGGCATGAGGGTGTACTAGTTATGTACTATTGATGTAATACTACAAGCACAAACAAATTTCAGGGTCAAACTGCAACATATCATGAAGATTTAAGCCATCAAAAGTGATGTCAGAGCCGTTCTTGAGTTTCTGGGTTTCCCAGAAACTCTGACAATGTTGAGGGTCCATTTTGGAGCCTTAATAACTTGGATTTCTGGGCTTTGTTTGTGTGTTAAAATGTCACACATATGTAATATGTATGTCAAGGTACAAAAGTAACACACCTAGGTAGCTTAACAACATCACAACTGCAAGATCTAGAGGCCAATCAAAATGATGTCAGAAACTGCTTTGGGAATTTTCTGGAAATTCCAGAAATTAGTTTCTGTGCTTCATCAACCAAGTTTGACCATCAATAACTTTGATCCTGTTGATGATTTAAGTATTCTAGTGTAAGATCCCAACTTATTCATAAATAAAATCGAATTTCCTCTAATTATTATTTTGAATAATAAGGTGTTAATTTGATATAATGCTTTGGTTATGGGTGAAATGTGTAAATTTTGTAAAATAAGCAAGTGGTTATAAAATATTCATTGTTGTCGGGGAATATTCGTTTGGTCGTGGAATATTCTTGTTATCGGAAAATATTCGTACGATGGCGCAGTCATTTGTGGGCCCCATAACGGAAAACGGTCGGATGAAGAAAACGACAAGTTTGAGTTTTTACAAATAACGGCGTAGTAGTTACCGTTAACACTGTTGGAATACCTAGTGGTTAAAATACAGTAATACGCGTGGTTACACAGTAGCGCCCGGTATTGTACAATATTTTTAAATTATTGATTCTTACGTAAGAAGGCACTACTCAATAATTGTTACAGTAATTACTGTTCAATATGTTATTTTATTGATTCAATAATTGCTACGTTGATATTTTATATTATTATTATTTCAATAATTATCACTGCACAGCATTTCCCATTATCAGATCAATAATTTATATTATTTGAATAATATTATTAGATATCATTATTGGCAATGTTTAAGAAAGTTCTGTCTAAAGGAGAGGTCTGGTCACCTAATTGCGCGCCAATAAGGAGAAATCTTTATCGAAAAGCCCCCTCTTTCCTGGGAACGACCTGGTTGTCATAATTGTGATTCTGTAATATTATTTGTGAATAATTAATTATTGATTTATATGATAAGGAAATATTTATTTTATGTGGATATAAATGATGAATATATTTATTTTTATAGATATAAATGAAGGAATTAATGCTGAGGTATTTTATCAGTATTTTGTTAGAATAGAGGTATTAAAAATCGTCTATATGTAGATTTCGGGCATTTTTTGTTTGAAATTTAGAAAAACTTTCTTCTACAAAGTTGTAGAGAATTAAATTTCCTATGGAAAGGACATGAGATTCAAATTTTTCTGATAAAAGAGCTATTTATTATGAATTATTGAAATTTCGAATAATAAAATATTTTTATTAAAATTATGGGTGGGACCCACTTTTGTTCTTTGTTAATAATATGTGCTGAATTAATTTTTCAAAAGTGGTAGGCGTGAATAGTAGCATGTAAAGCCATCAGGTAGCAGGTTAGTCTACTTTGGCGTTCTAAGCACTTTCCTATAAATAGGGTGCTTAGTTAGAATTAAAAATCACACCAGAAACAAGTTTTCTCTCTTTCTCTCTCTATATTATCGAGCGTATTTTTGTGAGTATTTAGATACTTTGAGAGTTTCTATTCAGTACAAGTTTTCTTCAGCCTTATACCTGATATTTCATTCGAAAGTACTGTTCTTTTGAGGTAAGGGATGTTATTTTCTTCATAATGATGTTATTCTTTCAATATCATTATACCGAAATATTGGTATGAATTTTATTATAGAATTTCTACCTTTTTGAGTCGGAGTTACTATTCATATATACGATATTATTCATGTATACGACACTATTCACGAATACGACACTATTTATAAAAAAAATAAAATTTTCTTTTCTTTGTCCAAGTTGTCTATTGTGGTTACTATCTTTGATTGTATCCATGTTTTGATCTTTATTTTTGAATTCTGCTCCACAATTGATTATTATGGAGTATTTTTAAACTTGGATAAACTGTAGTACGAATCCTTAATATTTGTTCTTTTGTCTCACTGTATTTATTTTTTTAAAGATATTTTTCATCATCCTCAGTCCTAAATGATGATATTATTGAATATCTTTGGCCTGTAGTGCAAAGATGAATGATTAACTGATGAATATCTTCGGCCCGTAGTGCAAGGATGAACAGGTGTTTAGATGAACATGACTAACTGGTAATACAAATGAATATCTTTGGCATGTAGTGCAAAGATGAATATTTGATTCAAGATATATATTGATTTAAATTACAGGGATAAAATATTGATGATGGACTTTTAAATCTTAGAAGATAGTAGAATTCATTCTCTACTTAACTCTTCTAATGGATTACTATTTCCGCTGTAGTTGTTGTTCTAAAACTTGTTGTCTATTATATTTTATCAGATTTTTCCCTGTTGAAGACTAATGATAATTTGTTGTATATTATCTTAGTCATAATATTCTTTACTGGGCTAGTTGAGCTCACCCTTTTCCTTTCTGTTTCATTTTTCTCAGGAGGCGAGAATATAGCGGGAACTAGTCGGGGTGTGGAGTGATGTTTCCAGTCAGTTGTGTTAGCAGTCCTCACTATTTTGTAAAATAGTATTTCAATAGTTGTAATGAGGACTTATTTGAGTGTGGATATTGTCTAGAAGACAATATTTGTATTTAAACTTATAGTTTATGTGCTGTCGTATTTTGCACGATAATTGTAGTAATGAAGTTGTATTTGTTTTTGTACCATGTATTTGGCGACTCAGAATGGGTGATGTATACCTATTTTGGGGGTGTCACAGTTGGTATCAGAGCTTAGGGATATGGTCTCTGGCGGAGATCGGGGAATAGGACTAGGAGGAGAGAGATGAATAAATC
This sequence comes from Panax notoginseng, assembly GCA_016801055.1. NCBI lineage: Eukaryota > Viridiplantae > Streptophyta > Magnoliopsida > Apiales > Araliaceae > Panax > Panax notoginseng. Next base: position 165,733,172 of record CM029014.1, on the reverse strand, counting down.
CTTCGCTAGTGTGTCCTACCTAAGCTTATTTGTTGGTCGGTCATAATATAGGGATATTATGTGATATGTTAATTTGTTAATTAACCCTTGTTTTATGGCAGTATTTGAGAATGGCAGCCAAGAATGTTAACAATGGAGTGAATGAGACCGTGGAGACACCTTTAATCACCACCAAGGGAAACGTGCAACAGGAAGGTAATATTCCTCCTGTAAGCAACACTACCGAGCAAATGATGAATGATGGAATGTTTAGAAGCTTTTTGCAGTTCATGCAAAATCAGACGAGGGAGACTCGTGTACAACATACGAGTGAAAATGATAGCAACGCGCGACTTGTCACAGCCAAGCAGTTCAAAGAGTTGGGACCACCAAAATTTGCGGGAAAGCCGGATCCGATCAAGGCGGAGACGTGGGTAAAATAAATTACCAAGATATTTGATATTTTGGGATGTACGGAGGAACAAAAGGTTCCATTCGCCACCTTTATGTTTCGTGGTGAGGCAGACTACTGGTGGGAGTCTATGAAGCGTATCCAGCCGGCCGCACTCAACATGTCTTGGAAAACATTTCAAAAATTGTTTAATGACAAGTACTTTCCTGAAAGTATTCGTCATATGAAGGAGGTAGAGTTTATTAGACTGGAACAAAATAACATGACTGTGTCCCAGTACTAGGCAAAGTTCGCAGAGTTATCCAGGTTTGTACCTCATTTGGTAGAGAATGAGGAATGAATGACACGGATGTTTCTGAGAGGTCTGAAACCCGAGATTCGACAATATCTTATTTCTCACAAATTTTCTTTATATTCAGATGTTGTAAACATGGCTCAATTATTAGAGCGAGATAATGAGTATGTTCAACCGAGGGACCACAACCAGGGTCATACCGGTGGCAGTAGTCATCGGAGCAATGATAACTAGCGGTGAGGAAAGAATACAGACAAAAGCGGTAACCACTCTGGTGGTAATCGTGGCCATGATAATAGACGAAGCGAGTCAGGAGGAGATTTCAAGAAGAGAAGGTACAACAATGACAACGTGAAGATGTCAGCACCAACTGTTTCTAGGAGAGGAGAACGACCACCGGTCGTATGTTACAAATGCGAAAAAGAGGGACATATCAGCCCAAACTGCCCACAACAATCCAAGGTGTGTTATAACTGTGGAAAGGAAGGTCATATAGCTAGAGATTATCTTGTTGCGAAACCAGGTCCAACGGGAATGGTGACTCTGAAGGATGTTCCGGACAAGTCAAAGTCAGCGGTTCTTGGAAGAGCGTTTGTCGTGACTGGCCAAAACACGAGGAACCCGAACGAGGTGATCACGGATAAGCTAATCATAAACTCTTGCGAGATTTATACTTTATTAGATACCGGTTCTACCCATTCTTTTATCTCTCCTTCTTGTGCTCAACGTTTGAACTTGACCCCGGAAAAATTAGACTTTGACTTATCTGTTGAGACTCCGTTAGGAGAAACTTTCATTACATCTACTGTTTATAAATCTTGCTTGATCCAAGTTGGTACCACCACATTACCTGTCGATCTTATTTCTTTGAAAATACTTACATTTGATGTGATTTTAGGGATTAATTAGTTAACTATTCATCATGCCAAAATTGATTATTTTCGTAAGATTGCTAGTTTTCTTATTCCTAATCAACCTGTTATGCGAATTCAAGCTACCAAACCACTAAAGTCAATCACACTGTCATATCAAGCCATAAAGCTATTTGTTTATTAAAAAACAGATGTCAAGCTTTCTTAGCCCATGTCACTGACTTGAACAAAAACACGTCAGATTTGAATAATATTTCTATTGTTAGTGAATTTTCTGACGTATTTCCTAAAGAACTTCCTGGTCTACCCACAAAACGTGAAGTTGAATTCTTTATTGACCTTGAACCCGGTACAAAACCCATTTCTAAAATCCCATATCAAATGGCTCCTATTGAACTTCAGGAGTTAAAGGTCCAACTACAAGAGTTGTTAGACATCGGTTTCATTCGTCCTAGTACATCTCCTTAGGGTGCTCCTATTTTATTCGTAAAGAAGAAAGACGGGAGTATGTGACTTTATATCGACTATCGAGAATTAAACCATGTCACCATCAAGAATAGGTATCCGCTACCTCGCATTGATGACCTATTTGACCAGTTGCAAGGAGCACAATTCTTTTTAAAGATCGATCTTCGTTCTAGATATCATCAGCTGAAGATTAAAATTGAGGATATTCCAAAGACTGCCTACAGAATTCGGTACGGGCATTATGAATTCTTAGTCATGTCTTTTGGATTGACTAATGCTCCTGCTGCTTTTATGGATATGATGAACCGTGTGTTTAAGGAATATTTGGATCAGTTCGTTGTTGTCTTTATTGATGACATCCTCATCTATTCCAAAAGCCGTGAAGATCATGAGCACCATTTGAAGCTAGTACTCCAAAGGCTTCGCGATAACAAGTTATATGCCAAGCTGAATAAATGCGAGTTCTGGCTTGAGAAAGTAGCATTCCTTGGGCACGTGGTGTCAAAACATAGAGTATCTATTGACCCGGCGAAGATTGAAGCCATACAAAGTTAGGAGCAACCGAAGTCGGTGACTGAAGTACGTAGCTTTTTAGGCTTAGCTGGTTATTATCGGAGATTCGTGGAAGGATTTTCTCGAATCGCTACTCCGTTAACTCAGATGACTCGGAAAGATACAAAATTCGTATGGAGCGAAGAATGCGAGAAGAGTTTCCAAGAGCTTAAGAGGAGACTCATTTCAGCATCTGTTCTGATAATACCATCTAGTTCAGATGGATTTGTTATCTACATCAATACTTCAGGCAAAGGGTTAGGATGTGTTGTCATGTAACATGGAAAAGTCATATCCTATGCCTCGCGACAACTCAAAGAATATGAGAGAAATTATCCTACTCATGATTTGGAGTTGGTAGCAGTTGTTTTCGCGTTGAAGATCTGGAGACACTACCTGTATGGGGAGAAAGTGGAGATTTATACAGATCATAAGAGCCTTAAATATTTCTTCACCCAAAAGGAACTTAACATGCGGTAACGACGTTGGCTTGACCTATTGAAAGATTACGATCATACCATCCAATACCATCCTGGAAAAGCGAACGTAGTAGCTGACACATTGAGTAGAAGATCATATGCGGGTACGAGTGCGATATTGTCAACGCAAAGGCCCATTTTGTATGACTTGCAAAGGATGGAGATAGAGTTAAAGGCAACAAGTACCCACGTGATGATATCAAACATACGAGTAGAACCGACTTTAATCGATAAAGTTAAAGCTGCTCAAGCTACGGACCTGGAGCTGATGCGTATGAAGAAGAAAGTGCAAGAAGGTGTTATTCCAGAGGCAAGAATCGATGAAGAAGGAATACTTCAAGTCAACTCCAGACTTTGTGTTCCTAATAATTCTGACTTGAAGCATAGAATCATGATGGAGGCACATAACACACCATTTGTAATCCATCCTGGTAGTACCAAAATGTATCATGATCTTCGGCATACATTTTGGTGGTGCAATATGAAGAGAGAGATAGCGGAGTTTATCTCGAGGTGTTTAACTTATCAACGTGTAAAGGCGGAGCATCAAGTGCCAAAGGGTCCATTGCAACCACTTGAGATTCTGAAATCGAAGTGGGAACACCTTACTATGGATTTCGTTACGGGTCTTCCTAAGGTTTCTCAAGGCATAGATGCGATTTGGGTCATTGTTGATAGATTAACGAAGGCTGCTCATTTCTTGCCTATACGGGAGACTTATTCTCTTGAACATCTTGCTCGTATGTACGCAAATGAGATTGCGAGATTGCATGGCATGCCAGTATCCATAGTTTTGGATCGTGACCCAAGATTCACTTCACGATTTTGGGTTAGCTTCCAGAAAGCTATGGGCACGGATTTACGATTTAGTTCGGCATACCATCCTCAAACGGACGGGCAATCAGAAAGAACTATTCAAACTCTTGAAGATCTATTAAGACTCTGTGTCCTAGATTTCAAAGGGAGGTGGGATAAGTACCTACCATTGGTGGAATTCTCCTACAACAACAATTATCAAGCAATTATAGACATGGCTCCATTCGAGGCGTTGTATGGAAGAAAATGTTATTCTCCAGTATGCTGGGACGAGGTGGGTGAAGCAACATTGTTGGGACCGAAATTGGTATGCATAACTACAGAAAAGTTCCAAACAATTAGACAACGTATACAAACGGCACATGATTGACAAAAGAGTTATGCGGATCTTCATCGAAAGGACGTGGAATTTAATATTGGGGATCGTGTATTGTTACGTGTTGCTCCATAGAAGGGAGTTACAAGATTTGGGAAGAGAGGAAAGCTCAATCCACGATTTGTTGGTTCATTTGAGATTCTTGATCGAATAGGAAATGTGGCCTATAGACTCGCATTACCTGCAAGCATATCTCGTGTTCATAATGTGTTTCACATATCTGTGCTTCGTAAATATGTGAAAGACCCTAACCACATTATTGAGTTAGAACCAGACGAGATAGCCAAAGATTTAACGTACGAGGAGGTACCTGTAAAGATCTTGGATTGGTAAGAGCATGTCCAACGCACCAAGGTTATATCACAAGTTAAGATTTTGTGGAGAAACCATGCTATTGAAGAAATGACCTAGGGGTTGGAATCAGAAATAAAAATAAGATATCCTCACATTTTCGAAACACTAGGTACGTATGTCAATTTCGAGGATAAAATTTTATATGGGGGGAGGTTGTAAGACCCTAACTTATTCATAAATAAAATCAAATTTCCTCTAATTATTATTTTGAATAATAAGGTGTTAGTTTGATATAATACTTTGGTTATGGGTGAAATGTATAAATTTTGCAAAATAAGCAAGTGGTTATAAAATATTCATTGTTGTCGGGGAATATTTGTTTGGTCGTGAAATATTCTTGCTGTCAGGGAATATTCGTATGATGACGCAGTCATTTATGGGCCCCATAACGAAAAATAGTCGGATGAAAAAAATGACAAGTTTGAATTTTTACAAATAACGGCGTAGTAGTTACCCGTTAACACTGTTGGAATACCCGGTGGTTAAAATACAGTAATACGCATGGTTCCACAGTAGCACACAGTATTGCACAATAATTTTAAATTATTGATTCTTACGTAAGAAGGCAATACTCAATAATTATTATAGTAATTACTGTTTAATATGTTATTTTATTGATTCAATAATTGCTAAGTTGATATTTTATATTATTGTTGTTTCAATAATTGTCACTGCACAGTATTTCTCATTATCAGATCAATAATTCATAATATTTGAATAATATTATTAGATAGTATTATTGGCAATGTCTAAGGAAGTTCTGTCTAAGGAGAGGTTTGGTCACCTAATTGCACGCTAATAAAGAGAAATCCTTATCGAAAAGCCCCATCTTTCCTGGGAAAAACGACATGGTTGTCATAATTGTGATTTTGTAATATTATTTGTGAATAATTAATTATTGATTTATATGATAAGAAAATATTTATTTTATGTGGATATAAATAATGAATATATTTATTTTTGTGGATATAAATGAAGAAATTAATGCTGAGGTATTTTATCAGTATTTTGTCGGAATAGAGGTATTAGAAATCGTCCGTATGTGGATTTTGGGTATTTTCTGTTTGGAATTTGGAAAAACTTTCTTCTACAAAGTTGTAGAGAATTAAATTTTCTATGAAAAGGACATGAGATTTGAATTTTTTTTGATAAAAGAGCTATTAATTATGAATTATTGAAGTTTCGGAGAATAAAATATTTTTATTAAAATTATAGGTGGAACCCACTTTTGTGCTTTGTTGATAAAATATGCTGAATTAATTTTTTAAAAGTGGTGGGCGTGAATAGTAACAGGTAAAACCATCAGGTAGCAGGTTAGTCTGCTTTGACGTTCTAAGTATTTTTCTATAAATAGGGTGCTTAGTTTGAATTAAAAATCACACTAGAAACAAGGTTTCTCTCTTTCTCTCTCTATATTATCGAGCGTATTTTTGTGAGTATTTAGATACTTTGAGAGTTTCTATTTAGTACAAGTTTTCTTCAGCCTTATACCTGATATTTCAACCGGAAGTACTGTTCTTTTGAGGTAAGGGATGTTATTTTCTTTATAATGATGTTATTCTTTCAATATCATTATACCGAAATATTGGTATGGATTTTATTATGGAATTTCTACCTTTTTGAGTCCGGGTTACTATTCATGTATACGACACTATTCACGTATACGACACTATTCACGAATACGACACTATTTACAGAAAAAATGAATTTTTTTTCTTTGTCCAAGTTGTCTATTGTGGTTACTATCTTTGATTGTATCCATGTTTTGATCTTTATTTTTAAATTCTGCTCCACAATTGATTATTATGGAGTATTTTTAAATTTAGATAAACTGTAGTACGAATCCTTAATATTTATTCTTTTGTCTCACTGTATTCATTTTTTAAGATATTTTTCATCATCCTCAGTCCTAAATGATGATATTACTAAACATCTTTGGCCTGTAGTGCAAAGATGAATGATTAATTGATGAATATCTTTGGCCCGTAGTGCAAGGATGAACAGGTGTTTAGATGAACATAACTAACTGGTGATACAAATGAATATCTTTAGCCTGTAGTGCAAAGATGAATATTTGATTCAAGATATATATTGATTGATGTTACAGGGATAAAATATTGTTGATGAACTTTTAAATCTTAGAAGATAGTAGAATTCATTCTCTACTTAACTCTTCTAATGGATTGCTGTTTCCGCTGCAGTTGTTGATCTAAAACTTGTTGTCTATTATATTTTATCAGATTTTTCCCCGTTGAAGACTAATAATAATTTGTTGTATATTATCTTAGTCATAATATTCTTTACTGGCCTAGTTGAGCTCACCCTTTTTCTTTTTGTTCTATTTTTCTCAAGAGGCGAGAATATAGTGGGAACTAGTCGGGGGCGTGGAGTGATATTTCTAGTCAGTTGTGTTAGCAGTCCTCACTATTTTATAAAATAGTATTTTAATAATTGTAATGAGGACTTATTTGAGTGTGGATATTGTCTAAAAGACAATATTTGTATTTAAACTCACAGTTTATGTGTTGTCATATTTTGCATGACAATTGTAGTAATGAAGTTGTATTTATTTCTGTACCATGTATTTGGCGACTCAGAATGGGTGATGTATACCTATTTTGGGGGCGTCACATCTAGTGTCATGGTTCTACAGTCAATATGTCAGAGTATATCAATGATACACTTAGACAAGCTAACAACATAACTGATGCTAGATCTAAGCCCCTAAACTTGCTGTCAGACCTTTCTCGAGAATTTTTGGGTTTTCCAGATTTCAGTTTCCCATGGCTGGTCAACCGTGCTTGACCATTAATAACATGAAATATAGACATGCTACTAACTTGATTCCACTTCCAGTGTACTCTCCTCATGGCATAGTATATCAATGATACACTTAGCCATTCTAACATCTAACAGATTAAGATCTAGGACCTCTGACATTTGACTGTCAGGCCATATTTCTAGGTTTCTAGACAGTTTCTAAAATCCTTTTTTTTTTCAGGCACTTAGATGTTATAGATCCATGATGTATCATCATAGATCACTAAATAACATCACATAGCACATATATAAACAATAAAACACATAATCTACTGAAATCTTAAGGATCTAGCATGAATTAGGGTTTATACCTTTTTGATCCAAACTTTGATTTCTGCCCTTATGATCTGATCTTGGATAGCTAAGAGGTGTTCTTGGCTTTACTTATCATTGATTTTCACCCACAATTTTCGTGGTTTAGAGAGAGAGAGAGAGAGAGAGAGAGAGAGTATTGGCTAAGTTAAAAACTAAAGTGAAGATATTTCTTTACTTTAACTTTTTAATCTTTGATTCCATGGTTGCAAATGTTGCTAGGGGCCACAAACGCTGATTGGTGTTGAATTGGAACACATGCTCCCTTGATGACTCACCAAGATTTGTATATATCTTTTACTTAAAAGTTAAGTAAAAGGGCATTTTGGTAATTTTGCACGTACTAAGGGTATTTTGTTCATTTCCCCAATAATTTGAAGGGTAATTGGTCATTTCACATATATCACATAACTTTTAACCCTTAAGGTTTTATACTTAGCATTTGAGTTCCCAAATTAGGGTTTAAAATTTCTCAATTAGGGTTTAGAGTTTCCAAAATTAGAATTAGGGTTTCCAAAGCTAGAATTAGGGTTTCAAATCGATCGTTAGAGTTTCCTAACTGAACATTAGAGTTCTTAATATAACATTAGGGTTTACTAATGTTACACTGTGTCTGATCAACTCATAACCCTTAACCATATACTGCACATACACATAACCTCAATCTCCAAAACCATATACCTCACTATCAGATAATCACTTTCAGTTTGTAATTCATACGAATCCTCGTCAAAACTTTTAATCAATACTCTATTTTCCAGTCTAGGTTTTACTATTTAACCTTTATTTAATTACTCAAGATTTTAGTAATCTTATAAATTCTCAATTTGTCATATTTTGTACATATTACTCTTTCATGTGAGCGTACGAATCATGTGATCACAGATTCGGCCTCTGAATCTAGATTTGGTCCCCGTGATGGACATTTTCCAACTGCAACCAACTTGTAAATTATCTATGCTGTTTGGATATCCTTAGACGGCTCTCATGCCCACATGGAGTTTGGCACGGCTATGTATCTTATTTTCTCGAAGATGCCCCGGATCTCGAAAATAAATGCAATTAAGCCGAACACATAATAAAATGGAAGTATCAAAGGCCTCAATTACTATTAAGCATAATGGTTTGAAAAACCTGTTTTACAAAACTTCACTACTATATCTTGTTAAAATTAAACTTTTATACAAAAGTCAAACCCTTTGTATATTAGGTGTAAACGAGGCATATCACTACTTCTAGACAATTGCATATAGGCCCTAACACACACGCACACACACATATATACAGATAATAGTTTAATGAAAAGTGACAGTAACCGTGTTATCATGGAAGTCGGGGGGTGTGACGCCCCTAAATCTGGGTTACCTGACCCCCGAGTTTGGTGCTCACGATCCAACATATAAATACATCTAAATACCCATACACATATGAATTACATCATACATCTCATTAATTAATATAATTAATACATTATCCCCAGGTTTTCTAACTTTAACATAACCAACATACCCTTAGATATACAAAAGGGTTATATATAACAACATAATAGATAATGTTCATCATAACTACTCCAGCAATACACCTTTGCCCTTGTCCTTCTCTGCCCCTCCGACTACTTCGTTCCTAGTTGAAATATTATATTTAAGTAAGGGTGAGCAACAAGTTTGCTCCGCAAGTTAAAACATACAATAAAGTATAGGAATCAAGAATATTAGACTATCAATTCGATAAAATGTCACCAAAGTTCAAAGGACTTTGAAATAGCTAAAAAAATTGTTAATCAATAATAAGTCTTTCTCGCATTTCATGCTAAACAATAATTCAATAGTGAAAGAGTAAAACACTTTCAAAATTTCTCTAATATTCAATTGAATAACACGAATCAATTCAACGCAATAACAAAGTGGAATATTTTCCAGATTTTATGCTGAGCGATCCCACTGGATCTCGAACTTCTCGAGTAACTATCAAAGGTTTGACTTTAAATTACCCAGGTGTATCAGATAATCATAAAGATTAAATTATACCCCTCCGTAAGTACCTGGAGCGGCCAACCCCTTGTACCCAATATTATGCATAATACTCACACGCGCGTAACGACTGTATATTCGACCACAAGGTTCCCTTTATATAAAAGGTTGTTCTTCTCAGTCTTATAACTAGAGTTTGTATCACAACAATAAAGTTTGGATTTAATGAAATACTATGATTTTAATATCTGTTCTCTTTCTCGATCTAGCCAAAATAATTGGCATCGACCTTTCAACAATAATTGAGTTCTCTATCTCGAACCTATCAAGTTTCAACAAATATTCGTCTAGCCAAAATAATTAGCTAAGACATATCTCAACACGATTAAATAATAGACAAAAATTAAATGTACTGTCTGAAATCAACAATAACTTCTACGGATGTGAATAACCAACAACAGTTATTCGCCAGGCATACTTTCAAAATCAATAATTCAGTTTGAATTAATAAACATGCACTAACTGCGAATAATCAACAATAATTCTCAGACGTGGTATAATCGACAATAATTAACCACCACTATATTTGAAAATTAATAACTCGAGATTGAGTTATAGAAACTTGCATTCGTCATTGATTACTGCTACACAATATATTCTATCTGCGTTTGAAAGACCTATAATCAATAATATCGGTTTCACAATTAGCATAATAAATCACAACACATAACACTGCCATTTATAGTCAATATATCTCATAGACACATCATCACGTAGTTACATCAGTGTTTATAACCTATATAAATACTTATCAAGTCTAACTAGTTCAGTCTAGTTGGACTTCGGTCTCAATTCGGTGTTCTGGTCACCCTTATTCGACAATTAGCACATTTATTGTCAATTAAACTCTATCTCAAAGCTTTAATATTATTTTAGATAAGTCAAATATCATTCATAATATTTTTCGAAAACTTTTAATAATTTTCAAATAATTATTATATTTTATAATAATTTTTCAAACACTGAAATCATTTTTAAATGATTTAAATACTAAATAATCCCAACATCATTAATATTTAAATAATATTAAAATATTAATGACATACTTATCAAAATATTAAAGTTATTTATAATAACTCAAAATATTTTTAAATCACCATTATTCTCCTTAAATGATTTTTAAAATATTTAAAATAATTTTTAACTAATTACCATTAATAATTAAATATTAATATTTTTCTCATCAAAATACTAAAAGTCATATTTTATAACTTAAAATATTTTTAAATCACTTATTTCACTTTTAAATGATTTTTAAATCAATAAAATTGTTTTTAACTCATTTATTTAATATAATAATTAAATAAATTTAATATCATTAATATTAAATTATTAATGAAAATTACCTCAATGATATTAAAAGTTACATTTTATAACTTAAAATATTTTTAAACACTTTATTCTCATTTAAAATGATTTTTATAATATTAAAATTATTTTTCTCTAATTTATTTAATATGCTTATTAAATAAATTAAATATCATTAATATTCAAATAAATATAAATATTAATGAAAAATATGTCAAATTATCAAAAGTTAATTTTCATAATTTTAAATAATTTTTAAAACCAATTTTGTAATTTTTAGAAATTATTTTCTATTTTTAATCATTTTTCAGAAATTAAAAAAATTAATTTAATTAAAACCGTAGCTAAAGCCTTTAGCAGCACTTTCTGTCGCTGTTAGTGTTCTTGAGCCTCAAGAACACTGCCAAGTAGTCTCACGGGGCTTGGTTTGACCACCTCTAATTCTCTTCTCATGTTGATTTTGGACATGCTAAGACATTGATCTTGTAGTATTTATGTAATACTACAAGTATCAACCATCATCAAGATCATACACCAACACACCATGAAGATCTGAACCTTCAAAGTCACTGTCAGACACAATTTGGGTTTTCTAGGTTACCCAGAAACCTAGACAGTTTTGAGTAGGCACTTTCTAGCTCGATTAACTTAGTGTTCTGGTCATTAGTTTAGTGTTTAAGTGCTTCAATCATGTTGTCCTCATGTCATAGAACAACTATACAACACTATCTCAGTCCAACTACATCACACTCACAAGATTTGGACCGATCAAACCCTGTCAGAAAAATTGTTCATACGGTTTCTGGAATTTCTAGAAAACTCAAACTGTGATCAAATAGCTTACTTTGACCATCCACTACTTCGATCTTGTTTGTTATTTAAGGGATCTAAAGGCATGAATCTATAGTCCATATAACAGACTACAACTTAGATACAACAACATCATCAAATCACCTAACATCTGTCAGATTCAAGCTTAGCAAAATCTTGTTAGACACTGTTTAAGACTTTCTGGGTTACCCAGAAACTCTTGGTCATGCTTGGTCAGCCCACTTTGACCATCAATAACTTGTAATCTGGACATGGTATAACCATGATTCCACTTCCAGATTACAGTCCACATAACATAATACAAGTCTATAACTTAAAACACAACAAATCAAAAACAGGTAAGAATTCATGGCCTCTGACATTTGCTTGTCAGGCCATAAATTAGGGTTCTTGGCAGTTTTTCCAAAACTTGATTTTTAACCACTTTGATGCTATGGTTCTATGATGTATCATCATAGATCACCTAATAACATCTTCTAGCATCTATTTAAACACATTAACACATAATCTATCCTAGCATACAAGATTGAACATGAGTTAGGGTTTATACATTCTCTTGATCAAGCTTTGATCTTTGCTTTCTCCTACTGATTTTGGTGTGTTAGGAAGTTATATAGGGACTAAAATGCTTGAGTATTTTGTAGCTTTGGAGAGAGAGAGGTTTGGTTGAGTGTTAGATAACAAATAAGCCAAAGTTATGAACTTTCTCTCTCTTTAGTCACTTATATCTTTGATGCAATGTATCTAGCACGCAAGGTGACACTTATGGATCAGATTTGGCTTGATTTTCTAGCACATGGTGATATCTAATGTGATGACTCACAAGATTTGCCCATATCTCTTTACTTAAATTATAAGTAAAGGTTATTTTGGTCTTTTCGCCTCCAAAAGGGTATTTTCATAATTTCCCTCATAAATTTAAGGGTATTCTAGTCATTTAACATCATTCTCTTTAATTCTAACCCTTAGGGTTTGATAATCTCAATTAGGGTTTCGTAATTAGGGTTTAGAATTCTCGAATATAAAATTAGGATTTCCTAAAATTCGATTAGGGTTCCTAACTATTCGTTAGGGTTCCTTAATCACAGATTAGGGTTTCTAATCTCTCATTAGGGTTTACTAAGTTTATACCCTATCCGATCAATCATTGATCATCAGTTCTATATAGTACAAACACATACTCACAGTTACATTTATTATCAATGTGTTTTCTATCGAATCCCTATCCCGAATTATGGTTAGGGTTTCTATTCTCTGTTAAACAAAACTGTACTCATATTTCTAAGTCAATACACAGTTTGACCACTTTGCTAAACTCGTATCATAGATACTCAACACAATATTGACAATCAATATCTATATTAAATAAAAAAAATTTATCCAAAAAATTAGAATTATTTGAAATTCTTGGTTCTCACAGGGGGGTGCCTAACACCTTCCCTTCGCTTAATCAAGCCCCCGGACCCTAACGAATATCGGTTCTCAGACTAGTTAAACAGTGTCAAATCATTGGGTCTTTGTGAAAACCTTTTCTCGATTGATTTGATGCAACCATTTAAAAATACCAACTGGCGACTCTAAAAGTCAAATTGCTGACATATATATGTTGGACCTTTTCAAACTTATTTTTTCAAACAAATCTCACCTAAAATGAGAACACGAAAAGATAAGAACAGAAAGGGACAAATAAAAATCCCGACGTCGACAAATCATATATATCAAATCTAAACAATTAATAACTGCATAAAGGTTTAGCTTTGATACCACTGTTAGGTTTGTGAGAATCATAGACGCAATTAAATTGTAAAATAAGTGGAAGCATGGCAAAATCAGATTAAAAAATTTTCACAAACAATTACCCGTATCATCCTTTATGCATGTTATTAATTAAAGCGAAGGATAAGAAGTTATGAAATCATACCCTTGAAGATTAAAGCTTCCACATGTACGAGTTCAACTCCTAGTTCTTCACGATCTCCTTCAATCTCCGGGATTGATTCCTTCCTTTGATCAACGTTAGGCACCCAAATGTTTGGCCTCTAGAGGTGATCCACCAATGAAGAAGGAGGCTGGTTGTTGTGCAAAATCTAATTACGCACAACACACAAGTGCACGTGGTCAACAAGTAATATAATAGTAAGTAGAGTATCATTCCCACAGAGAATAGTAAGAAATTAATTTTAACAACTACCAGTTTTATATTACCTCAATTTTATTAAACTAATCGAAATCAATGATTTTAAATAAAACTAAAAATACCAATTAATCAACACAACTTAAAAATTGTAATTCCAAGCAAATAATGGAGAATTAGGCTTACAACTTCACTTTATGTCTCACTGCAATTATCACACCTTATTCCAGTTTAATTCACTATCTCAGTTTATTAGCCATCTCTCAATGCACTAATACCATATTAACTTAAATCCACAAATTAGATAGAATTAAGCCAACTATCCTAATTACCTAATTCACTATATCTTTATGCGAATTAAAATTAAAAAGAGTTTAAATTCCAAGTTCTTTACCCGATTACATGCGATGCTAGGTATATCTCTATCCTAACATAAATCAAGATTCCATAGCAACACAGAATTCAAGAACACATGCTATTGTGATTAGGTCTAGACTCATACATCATCTCTTGAATCCATACAAATCCATATAAAATTGGTGATCAAGCAATTCATAAATTAAATACGAACCACAATAGATAAATTGAATCGATAGTTTATTAAACCTAAATTAAGGCATGATAATTATCATTCAACATTAAAGATCCATTGCAAGCCTAAAAAGTAATTTAGTTCATAATTAATGAATTAAATACTGAATAAATGAAAGAAATCATCATCCCAATTACAAAAATTGAAATTAAAAAAAAATAGTAATACACCACCATTCTCGCCCTTTAATTCTGCAATCTTCGTGAAATCACCTCCTTCCTTCGTTCCTCCAAGATCGTCTTCTCAGTTTTGGCTCTCTAAGTGAAATTCCATTGTTAGATAAGTTCAGCACTCTACTAATTGACATAAGTTAATTCACCCCAGCTAAACCAAATCCAATCCAAATCCATCTTAAAGTCATCCCATCGGAGTTCTAATAAAAATCAAACTCCTAATTGTACCCAATAAGTTTTTAACTCAAACACCCTAACTACTATGAAATAACTTCCTTGTCACACTCCTAACTTGACCACCTATTGCATAAAGAAGTCATAACTCCCAACACATCTCAATATCAAGCAAAATAAAATAGCTCAGCATATGTCATGCCCGACCGGAGCGCCCCGCGTCGGGTCCTTCGTTAAAGCTGCTCGACCCGTGCTAGTATAACAGTAACTTCTCTCCCTGTAGCGCCCCCCGCGCCATCTCCTTTGTAATCAAGGCACGCCCCGCGCCGGTGATGCAATATGTTCAAAATCGCTTGAGATTTCTTTTAATGCCAGCATTTTGACGTGTTCACCTTATTATCCTGTAACAAGAGTAAAAACCCATCAAAAGCAACATGAAATACTCAAAAATTAGCAACATATCAAGCTAAATACGATTAAATCGTATGTTAAAAACCTACTCATCTAATTCTCCCAAACTTGAAACATTGCTTGTCCTCAAGCAAAATGATATGCAATGCAAATATAACTACTATATATCTACGAATCCAGTATTAAGACAGAACATAGTCTAATCATACCGTCTCAGAGAAATCAAGCAAACACGATAGTATATCATATCTAAACCAATCAATAACTTCCCAATCAATCATCAAATCTTAAACTATTCTTACCAATATAGTGCGTGTGTGCTCAACAACCAAACTAACTTATATAATGCTAAATACAACATATAATAGATCTCTTTAAAGGCATCATACAGTGTAACTCACAAAATCCAAGAACAAGCTAGATCCAACCAAAGTCAAACATTCACCCAAGTTATGTGACAACCCGAGAATTTAGAGAGTTTTAAAATTTTTATTAATTGATTTAAGGTTCAAAATTAGAACCTAGACAGAAAATAAGTGTATGCATATGATATTTTTAAGAAGGAATTTTGAGGATTTCAAAATTCTGTGAAGGATTTAGGTGAATTATTCAGGATTAAGTATATATGTGTTTATGTTCTATGGCTAAGGTCATTTATGTGTTCAGAATGTGGTTAAGGGTCCAGGATTGACTAGATAAATTTTATCAGTGTAGAATCCTAATATTATTAAGAACATCAACATTCAGTTAGAAATTTCTTACGATTATAAGAAACCCTAATTTTAGACTCTGGGGATTTGAAACCCTAATATGGGAACTTAAATGATAATTATAATGATCAAGTGCTTTTGATTATAAGCTTAATTAGGGTAAAGCTTAATTAATTAACAAACCCTAATTTCCAATTTTTGAACCCTAATTGTTCCGTCAAAAACCATAATATACAGTGGTGGATTTAATTGCTAAAGTAGCAATCTTAATTAGGAAATATTAATCCTAATCTATTTAATTCCTAATGTGATTAGGAAATTATAATATAATTAGGAAGCCCTAATTATAATTTAGAAATCACGACTTTCTATTTTAAAATCTAATTAGAAAATGTTAGAAATTTAATTTGCTAAATCTTTATGGTTAAAACCTAAACCCTAAGGGTTAAACCTTAAACCCTAAAGTGCTAAACTCTAAACCCTAAGGGTTTCATCAAATGACAATTCTAGAATAAAAATGGTATGGAAAATGACCTTTATGCCCTTTTGACACATTCTTTAATAGGTGGCTTGCAAATATGGCCAAATCAAGAGTTGGTGAGCAACTCAATTGACTTTGTGACTTCTACATCTCAGCCAAATCTGATCGGAGAGGACACCTAGCAACATTAGGTTCAATGGATCCAAAAATAAGAGAGTTAAGTAAGAAAATACTTACTTTAAGTCTCATTATTGCCAAGCCCATTATCTCTCTTCATTTTCGGGAACTTAGAGAGAGAGAGAGAGTGAGTGAGAAACAAAACCATTATCAGCTCTTAGCATTCCAAGAAACAGATCAAGGATCAGAAAATCAAAGATCAAGCAAGAAGGTATAAACCCTAAAAACCTAATTTTGATCTTATATGCTAAGTTCATGTTTGTGTTTATGTGTTTTTATAAGTGCTAGAAGATGTTTCATGATGATCTATGATCATCTATCATAGATCCATAGCATCATAGGCCTTAAAAATTGAAGTTTTCAAAATCTGCTCAAGATCAATATTTGTGGTCTGACAAGTAATGTCAGGCGCCACATATTCTTGTATGTTCATGATTTCTGTTGTTTTAAACATTTAATGGATAGCCTGTCATGTGGTCTTTTATCTGGAAGTCGAATCACAACCACTACATAGCCAGATTGCATGTTATTCTCGGTCAAAACTCGTTGACCGGGCATGACCAACTGATTTTTGGGTAACCCAGAAATCAAATATCAGCGTCTGACAACGTTTTATAACGCCAATATCTGTCAGTAATGATGTTGTTTGTTAATATGTTGGTAACCAGATTGTAACCTGTAAGATGTAGTCTAGACCCTTGGCCTTAGTTCTCTTAAACAACAAACAAATCGAACAGAATGGATGGTCAAAGTAGCCCATCTGACCACGAAGACACTTTGTGGAATTTCCAGAAAGTGTATGAACACCGTTTCTGACCCCGTTTGACCGGATTAAATCTGGATATGGCGAAGTTGTTTCACTGATATGTTGATATAGTTATGTTCTATGACATGTGGACTATAGACTTGTACCATTATATCACAAGAATCATGACCGAAACCTAGATTAAACCGAGCAACTAGATGGCCACTCGAACTGCCTGGGTTTCTGGAAAACCCAGGTGACGTCTGACAGAGATTTTGGGAGATCCGATCTCCTTGTATGTATGTTGTATGACCAAGTTGATGATTTCTAGTTGTAGTATTACATTTCAGCTACACGTACAAGGTCCAAGCTAGCCTAGAAACAAAATATACAGAAGCTTAAGTATGGTCAAAGTGGTATCCTCGAGCACTGACAAGAAATCTGGGTTTAGGCTGAAGAACACCAAGAACACCTTTAGCGACAGATTTGTCGCCTAAGCCTCTTTTAGCGACAGTTTATTCAAGAAATTAATTATTTTAATTAAATAAATAGAAAAAAATAGTTTTTAATTATTAAAAATACTAAATAAATTTCAAAAAATTATTTTAAATTCTGAAAAATAGTTTTTAATTCTTTTGAGTATATTTCATAAATATTTAATATTTTTGAAATATAAATGATATTTAATTTATTTAATTATAATATTAAATAAATTATTTAAAAATAGTTTTAATTCATGAAAAATCATGAAAAATTATATTATGGTATTAGAAAATATTTTAAGTTATTTTCAATAACTTTTAATATTTTGTGATGAAATTCATTAATAAATTAATATTAATGATAATTAGTTTATTTAATAAATATATTAAATAAATTATGAAAAAATAGAATTAATGATTTATAAATCATATAAAAATGATTTAAGGGTTATAAAAATATTTTAAGTTATAAAATATTACTTTTGATATTTTGTCATGAAAATATTAATATTTTAATATTAAAAGTAATTATCGAATAATGAATTTAATTATTTAAAAATTATATAAAGGTGATTTTAAAGTATTAAAAATACTTTGGTATATTATAAATATATTATAATATTATGTGATGATTTTTATTAATATTTGATAATAAATAAATATTAATGATAAAGGAATTATGTGATATTTAATTCGTATAAACACGAGTTTAATGATTGAAAAATTATAATAAATGATAATAATTATGTGAAAATTATTATGAGACTTAGAAAAATATTTTGAGTGATATTAAAATTATCTTAGATAATTGTTAAGTGTTAGGCAGAGTTTAATTGAACTTAGACTCGATAAAAGTCCGACTAGACCGTCGGAATGTCAGTTTTGTGTCAGGTTCAACTCAGACTGCAAAAGTTTGACTTGATACCGAGTCCTATGTGTGTTATAGAATGATAGGGTTATGTGTTATGTGTTTAAGTTATTCTGTGTGTGTGTGTGTATATATATATATATATATATATATATATATATATATTATAGTATTATATTGTGATGATATTATTCTAATATTGGAGATCTATATTACTAATATTAGGTCTTCGGATAAAGCGATATAAATTGCGTAGCGGTAATCAACGGTTCAGGCAAGTTTATTTTTACTTAACTCTAATAAGAGTGTTTTATTCGGATAAGCTTATGGCTAATCATTGCTGGTTTCCATGAATTGTACTCTGTACATATTGCATGTATAAGTCAGGTATGAAAGGCTGATCACCTTCATTACCAGTTGGTTCAGATATATTTGTTCATATATAATACTTGTTCAGTCATAAATTTATTCCTGCTAGTTCACAATTATATTGTTGAATTATAGCCAGCTTATTATTCAAACTCTTTCAATCGTGATATATCGTTATATTGTTGAACTTAAACTTGCTGGAAAATCCTTATGCTCACCCTTGCTATATCATGATAAAACATTGTAGATTAAGACAAACTCGTCAGAAATAAGGAAAAGTTAAAGACAGTTCCAGCGTTAGAATATGTGTGCAGCTAAATTGTATAAGTGTTGTATTTTAAGGTTATGTGGTAAGTAAGTTATGTAATGTGTATTAAATTAAGGTTACTCGACCTTGGGGAATAGTGTGTAATGTATTGTATAAAAAATTTATGTTTATATCTTCCGCATATAGTAATAGTTGTATAGAATGATCGAACCGGATCCGAGGTGATTTGGGACCTGGATTCGGGGCCCTCACAAGTTAAGAGTCCAAACGGGATACTTATGCTTTTTACGGAGGCTTTTTGCTCTTATTTCCCATTTTTTTATACTCATGGTTGTGTAATGTCTTATTCCCTTAGGATTTTTAGTGCTACCTTAACGAGCTTTCAACTAACGACTCCCAAACCATTAAGGCCTTAGGGCACTAGGTGTAAAGACAATCCCCTCGGGCTTACTTACTCAAGTAGCAAAGGCCACAAAGCTAGACAAGCATGCCACGATGCTTATTCATATTATTACTAATTTTTTTAATGAATTAAGCTTATATACCCCAAATTTCCCCCCTAAACTTAAGTTTTTGTCTAAATCTATTCATCTTCGCCTATTTATGTCTTTCATTCATTCAAACTAGTATTATCCTTAAAAATTCTATTATGTGTCAATTTAAACATAATCAGTCAACAAAGTTATTTATAATGTGCTAACCTGATTATACTAGTTTCAAATAGAAAAAGATTCAATTCATAACAGAAGGTCACATCAAAGCCTAAATAATAAATACTACACTTGTCTACAAAATTCTAATCTCATCATTGGCCAAAATTGACTTTTACTATCTAATAGCTGGATTCATGCAAAATGAACTACATGCAAATGCAAATGCAAAACATGCAAGATTTTTTTTTTATATAAATGAATGTATTAATCTAAATGCCATAAAAACACAATTATAATACTTATCAAAAACTAACTAAACATGATTATGAAATCGTCACAAAAACTTAATCAAACTAATCAAGCAAAAGCAAAACCCCCCTAAACTTAATTCAAGTAATGTCCTCATTACGAAAATATAAAGCAAATAAAAGTGTGAGGACTTCCCTGAAAGACGAGTCACTGCTCGTCGTCATTTGAAGGAGGGTATATTGGGAGGACATGAGGAACAAGCAAGGACATCGAGCCGTCACTTGGATTGCAGCGAGAAAATGCTTCAGCAAGAGTGTTTAAATCATTGGCATTGTACTGATGCATCAAATCCTGACGTTGAGCCAGCCACAAGAATTGTTTCCGTGAACCTCTAGAGTGTGTCTCTTCCATTGGATCAGCTACAACTAGGGGTGAAGGTTGGCGAATCATGATATAACCTTCTCCTCTTGGATGCGACCTTGCCTCCTCTCATGCCTTATATTTCTCAATGGTAGCATGGTCGATTATAGCCATCGGTTGTTGTATCGGTTCGAAGGAATGCCACTGCACTCCAGCTTTGCGGCACAATTTGGTTATGAGAAATCCATGAAGAAGGCCCCCTGTGGTACTTCCCCGTAGCAGTCTGTCGATCGACTCTTGAATATATTCACCCACATCCACATTGTAGAACACAACTAAATTATTCACCTGATAATGGTGGTGTACAATCTCATATAGCAGTCGTGCCCTTTCCTTGGTCACATCATTCTGATGGCATCAATCGGGCACAAATGAATGCGTACCATGCTTTACCATAATGACTTAACGTTGAGTGTGGAAAACTTATCTTTTTGTCCATTCTGGCCCGAGTAACCCATTGTGTTCCTGGTTTGCACAATCTTGCTATTAGTTCATCCAAATCAGGCAAGCCAACTTCATAGCGTCCATCTGTCGGTGTTTCTAGCCCAAAGTACTCGTTGATGTCATTGGCATGGAACGACATCGATTTACCCCGTACCATGACTATGTGATCAACATGCTCCATTGCATTGGCATATAACTCTTTTACTATGTTGATCACCGTAGATAGTGGCTGCTCTACTAACTGAAACCAGTTGCGTTCCACAATCATCAGCACCATATCACCATCAAGGTTGGCATCTGGCTTCAATCCCCGTTCTAATACCAAAGTCTTCTTGTTAATGATTGATTTGAACCTCGCCTCGGCCCCCTCACTGACAAATTTTGTGTGGTCAAAGTGGGTTCGAGCAGTAGAGGTGGATGGACATGGTCTCTTACGCGAAGACATAGTGTTTTTAGTGAAATAGAGGGTGAAAATTTGGTTCAGGAACATTGTCAAATAGTTGGTGGGCGTGAAGGCTAATACCCCCAAACTTGACTTCTTTAGAACAACTCTAGCCCAAACTATCAAATAATCCAAAAAGAATCATTGGGCAACAGAATACCAAGGTTTTCCAACCAATTTTGATGAACAAGAAAGAAGAAAAACTAGAGTGCAACAATTTGGGATTACCTTCAAGAAGGGATTTTGTGTCTCCACCTTAGAGTGATGCCCCACTTTGTGAGAAGTTGTGAGGAGAAAGAATTGGACTTAGAATAGGATTGTAGTGAGTATGTCTCAGACTGATTGTGGCTAATTGATGAAAGTTGGGTTGAAGAGTTATGGTGGTTGTGGGTTAGTGGGATGAAGAGTTGGGAAGAAGTAGAAGAAGTGGTGTAGTATAAATTGGACGTTATGGAAGTTATGGGGGGAGTGGAAGAGGTTTAGTTGAGCAAGAAGTTAAGAAGAATGGGAGTTATATGGAGTTATGTTGGAAAAGGAGACGTTAACATGTTGTTAAAAATCTGGACTTTTCGAGCAGCGCGCCCCACGCCTTGTATAAGCCTTAGATGGCGCGGCCCGTGCCAGGTAGGCAGTGTGTTCATCCAAGGATGGCGCGCCCCACGCTGGATCATAGCATAGCATGGCACACCCCACACTAGGTAGGCAGAAACTTGGCTAAAGATAGCGCGCCCCGTGCCATGTGGTGGGGTAATGTAGCGCGCCCCTCGCCAGTATATCTGATAGTTTCTGTTTAGGTAGCGTGCCCTGCGCCGGGTGGAAGCCTAAAATGGCGCGGCCCATGCCATTGGTGCAGTGACTGAATGAAGTTCTTTTTTTTTTCTTGATTCCTGCAATCATACCACAACTAAGTCATTACTCTTTGAAAAATAATTATCTAAACTATACTATGAACTAAAATATACTGAATAAATGAAATAGAAAAGGTTTAGAGCTTGGGTTGCCTCCCAAGTAGCGCTAGTTTTAACGTCAGCTTGACGGTGCCTCTTGTTTCATAGTGCATCGACAAGTTTAATTGCAATGGTTTTGTTGTCGATGTCGCCACCCCAGTAGCGCTTTAACCTTTGCCCGTTGACTTTAAAGGTTTCGAGTGGATTTCTGATGTATAGCTTAACGGCGCCATGTGGGAACACCTTATTGATCGTAAATGGCCCTGACCATCGTGATTTAAGCTTTCCGGGAAACAATCTCAGTCTTGAATTGAACAATAATACCGATTATCCCGATTCAAACTTTCTCTGCAAAATTTTTTGATCGTGCCACTTCTTGACTTTTTCTTTATACAGCTTCGAGTTCTCATATGCTTGCAGTCTAAATTCTTCAAGTTTGTTCAATTGAAGTAGCATCTTTTCTCCTATAGCTGTTTGATCAAAGTTAAGTTTCTGAATTGCCCAGTATGCCTTATGCTATAATTCCACTGGGAGGTGACATGCTTTTCTATAGACCAATTGATATGGAGACATCCCAATTGGCGTCTTGTATGCTGTCCTGTAAGCCCATAGTGCGTCATCCAATTTTAGAGACCAATCTTTTCTGCTTGGGTTTACTACCTTCTCTAAAAATTTCTTCACCTCTCTGTTGGAAGCCTCAGCTTGACCACTCGTCTGGGGGTGATATGTTGTTGCAACCCTATAATTGATCCCGTACTTCACCAAGAGAGCTGTAAATGACTTATTATAGAAGTGACTTCCCTCGTCACTTATGATTGCTCTTGGTGTGCCAAACCTTGTGAAGATGTTCTTTTGTAGAAACTTAAGAACAACCTTGGTATCGTTTGTAGGGAGTGCTACAACTTCCACCCATTTTGATACATAGTCCACAACAAGCAAAATGTATAAGTTGTTGAATGAGGGAGGAAAAGGCCCCATAAAGTCGATTCCCCACACATTAAAAACCACTACTTCCATGATTGTGTTGAGCGACATTTCATTCCTTTTTGAGATGTTGCCTACCCTTTGGCATCTGTCACAGCTTTTCACGAACTGGTGGGTATCCTTGAACACAGTAGGCCAATAAAATCCTACTTGAAGTACCTTGGCTGCTGTCCGCTCACTCCCATAATGTCCCCCATACGTAAATGAATGACACTCGTGCAAGATATTCTTTACTTCGCTGAATGGCACACATCTACGAATCATTTTTTGTGCACAATATTTGAATAAATAGGGCTCGTCCCACATGTACCACTTGCCGTCATGTAGGAACTTCTTCTTTTGCTGACGTGTCAGATCAGGAGGAAGGACTTTGCTCACCAAGTAGTTGGAAAAATCCGCATACCATGTAAATTCTTCGTTGACTCCAAACAACTGCTCATCCAGAAATGACTCGTTGATTAAACACTTATCTGCTCCATCCTTGTCTGGATTTTCTAATCTTGAAAGATGATCTGCCACTTAATTTTTTATCCCCTTCCTATCCTTTATTTCCAAATCAAATTCCTGAAGTAGAATGATCCATCTAATTAGTCTAGGTTTAGCATCCTTCTTTGAGATTAGATAACGAATCGCCGAGTGATCCGTACATACCACCACCTTTGTTCCAATTAAATAAGCTCTAAATTTATCAAAAGCATATACTACAACAAGTAACTCCTTCTCGGTGGTTATGCAGTTCAATTGGGCATTCGTAAGGGTTTTACTTGCATAGTATATGGCGTGGAATATCTTCTCTCAACGTTGGCCCAAAACAGCCCCTACCGCGTAGTCGCTAACATTGCACATTATCTCGAAAGGCATTGTCTAATCCGGTGCTACGATCACGGGAGCTGTAGTCAACTTCTTCTTCAATTGCTCAAATGCTGACTTACATTCCTCATCAAACTTGAAAACAACATCTTTCTCTAAGAGGTTGCATAGTGGTTTTGCAATCTTAGAGAAATCTTTAATAAACCTTCGGTAGAATCCAGCATGTCCAAGAAAATAGCAGATTCCCTTGACTGTAGTTGGCGGTGGAAGATTCTCAATTGTGTCTAGTTTTTCTCTATCAACCTCTAAGCCTTTCGCAGAGACCTTGTGCCCCAAGATTATTCCTTCTTCAACCATAAAGTGACACTTCTCCTAGTTAAGCACCAAATTCGTTTCCACACATCTCTTCAAGTCCATGACTAAGTTCACTTGACATATATCAAAATTGTCTCCATAGACTAAGAAGTCGTCCATGAAAACTTCCACATTCTTTTCTGTTGGGAGAATGCATATTCTGATTTGATGTTTTATTGTATATGCTCATGATTATTTGTAAGGTCCTTAAATGAATATATGTACAAGGACTTAGTGATGGATCAAAATTGTTAGGTTGATCTAAGCTTTCAACGTGTATCATTCTGTTTAAAGAATGTATAGATAGAAAGATCAAAACTGTTAGGTTGATCTTGAGATGTAATAGATTAGTCTTGAAGAAATCGTAGTGCATCCATCTGATCAACATTACAGAAGTCAAGGCAGAAACATAGAGCTTAATGGATCGTAGTGTGTGCCTACCTTGAAAGGACTCTTCGGAAATCGTAGAATGGTTCCAACGTTTGTCGAGCCAACTCCACGATCGTAGTTTGCTCTCGGGAGCTTAGAGTCAACAACACGAGCAAGTAAAGATCGTAGTGTGCAAAGATTTAAGAGAAATCGTAGTGCTCTCATATGACAGCATCAGATCAAGCACCAAGGCAACAAGTCACTATGATCTAAATCGTAGTGTATCATGATCTGAATAGTAGAGCTTCATTCTGTCTTATGTAAGAAAACGTTGAGCCTCATGATTTATGTGAAGACTGATTCCAATATATGAGGAATGGATTCTAGACGTTGCAGTGCTCATCAGTCCCAAAGTATATGAAATATCCTTAGTATGTAACAAAGAAACGTATTGAAGAAGCTAAGGATAGTACCATGGATAAGAGGGACAAAACACCTTTTCAGGTGTTAGGTGAAAAAGTAGTCTGTAGTGTCAGTGGGCCAGAATTTAGAATTCAGAAGATGTGCAAAAATGTCTCATCACAGTACCAAAAATTCAGACACATTTAATTCCACAATAGATAGATCCAACGGATAGTTTTCAACATCACATATATACAGATCAGACAGATGAGAGAAAATCAAGCAAGCATTAATCAAACAACATGAACAACTCTCTCAAGCTCAACTCTACGATATGAGATATTGCAAAGCTTGCTCAGCTACTCAGTTCTTAACAAACCAGTGCTTACACAGCAACTGAGTAGCAACCTTCAAGAACGCAACAACAACTTCCAATCAACTGAAGAAGAGTACCAAGTCTGCTGGACTTGAAGAGTTCGTAGTGAACTATAAGAAAGCCAAGTCTGCTGGACCTCAAGAGTTCAAGAGTGAACTAGAGAAGTTCCTAGGCTGCTGGTCTAGAAGGAATCTGTGTGATTCAGAAGATTGTGAAAGACATCCTTAGTGGATATCCTACTCGTTGAGTAGAAGAGTGGACTAGGAGCTTTGAGTGCTCTGAACCACTTAAAAACAACTGTGTCGTTTACATTCATGCTATATCTGCTATAACTGCCTTACTCGCTCATAACTCCATTGCTTGGTAAAGAAGATTAAAACAAATACTAATTCCGCTAAGTTTTAATCATTATCTAAGAACAAATTTAAAGAGAAAAGATTTTCAAATATCTATTCAATCCCCCCTTCTAGATAACTTGTGCCTACTAGGAACTAACAATTGGTATCAGAGCAGGTTCTATTTTATAGCTTACACGCTTCAGTAGATCCAAATGGCTCTCGTACCAAGCGAATCCACGACCGGGGGAGGTAGCAAACCACCAATGTGCAACAAGGATAAATTTGCTAACTGGAAAGTCAGGATGCAAGCTTATATGGACTCAATAGATGAAGGTCTATTTGAGACTGTTCAGAATGGGCCCTACATACCAACAAAGCTTGCACCAACCACTGACGACCCAAATAGAGTTCAAATCAAAGTTAAAGAAGAATGGACAGACTCAGAGAAGAAAGCTATCCAACTTGACAAAAAGGCTAAGAACATCCTGTTCCAACCCTCAGAGGACGATCTGTTTGACAATGTTGTAAACTGAAAAACTGCCAAGGAAGTTTGGGAAGCACTGCTGATCATGCACGAAGGAACTGAAGAAGTTAGAGAGAACAAATAGTCTCTTCTAACACAGAAGTACAAGATGTTTGCTCATGTGCAAGGAGAAAATGTAACTGCCACCTATGAAAGATTCAACATTCTGCTCAACTCTCTACGAGCATATGGAAAGATCTATCCTAACAAAGATCTGACCATAAAGTTTATGAGAGCCCTACCGAGCAAGTGGGATGTCAAGACCACTGCAATAAGAGAGTCAAAGAATCTTAACGAGATGACAGTTCAACAACTATATGGCAATCTCCTAACATACGAGCTGGAGCTGACCCAACGTGCTGAAACCCTATCAGAAGGAAGAAGGAAGGAAAAGGGTGTTGCTCTCAAAGCAACTGAAAGCGTATCAAAAGTTGTCATTGAGACTGAATCTGATGATGATGATGATCTTGCCATGATGGTAAGAAAGTTAAGAAGGTTCATGCATCAAGGCAAAAACAGCAAACAAAAGAAGGTCAGCAACTACAGAAGCCAGGAGCAAATAAATGATCTATGCTACAACTGCAAGAAGCCTGGCCACTTCATTGCCGACTGCAACAAAGCTCTAAGAGAAGAACTAAAGAAGAAACAACATGGAAGGAAATAATACAAAGGAAATAAGAGGCCTCATAAAAGAGACAAAGGCCTGGTAGCTGGAGGATCATGGAGTGATTCAGATAATGACTCAAATGCTGACTCTGGAGATGAAGAAGAACCGCAAGTGGCCAATCTGTGCTTAATGGCCAAGCATGCAAAGGACAAACAAAGCCTCAACATTCACAATGTAAATCTCGATGAGGTATTTGATTTCAACTCACCTGATGTAGATATGGATGACTTAAGAACTGCACTGCGCGGCATAACCAATGATCTACATCGATACATGAAGTGGTTTAGAGTATTGTCTAAGGATCATTCACTTCTTCAAGAGAGAAGAAAAAAGTTCAAGAAGAGCTTGAAACAACACTTCTAAGTATTAATCTTCTCTCCAAGCTTGAAGCTGAGAATGAAACTTGAAAACAGACAAACACACATCATGCACAAAGAGAGTCTAAGCTAACCTCTAAAATTAAGGATTTAGAGAAGACTATCTCTGTATGGAACAAATCCTCATCATCCATGGACTGCCTGCTCTCTAGTCAGAGAAGCACATTCGACAGAACAGGCTTAGGCTTTGGGGAATCCATCTTAGAGCTAAGTGTGGAAAAGACAATGGAAACTAGCTCTAGTAATGTCTCAGGTTTTGGTAGAGGCATTGCCTTTGTTAAATCCTCATAATTGGAAGAACCAGTTCAACCTTATTCTACTGATTCTAGTTACACTCAGAGAAGTAAAGGATCACATGCTGGTCTGGGGTTCATAAAGGAGAAGAGTAACCCAACCTCTACTTACCAACCTCGAAGAATCGTAGAGTCAAGCAAAACCAACTCTACGAATCAACTGGGAAGGTACAGTAGAGGTAAGACACACTCATCACTATTTATGAAACCTAAGGATACGTGGAAGAAAGAAAATCAGTTTAACAGAAGGTTAACTAAGGAACCACACAAGTCCAAGTGGAAGATGAATCACCACACACACACAGGCATGCATCATATTGGATGTTTCATATGTGATAAATATGGTCATAGGGCCACAAAGTGTTATTATAATTCCATACATGTGAGACCCAAGATTAGACAAGTTTAGGTTCCCAAAGGCACTAACAATGAAGGACCCATGTAAATATGGGCACCAAAATGAAGGTTAAAATGTTTTGACAGGAAAAGAGCTCCACGACCTCAACATGGTATCTAGATAGTGGATGCTCAAGGCATATGATAGGGAACAAAGCTCTACTATCTAACTATGTAGAAAAAGAGGGTCCCTCAGTCATCTTTGGAGATAACGGCTCGGGCAAGACAAGGGGATATGACTCTGCTGGAAATGGCGCAATATCTTTCAGCAAAGTAGCTTATGTGGAAGGACTCCAACACAACCTTCTAAGCATCAGCCAACTCTGCGACAAGGGTCATCAAGTGACATTTCTCAACAACCAATGTCAAGTCAGAGATCTAATGACATCTGCCGTAAAGCTAACCAGAATACGAGAAGGAAATGTCTACACAGTAGATCTTGGTCAACTGAGCTCAGATGAGACAATATGCTTTCTGGCAAAAGTTTCCGAGGAAATGAGCTGGCTATGGCATAGAAGGCTATCTCACTTAAACTTCAAAAGCATGTCCAAACTGGCATCAAAAGACCTTATAGTTGGCCTACCCAAGTTCAACTTTGTGAAAGAAAGGCCATGCAATGCCTGCCAACTTGGAAAGAAAATGAAAAGCTCATTCAAAAGCAAGACTACCAACTCCATTGACAAGCCCCTGCAGCTGCTCCATATGGATCTCTTTGGGCCAATCCCAACAACCAGTCTTGGAGGAAAAAGATACTCTCTAGTCATAGTCGACGATTACACCAGATTCACATGGGTATTCTTCCTAACTTCAAAAGATGAAACGAGCTCTGAATTAATCAAGATGTTCAGACTGGTGATGAACGAAAAATGAGAGAAAATCAAGGCCATAAGGAGTGATTATGGCAGAGAATTCGATTTCTCAGAAATAGATCAGTTCTGCACAGACAATGGGATCAGTCACAACTTCTCAGCTCCTCGAACTCCTCAACAAAATGGAGTAGCTGAAAGGAAGAACAGAACATTGATTAAGGCTGGAAGAACTCTACCGGCTGTAGCCCATCTACCTGAGTACTTCTGGGTAGAAGCTATCAACACTGCATGCTACACGCAGAACAGATCACTCATACACTCTACGATCAAGAAGACGCCCTACGAACTGTGGAAAGGAAGAAAGCCAAGTGTCAGCTATTTCCATGTCTTTGGCTGTGAATGCTATATTCTTAACAATGGAAAGTAGTATCTGACAAAATTCCAGCCCAAATCAGACGAAGGGATCTTTCTTGGATATGCCACAGACAACAAGGTTTACAGAGTGTTCAATAAGAAGTCACTGAATGTTGAAGTCTTAATACATTGTCTGCAACCATTACAGGGATAGGCGTATTAAGGACATAAGATAGCTTTTCAGCCATGAGAACTATTCTCAAATTCCTTAACTAATCCGTTTAATTCTGTTCGATTAATTTAGCATTTAATATGCTACGCAGTGATAATAATTTAGACTTTGTAAAATTCTGTAAATAAATTTGTAATTAACAACATTTTAGCATACATTCTTTTATTAATTTCCAAAATAAATTAGGTCTTGTTTTAAATTGGTATCTCCCACTATTTTCATTAAACTATATTACCTTCACTTATATAGTTCGGCAAAATCTAATTAAAGATTTGCTAGTGAGAATAAGGATCCCATTTCAAATGTATATAGTCTTGTAGTGACACAACAAACTATATATAAATAAATAGGTAGACAACTCATGTCAATTACGTCAACTATGCAACTCCTTGTATTTTGCCTCTTAGATTATTTTGATCAAGTGGTGGCACATCCGAATCAAAATTGTCCAAGTTAAGTCCAACCTAGCACTCCATATATTCAAAAAAGAAAAATATTATCCTTGTGGTGACACAACAAAATAATATTCTTCTTTATAAGCATCAAATGTGATAAATTAACATCTTAGATACTTAATACTAGCCTTATAGTGACACAACAAATTCATATTAAATATTTAATACTCTATTAATTTTATCATGCTAGAAGGCGACGTTCGATATTCCAAATATCTTGGAACGCTTAGGACTTAATATAAAAGATTTGAGGGGTTTGTTATTAATTTATCTCATCTTGTTTAGCTCGCATGCACATATATATATAAAATACGCGTCATATTAATTAACATGCGAATCATGTTTACATAATATATAATATATATAGTATAAGCATGCACATATAGAATACTATATTCTACCTGGATTGATTATGAACTTTAATTCTAGTTTGGTTCACTAGAGCCATCAAGTGAACCAAAAGGTCAAACCCTAGGGGTGCAAGAATTAATATTTAAATATAACTATTATATTTAAACACGGACTCCATTACAAATGGGTCTTCAAGCACTCCTTGCTCCTTGATCTCCAATTTTTTAAAATTAATTCTAACTATTCCTATTACAAATCTATTTAAAATAAATAAAAATCTTGATCAGTAGTCAATGGGAAGTACATAGGAGGGAGATAGAATTTACATTAAGAAAATTTTGAAAAGACGAGGTACACAGACCCCATTTAATAAAACCCATATATTCATGCATCCAACTAAAATAAAATCTAATCACATTGGTCAATAGTCCATAATCAATCATATTTATTATCATATACATCACCATATGCATCAATAGATAATATTCATCTCATGAATAATAAACATTCAATATATATATTGATATCATTTAATGGGCAAATTTAGTTAGTATAAAATTTATTTTTGAATCAAAATAAACTCCTTTATTTTAATCCAAATTTAAATCAAAATAAACCACTTTTATTTTAATTTATCCAATTTTGAATAAAATAAACTATTTTATTTTAATCAAAATCTTTAATCAAAATAAACTCCTTTATTTTAATTAATTATGGAATCCAATTCCATGTAAAAAAAATTTCCTTTATTAAGGGAAACACGAATTCTCTTTCCTATTCACAAATAAACTCCTTTATTTTGAATAATATGAAATCTTATTTCATATCTAAATAAACTCCTTTATTTAAGGAAATACAAATTTTCTTTCCTATTCACAAATAAACTCCTTTATTTTGAATAATATGAAATTTTATTTCATATCTAAATAAATTCCTTTATTTAAGGAAACATAGGATTCTCTTTCTTATTCACAAATAAACTCCTTTATTTTAGAAAATATGGAATCTAATTTCAACTCCAATTAGTTATCATGGAATCTAATTCCAACTCTAATTAGTTAGCATGGAATTATAATTTTAAAATTAAAATAAACTTTTTATTTTATGATTAAAATAAACCTTTTATTTTAATTATTTTTTTAATAATATATAAATATATATATATATATATATATATATATATATATATATATATATATATATAGTTAACAGTTTACAACTATATATATAATAATCGCGAATCCCGTTTTTCTTGTTTGTTGAATCCGTGGGTATTAAAAAACTTGCCAGGAGATAATTTCTTTCTTAGTACATGTTATATGGTCAATAGCTTACTTAAGTTACATATATATCATACAGGAATCATATATATATATATATATATATATATATATATATATATATATATATATATATATATATATATATATATATATATATATAAAGTAATCATATATAGTTGATTCACCCATCCTAGCTAGTTTAAAAACTATGTAATTCATGTGTCCCGTTGAAAAAAAATGTACCGTTTTTTTAAAATAAATTTTATACAACAAAATTATGCCCAATCAAATTGTTCTAAATACATATCAATATACATATCAAATCTGAACAATTAATAATTCGCATAAAGGTTTGGGTCTGATACCACTGTTAGGTTTGTAATATTCATGAACGCAATTAATTGCACAAAGTAAGCGAAAACGTGTAAAAACAGAGTTTAAAATTTTACAAACCATATACCCGGATAATCCTTTATGCACAATTATTAATTAAACGAAAATATGAAGAACAAGAATCATACCCTTGAAGAATCGAGTTTTGCGTTCAACTTGAATCCACCAGGTTGGGATCCTTCCTTTGATCAACGTTAGCCACCCAAGTGTTTGGCCTCTAGAGGTGATCCACCAAGGAAGAAGGAAAATTCAAGAAGATGAGTATTTGGCAAAACCCTAATTTTTCTATCTCTCATAGAAAAGGAGCGTACTCTTCAACAATTGGAATCACGTATGTTGTGAAAAAGTCAGCAACAACTCTATCACCCATAATAAGACTCCTTTTATTTATAGATGAGGGTAACCCTCCTTAACAATTAAGGAATTGTGTTTTATTTTAATAAATTAAATTCCTTTAATTAATTATGCTCCCAATCTTATTAGGGATAATTAATTAAAATCTTTTAATTAATTTACGTCCTAATCTTATTAGGAATATATGAGAGTACTTTTATTAATTAATTCCCAAACTCCTTTAGAAATTAAATAATAATAATAGTAATAATAATAATAATAATAAGACTCCTCTTATTAATTTATATTTAATATTTCTAAAATATTAAATAATAAATATTAAGCTATTTAATTTATTCTATCACTATAGATTAAATTAAATATAATTAACTTATTATTATAATTATGCCATTAACTTCTTAAATAATTATTCTTCCTTTTATGGTGTGACCCTTTAGGTTCTCCATATTAAACCGGTTGTGAATAAATCAATTAGAACAATTCTAATCTTATTTAAATAAATAAATTAAACTATTAATTTATTTAAATAAATAATATTTATTCTATAATAGGGATAAGCCTCCCTAGCGATCAACGACTTTTCAGATAATATAGATTTCAACATTAATCATAAAAGAACCTTTGAGTAAATAGTTACTGTACAATTCAATCCTTCCACCATACAATGTCCCAATTAAATATAAGACATGGAATTACTGTCAAGTCTTATTTTATTTAATTATATGCATTTCAATTCTTAAATGCACAACTCCAAATAATGCAAATTAGAAACTCCTTTCTAATTTCATTTTGCCTTGGCCAAGGACTACTAGGTTGTCATTTATCGAATTACATAGGACATTTCTCTTCTTTTACTAGAAGTGGTAGATTCTTTATTGATCATACATTATCTCCATGTACAACTTATTATACCCAAGCATACCCTTTGATATACCCTAAGGGTATTAAGGAATAAGTCAAAGTATAACTTATCATACACAAGATACTATGATGATCTCAAGTCCAAGGATCACTTGTACTACTATTACTAAAGGAATTCCTATTGACAGACAAGTAAAACTCCATTAGGTATTCTTTAGCGAGCCACATTCAGTGAACTTATTCTCTAATAAGCACCTACATACTTACTTTAGTGTCTCCACACAAATGATCATGAGATCAATCATCCTCATCCAATGAGCAAGCAACGTATGTACCAATCTATCCGGATTCACTAATCCCCGATTTAGTAATCCAACGATTGGGAACTATTTTAGTTTTAAGCTTTCTAAGAATTTAGATCTCGTTAGAATGATCATCATCATTATTCTAAAAGCATTACTTAAAACTATGGGTTTATCACATATTATAAAGTAGCATCATGTAGATAATTAAAAGCCTTTAAAAAATTAATACTTTTTATTAATAAATGAATAAGATTGTTACAAAGTATATGATTTATCATCAAACATGATTGGCTTGTGTGCATACTACTTTCAGTATGGGCATGTGAAAGTGGTCTTCTCTTGATCTTCAGTAGCTATGACTATTTGGTTGTACCATGAATATCCATCCAGTAAACAGTAAAATTCATGTCCAGCCAACCTGCCCAACATCTGATAGATAAAAGGTAGAGGAAAGTGGTCCTTGCAGGTTTCCTTATTCAGCTTCCTGTAGTCCATGCAAACCCTCCAACCGGTCACCGTCCTCGTCAAAATCAATTCATTATCAACATTATTTACTACGGTCATTCCACCCTTTTTCGGCACGCATTGAACTGGACTAACCCGTGCACTGTCTGAAATTGGGTAAATAATTCCCGCATCCAACCACTTCAGTATTTCTTTCTTTACCAATTCTTTCATGATCAGATTTAGTCGTGTCTGCTGTTCCACTGTTGGCTTTGCGTCCTCTTCCATAAGAATCTTGTGCATACAAAAGGATGGACTTATCCCCTTTATATCTGTAATTTTCCATCCTATAGTCGATTTGTATTCTCTAAGCACTTTCAACAACTTACTTTCCAGCAGTTCGTTAAGCGCAGATGCAATAATAACATGTAAAGTATTAGAATTTCCTAAATAAGCATACCTGAGGTGTTTAGGAAGCAGCTTAAGCTCATGAGTCGGTGGCTCCTACAATGAAGGTTTCATTCTTGCCGAAGATTTTTCTTCCGTGTGTAATGGCTCGAATGGTACCTTAAATCTACTAACTTGTGGCAAGGAATCCAGCATATGCAAATAATCTATGAACTTTGGATCATCCACACCCTCATCCCCTAGTAGTGTGGTTTCCAATGGAGCAGTAACCAAACTTTTGACCATATCTTCATTAACTATCATGTCGATGACATCCACCCGAAAACACTCCTCTTCATCTGTAGGGAACTTCATAGCTTTGAACAAGTTGAATTTGACTTCCTGATCTTGAACCCTTATGGTTAGTTTCCCTTTTTCCACATCGATGAGAGTTCTACCCATAGCAAAAAATGGTCTCCCTAGAATGATTGGGATATTTTTATCTTCTTCATAATCCAGAATTATGAAATCAGCTGGAAATATAAATTTGTCCACCTTAACAAAGATATCTTCCATAATTCCTCTTGGGTATGTGATGAGTGGGTTTTATACCCATTAATTGAGTGCATTTGAGCTTAATCTTTTGGAAGTTTTTAAGTGTTTGTGTCTATTCATGCATGTTTTATGTTGTTTTGTAAGAATTGGGACAAAAGTTACTTGGATCGACGTTTGAGGTTGCTAGATTCGTATTTTTGGCTTGCCATTTACATAGCAGCCACTTCAGAGAGAATTTCAGTATTGCTCCAGCCCTTATTTCGAAAAACTCAAAGAATGAAAGTTATAAATCTACGTCTCCTCTTTCCAGAATATCTTGAATCATCGAAATCGGAGTTTAGACGAAGAAGTTACGGCCATTTTCTTAAAAGATGTCAGAGTAGAAAATTTTCAAAAAAGGACCCCCACGGGGGCAGCCATTTTACATACAAAACCCCTGCCAGGGCGGGGATACTGATGCAAAAATAGTAGTACCCCCTGCCGGGGCGGGCCTATCAATATAAAAAACCCCGCTAGGGTGGGGGTACGGGAAGAAAAAGTAGTTTTTTTCTTCAGAATTTGAGTTCAAGAAGGATTGGTTCGAGCTGATTGATTCAAGGACTTCCAGGAGGACTTAAAGACATATAAAGAGACATATAAAAGGAGGAGAATCACCATGATTAGTAGGAGAGATTTCCATTAGATTAGATTAGAGTAGATTAGGACCAAAAACCTAGTTCTTGATGCAACTTGGAGACCATTGAGGATTAAGAGCAGGTGCTTGAGGATGATGGAGATTTGCTGACAACAGATATATTCTTCACTCAACTCTTGTTTTTGTCTTTTAATGTTTATTCAATTGTGGATTCTGGGTTTTAATTCATTAATCGTGAACTAAATCTTTTGTTTAAGATTACAATAGAGTTTATTGCATAGTTTATTTTTAGTATGCTTCTCTATTAATTATTGTGATTATTCTTGGATTGTCTATTATGATTTGTGATGAACTTCTTAATTGCCTAGCTAACAATTACCGTGATAATCTATATGAACTCGAGAGATGAATTATAGATTTAGATCTGATTATAATGGCATGTGATTGTGTTTTCTTCATGGCGTTGGAATACATAATTTATATCTAGGATAGAGATATACCTAACATCGCATGTGATCTGATAGAGAACTTGTGCTTAAAATCTTCTTTAATTGTAATTCACATAGAGATATAGTGAAATAGTTAATTAGGGTGTTCTACTTAATTCTATCATCTGTGGATTTAAGTTGATTTGAGTATGATGCATTGAGAGATGGTCATATTTACTTATGTGTTCTTGATTAACAATTCAGAATAGTGAGCTTAGTTGATAAGAAGTGTATTAATTTAAGTGAAACAATAAGTGAAGTTGTGATCTTAAATCTCCATAATCTGATTTTTAATTAGTGGTAATTAGAATTAGTGTAATTAAATAATTTAATTCATAATCTTAAATTAATTGTTTAAATAAAATTAGTTTGATTAAGAGTTAGTAGTTGGTAATTAATATTAATAATTTTTCGTGGAAACGATACTCTATTTACACTTTATTACTTGTTGACTACGTATACTTGCGTGTTGTGTGTAACTAGATTTTACCCAACAAGTTTTTGGCACCATTGCCGGGGAATTAGTTTCATAATTTTTTTTGCCAATATTAGCTTCAATCAAATTAGTCTTAATTTAAACATTTTTTATTACCTTCCTATTTTTCTCTCTTTTGAGGTACCATGGTTGGATGCAATTATCAAAGGCTATATTCGAGTATGACTCAACCAAGGGACACATGGATTGATGGACTCAATAGAATTTCTGCATTATCAGCATAGCTAGAGATACTTTCGAGGAGGTTGAACATTGTTGCAGCCCAACGTATTCGAAGGATAGTGGTAGTTTGTAATTTTTGTGCTGGGAATCATCCGAGTAATCAATGCATCGTCAATTTTGGGCTAGTACAACATTGTGGTGACTACCTCAATGATTATGCATATGCTAATTATCATCAAGATTGGGGTTATCACCCGAATTCTTCATGGAGCTATAATTATGAAGACCAATACTAATCTCCAAATCCAACATATACACCGGAATTCTCATGTCAACCTCCATTGCCACAAGAAGAACAATCAAATTTGGAGGAATTCCTGTCGAAGCTCATAGCAAACCAAGAGGAGAGGATGATGAGTCAAGAAATATCGAGCCATAATTTTTAGAACCAGATGGAACAACTCATCACTACTTCAACCCATGGTCCTCAATACATGGATTCCAAAACTGAGACAGATAATTCAAGGTTGGAGGAATTGTTGTCCAAGTTCGTAGCATCAAATGAGGAGAGGAGGATTAATCAAGAAATGTCAATTCAAAATCTTTAGAGCCAGATAGATCAAATGTTCAAAGCCTTGAACAACTATCCTCAAAATAATTGATGTTATGACATGGATTTCGAGATTGATGAAGTGCCCGAGCCAAATCTACAATTGAATGAGCCACAAGATGTTGAAAAAAAGGAGACAAAGGGGGATAGTGAAAAAAAGGGCGGCGAAGAACTAACTGTGGGTACCAATGATGATGAGCCGATGTTATTTATGCCTTAAATGCCTTCTCCACCAAAGTTCAAGGATCCGGTTAGATTTGTAAAACCTTGTCCGATTGGTAGTCATGTCGTTGGCAAAGCTCCTGGTGACG
Organism: Panax notoginseng; assembly: GCA_016801055.1. Lineage (NCBI taxonomy): Eukaryota > Viridiplantae > Streptophyta > Magnoliopsida > Apiales > Araliaceae > Panax > Panax notoginseng. The sequence continues at coordinate 165,695,156 of CM029014.1, read as the reverse complement.
TAAGAGCGAGTACAACTTCAAAGATATGGTGCGAAGAGTGGGATGAGAAAGATGAAGAACCAGTTGTGTTGGAAAAGCCTCAATGCCAGAATCTATTCGCAGACACAATGGAGAAAACACCTAAATGTTGGACGTTCTTGAATGTGATCTTATCTAAACAAATCATGCTAGGTGACTTTAATGCAATGGTTATCACTCTGGGGAACTTGTCAATTGTTACATTATTTTCGATGGATGGAGGGTTCCTTAATTATCGAAGAGAAATTGAATAGTGCTGACCAGAAAAATTCAAGTTGAAAGACTGTAAATCAAGCGCTGACTGGGAGGCAACCCATGAATTTTTATATTTATATGCGTTACTAGTTTATTTAGTAGATAGTAATCAAGTTGTTATATTTGCTTATTAAGTTCTCTTATAATCCAAAATGCTATTCTAATTCATGTTGTCTCTCTTCATTGCAGGTATTAGAGGTTCAATAGACAGATAAAAGATTATGGAAAGGGAAGCAAATGCACAGAAATTGAGGAAAATGTTTTAGAACAGAGCATGCCCGCCCCAGCGGGCTTCCACGGTCAAAAATGTCCTGCCTCGGCGGGCTTAGCAGAATTGCAGTGATTAACAAAAAATCTCAATCTCATTTGAACAAAGCCATTCCCTCTCCATCCTAACTTTGATTACCAATGTCCTACCATCGAATTCAGTCACAGAAACTCGTTAATCTTAGCTCCACCCACTCTCATCCATTCTATTGACATTCGTTATTCTCTACCTCATTCATTAAGTTCTACACCCCACATGCATCCACAATTTCACACATCCTTTCTCGGCTGAACTCAATACACCCAAATTACCTTGTTCTCTACAAGCTCTCACTCCTATTCTCTTATCGAAAAAAGCCGCACACATACAACATGCTCATATTCAAGAAATGGTTGTCCAAGTAATTGGACAGATTTATCAAATTGGGTATATTGGGCAAGAATTTTTCCATCAGCTTCACGAATTGCATGGATTTGTCATTTACTCTAGATCAATTTGAATGAATCTTAGCCATTGACGGTTTATCCACCACCAGTCATCAATGATGCGGAGGTCGTGCACGATGCTTAATAAATCAGGGAAGCCCTTAACTTTTTAATTCGTTTTATTTAAACAATGAGGACATTGTTCACTTTGAGTTTGGAGGTGGATCATATTGTATTACATAATTGTTTAGTTCACATACATTGCATTGACTAGTATGTTTATTTTTGCATATTGTAGGCAAGTTTCATTTTTTTTAAAAAATAAAAAAAAATATTTTCTTTTGTATTGAGTGTTTGCATATAGAATGTTGCATGAATCTAGGTAATGGATTAGTTTGAATTTAGCTCGGCCTATGATAAGATTGGTTTTGTTTGTTAACTTGAACAGTGTTGATAATTGATGACGAGTTCTAATTTTAATAATAATGATAATCTAAGCCTGTCTGAAACTTATGCAACCGATTAGCACTTAAAGTTTAACTGTTTTAATCCACTTGGTTTAAGGGTTTCATAATTTTGTTTATGGGGGAAAATCTTGGTTAAAATTTAAGGATATTAGTGAACTGGCAGTAAAGGTTATAATGAAGTAAAAGCTTGAATTTGGGAGAATCTATGGGGTATATACATTACAAAAGAAAAAAAAAGAGAAAAATGATGAAAAGAAAAAAAAATAAATAGAAAATCCAGAAAAAGAAAAAAATACATGAATAAACACCGTGACATGCTTGTCTAGTTTTGTGGCCTTTGTTACTTGAGTAAGTAAGCTTGAGGGGATTGTCTTTACAACTAGCGCCCTAAGGTCTTAATGGCTTGGGAGTCGTTGGTTAAAAGCTCGTTAAGGTAGCATTGAAAAGCCTAAGGGAATAAGACATTGCATAGCCATGAGAAAAATAAAAAAAATGAATAAAACACGAGAAAGAGCAAAAATGCCCTCGTGATTGAATAAAAGTATAAATAAATCCTTTATTTACCCTTAGACTTGGTAATTGCTTAGTTTTAATCGGAGTTGTCATGTTCACAAAAGTAATTGAATTGGAACTGAAATTTTCCTTCTAAGAAGTTTGTTATGTGATTTTCTTGAACTGTGGTTGGTTAGAATGGTTAGCAAGCACACAAACACAACATGGGTGACAACAGGTTTAGATTGACTAAGTGATTAGAGTTATGGACTTTGACTTGATTGGATATATTTTTTGAGTATCATTGATATCTTTGAGGCCTGATGCTATATATCATACTGATTTATTACTCGGTTTGTAGGTATATTAGGAAGTAAATCAAGCATATGCATTCATGTAGTTGAGTTAGGTTATTTATTTTTTTGTTCTTTTGTGTTTTTTCTTGAGGACAAACAAAGGTTTAAGTTTGGGGGTATTTGATGAGTGGGTTTTATACCCATTAATTGAGTGCATTTGAGCTTAATCTTTTGAAAGTTTTTAAGGGTTTGTGTCTATTCATGTATGTTTTATGTTGTTTTGTAGGAATTGGGACAAAAGTTACTTGGATCGACGTTTGGGGTTGTTAGATTCATATTTTCGGCTTTCCATTTACATATCATCCATTTCAGAGCCAATTTCAGCATTGCTCCAGCCCTTATTTCGAAAAACTCAAAGAATGAAAGTTGTAGATCTACTTCTCCTCTTTCCGGAACATCTTGAATCATTGAAATAAGAGTACAGACGAAAAAGGTTATGGCTATTTTCTCAAAGGACGTCAGAGCAAAAAATTTCCAAAAAAGGACCCCCGTAGGGGCGGACATTTTACATACAAAACCCCCACCGGGGTGGGAATACTGATGCAAAAATAGTATTACCCCCCGCCGGGGTGGGCCTATTAGTACAAAAAACCCCGCTGGGGCGGGGGTACGGGAATAAAAAGTAGTTTTTTTTTTCCAGAATTTGAGTTCAAGAAGGATTGGTTCGAGCTGATTGATTCAAGGACTTCCAGGAGAACTTAAAGACATATAAAGAGGTATATTAAAGGAGGAGAATCACCATGATTAGTAGGAGAGATTTCCATTAGATTAGATTAGATTAGAGTAGATTAGAACCAAAACCCTAGTTCTTATTAGTTTGGAGATTGATGCAACTTGGAGACCATTGAAGATCAAGAGCAGGAGCTTGAGGAAGATGGAGATTTGCTGACAACATATTTATTCTTCACTCTACTCTTATTTTTCTCTTTTAATGTTTATTCAATTGTAGATTCTTGGTTTTAATTCATTAATCATGAACTAAATCTTTTGTTTAAGATTACAATGGAGTTTATTGCATAGTTTATTTTTAGTATGCTTCTCTATTAATTATTGTGATTTTTCTTGGATTGTCTATTATGATTTGTGATGAACTGCTTAATTGTCTGGCTAATAATTACCATGATAATCTATATGAACTCGAGAGATGAATTATAGATTTAGATCTGATCATAATAGCATGTGATTATATTTTCTACATGGCTTTGGAATACATAATTTATGTCTAGGATAGAGATATAACTAACATCGTATGTGATCTGATAGAGAACTTGTGCTTAAAATCTTCTTTAATTGTAATTCACATAGAGATATAGTGAATTAGTTAATTATGGTGTTCTACTTAATTCTATCATCTGTGGATTTAAGTTGATTTGAGTATGATGCATTGAGAGATGGTCATATTTACTTATGTGTTCTTGAATAACAATTCAGAATAGTGAGCTTAATTGATAAGAAGTGTATTAATTTAAGTGAAGCAATAAGTGAAGTTGTGGTCTTAAATCTCCATAATCTGATTTTTAATTAGCGATAATTAGAATTAGTGTAATTAAATAATTTAATTCATAATCTTAAATTGATTGTTTAAATAAAATTAGTTTGATTAAGAGTTAGTATTTGGTAATGAATATTAAAAATTTCTCGTGAGAACGATACTTTACTTACACTTTATTACTTGTTGACCACGTATACTTGCATTTTGTGCATAACTAGATTTTACCCAATAGCACGTTACCAATCTATCCACTAACTGTAGAGATATGTTTATCGGCTTCGGAGCTGGTAAACCCAATTTAATATAGACAGATAACGGCATGAGGTTCACACTTGCCCCCAAGTCACACAAACACTTTTTGAAGGCCATGTTCCCGATTGTGCACGGAATGGTGAAACTCCCCGGATCCTTTAAGTTTGGAGGTAACCTTCTTTATAGAACTGCACTGCACTCCGTCAATGCTACAGTATCGTAATCCTCCAACTTCTTTTTCCTTGATAGAATCCCCTCCAAGAATTTAGCATAACTTGGCATTTACTCTAGGGCTTCTACGAAAGGAATGTTGATATGAAGTTTCTTAAAAACTACTAAAAACTTGGAAAATTGCTTGTCTGTTTTCTATTTCTGAACTCTTTTCTGAAACGGTGGTGGAGGATACACAACTGACTTAATCTCTGCCTTGCACTTATCCACTTGCTTTTTCTCACCTTGTTTCCCCTCATCCACTTTGTCTTCACCTTCTTTGTCATCTTTTTAGCTGAATTTTCTATCTTCTGCCCCTCAAGATGTTTTCCACTCCTCAAAATGATTGCTTGACAATGCTCATGATTCCCTCTTGGATTTTTCTCAGTGTCACTGGGTAGAGTTTCATGAGGCCTATTATTTAATGCAAAAGCCAGCTGTCCCATCTGATTTTCTAAGTTCTTGATGGCCACTGTTTGTGATTTCATTGATGCTTATTGCGATTTCATGGCCGCCTCATTGCTCCATATGTATTTCAACAACAGCTCTTCTAAATTTGTCTTTTGCTCTTAGTGTGGAGCTGCTTGTTGATGCTGATTCTGAAATCCCGGGGGATAAGATGGTTATGGAACCTACTGATTCTGATTGTTACTCCACGAAAAATTTGGGTGATTCCTATTCCTCGGATTGTAGGCATTCTGATACATGTTCTGTGGAATCCTGTTGTAGCTACCCACAAATTGTATTGACGCTGGGTTAATAGCACATTGTTCCGTAGGATGTTCCCCCGCACACAATTCACAAATAAACGCAATCTGCTGAGTTTGTGCACCCGAAAAAGCATCCACCTTCTTTGATAGCGCTGAAATTTATGCTGCTAACGCCGTCATCCCATCTACCTCTAACATCCCAGCTACCTTAGGCTGTGTTATTCTTGCCGTGGGCTATTGGTAGTTATTAGCCGCCATTGTTTCTATCAACTCATACGCCTCCTCATAACTCTTAGCCATAAACGCTCCACCCGAAGTTGCATCAATGCTTATCCTGAGATTAGCACTAAATCTATTGTAGAACGTGTTCATCTACAGCCATTTAGGTAATCCATGATGTGGGAACTTTCTGAGTAGTTCCTTGTACCGTTCCCATGCCTCATATAAAGACTCCCCATGCTGCAGCTCAAACATGGTGATCTCGTTTCTTATCTTTGCAGTTTTAGTTGGTGGGAAAAACTTTGCCAAGAACATTTGAGCAAGGTCATCCCACGTAATAATTGACCCTGGTGGTAGACAGTGTAACCAACTTTTTGCCTTGTCCCGCAGTATGAAGCGGAACAAGCGAAGTCTGAATGCATCATCTGACACCCCATTATATTTGAAGGTGTCACATATCTCCAAAAAGCTGACTAAATGCTTATTTGGATCGTTATTGGCTAGTCCCCCAAACTGTACTTAGTTCTGAATCATCTGAATGGTCCCAGGCGTGATCTCAAAAGTGTTTGCAACAATTGCCGGCCTGGTGATACTTGACTGAAGCTCAGTCACCTTGGGAGTGGCATAATCCCTTAGTGCTTTTTGATCTTCGGCAGCCATTATTTCTTCCTTATCAGAGTTCTCAAAGTTTTTCCTAGTGTCTTTAATCCACTTACTTAGCCTTTGAAACCGTTTCTCGATATTGTCCTCGAAAGGAAGTAAGTCTAGCTTCTTAGACCGAGTTTGCATAAACTAACTCAAAGAACCTGAAACAAGAAAGAGCAAAACAAAAAGAAAAATTTGTTTAAGTAAAACTGAACTAATTAAACTGATATTGAAAAATATTAAAGTCAATACTAATCCCTGCTAACGGCGCCAAAAACTTGTTATGTAAAATCTAATGATGCACAACACGCAAGTGTACGTGGTCAATAAGTAATATAATAGTAAGTAGAGTATCGTTCCCATAGAGAATAGTAAGAAATTAATTTTAACAACTACTAGTTTTATATTAACCCATTTTATTAAACTAACCAAAATCAATGATTTTAAATAAAACTAAAAATACCAATTAATCAACATAACTTAAAAATCGTAATTTCAAGCAAATAATGGAGAATTAGGCTTACAACTTCACTTTGTGTCTCACTCCAATTATCACACCTTATTTCAGTTTAATTCAGTATCTTAGTTTATTAATCAAGAACACTTATGTAGAATTAGTTATCTCTCAATGCACTAATACCATATTAACTTAATCCATAAATTAGATAGAATTAAGCCAAACACCCTAATTAACTAATTCACTATATCGCTATGCGAATTAAAATTAAAAAAGAGTTTAAATTCCAAGTTCTTTACCCGATTAAATGGGATGCTAGGTATATCTCTATCCTAACATAAATCAAGATTCCATAACAACACAGAATTGAAGATCACATGCTATTATGATTAGGTCTAGACTCATACATCATCTCTCGAATCCATACAAATCCACATAAAATTGGTGATCAAGCAATTCATAAATTAAATACAAACCACAATAGATAAACTGAATTGATAGTTTATTAAACCCAAATCAAGGCATGATAATTATCATTCAACATTAAAGATCCATTGCAAGCCTAAAAAGTAATTTAGTTCATAATTAATGAATTAAATACTAAATAAATGAAAGAAATCATCATCCCAATTACATAAACTGAAATTAAAGAAAAATAATAATACACCACCCTTCTCACCCTTCAATTCTGCAATCTTCGTGAAATCACCTCCTTCCTTCGTTCCTCCAAGATCGTCTTCTCAGTTATGGCTCTCTAAGTGTAATTCCATTATTAGATAAGTTCAACACTCTACTAATTGACATAAGTTAATTCATCCCAGCTGAACCAAATCCAGTCCCAATCCATCTCAAAGTCATCCCATCAGAGTTCTAATAAAAATTAAACTCCTAATTGTACCCAACAAGTTTTTAACTCAAAAAACCCCAATTACAATGAAATAACTTCCTTGTCACACTCCTAACTTGACCCTATTACATAATGAAGTCATAACTCCCAATACATCACAATTTCAAGCAAAATAAAATAGCTCAGCATCTGTCACGCCCGACTGGCGCGCCCTACGCCGGGTCCTTCGTTAAAGCGACGCGACCCGCGCTAGTGTAACAGTAACTTTTCTCCCTATAGCGTGCCCCGCGCCATCTCCTTTGTAATCAAGGCACGCCCCGCGCTGGTGATGCAGTATGTTCAAAATTGCTTAAGATTTCTTCCAATGCCAGCATTTTGATGTGTTCACCTTAATATCCTGTAACAAGAGCAAAAACCCTTCAAAAGTAACATGAAATATTCAAAAATTAGCAACATATCAAGCTAAATACGATTAAATCGTAGGTTAAAAACCTACTCATCAGTGGTTGGCTAAACCCTAGGTTTTCTATCTCTATAGAAAAAGGAGTACTCTCTAACAATTGGAGTTACGTCTATTGATATCTAGCATAAGACTCCTTAACGTCATGAAAAGGTAAGTTAGCCGATAAAAGTTTTTCTCAAAAAATGTGCAGAAATTGGACGAAATAAAAACGACAAAAAGTTTTGTTATGTACTTTTCATTCGTTTAACTACGTTAGGGGAAAACATGAAGAAAAACTCTTAACATTGAAAAGTATTTTTTAGCTTTTCAAAGTTCCGAAGAATGCGTAAAAGTTAATCTGTAAAAAAAAGTTGAAATATCCAAAAATAATTGGATTTCGAGAATCGCAGTTTTTAAAACTGTCAGACGAATCCTGAAAGACGGAAGCACGAAGCTTGCAAGAGAAGCTTCGTGAATAGCAAGGAGGTGGGAATAGTAACTTTGGGAGTGAAATGACTATTTTGCCTTTAGCCTTGGTTTTCTATAAAAGAGAGCCTTAGCTCATTTGTTGATAATTTTGAAAGTCACCAGCACTTGAGAGAGAGAGATAGTTCGGAAGAGGAGAGAAAGGAAGAGGAAAAGCTAGCCCGTGTGCAAACTTTGTCCAACGGGAGAAGATTAAAGAAGAAAGGTAATCCAAAATCTAGTCTAATCTATATTTTTCTTTAAGTTTGCTCTGTCAATATACATAGCTTAATGAAAATTGGAGAAGAAGATGTTAAGAATGATTTCACAGGGTTGAAATCATAAGAAATTGAAATATGAAGAATTAAAGATTTATTTATAAAAGCTTTCTTAAAGAAGTATGAATTTCGTAATGAATTTGAACGATCCGAATGAATCATATAAACGATTCGGTGAAATAAGTAAGGAATGGTGTTTTATAACACCAAATTCAAAGAAAAAGTGAAATTGTAATCAAAATATCGATTAAAAATGAATAACGAACTAAGAATGAGAAAAATGCGAAGAACATGCGAAGAACGTGAAGAACGTTGTTGATGGACAAATTTAAAACCATCTAATTAGAACTTGTTGTTGATGGAAAAGTTTAAAACTATCACGTATAAGTTAGATGCTTATTGCTTGGTTAGGAATGATAGAAACGTTCATGAAGAACGGATTAAACTTAGTTATAACGAAGCTATGACGAAATTTTATAAAAGACGAGCGAAAAGTAGAAAGTATGTAAATGATCTCGAATGTGTAGGGTTTCATAAGAATGTAAGAAAACGTAGAAAACATGAGTCATGGACTCAAGAACGAATGAATTTCGAGTTCGGATGACCGAATTACGGACGAACGAATGAAGAACGTTAATAACGTAAAACGAGCGAATAATGAAATCTAAGCAAATTGAATGACATGTTAATGGATACAAAATGAATTTCTAGTCTAGGGAAGTTGAAGTACATGATGAGAGTAAGAAGATGGCTTTGGAACGACCTCGTTCTGAGTTATAGTGAAGAAGTTACGACATTGCAAAGTAGGCGATTTGTACGCGTTCCAACACTTAGAAAAAATGGTAGAAAAACTAAGTTTTTGAACTGGCGCTACAACGCCAGTTTGAACTAGAAAGGAGACACCGCAGTACTGGCTCCGGGAATGAGACTTGCGCTGCAGCGCCAGAAATAACAAAGGAAGTGGCGCCGCAGCACCGGTACAGGGAAAAACCCAGAAAAAAGCTTTTTATTGCTCAACTCCTGGGGGAAGTGTAAAAAAAGATAATGAACATATAGTTCATATAATGTAACACTTAATCAAGTGATTTAAACCTTTAGTGAAGGTTGAACAAAAAGATTGAATGGGATTAAAAGACAAAGAATGTAAATGCTATAAACGCAACGTAGTTGCGATGAACGATCGGTCCTAGCATAGAACAAACCGTATGGCTTCAACATTAAGAAAGAATGATGAACGTGAGGTTCATGTAATGGATAATGAATGAAAGTGATTAAAACCTTAAGTAAAGGTTAAATGAGAGATTAAGATTTGAACAACGTGAACGCAGAATATGTAAATGATCCTCGTGAATCGTATTCACGTCGGACGAACGTTCTAAGTATACATTGGTTGTATGGCTTAGACATTGACAAAGGTAGTAACTAAGATATGAATTATCAAGAAAGCCGTAATGAGCGGTAATAAGATTAATGAAAGTCTGAATGTGAGTCGGATAGAGAATGAAATGTAAGCGTTAAATACTTTAACCGACGTGAGGGTTGAGTGTACAGGAATATTAAACGGGTAGAACCTACACCCCGTGTATGGTTTGACCGTAAGGTAATGAAGAATAATAATTAAACCTGTGAACGGTGAAGCAACAGAATTAATGACATTGACGTATAATGTTAAGAAGTCGATTTAATGATAATAACTTGGATGACGTTCCAAGTTGAATGAATCGGACGTTATAAGATATGAATAAGGTAACGTAAAATGCTTAACGCTGTGAATGAGTAGAATTAATATTGAATGATCGTTCTAAGTATACAAAAGACTGTATGACTTAGACGATAAGGAATAAATCTTGAGGTATGGCATTTAGTTTCCAGAAAGCCATAATGAATAAGAAATTGACTTAACGAACATTATAGCTTTAGTGGTTCGAATAAGTTAAGTTAAGTTTAGGTTGTAGTACAATCGTAATCTTTAATGGTTGACATATGAGAGCTGGGCTAAACAATTCCTTTAGAGAGCGGAGGTATATACGAAACTAGCAACCGATCTAACTCGCTGTGAAAGATAGTGTAGATGAGACGAGAAACTAGTTTGTTGGTTGTTTGTGGGAAACCACTCAGAGTACCATATGGAATACTAGTAGAGACTCGATGTGTGCTGTGTCCTAGAAAAGTTATAAGAAGAAGATAAGAATATAAATCATCAAAGATGATGATCGTATGAATAAGACATCTCCGTATGTCATAACGCCTTTAAATGGTAAAGAAAGTTGGTCGCGTAAACTTAGATTGCAAGAACGCGAACCCTAAGAAGTAAAGTTAAGTTTAAACCAATGCGTAAGTTAAAAATAATTGGTTCATGTTTATCCTTATGCGATATATAGGGATTGCGATGAGCAGTTCAGTGTAAATTGTAAGCTATAGCTGTGCGTAAGGCAAGTTTCCTAACTTCATTCATGTTTAATATGAATGCTTGTTTCTTTAACTTCTCAGAAGTTGAACATGAGAAATTTTATCTATGTGCAAATGTGTGATATTTGTACAAGTTGGTAGAATGTATGAGGTCTTGTGCCACAATTTTAACACTTTGGTGTTTCTATGAAATGAACTGGTCTGTGATTGAACTGATCAATATGAAAATGTTCTGTTTATATATGAACCGTTATTATTAAGTCTGTGCTAATGATTCTAGCCAGACATAATGTGTATGAAAAAGGTTGAAGAAAGAAAGTATTTCAAAGTGAATGTGACCAATATTTTAAAATGATAGGAATCAGAAATTATTCCTATTATTCAAGCTGCTTCATAACCTTTGTTCGATTATTGAAGTTTTAAAAGAATGTTTAAATTCTTGAGGTTGTTTATTCAACTGCTATTACTTACTGAGCAATTAAATGAGGTTATAAGGTATTAGAACCTGGGATTTGAGAATGAATGTTGTTATATTTAACTATATAATGATGTATATTTGGAAGAAGATAGAACCGTGATGTACGAAATTCGGGTGTGAAGATAGACCGAATTTCGGGATGTATGCTCATAAATATTGATGAGTTCCTGATTAACAGTCCAAAATAGTTAGCGTAAATTAACGGGAAGTGTATTGATCTAAGTGAAACAATAAGTGAAATTGTAATCTTGAGTCTTCCTTATCTGGTTCCAATCTAGGGTTATTTCATAGTAGTTTTATCAAATATTTTAATTCACAATCTTAAATTATTTGTTTAAATAAAATTAATTTGGTTAAGAGTTAGTATTTGGTAATTTTTATTAAATAATTTCTTGTGGGAACGATACTCTACTTACACTTTACTACTTGTTGAGCACGTAAACTTGCGTGTAATTGTTAATACAAATTTTGGACATGTAGACACTCAAAATTTTGTATTTCTGTTACTAACTATAAAGGAGGACATAATCGTCTTTCATCCCCCAGAGATAGCCCCGAAAAATTAATAAACCAAAACCCCAGAAATAGCCCCAGGAAATCATCAAACTAGAACCCCTAAGACAACCCCGGGAAATCATCAAACTAGTCCCCCGGAGACAACCCCAGGAAATCATCAAATAAGACCCCCAGAGACAACCCCGGGAAATCATAAAACTAGACCCCCAGAGACAACCCTAGGAAATCATTAAATTAAACCCCCAGAGACATCACCGTGGGACATCAAATCAACCTCAGAGACAACCTTGAGGACAAACAGAAGTAAACAACAGTCAAACCCCGGAGATAACCCTGAGGGAAGACAGTTGTAGCAAATCAAGTCCGAAAATCAACCCAGAAGGGCAAAAATAATTTTGCCAGCTTAACATCAAAACAGATCAAATTACCATGAAGAAGGTTATGCAGGACCATAACAGCAATCTTGAGTGAAAACAACGCAAGACAACTTAATGGATAGACTGCGAAGACTTGAAGATCTGGTCATGGACCCATCTTTCTGGATTCAGAAAAGGTCAAATCCCATGTCAGTGTGTAGCTCTCGGAAAGGGATTTCTGCAAAGGTATAGCATGCCTCCATCGGATTCCCGGATTGAAAGTTATGAAGGTTTAAGTAGACTGTGCGTTAGTCAGAGTGCACCCACTAGGCCGAGCCCACCAGTGTGAGAGCCCCGAATCCGAGTCCCAAATCACCACGGATCCGGTACACTCATTCTATAACTATTGCGGAAGATATAAACATAAATTATTTATACAATACATTACACACTATTTCCCCAAGGTCGAGTAACCTTAACATACACAATTCATAACTTATTTGACTTACAACATTATTATTATGCTATACTATTACATTTATCTGCACATATTAACCCAAGCTGAAGTTGTCTTTGTCCTTTCCTGTATCCGACGTATTCGTCTTAATCTATAGCAAGGGTGAGTAATGAATTTGCCCAGCAAGTTTAAGTTCAATAATTTAAAGATATATCATGATAGAAAGAATTGAACAAAAGCTGGCTATAATTCAACAATATAATTATGAATTAGAACGAACAAATTTTATGACTGAACAAGCATTTAACATGAACAAATATATCTGGATTGAATAGTAATGAAGGTGATCAGCCTTTCATACCTAATGAACACATGCAATACGCACAGAGTGCAATTAAACAATTCTTAGACATGGAAATCAATAATGATTAACCACAAGTTATATTTGAATAAACAACTCAAAGTTGAGTTAAGGAAAACTTGCCTGAACCGTTGATTATCGTTACGCAGTTAATAAGCTTTGTCTGACGACCACTTTGATGGTTTGATCATGAATCTGATCTTTGATTCTGATTCTTGGCTTGCTTACACCTGATCATGTCTTATCTTCTCTCTCGCTCTCACTTTAAATTTCAGATTTTAGAGAGAGGATGGCTAAAGAAAAAAAATGAGAAGTTAAGTGAGCTTTTTTCTCTCTTTTTAAACTATAAAAGTATGATGCAATGAATGTTGGCTGATTTTGCTGCTGAGTTGTGAGATATAAGTCACATGCTAGGCTTAGGGTTGGTGAGCAACTCACCTTAGGTCTAGATCTACAAGCAACACATTAAAAAAATGAAAAAGGGCACAATGGTCATTGTCCATACAATTTTAATTCTAAAATTGTCATTTGATCCAACCCTTAGGGTTTGACCCTTAGGGTTAAAATCTAAGATTCTAAAAATTTAAATTCTAGAATTTCTAATTTAGGTTTTCAAAAATAAAAATTAATATTTCTAAATTATAATTAAGATTCGATAATTATATTTAAAATTTCCTAATCATAATTCATACTTGCTATTTAGGATTATTATTTCCTAATTAAAACTATTAATTTAGCAATTAGGGTCAAAATGATATATTAAGGTTTATAACCCAAGAATTAGGGTTTTAAATAGAAAAATAATCTTTCTAATTTAGAAATTAGATTTCGTAATTAGATTAGGTTTTTCTAATTACTAATAACTTGAAAATTAGGATTAATTTTTCCTAATTAACATTAAAATTATTAAATTAACAATTAGGTTTTCCCTAATTATAAATTAGGGTTTCTAATCCAGAAATTAGGGCTTTCTAAAAATCAATTAGGGTTATCCCTAATTAAATATAATTAATAACGTTTAAACCTTATACTTGCATTTGAATTTCCAAATTAGGGTTTTCAACTTTCGAATTAAGATTTCAAATTCCCGGAACTGAAATTAGGGTTTCTAGAACCGGTTTTAGGGTTTCTTATAAATCATAAGAATTTTCTAACTGAACGTTGACGTTCTTAATAGTATATTATGGTTTGCCACTGTCTGGTCAGCCCTTGACCCTTAACCACATACTGTACACATATAATACCAGTACACAGAACATATACCCATATTTACTTAATCTTGAATAATTCCCCAGAAAAATTTTAAATTCACAAAATTCCTTCTCGAAAATCTCAAATCCATTCACTTATTTTCTGTCTAGGTTTATTATTTAACCTTAATTTAATATTTTAAGATTTTATAAATATCCAAATTCTCGGGTTGTCACATTCACCCCTTCTTCTAAAAATTTCATCCTCGAAATTTACCTTACACCTTCTACCATGCACTATACATCATTTATTCTCATCATCACATGCTACCCAATACATTTTTCACCAGAGTTAAAATTTTGAAATTGTGCTGAGTTATATAGAGTATTGTCTGTCATTCTCGAAAAGGTTATATGGAAATTCATCCACAAACCGTCATAACTTACGGACATAGTGGGTAACTAGGCCGGTATGCCCTGTACTTATTAAGTACTGCTGATCGAATCTGTTTCTCGTCACTGCCATAGGCACAAAAATTTTACCTCAGTCTTATCGGATTCCGCGCCAAAATAATTTGGTTCGGAAGAATGCTTAGAATTTTCATAAACGTTGGTCTAGCTGAATCAAATAGCTTAGACTCATATCAATAATCAACTTCAATCAAATTACGAATGTGTGTCGCCAAACGCCGTTGGCAAATTAAAATTTTAAAAATATTTTTGAGAATGACGTCATGATGCCGTATTATATTAACAGTCCGTTGAGGATGCTGTCATTATATGACTTTGTCATAACACATCATACAATAGTGGAACAGTGATTTTAGATCAAATTTAACACTAAGAATTCCTGCATTTACAACTCCATCAACTTTTTATCATCTCTGCGCCAGGTTACATGGTACATAAGCGATAAATAAAAATATATTTGATATTTCAAATCATTATCGTCTAACTGAAATAAGTAGCATAGACTATTCTTTAAACAGATCAAAAATTCATTTCAAATCTGTTTTATTACCTCAACATGTAACGATTGTGTCGGTGGCCCGAAGTCCACTCTAACACAATGGTCACCCGGAGTGGAGAATAAAAAATTTATTTTTCAAAAGCACATAGTGCGTATTTAACTTGATATAAAAAATTTCGAGTCTAGCATTGCTAGAAGATTTGGAAAACTTATTTCTCCACTAATGATCAATTGCTTAGTATTCTATCTATTCCTATTATCCTCAATATTCTATTTACACATAGTTCTACCTAGTTCATCAAACTACACTCATGAGTTCAGAAACTTTCCACAATCATATGAGTTTAAGAACTTGTCCTAGTCAGACCTTTGGCGTCCATTCCCTGAGGGGTTCATAAACATTTCATTTAATCGTGAGTCACGAACGTACCATAAGTATGAGTTTTAAGAACTCGTACTTAACCTTATATTCTCTATATATAACCTATCTATCTGTTATACACCTGAGAAAAGAATCACCTTCTCAACAGGTATATAGCAAATAACGCGACACAGACATTTCAATGATTATGAGTGCCATAAACTAAGCGGTTGTTACACCAAATACAATTTAGCTCCCATAAGAAGAATCATACAACTTAGCTGCTGACATGAGTCCTCAATTGAAATCCCCACTTCATTCTAACTCCCTTCTCTATACGAATTTCATTTAATCCGTATTCATAATCATTTCCTGAATCTGTACCAATTCATAGTACAACTGACACACATCATTCTTGCTATAAACTTTTCAATCATTCACTTGATCTTTCTCCATACTATAACCTTATCAGATCACGGGGTGATCTCATCGTATATATTATGATTCATTTCTATACTATGATAGTTTTATTTTACGATCTTTTATTCCTGTACTTTTAGTCTTTTAGACTATTTCTATTCACCATTACTGTTCACTTTCATTATCAGAGTTAGGGAACTCTGTATCTTATGACTCGCCGAGATTCGTCTTTGAATCTTACCGACCAACTAACTCTATGTGAGTTAGATCTTATCCTAATCACTGCGGTTATTAGTCTCAGGTATTACTACCTAAGGTTCATAACCAACAACTTTAATACCAACTGTGAGAGCCCCGAATCCGGGTCCCAAATCACCATGGATCCGGTACAATCATTCTATAACTATTGCGGAAGATATAAACATAAATTGTTTATACAATACATTACACACTATTTCCCCAAGGTTGAGTAACCTTAACATACACAATTCATAACTTATTTGACTTACAACATTATTATTATACTATACTATTACATTTATCTGCACATATTAACCCAAGCTGAAGTTGGCTTTGTCCTTTCCTGTATCCGACTTATTCGTCTTAATCTACAATGTTAATCATGATATAGCAAGGGTGAGCAATGAATTTGCCCAACAAGTTTAAGTTCAATAATTTAAAGATATATCATGATAGAAAGAATTGAACAAAAGCTGGCTATATATAATTCAACAATATAATTGTGAATTAGCACGAACAAATTTTATGACTGAACAAGCATTTAACATGAACAAATATATCTGGACTGAATGGTAATGAAGGTGATCAGCCTTTCATACCTAATGAATACATGCAATACGCACAGAGTGCAATTAAATAATTCTTAGACATGACAATCAACAATGATTAACCACAAGTTATATTTGAATAAACAACTCAAAGTTGAGTTAAGAAAAACTTTCCTGAACTGTTGATTATCGTTACACAATTAATAAGCTTTGTCTGATGACCACTTTGATGGTTTGATCATGAATCTGATCTTTGATTCTGATTCTTGGCTTGCTTACACCTGATCATGACTTATCTTCTCTCTCTCTCTCTCTCTCTCTCACTTTAAATGTCGGATTTTAGAGAGAGGATGGCTAAAGAAAAAAATGAGAAGTCAAGTGAGCCTTTTTCTCTCTTTTTAATCTATAAAAGTATGATGCAATGAATGTTGGCTGATTTTGCTGCTAAATTGTGAGATATAAGTCACATGCTAGGCTTAGGGTTGGTGAGCAACTCACCTACAAGCAACATATTAAAAAAATTGAAAAAGGGCATAATGGTCATTGTCCATACAATTTTAATTCTAAAATTGTCATTTGATCCAACCCTTAGGGTTTGAACCCTTAGGATTTAACCCTTAGGGTCAAAACCTAAGGTTCTAAAAATTTAAATTCTAGAATTTCTAATTTAGGTTTTCAAAAATAAAAATTAATATTTCTAAATTATAATTAGGATTCGATAATTATATTTAAAATTTCCTAATCATAATTCAAACTTGCTATTTAGGATTATTATTTCCTAATTAAAACTGCTAATTTAGCAATTAGGGTCAAAATGGTGTATTAGGGCTTATAACCTAAGAATTAGGGTTTTAAATAGAAAAATAATCTTTCTAATTTAGAAATTAGATTTCCTAATTAGATTAGGTTTTTCTAATTACTAATAACTTAAAAATTAGGATTAATGTTTCCTAATTAACATTAAAATTATTAAATTAACAATTAGATTTTCCCTAATTATAAATTAGGGTTTCTAATCCAGAAATTAGGGTTTTCTAAAAATTAATTAGGGTTATCCCTAATTAAATATAATTAATAACGTTTAAACTTTATACTTGCATTTGAATTCCCAAATTAGGATTTTCAACTTCTGAATTATGGTTTCGAATTCCCGTAACTAAAATTACGGTTTTCAGAACCGATTTTAGGGTTTCTTATAAATCGTAAGAATTTTCTAACTGAACGTTGACGTTCTTAATAGTATATTATGGTTTGCCAGTTATGTTCAACCCTTGACCCGTAACCACATACTGTACACAGATAATACCAGATACACAGAACATATACCCATATTCACTTAATCTTGAATAATTCTCCAGAAAAATTTTAAATTCACAAAATTCCTTCTCGAAAATCTCAAGTTCAGTCACTTATTTTCTATCTAGGTTTATTATTTAACCTTAATTCAATATTTTAAGATTTTATAAATATCCAAATTCTCGGGTTGTCAAAACCAGGGTCAGCCGCAGGTAGACCCGTGACTGATCGGGTCTATGTATACTCCCTCCCCCCATCTCATTTGAAGAAAAAAAGAGAACAAAGAAGGGTCTGAGAGAGAGCTTTTCTTTCATTTAATCTTTGTAAATCTCCTATATAAACACTTCTATACATACATATAGCAACATATCGAGTTTTAATTCGTGGAAAATTAATTTTGAGGCCCTTAAAGTCGTTCGATAGCCATTCTCATACCTAACTGTAAGATTTCTCCAGATCTGGCTTCTTCGTTTGCTCTAATACGTATATTAGCGTTATATATAGTTTTAAACAATTAATATTCATCAGATTTGAAGTTTTAACCATTCATTTCTTTTAAATAGTCACTATTTAAGCTTTATTTACTAAATCTGTACTGGATCTAGCCTGATCTAGCTTTTAACCGGTTCAACAGTTGTAAAACTTGAGCCTGAAAGCTAGAATGACTAAGATATATATAGTTTTCTTTCTAGTTTTTATAAGTTTTAGCAACCATGTGACCCTAGATCTGTATCTAGAGGAAACTGGAAGTTTTGCGTTACTCGCTAATGAGGATTTAACTGATGAATCATTCGTCTAGTGATGTTTAGTATAAATATCTATTTATTTCAGTATATTTGCTATACAGGCTATTTATGTGATATTATGTGAGCCTAGGAGCCACATTATCTAAGATCCAACTAACAGATCTAGATATGGCTCTCATGATGGACCCTTTTCAGTTGTACAACTAGCTTGCAAATTTTGTAATTGTAAATATAGGATCTTAAAACGGTTATCAGGATTTAAAGTCCCCGTAACAGTGAAAACCTTATGTGTGGTGCTCGGGCATATTTTGATGGCTTTAATGCCCATAAGGAACTTGACACTTATATATATGTTATTTTGTTGAAGATGTTTCGAATCTCAAGAATAAAATCAAAATAAGCCGAATACAGAATAAAATGGAAGTATCAAAGGCCTCAATTACTATGTGAGCATAAGGGTTTGAAAACCTTTTTTCAAAACATCATTTTATATGCCTTGTATTAAAATTGAACTTTTATACAAGTTAAACCCTTTGTATATAGGTGCAAAAGAGGCATATCACTACTTCCAAATAAAGCACTTAGGCCTAATTAACTATAATGCACACACATAAACACACATATACACACAAACTAGGGAACAAAAAGCACGATAACCGTGTTTCATGGAAGTCGAGGGGTGCCTAACACCTTTCCCTTGCTTAATCAAGCCCTTGAACTCTATGAATCTCGGTTTCCAAAACCAATTAAATAAAGTCCACTATTGGGCCACATTGTAAAATCTTTTAAAACTCGGTAGAGTTGGTACAACCATTTAACTTATACTAACTGGCGACCTTGTCTAATTCAGACAAATAAAAATTAAATCTTTTCAAATCTTTGACATTATTATGTTGGCCTTTTCCTAAAAATCACACCCTTCAAATCAAAGAAATTCACAGAGAAAATATAAAGGGTAAGAAACACATAGGAAGAGGGAGATAAAATATTTTTCGGCATCAAGAGGTGGCGACTCTGTTGGGGACAGTAGAGAGCTTAACCCATACTTTAATCTTTTTGATTCTCTTCTTTGTCCATGTGTGTGAAATGACATCTATACATTGAATGGATGTGAATGTCTCTTTACCACGCTTTATATTAGTGCTTTGCACATTATCATCATTTTGCATGCGGTGAGACACGATGAATGTATGTTGTGTGATTCCTCCACCAGGAGGCAGACTCGTCGATCACTGATTACTGGACTCCAGCGACGATTAAGTCCAAGTGAGGCTCAGGAAAGGTACCACTCAGATCAACTCCATTTGAAAGATCAGATTAAATTCCCATCTAGTAGATTACAATGATCTAGGAACCTCCATGCCGAAAAGCCCATGAAAGTAAACCTAAGATAGGTTAGCCTCTGATAAACAAAATGCGAAGGGAAGTCTCTGTATGCCTTACCTCTTTCAGTACATATTTTATATAAATCTAATTAAATATTAAATGTGGTAAATGTTGTAAAGTATTAAATATTGTAAATTTCAATTCTTTGAAATTCATTGTCAAATATCAAATGTTGTCATGATATGCTGTCATCAAAACAACTGACATCTATTTTACAGGAAAATATTAAAAAAAAACCCCTAAAAAGCTGACACATTGCATGAACATGCATACTATTCGGGTTTATCAAGACTAAACTCCCTACTATTATTGTAGGCAAGATTGGTCCCATTATCAGATCCAGATCTAAGAAGGCAAAAACCCTACCCACTAACATGGAAGAAAGCACCCAACAGGTGTCAGGTTTCGTGTCTCGGGAAAAATTTGAGGGACTCAAAATTAGATAGTAGAATTGGCTATCTTCTTAACAGAACAGAGCAAAAGTACTCAGAGAAAACAAATACCCACTCAACCAGAGTCCTCCGAACAAGGAAGCAGTCAGGGTACTTATAAGAAAAAGGAACCTCAGATTCTAGAACCCCAAAATAATGAAAAACTAACAAAACCCTTGAAATCATCAATCTCAAAGAAGATCGAAATACTGGTGATATCCAGAAGAAAGTCCAGCAAATAGAAGAAACCATCCAATCAATTAAAGGGACTGGAGCATATGGAAGTGTTAACTACTCAGACCTCTGCATCTTTCCAAGGACCTGGTATCAAAACAAGTTTAAAATCCCGAATTTTAAGAAATATGACGGATTGGGAGATGCTTACACTCATTTGAAAGTGTTTATTGCAGAACTTAGATCCTATATAAAGGATGAAAAGCTGATAATGCAGCTATTTTAAAAAATTCTGACCAGAGAGGCCAGAGCCTGGTATGCCCGGCTGGACAATTCTAAAATCCATAGCTAGGAAAAGCTAGCCCATGCCTTCCTAAATCAATACAGCTTCCAGACACAAATGGCTCCAGACAGATATCAAATTACCAAAGTTAAAAAGCAGAATAGTGAGTCATTCAGAGAATATGCCCAAAGTTGGAGACGTCTGGTTGCTCAAATTATTCCATCAATGATAGAAACTGAGATGGAAATGACAATCATTGACATACAAAAAACTCCATTTTATGAGAGAGTCATAGCATACATAAGAAAACCATTCTCAGAAATGATCAAACACGAAGAAATGGCTAAGATGGGGTTGAAGTCCAAAATGTTAAAGACCTTACTACTTTAGAAGCCGTAGCTGAGCACATTCAGGTTGGAAATTATGGGAATAATCCTCGAAGGGTTAATTAGAAGAAAGAAGAGGATGTATCCTTGGTATTATAAGGTCAAACTGTGATGCCCCCAAATTCGGGTACTTGAAACCCGTACTTGGTGCTACACGATAACATTCATTCAAACTACTTATGTATTAATTAAATAAAAGTATTATATCAAAGTTATCTACATCCCCAGAGTCGTGAACCTTTAAGTCATACATTTCATAATAATAAGTAACTTAAAAAAAGCACAATTATTACAAGTAACATTAAAGAGTCTAATTCTTCAACTTGCCCTTCTCTTTGTCCTTGCTAGAACCTTTTGGCCGATCTATCTTAACTGAAAACATTTAAATTTAAAGCAAGAATGAGCATTTGATTGCCCAACAAGTAATAGCAAACAAATATGAGCTGAAAGAGTTAAATATTTTCTTTGAACTGCACATTTACAACGAAATAATAGTTGTGAAGTAAACTGAACAATACTGAACAACGTAACCAATAACTTTATATTTTTGAAACTACGTATTGACTATGAATGGAGATCAGTCGACAGACTATGAACTTTGTTTTCAATTTTTGAAAAGGTTTTACAGAACTTCATCTGTAAATGGTCATAACTTACGGGCATGAAGGGTGATCAGCCTGGTATGCCCTGTATTGATCAACACTATATTTTTATAATGATGTTTTCGATTATCATATCTGCCTTGGGCACACAAAAATTTTCCATGATCGGGATGTTCATATTCAATCTAGAATCTAAACCAAAACAATTCAGTTGGATGATAATAATATTCTATTATGTTCTATGATACTTTTTAATCTAGGTCTAGCTGAGTTAAATAGCTTAGACGGGTTTTAAATAACGTATACATACCGAAATTTAATAAGTATGTATCAACATGTGATTAAATACAACTATTATCCAAGTGAGGACACTTGTAAAACTAAACCTATCAATCTATACACATGATATATGTTGATCAATAACAATAGAGTTAAGAAGTTTGTACAACAGGAATATAATTCAATAACGTACTTACACAGGATCATTGCATAAGTAATTACAAATAATAAAGATACTTGCCTGATCTGTTGCTTACACAACTTAGTTTTATCTTTTATTTAAAGACCTATCATTAATAAGATTATTCGTTTGATTAGAATAATATATCATAACACATAGTACTACTATTTTCAGTTAACACATAGCTTAAGCACATTGTCACGTATGTTTATCAGTCATTAGGACATAAACAATCACTAATCAAGTTAAACTGTAAGACCCCGAATTTTATGAAATAAAAGTATTCAATTTTTCTTATAATTATAATTCAGTAAATGGTTAAATTGATAAAAGGTTAAAGTTAAGGGTGAAATATGAATTTTTTTCGAAATACACAAGTGGTTATAAAATATTCATTGTTGTCGGGGAATATTCATTTGATCGTGGAATATTCTTACAGTCT
Organism: Panax notoginseng; assembly: GCA_016801055.1. Taxonomy (NCBI): domain Eukaryota; kingdom Viridiplantae; phylum Streptophyta; class Magnoliopsida; order Apiales; family Araliaceae; genus Panax; species Panax notoginseng. The sequence continues at coordinate 165,672,346 of CM029014.1, read as the reverse complement.
GGGAATATTCATACGACGGCGCAGCCTTTTGTGGGCCCCATAATGAAAAGCGATTGGATGAAGAAAACGACAAGAGTACGTTGTTTATAAATAACGGCGTAGTTGCTACCGTTAACACTGTTGGAATACCCGATCGTTAAAACACAGTAATACGCGTTGTTGCACAGTAGCACACGGTATTGCACCAATTATTGATTTTTACGTAAGAAGACATTACTCAATAATTGTTACAGTAATTACTGTTCAGTATTTTATTTTATTGATTCAATAATTGCTGCGTTGATATTTTATATTACTGTTGTTTTAATAATTGTCACTACACAGTATTTTCTATTATCGGAGCAATAATTCATATTATCTGAATAATATTATTAGATAACATTATTGGTAATATCTAGAAGGTTCTGTCTAAGGAGAGGTTTAGTCATCTAATTGCACGCCAGTAAGGAAGAGATCCTTATTGGAAAGCCCCCTCTTTCCTGGGAACTGCCTGGTTGTCAGTAATGTGATTCTGTAATATTATTTGTGAATAATTAAATATTGATTTATATGATGAGGAAAATATTGATTTTATGTGGATATAGATGGAGAAAAATTTTAATGTGACAATTGTTGAAAATTAATATTTTATCTTTTTCTGATAAAATAATTCATTTAAATATATTATTTTAATAATATATTAATGGTGATATTTTTACAATGACTGTGGAATATATGAATAAATGAGGAGGAAGAGTATTTTTGTTGGATTAAATGTTTAACACATGTTTTGTGTGTTGGTGGATACAATTCTTGACCGAAAATTTATTATAGATTGTAAAATCGTCCGTTTATGGATTTCGGTCAATTTCTGTTTAGAATTTGGAAAAACTTTCTTCTGTAAAGTTGTAGAGAATTGAATTTCCTATAAAAAGACGCGAGATTCGAATTTTCTGATAAAAGGGCTATTTATTATGAATTATTGAAGTTCTGAAGTTCCGAAATAATTGATTTTTGAAAGTTTTATTTATTATTTTGAAGAAAAACGTTTTTTGGCTTTAAGTGGGCTAGCATGTGATATAAATAGGCTGAGATCAGATGGTCAAGGTGGGCTAAGGAAAATTTGTTAAATATATTATTATTATATTCAATTTTCTGCTTTGGTGTTCTAAGCATTTTCCTATAAATAGGGTGCTTAGGTTAGAATTGAAAATCACACCAGAAACTAAAGTTTTCTCTCTATTTCTCTCTCTATATTATCGAGTGTATTCTTGTGAGTATTTTGATATCTTGAGTGTTGCTATACGGTGCAAGTTCGTTCAGCGTTATTCCAGTCAAGAGTACTGCTCTTTTGAGGTAAGTGATAGTAAGGGATAGTAAGGGATTGTAAGGGATATTAAGGGATTGTAAGGGATAGTAAGGGATAGTAAGGGATGTTATTTCTTTTTTAATGATATTATTTTCTTCAATATCATTATGCCGAAGTATTGATCTGAACTTTTTATCAAATTTGAAACTTTTCATGTCGGGGTTACTATGCATGAGTTACTATTCATGAGTTACTATTCACGAGTTACTATTCACGAGTTACTATTCACCGAAAAATGAAATTTCCTTCTTTTCGTCCAAATATCTATTCTGGATACTAGCTTTGATTGTATCCATGTTTTGATCATTCTTGAATTTTACTTCACTATGATAAGGTATTTTTGGACATGGATAAATCGAAATACGAATCCTTAATATTTGTTATTTTGCTTCACTGGATTCGTTTTCTTTAAAATATTTTTCATCATCCTCAGTCTAAATGATGATGTTACTGAATATCTTTGGCCTGTAGTGCAAAGATTGATGATTTTATGATGAATATCTTTGGCCCGTAGTGCAAAGATGAACATGTGTTGAGGTGAACATGACCAACTGATGAATATCTTTGGCTTGTAGTGCAAAGATAACTATTTGATTCAAGATATTTATTGATTGTTGTTACAGGGATAAAATATTGATGATGGGCTTTTAAATTCATATATAATCGTAGATTTCATTCTCTACGTAACTTCTCTATGAATTATTAATTTCCGCTGTGAATATTGATTTAAAACTTGTTGTCTATTGTATTCTATTAAATTTTTCCCTGTTGAAGACTAACGATAATTTGTTGTATATTATCTTAGTCATAATATTCTTTACTGGGTTAGTTGAGCTCACCCTTTTCCTTGTTGTTCCATTTTCTTCTCAGGAGGCGAGAATGTAGCAGGTACTAGTCGGGGTATGGAATGAAGGTTCTAAGAAGTTGTTTTAGTAGTCCTCACCATTTTTTTTGTAAAATATTGTTCCAATAATTGTAATGAGGACTTATTTGAGTGTGGATATTGTCTAGATGACAATATTTGTATTTACACTCACAGTTTTTATGTTGTATTAATAAAGTTGTAGTTGTTTCTGTACCATGTTATTGACGACTCAGAATAGGTGTTGTATACCTGTTTTGGGGGCGTCACAGTTGGTATCAGAGCTTAGGGATATGATCTCTGGCGGAGATCGGGGAATAGAATTAGGAGGGGAGAGACGAGTAAATCCTTCGCTAGTGTGTCCTACCTAAGCTTATTTGTTGGTCAGTTATAATATCAGGATATTATGTGATATGTTATTTTGTTAAATTAACCTCTGTTTTTGAAGCTGTATTCTAGAATGATATCTAAAATACAGGAGATGAGCATCGGAGAAATCATGATGACATGGAAGATGAAATCTGAAATGAAAGCAAGGTATTCTCAACTCTTTGAAATACCAGGTACGTAAATTTCGGGGACGAAATTTTATAAGGAGGGGAGATTGTAAGACCCCGAATTTTATGAAATAAAAGTATTCAATTTTTCTTATAATTACAATTCAGTAAATGGTTAAATTGATAAAAGGTTAAAGTTAAGGGTGAAATATGAATTTTTTTCGAAATACACAAGTGGTTATTAAATATTCATTGTTGTCGGGGAATATTCGTTTGATCGTGGAATATTCTTACTGTCTGGGAATATTCATACGACGGCGCAACCTTTTGTGGGCCCCATAATGGAAAGCGATTGGATGAAGAAAATGACAAGAGTAAGTTATTTATAAATAACGGCGTAGTTGCTACCATTAACACTGTTGGAATACCCGATCGTTAAAACACAGTAATACGCGTTGTTGCACAGTAGCACACGGTATTGCGCCAATTATTGATTTTTACGTAAGAAGACATTACTCAATAATTGTTACAGTAATTACTGTTCAGTATTTTATTTTATTGATTCAATAATTGCTGCGTTGATATTTTATATTACTGTTGTTTTAATAATTGTCACTACACAGTATTTTCTATTATCGGAGCAATAATTCATATTATCTGAATAATATTATTAGATAACATTATTGGCAATATCTAGAAAGTTCTGTCTAAGGAGAGGTTTAGTCATCTAATTGCACGCCAGTAAGGAATAGATCCTTATTGGAAAGCCTCCTCTTTCCTGGGAACTGCCTGGTTGTCAGTAATGTGATTCTGTAATATTATTTGTGAATAATTAATTATTGATTTATATGATGAGGAAAATATTGATTTTATGTGGATATAGATGGAGAAAAATTTTAATGTGACAATTGTTGAAAATTAATATTTTATCTTTTTCTGATAAAATAATTCATTTAAATATATTATTTTAATAATATATTAATGGTGATATTTTTACAATGACTGTGGAATATATGAATAAATGAGGAGGAAGAGTATTTTTGTTGGATTAAATGTTTAACACATGTTTTGTGTGTTGGTGGACACAATTCTTGACCAAAAATTTATTATAGATTGTAAAATCGTCCGTTTATGGATTTCGGTCAATTTCTGTTTGGAATTTGGAAAAACTTTCTTCTGCAAAGTTGTAGAGAATTGAATTTCCTATAAAAATGCGCGAGATTCGAATTTTCTGATAAAAGGGCTATTTATTATGAATTATTGAAGTTCTAAAGTTCCGAAATAATTGATTTTTGAAAGTTTTATTTATTATTTTGAAGAAAAACATTTTTTGGCATTTAAGTGGGCTAGCATGTGATATAAATGGGCTGAGATCAGATGGTCAAGGTGGGCTAAGGAAAATTTGTTAAATATATTATTATTATATTCAATTTTCTGCTTTGGTGTTTTAAGCATTTTCCTATAAATAGGGTGCTTAGGTTAGAATTGAAAATCACACCAGAAACTGAAGTTTTCTCTCTATTTCTCTCTCTATATTATCGAGTGTATTCTTGTGAGTATTTTGATATCTTGAGTGTTGCTATACGGTGCAAGTTCGTTCAGCGTTATTCCAGTCAAGAGTACTGCTCTTTTGAGGTAAGGGATAGTAAGGGATAGTAAGGGATTGTAAGGGATAGTAAGGGATAGTAAGGGATGTTATTTCTTTTTTAATGATATTATTTTCTTCAATATCATTATGCCGAAGTATTGATATGAACTTTTTATCAAATTTGGAACTTTTAATGTCGGGGTTACTATGCATGAGTTACTATTCATGAGTTACTATTCACGAGTTACTATTCACCGAAAAATGAAATTTCCTTCTTTTCGTCCAAATATCTATTCTGGATACTAGCTTTGATTGTATCCATGTTTTGATCATTCTTGAATTTTACTTCACTATGATAAGGTATTTTTGGACATGGATAAATCGAAATACGAATCCTTAATATTTGTTATTTTGCTTCACTGGATTCGTTTTCTTTAAAATATTTTTCATCATCCTCAGTCTAAATGATGATGTTACTGAATATCTTTGGCCTGTAGTGCAAAGATTGATGATTTTATGATGAATATCTTTGGCCCGTAGTGCAAAGATGAACAGGTGTTGAGGTGAACATGACCAACTGATGAATATCTTTGGCCTGTAGTGCAAAGATAACTATTTGATTCAAGATATTTATTGATTGTTGTTACAGGGATAAAATATTGATGATGGGCTTTTAAATTCATATATAATCGTAGATTTCATTCTCTACGTAACTTCTCTATGAATTATTATTTTCCGCTGCGAATATTGATTTAAAACTTGTTGTCTATTGTATTCTATTAAATTTTTCCCTGTTGAAGACTAACGATAATTTGTTGTATATTATCTTAGTCATAATATTCTTTACTGGGTTAGTTGAGCTCATCCTTTTCCTTGTTGTTCCATTTTCTTCTCAGGAGGCGAGAATGTAGCAGGTACTAGTCGGGGTATGGAATGAAGGTTCTAAGAAGTTGTTTTAGTAGTCCTCACCATTTTTTTTGTAAAATATTGTTCCAATAATTGTAATGAGGACTTATTTGAGTGTGGATATTGTCTAGATGACAATATTTGTATTTACACTCACAGTTTTTATGTTGTATTAATAAAGTTGTAGTTGTTTCTGTACCATGTTATTGACGACTCAGAATAGGTGTTGTATACCTGTTTTGGGGGCGTCACAGTTGGTATCAGAGCTTAGGGATATGATCTCTGGCGGAGATCGGGGAATAGAATTAGGAGGGGAGAGACGAGTAAATCCTTCGCTAGTGTGTCCTACCTAAGCTTATTTGTTGGTCAGTTATAATATCAGGATATTATGTGATATGTTATTTTGTTAAATTAACCTCTGTTTTTGAAGCTGTATTCTAGAATGATATCTGAAATACAGGAGATGAGCATCGGAGAAATCATGATGACATGGAAGATGAAATCTGAAATGAAAGCAAGGTATTCTCAACTCTTTGAAATACCAGGTACGTAAATTTCAGGGACGAAATTTCATAAGGAGGGGAGATTGTAAGACCCCGAATTTTATGAAATAAAAGTATTCAATTTTTCTTATAATTACAATTCAGTAAATGGTTAAATTGATAAAAGGTTAAAGTTAAGGGTGAAATATGAATTTTTTTCGAAATACACAAGTGGTTATAAAATATTCATTGTTGTTGGGGAATATTCGTTTGATCGTGGAATATTCTTACTGTCTGGGAATATTCATACGACGGCGCAGCCTTTTGTGGGCCCCATAATGGAAAGCGATTGGATGAAAAAAACGACAAGAGTAAGTTGTTTATAAATAACGGCGTAGTTGCTACCGTTAACACTGTTGGAAATCGTTAAAACACAGTAATACGCGTTGTTGCACAGTAGCACACGGTATTGCACCAATTATTGATTTTTACGTAAGAAGACATTACTCAATAATTGTTACAGTAATTACTGTTCAGTATTTTATTTTATTGATTCAATAATTGCTGCGTTGATATTTTATATTACTGTTGTTTTAATAATTGTCACTATATAGTATTTTCTATTATCGGAGCAATAATTCATATTATTTGAATAATATTATTAGATAACATTATTGGCAATATCTAGAAAGTTCTGTCTAAGGAGAGGTTTAGTCATCTAATTGCACGCCAGTAAGGAAGATATCCTTATTGGAAAGCCCCCTCTTTCCTGGGAACTGCCTGGTTGTCAGTAATGTGATTCTGTAATATTATTTGTGAATAATTAATTATTGATTTATATGATGAGGAAAATATTGATTTTATGTGGATATAGATGGAGAAAAATTTTAATGTGACAATTGTTGAAAATTAATATTTTATCTTTTTCTGATAAAATAATTCATTTAAATATATTATTTTAATAATATATTAATGGTGATATTTTTACAATGAATGTGGGATATATGAATAAATGAGGAGGAAGAGTATTTTTGTTGGATTAAATGTTTAACACATGTTTTGTGTGTTGGTGGACACAATTCTTGACCGAAAATTTATTATATATTGTAAAATCGTCCGTTTATGGATTTCGGTCAATTTCTGTTTGGAATTTGGAAAAACTTTCTTCTGCAAAGTTGTAGAGAATTGAATTTCCTATAAAAACACGCGAGATTCGAATTTTCTGAGAAAAGGGCTATTTATTATGAATTATTGAAGTTCTGAAGTTTCGAAATAATTGATTTTTGGAAGTTTTATTTATTATTTTGAAGAAAAACGTTTTTTGGCATTTAAGTGGGCTAGCATGTGATATAAATGGGCTGAGATCAGATGGTCAAGGTGGGCTAAGGAAAATTTGTTAAATATATTATTATTATATTCAATTTTCTGCTTTGGTGTTCTAAGCATTTTCCTATAAATAGGGTGCTTAGGTTAGAATTGAAAATCACACCAGAAACTGAAGTTTTCTCTCTATTTCTCTCTCTATATTATCGAGTGTATTCTTGTGAGTATTTTGATATCTTGAGTGTTGCTATACGGTGCAAGTTCGTTCAGCGTTATTCCAGTCAAGAGTACTGCTCTTTTGAGGTAAGGGATAGTAAGGGATTGTAAGGGATTGTAAGGGATTGTAAAGGATAGTAAGGGATAGTAAGGGATGTTATTTCTTTTTTAATGATATTATTTTCTTCAATATCATTATGCCGAAGTATTGATCTGAACTTTTTATCAAATTTGAAACTTTTCATGTCGGGGTTACTATGCATGAGTTACTATTCATGAGTTACTATTCACGAGTTACTATTCACCGAAAAATGAAATTTCATTCTTTTCGTCCAAATATCTATTCTGCATACTAGCTTTGATTGTATCCATGTTTTGATCATTCTTGAATTTTACTTCACTATGATAAGGTATTTTTGGACATAGATAAATCGAAATACGAATTCTTAATATTTGTTATTTTGCTTCACTGGATTCGTTTTCTTTAAAATATTTTTCATCATCCTCAGTCTAAATGATGATGTTACTGAATATCTTTGGTCTGTAGTGCAAAGATTGATGATTTTATGATGAATATCTTTGGCCCGTAGTGCAAAGATGAACAGGTGTTGAGGTGAACATGACCAACTGATGAATATCTTTGGCCTGTAGTGCAAAGATGACTATTTGATTCAAGATATTTATTGATTGTTGTTACAGGGATAAAATGTTGATGATGGGCTTTTAAATTCATAGATAATTGTAGATTTCATTCTCTACGTAACTTCTCTATGAATTATTATTTTCCGCTGCGAATATTGATTTAAAACTTGTTGTCTATTGTATTCTATTAAATTTTTCCCTGTTGAAGACTAACGATAATTTGTTGTATATTATCTTAGTCATAATATTTTTTACTGGGTTAGTTGAGCTCACCCTTTTCCTTGTTGTTCCATTTTCTTCTCAGGAGGCGAGAATGTAGCGGGTACTAGTCGGGGTATGGAATGAAGGTTCTAGGAAGTTGTTTTAGTAGTCCTCACCATTTTTTTTGTAAAATATTGTTCCAATAATTGTAATGAGGACTTATTTGAGTGTGGATATTGTCTAGATGATAATATTTGTATTTACACTCACAGTTTTTATGTTGTATTAATAAAGTTGTAGTTGTTTCTGTACCATGTTATTGACGACTCAGAATAGGTGTTGTATACCTGTTTTGGGGGCGTCACATAAACTATATAGGTCTGAATTAATTTCGAAAATATTTCAGCGTACCGATGGCTTTATCGGATAATTAACGAGTTTATTTTATATTAAACTCTAATCTGTAGCTTCATAATTATTTTAAATAATTTAAATATCATTCATATTATTTTTCAGTGGTTTATAATAATTTTTAAATAATTATTATCATTTATCTTGATTTTTCAATCATTGAAATTATTTTTAAATAATTAAATACTGAATAATTCTATTATCATTAATATTTAAATAAAATTAAATTATTAATGAAATCATTGCCAAAATATTAAAGTTATTTATAACAACTTAGAATATTTTTATAACATTTTATTCTCCTTAAATGATTTTTAAAATATTTAAAATCATTTTTAAATAATTACCATTAATATTTAAATATTAATGTATTATTCATCAAAATATTAAAAGTTATTTATTATTACTTAAAATATTTTAAATCATTTATATCCTTTTTAAATGATTTTTAAACTAATAAAACTATTTTTAAACTATTTATTTAATATAATTATTAAATAAATCTAAAATTATTAATATTAATTTATTAATGAAATTTACCTTAAAATATTAAAAGTTATGTTTTATAACTCAAAATATTTTTAAATACTTTATTATCGTTGAAAATAATTTTTAATATAATAAAATTATTTTTAATCAATTTGTTTAATACATTTATTAAATAAATTTAATATCATTATTATTCAAATAAATAATTGTAGACACTCGAAATTTTCTGTATTACTGACACTAACATTGCAGGAAGGCAGATTCGTCTTTTATGAGAGAACCCTGAAAGACAATCCACAACCATACCAGATACTACCGGAGGTTCAGCATCAACCCCAGATCGCAATCTGGGAGTAATCGTTCCAATCTTGGAGAACCCCGAGGCATGCAGATCAATACCGGAACACATACCGGAGAAGACCGATTAATCTCAGAGATAACCCCGAGGTATCCAGTCTCAGCCCTAAACATGGGAATAGCCTCTAACCTTGGTGATAGCCCCAAAGAAGGCAATTTCGGCATCAATCCCAAAAATGCGTGTTACAAGTGCAACCAGCTTCAATCTCGGCGCTCACAACAAGATACACTGTATCAGCCCGACGATGACATCGGGAAGACAGACACACCTCAAAGATGACAATGAGGACTTTCAACCAATTGTAGCAGTCCAATCCCAGCGAAGTTGAGCAACGTCTGCTGTATCGACCCAACCCGGCAATAACACCGGTAAGGGGCAACATCGTCATCTGACCAACACGATGCCACGCCAAGCCGTCTCAACACATCTACCCAACAACGGCCCACAAGGCTAACCAATCCCGAGTTGCTATTGTGCGGGGTAACTGATGAAAGTTGAAGCTTGAAGACTGGAGGGCACCGTCCCATCTTCAAAGACTTCGTACAAACTCTAATTCCATGCCATCGTACAAACTCTCGACAACGGCGGCCTGAAATAGGTCTTGTATACCTCAAACGGATGTCCGGATTGCACTTCAAAAAAACCGAGTGGACATTACAGTGCCCGTGTGCACGTACTTGCCATACAGCGGGCCGACCCGACCCGCCTCTGGTACACCTGCGACACCTTTTGCCTATAAATAAGAGGCTTGGGGTGCTGATTTTTAAGAGAAAAAGACGGGAAAACCCTGCAGAATTCGCTCTACACTTGCCATACAGTGTATTTTCCCATTTTAAACACCTGTGAGCTCATATACAGCCCTCTTTTGTACCTACAAAAGCCAGTGTTTACCCACTCTAAAGATATAGAAGCCTTTTTAGCAGTCAGCTGTAAGCCTTCTCACACACTTTAGAGATTTTCTCTTCATCTTTGCACACACCCTTCTACACGTTGAGAGTCGTGTTGCTTGCTTTTGCCCGGACTTCGGTCCATGGTTTCATTTCAGTCTATATATATATATATATATATATATATATATATATATATATATATTGACTAACATTATCGAGTTATGCCTCGATTGATCCTAGACTTCGGTCTGGAGCGTTTATTTTCTTTTCTATATATATATATATACTTATATATATGAACTGTGGTCGGACTCTGTTCGATGTGCCTGGATTTTATATCCGGTGCATTTATTCGCTTATATATATATATATATATATATATATATATATATATACTTATATATATTAACTGTGTGTCGGACTTTGTTCGATGAGCCTAAACTTCGGTTTGGTGTGTTTAATTACTTTCTTATATATATACTTATATATATGAACTGCTATCGAACTCTGTTCGGTGAGCCTGGATTTTACATCCAGTGCGTTTACTCGCTTATATATATATATATATATATATATATATATATATATATATATATATATATATATATATATTTATTTATTTATTTTCGTCCTGCCTGGAGTTTCCTTCGTGGCAGTTGATGGCTTTGTACAACTTTATCTACGTTTTGTCCCGCCTGGAGTTTCCTCCGTGGCGGTTGATAGCTTTTAACAGCTTTATTTACATTTCTGGTCCCCCATGGAGCTATTTCGTGGTTGGTGATCATGTCTGTATATATATATTTACAGCTTTTATATATATACCTGCTTACTGCTTTCATACAAATTGTGGTATCATTTAAGCCTAGGAATCATGTGATCACAGATTCATCCCATTGGATCTAGATTCGGTTCCCGTGATGGACATTTTCAGCTGTAAGCAGCTTGTAAATTATTCTACGGTGTCTGAATTTCCTCAGATGGTTTCCATACCCACGAGGAAGTCGACATTATTTTGTACATTATTTTCGTACGGATGCTTCGCAGCCGTCAAATAAAATCAACCAAGCCGCGCATTTAATAAAATGGGAGTGCAAAAGGCCTCAATTACTATTGAGCGACAGGGTTTGAAAAAACCTCTTTTATAAAACATCATTGCCATATCTTGCTAAAATTGAATTTTTACATAAATTCAAACCCTGCGTATATAGGTGCGAACGAGGCGTCGTACCACTTACAAATAACAGCACATTGATTCACATACACACACACACACACACACACACACACATTCAGATAATAGTTTCTTGAAAAGAGGCGGTCACTGTGGTAACACGGATGTCGAGGGTTGCCTAACACCTTCCCCCCGCATAACCAAGTCCCCGGACCCTAAATGAATCTCGGTTTCACCGACCCGTATAGCAGTGTCACATCACTGGGTCAATGTGCAAACCTTTTCTCAGTTGTGTTGGTACAACCATTTAAAAAACCAACTGGCGACTCTTAACAGTCCATCGTCGACATTATACATGTCGGACCTTTTTCACTTATTTTTTCAAACAAATCTCACCTAAAATGAGAACACCAAAGAACAAGTAACGGAAAGGGACATCTAAAAATCTCGACGTCGACAGGTGGCGACTCTGCTGGGGACTCCAGTAAGAGGACATAAGCCGCTATTTCAATCTTTTCAAAATTGTTATCTGCTTGTGTGTGGATGTTGCATTTACATTTGATGAATGTGTACGAATGCATGTCTTGTTTATTTAGTGACTCACACTATAAACTGCCTGTGATGTTAGTGCCTCGCACTATAAACTGCATGTGATGTTAGTGCCTCGCACTATAAACTGCTCATGATATTAGTGCTTCGCACATGTCATCATTTCATACGGTGAGACGCGATGTATGTGAATTTATGTTGTGTGGTCCCTCCACCAGGAGGCTATCCCGTCGGTGTTTGATTACTGGACTCGTGAGAAGCCTGATTCTCCGAGGCTCAGGAAAGGCACCACCCAAATTCGCTCCAGTTGAAAGACCGAATTAACTTCCCGTCAAGTAGATTACGATGATTTGGGAACCTTCATGCCAAAAACCCGCGAGAGTAAACTAAGATAGGTCAGCCTCTGATAAACCCAAAACGGAGGAAAGTCTCTTCATGCTCTCATTTTAAATTACACAATTTCATGACATATCTATCTCCATGTAATGAGAAATATGAAGGAATGTGTACACATATACATATATGCTACAAACAGCTGACATCCGTTTTTGCAGGATAAAATTCCTAAAATGGACTCATCACATTGCATATTAATATTCACCTTCCCTAAGGACTAAACTATGCAAGTCTTTCGTAGGGAGTCAATCGGGCCTACTACCCGTTCAAAGTCCAAAAAGGCAATAGGCCTACGGTCAATTATGTCGTCATCCGACCAGACTGAACTTAATCCGGTTTCTCGAAAAGAATTCGACGGATTAAGCAACAAATTGCAGATTTGGCTGTTCTACTCAAAGAATTACACCAGTCTACACATGGTCAGAAAATACCCGTACATGCTGAATCCTCCACACAAGGAGGAGCCCAGGTCGTTACCATACCTGAACTGCAGTTGGATCAGACCAACAAAACCCATGATGCTACCCATCCCACTGGAGATCCAGACACTGGTGACATCAAAAAGAAAGTCCTCCAAATGGAAGAGACCCTTCGCACTATCAAAGGAATTGGAACACACGGGAGTGTTTCATATGCTGATCTATGTATTTTTTCTGGTGTTCATTATCCAGAAAAGTTTAAAACTCCTGACTTTGAAAAATATGACGGGTTAGGAGATCCTTATACACACTTAAAGGTATTTATTGGAGAACTTGGATCTTATGCAGAGGATGAAAAGCTCAGAATGCAATTATTCCAAAAGAGTCTAACTGGAGAAGCCCGTTCATGGTACACAAGATTAGACAACTCTAAAATCCACAGCTGGGAAGAGCTAGCACATGCCTTCCTCACTCAATACAGCTTTCAAACTCAAATGGCTCTTGATCGGTACCAAATTACCAAGATCAAAAAATAGTCTAACGAGTCTTTCAGAGAGTATGCCCAGAGGTGGAGATGCCTGGCTGCCCAAGTTAATCCTTCCATGACCGAATCAGAGATGGTCATGACTTTCATAGACATACAAGAAGCTCCCTTCTATGAGAGAGTTTTAGCCGGCATTGGCAAACCATTTTCTGAAATGGTCAAACATGGGGAGATGGCTGAGATGGGATTGAAATCCGAAAAGATTCAAGACCTAGCTGCACTCAAAGCTGTTGCTGATCACATCTAGTCTGTAAATTATGGGAACAACCCCAGGAGGGTCCATAAAAAGAAAGAGGAAGATGTTTCCCTGATACTACTGGGTCAAAAAGGCAGTCAAAATATGCCTGTTCAGAGGAGAAACTATACTCCTTTTCCAGCACAGTCTGTAAACCCTCCAATACCAAAAGGTAGAGAAGCCAAACGCCTTCGAGTGTTCACACCCTTAGGGGATACCCTCGAGAATATCCTTAATCTTCTGACAACACAAAAGAAGATTACACATCTACTTCCACCAGCCAGCCCAAATGGAAGGGGTTTTAATGCTGCTCGAAAATGTGCTTATCATGCCGGGGCACCTGGACATGATACTAGAGATTGTTGGGCCTTGAAACACAAGATCCAAGACCTGATAGACAACGGTGAGATCGTAGTCACTAAACCAGATCAACCTAACGTTCAAGACAACCCTCTTCCTCAACACAAAGAAGAAGAGGTCAACATGATTAATTGGAGCAGTGGATAGAGTTCCAACTTCAGCTGTGATTCTTCCCAAACCATCAAAGACGGTGATAACAGATGGGATTATGCCAAGTTCCAGTTAACAATGGAACGAAAAATGAAAGCTCTCTGCAAACAAATTGAGCAATTGGCGGAACTGGTGACTTATCAGCATCAAGTGACTCGTCATCTAATCAGCCAGGAGCATGCCAGTCTCCTGCCCATTGTCATGAATATTCCCTCTTCACTTTCAGAAAATGAAATACTGGAAGACAAAGTGACGAAGAGAGCAAATGCCAAGGCCCGTCGGGATTTCGCCAACAAAAGGGAATTCACCTATTTGGGTCAACCTATAGAGGAGATACTTCACATGTTAATCAATGAAGGAAGAATCAGTTCCCTTCTACCTCCAATAAACCCCCGTTCGGGACGGTACAATTCTGAGAGAGTATGTCAATATCATTCCCAATCTCGTGGTCACAACACAGAAGAATGCTGGGCACTCCGCTACCTTATTCAGAACCTAATCGACAGTGGCGTACTGCGCCTGGCAGATGAAGACACTGTGCTACGCGCCAGTGAGAATGCAGGTCCCACTGAATGGAAGAGTGTAGTAGCCGTCATATCTACTGAAGCTGATCAATCACTCATCATGCCAATAATTCAACTCATAGGAAGCAACAATCCTTTGAAAGTGGCCGCTCCCAAGCCAATCAACTTGCCGTGCAGAGCACAATATCCTATTGTTAGCTTGCATAAAGTTCCGTAGAATTATGGAGAAGGTGAAGGATCTACCTCACATACCACTGCTGCAGTGTCGAAAGAAAATCCACTGTACCTTCCCCAACGGGTGATGAAATCTGCCGTCAAATCAAAGGGAAAAATACCCATGGAGAAGATTGAAGAATTCCTCCGCACTATGGGTCATAACGAAGCTATGGTGGTTTTAAGCTTGAAAGAAGCTCCACAACAGATATCAATTTTGGACTTGGTCCTCACTTCCGAGAATCACCAGAAGATCTTGTTAAAGGTTTTAGAAGAAGCCTATCTCCCGACATCAGTGGATGAGGAAAAATTTTAACAACTAGTTGTTCACATTTTCAACGACAATGTGATATCCTTCATTGATGATGACATTCCGCCTGAAGGGACCGATCATTGCAAACCGTTGCATATCGCAGTCTTGTCCTCCAGATATATGGTGGCTGGAGTCCTAATAGATGGAGGCTCATCCCTAAATATTTGCCCATATACTACCTTGGTGAAGATGAATATTAATCCTAATCGAATCCGGAGTAGCCATACTATCATCAAAGCTTTTGATGGAGCCCGCCGAATTTCGATTGGAGTAATTGAGCTGCCAATTGAGATTGGTCCTCATACATTATGCGTATCCTTCCATATGCTCAAGATAGAGTCGGGAAACAACCTGCTCTTGGGACGACCATGGATCCACATGGTTGGGGCAGTCCCCTCCACCCTTCATTAACAATTAAAATATATTGTCAACAATAGCCTGGTCACGATCAACGCTGAACCAGAGTGTCCTCAACACAGGGATTTATCGGTCATCAATGCTAATGCGGACGTTGAACCAATCAGTTTTCATGCTTTGGAAATAAGCAATACCCAATACCATGCTATTGGAGCACCACTGCCCGAACCCTAGATTTCTGCCGAAGTGATGTCAGCCACTCAAGAAATGATGTTGTTGGGTCATAAACCGGGACAAGGGTTGGGTAAAGATTGTCAGGGTATCAAGTACCCTATTCGCTTAACCAAGCACGCTGGAATAGCTGGACTAGGCTATTCGGCCAGCTCTAGTCATAGGAACCCTCATAAACATCCACAGGTTCCTTCAGCTTCAACTATGTGGCGTTTATCTTTGCCTTCAAGTGCTGAGTCCGCACAACCTCCTGTAAAGGTGCCAGCCAATGTCATGGCTATGTTATTTCCTAAGCTGAAATCGGTGGAGGAAAACAAAATCGTTATTCCAGATCCCACAATTGAAGAAGAGGAGCGGAGAATCAAGGAGAACGTTGTCCGAATAATGTCGGGCATGCGTATCATCGTCCATGATGAACATACCAACCGATACACCCCAGACGATGATTGCCCAAACATAATGGCCATCATTCGGGATAGGGAGGATGATGACAGTCCCTCCATCACTACGGTTCACCCGAAATTTGCTCTTGCCAATTGGAACAACATTCCTTGCATTGGTCGTCAAGGGTAAAGCAGGCATAAGTTTTTTGCCCTGTAGATATAATAACTGCTTACTTTTCTGTACAATATTAGCAGTTTATTTTGCCAGTATATGCTAACACTGTGTATGATCAAACACGTTTCATATATACTAAGTGAAAGCATATTTTGTTTTAGGACTCTGAATTTAGATGTGCCTGTACTGGCTTATACGATGCCTCTCCTACACAGGGATTGTACCTTTGATGTAGAGATGAATTCAGCCTTGATGGATACACAGGACGACATTAAGGTGCCTCCAGAAATTCAAGAATGGGTCAAAGATACACCTAAACCCAACCTTGATCAAACCACTTCTTTCAATCTCGGAACCTTAGAAAGCCCTAAGTTAATCAAGATTGGTTCAGACCTTACCCCAAACCAACGGAATGACATGGTTACACTATTAACCTAATTCCAGGATGTGTTTGCATGGTCTTATGAAGACATGGTGGGTTTGTCCACTGACATTGTCCTTCATCGCCTTCCCATTAAAGAGGGATTTAAGCCAGTTAAACAGAAACTCGGGCGATTGAAACTTGAGTGGAGTTTAAAGGTGAAAGAGGAAATTGTGAAACAATTTCAGGCTGGCATCATCATGGTGTCTACATATCCTGAGTGGATATCCAATATCGTGCCCGTTCCTAAACCTGTAGGGAAGGTGCGAGTTTGCGTGGATTACCGGGAGTTGAATAAAGCTTGCCTAAAAGACAACTTTCCTGTGCCATTTATCCATATTCTCATTGACAATACTGCGCAATACGACATGTACTCCTTTGCTGATTGCTTTGCGGGGTATCATCAAATCATGGTTACCGAGGAAGATCGTGAGAAGACTGCCTTCATCACTCCTTGGGGAACTTTTTGTTATAGACGGTTGTCATTCGGCCTCATCAATGCCGGAGCTACCTATCAATGAGCTATGATGGCTCTTTTTTCACGACTTAATGCATAAAGAGATTGAGATCTACGTGGATGACATCATTGTCAAGTCCCGGAAGGAGGATAACCATATAGACCATCTCAGAAAGCTATTCAACAGGTTGCGTAAGTACAACTTGAAGTTGAATCCAACCAAATGCGCCTTTAGCGTTAAATCAGGCAAGTTGCTAGGATTTCTAGTCAGCCACAAAGGGATTGAGCTGGATCCTGCCAAAATCCAAGTCATCACGGAAATGCCCATTCCTCAGACAGAAAAGGAAATCCAGGGATTTTTGGAAAGAATCAACTTCATTAGCAGGTTCATCTCTCAACTCACAGCAACCTGTGAACCAATCTTCAAACTATTAAGGAAGAACTCCTCCATGAAATGGAATGATGAGTGTCAGAATGCCTTCCTTACAATCAAGAAACAACTAGTTAAAGCTCCTGTGTTGGTACCACCCAGGGATGATGTTCCCCTGTTTATGTACCTGTCCGTAAGTGACAATGCTATGGGCTGCATGCTGAGGCAGAAGGACGATAGAGGCCAAGAACGAGCTATCTATTACCTCAGTAAAAGGTTCAGCAGCAGTGAACACAAGTACACTCTGATCGAAAAGACGTGTTGTGCTTTAGCATGGGCTTCCATGAGGTTACAACATTACCTCCATGGTCACATAATCCATCTTATATCCCGCGTGGATCCTCTCAAGTACGTGTTCAACAAACCCATGTTAAATTGTCGGCTGTCCAAATGGCAGTTGATCCTACAACAATTTGACATCGTATATGTGACTCAAAAGTCCATCAAAGGTCAAGGAATCGCGGATCAACTGGCCGCCGCACCTTCAGGGGATTTCAAACCCTTAGAAACATATTTCCCTGATGAAGGAGTAATGACAGTACAGCAACACCATCAGTACGATACGCGCCAATCATGGAAGATGTATTTTGATGGAGCTGTTAATATAGAAGGTTCTGGAGTTGGAGCAGTTCTAGTATCTGATACGGGGGAGTAGTATCCCGTCGCCGTCAAATTATAGTTTGACAACACCAATAATACGGTTGAGTATGAAGGCTGTCTCATGGGGCTAAAACTTGCCCGTTCAATGGGCATCAGACGGTTAACTGTCCTTGGAGATTCAGAGTTGGTAATTCGACAATCCACCAGAATCTATTTAACCAAGGAACTACATTTGCTGCCTTACCATCGGCAGGTTTTAAAGATGGCTTTGGAGTTCGAAGAAATCTCCTTTCTACATGTTCCTCGTAATAGGAATGACTTTGCGGACGCATTAGCAACTTTGGCCTCCTTGGTTCATATATCAGACAAGGAGCAATTGCCAAGCGTCACAATTTCTCTGAACAAGGCCCCAGCCTACGGGAATTATGTTGGAGAAGTATCGAATGAGCTACCTCCCATCCCACGGCCTTGGTATCAGCATATCAAGGAATATCTGCGAGATGGATCTACACCCGCTGAGGCGAGCCCGACCGAGAAAAGGCGGATCCATCGACTTGCAATGAAATTCTACCTGAGTGGAGATGCGCTCTACAAAAGAGATGCAGGATTAGGCCTCCTCCGGTGTTTAGACAAAGATCAAGCCCAAAGGCTCATGGATGAAATCCATGGCGGAGTTTGTGGCCCCCACATGAGTGGCCCCCTCCTTGTCAAGAAAATCCTCAGAACGGGACATTATTGGCTATCTCTCAAAGCTGATTGCCATGACCACGTCAAAAGATGCTATCAATGCTATACACGCCCCTCCACGGGAACTCCACAGTATGAGTTCACCTTAGCCCTTCTCAATGTGGGGAATGGACGTTATCGGGCCCATTGAACTTAAAGCCAATAATGGACATCGGTTTATATTCACCATGATCGACTACTTAACCAAGTGGGTAGAGGCAGCCTCCTTCCCCAGGGTCACTAAAGAACTCATCATTGCTTTCATCAGAAATAATGTTGTTTGTCGTTATGGGCAACCAGAGGTGATTATGTCAGACAATGCCAAAAACCTCAACAATAAGATGATGGAAGAATTGTGCATTAAATTCCACATCAAACATCTCAACTCAGTCATCTATTGTCCAAAGATGAACGGTGTTGTTGAAGCGGCTAACAAAAACATCAAGAAGATTATGCAAAAGATGTCCGCCAACCACAAAGATTGGCCTGATGTATTGCCTCTGACTCTATTAGCCTACAGAACATCCATGCGTACTTCAACTGGGGCAACCCCTTACGCACTAACCTATGGGATGAAAGCAGTGCTCCCCATAGAAGTTGAGATGGAATCTCTCAGAGTGTTGATAGACGCTCAGCTGGACAAAGATCAATGGGTACAAGACATGTATCACCAATTGTCTCTAATAGACGAAAGGCGAACCGCAGTTATCTTCCATGGTCAGTTATATCAGTAAAGGATCGCCCGATCCTACAACAAAAAAGTCTGGCTACGGTAATTTAAACAATATGACTTGGTTTTGAAGAAAATCCTGGACAACCAAGATCAATCTTAGGGAAAATTCACTCCTAACTGGGAAGGCCCGTTTATTGTCAAAGAAGTATTGACGGGAGGCGCTCTCAGATTGCAAGAAATGGACGGTGATGAATTTTCACAACTCATCAACTCAGACGCCGTGAAACGGTACTATGTCTGAAGTAACTCGCAAACACCCTGGTGTCAAACCATTAAATCACCAGTTATTCCGGTTTTTTAACCCTTTACCACATACAACTTTTCTGCACTTTGCCCCTCAGGGAAACATACTTTTCAAGCCAGCAGCCTGGCTTTCCTTTGCGCTCATACAACTTAGGTCATCCCACCGTGGATCGAACCTCTTACATTTACAGTTTGGCTACCCATACCTGGGATCAAACTTTTCCTCTGCAGTTTATCCTCAACTTAGGATTAAACTTTCTCATCCCCACACTCTAACCTGCACATGGGATTACGCTTTCTCTTCTCGCCCTGAGGGGCGAACTACGTCGACCTGATCTCCTCTTCAATAGGAGTACGTAGGCAACCATTTCATATGGCCCGGTCGCAATAAAACAAAAACAACAAAAACATTTCTACCCTTCTCTCCTCACAAAAAAAAAATAACAAAAATATTCTTACACCATTTCTGCCACATATAACGTTGAACCTCTTACACCAGGTTCGAACTACGCATACCTGATCTCCTCTTCAATAGGAGTACGTAGGCAGCCATTTATGGTGTGGTCTCACCCCCTACCAAAACACAAACCCTTGTCAGTTGGTACTGGGATCAAACATCAATCCACTACGTTTCATTCGGCTTCAGACCAAAGGGATGGAATTACCCAACCTCTCCTCCCAAATAGGAGATTCGGCGACCATCTAAGCTGCGGTCATACCTTGAAGAGTAATGACAATCCATAAAAGATGGAATTAACTAGGCTTCTCCTGAATAGAAGTGCTGGCGACCATCTGTGGTGCGGTCAATCTCAGAGAGGAAAGCTACACTCCTCTCCACATTTTCATACAGAAACCAGTCCCAAGACACCAAAAGATGGTAGGGATACACAGATCGATGATCCATTCTGAACTATCCAGAGACAACTCAATGTCCATCCACCCAGGAGGAATTTAGAATACATCAAGATCACAAGTCCTGAAGCAGCAGGCAAAATATCAAACAAATAGCAAGGTGTATCTAAAAGGGAAGTGATCCAAAAATATATTTCCCTGTCTATATAATGTTGTTTGATATACATGCTGTAAACTATACATGACAAAATGGCTAAGCTAGTCTGTGTAGGTAAGTACAAGCTAATCTATGAGTCAGGATACACGCGAGCTAGCAAGCCCAACATAACATCCCTCTCAGAAGAAGGAGGTAAAGCTGTGGTCTCCTGTATGAGAGTATCCACACGACCCAATAGATCAGAAGCCGTCTGCATGATGCCCATATGCTCATCAATATACGCGCTCATCTCTGCGATTATGTCAGTGGTAAGGGACCTCACTGCAGTACTGTCTGTGACGGCTATATCCCAGGCAGATATGGCACTATCCCGCTCAACTATCACTGCATCTTTGGCTAATCTGGCCTCATCCCGCTCAACAATAGCGACATCCCTGCGAGCTAAGGCCTCATCTCTCTCTAACAGAGTGGCCTCCCTCACATCCAGAGCAGTCGACATCATAGATCGAACCTGATCTCTCTTAAAGGTCATCAGCTAAAGACTCTACTCTAAGTACTGCGCCGAGTGCTGAATCGCAACAGTGTTGGTACTAGGAGAATCCGAAAGAAATGCTGGCAACCCAGCAGTGGGCTCCTCCTCGAAGTGGGTATCAATGTCCTCCACAGGCTCCACACCCTCTGCGTCGCTATCCGGTACTGCAGATACTGCTGTAGCCGATAAAACCTCCGTCTCTATCCAGGCGGAATACTCTGCGGAATAACCTGGACTGCTCACTGAAAAAGCAGCTACCTCACGATGGTCCCAACAAGCGTATACACGAGATCGGTCCTCTGCTGAGAGGTATCGGGCAGCCGAACGCTGACCTGTCGCCCCTATGAAAGGATGAAAATCCAGAAACTGGTCGAACTGCGACATCACGACCAATGGGTGATAAGTAGTCACACCCCTCAAGCCGGCCAGAGGGAGGAAATCCATGCCCGGAGCATGAGTAATAAAGCTGTATGGTGAGCTAGGCCCCGAGCACAACAATATGCTAAATAGGTCTCTGATGTCTGCCAAAAATGCGGACCAGGACTGAGCATCTATACACTCCGATGGCTAAAAGGAGTATGACATGGACACATCATGGGTAAACCAATATCCATGCCGTCTAAGGGTACCAATCGGTCTCAAGTGTGACATGAACCACACATACAGAAGGACTGAGCTCCTAGTAAACACTCTTGATGGATAAGTACTGCAGTAGGATGCTGACCGCAGAGTCTCTGCCAAGATCATAGGCACAATGGTATGACCCTCCCTGAGAGCTCTCACGACCATGATAACACCTATATCTATCTCATCCATATACCGCGGCATGAACACATATGATAGTATACATAACATCAGTACGTCAACTCTGGCTAGACGCCAATGATCCTCCGGTGCGGTGAAATCCCCGGAATGTCGTGAGTAACTGTCCTCTGAGCCAAATCTGTAGTACAGAAAATGCTGAGAGATCACATGGCCAGATGTCAGCTCATCCTGCACTACTCTGCGCCTCAATCCTGTGAGAGTCATGAATCGTCTACTCATGTCTCCCAGAGCTATATGCACGCAAGGTCTATCTAAAGGTAGCATCATCAAACGTGCATACTCCTCCAGAGTATGAGTCAACTCATGGGTACCAAAGCGGAATACCTGCCTGTCAGGTCGCCAATACGCTAGCATCCCATCTACGAATCCTGTAGGAACTTGAAATGTCAAAAAAGTCATGGTATGCTGCAATAAATGATCTACAGTCACCCTGTCTGGTGGTGACATACTATCATACCACGATCGCATACCCGATGCCACCACTGATGGTGGGGTATGATCTATACCGCTAACTGTTGAAGAAGACATCTGTGAGGGCCGTGTCATAAGACCATCCAGGGGTCAATGCCGAATATCTCTGGACATACATACATATGCATAACATGATACATGCATAACAGATAATGGATGACAATATGATATAGGGAATGGAAAAGACTATGCATACATTCCTAAGTATATCATCATCTAATACATTAGCTCTGTACAGCTACAAATACAGGGAAATGGGGCACAGACGCCCTACTACTAACAGAGGCCTATCAAAAGATATAACTAGAATACATCAGAAGAAGACAATGGTGTCGATATCCACATCATCAATCCTGTCCACCTGATGTAACTCCTCCCGAGTCACTAGATCTCTATCAACAGGGATGTCAGGCCTATAAAGAGGAGGATCTGCACCGACAAAACCAAATGGGTCGTCCGAGGGGCCAGCGCCTGAGCTGGAAGGAACAAATGACTCCGCCTCTACTGGATCTCTGCCTAAGTGCCGAATAAATATATGTGCCTGGTCCAACTGACGGGTCAAGCTATCAATCTGGGTCACATGAGTCGGATCTCAGACACAAGCTATCCAATTCGTCATCATCAAGGATCCAGGAACCATGTCCCCCATAAACTGTGTGGTGCGAGACTGGGCTCTAATAGTACGAGGAAGCCACCAACGCTGGAATATCTCCTGAGTACATGGACCCTCTGATAATGCAAATCCGTCAACACCCAACAACAGGATATCAATGGCGGGTGACTGCGATATAGGCCAGTGACGCCTGACAGGAGGTAAGATCGGTATACGAATCTCCCCTGTGGTGCTCCTGATAGCACGCTCTCCTAGATAGAGCTCTAAACTGCCATTTGTGAAGAGTGGAACTCTCCTGGTGGAAATCAAATACTCGACCCCAGTCGGGTATCCATCCTCAAAACCCACTGTCAAGTGTTCCCCAGAATAGGGAAGCCAGGTGATGGTGTCGGCTGTCAGCAACTCCAGCTGCATACGACAAGTAGTGAATCCCTCCGATACAGGGACCTCGGGCAGAATCGAATGATGCCATCTTCGTCCTCGTGGATAGGTATCTAAACCTAACACACTCACGGGACGCAAATAGGGAAGCCTCTCATAGGCCCAAAACTGCCAACACAATGGCAAAACATCTGCTATCAGTAAACACTCTTAACCTATAAATAGGAAAAGACAAGAGAAATTCTCACCAGCAGAAACGGGTAAAATCCTAGCCAAGCCTTGGTCAAACCTTGTGAGCGCATACGCATGCCCCGGAGGAAATAGGCAAAGGCATAGGAGCCCCAATCGTACTCTCCAATACGGTCCACGTCACGCGTAGCGCTGACCAAAGCAATAGATACCGTGGAAGAGTTATCTGCTATGAAGCAGCCTCGAATGATCATCAGGAACAATCGCCGCAGAACGCGATCCCTGATCCTGACATCATCAGGCATGGGCTCACTCAATAGCCCGCTCACATCATCCACGCTCAAAGGACCTGAATGGACGGTCCTGCCTTTAAGCGCCTCCGTCGGAACTCCTAACAAGGATCTGACGATAGTAGGGGTAATATTCGCCATGCAAGGCACTGGCTCTCCTCCAAACTCCACGCCGGTGATAAATCACCAATCCATCGACGTCATCATCACCTCGCAATCCAGCAGGTGGAGTGTCTGAGTCTGGTGAAACCACCACTCAGATAATGCCCTGAGGTAACCCCAGGGACAACGACGGGGAGCCCAAATCCCCACTCATGCACTACTGCTCTATAATCAGGATGAAGCGCCGGTACATTGGGTGGATGCTAAACCAGTTCCCTCGAGGCTGTGTAAAACCTAGAACTTGCATGAAATGCAAATCTATTTCAGAACCCTTTAATCCTCATCAATAGGAAAGAAGGAAAAGCAAAGTCTAATGCCATACCTCGTTAGCATGTAAGTACATCGATGGATGTCTGCCCAAATCACCCAATAACTCTGGGTTCGCTACCTGAATGCTCGGAAGCTCCCTACGAGGGATAGATGCAGTAAGAGCGGGGTCCTCAATATCCACCTCCTCGTCCTCAACGTCCGAAACATCTGCCTGGACAGGACGGATCACAGCCTCCACTAACCGATGAGGTTGTCTGACAGAACGGGGACGAGGCACTTCAGAAGCCCTCCGCCGTACGCCAGAAGCGGTCCTATAGGAATGGCTCAGCTGATCCGGATCCATAATATCTGGACAACAAGTCTCCAAATCACCTCAGAAAGGGTGTGGTATTTCCTTACCTGGAGCTTTCTCTAATGCATTTATGATTATATGTATGCATGCATTTACTTTAACAAACAATAAAGTTAAAATGTATGACTGCCCAATGCCTACCTTTTGAAATTTTTTGCCATAGTCCCCATTGAAAATAGGACTATCCACATGCACTCTAGCATGTTTAGGTGGCCATTTAGTAGCACACCTGCCCCAAAGTCATATACACAATATATGCATTAAAAATCAAAAGCATCTTGCATAAGGCCAACCTCAATGCTAGGAGTACTTTGCCTTTCTACCTTTTTCTCATTGGACCTTAAATAGGACAAAAAATAGCAGGAAAAGGTGCCAATTTGACTGTCTCAAAAGTCAAATTTTTTTACATCATTATGTTCAGCATGATTTAATACTAACATTTACTATGTTGAATATTTTTTATCAAGTCATTTGTGCATACATAACCACTACTATGTGTTTAGATGCATTTCGTGCGATAACTCACAATATAACGGACAGAAACTAAAGAAAATACAGGCATACGTTACCAGGATAGTGTGGAACACTTGCACGGTGACAGAATTTACAGAAAGCAGCCCGAACTCAGCATATCTGAAGATGGCTCGCGGTTTTCTCTAAGCGAAATAAGTTAATAGTGACTTGTGAATGCTGCTGGCTGATGGATATATGATCTACGCCTGGCCGCAGGCCTATCTGCGGCTGCAGCAGGTACACCTGCGGCACCCCCATGTGGGTCCCATCCCTCCGGCTCGGTCCAGTTCGAGTTGCAAAGGAGGTCTTACGAATTAAAAAGGTCAAATTGAGACTAAAAACGCCACGCGATTGAGCAAAACTGCATACAATCCTGGTCTTCTCTGATGAGACTTTGAATCGGTACATCACGCATTGGTATTCGCCCACACACAGGGTACACTATACCAGTGATCTCAAATGATCTCAGTCAAACTCGGAAATACCGTACGCAGGTCTAATATCTCTTTCTCAGGATCATCGTCCTTGTCAACGTGAGTCCCCGACGGGGGTTACAACGTGAGTCCCCGATGGGGGTTACAACGTGAGTCCTCGACGGGGGTTACAACGTGAGTCCCCGATGGGGGTTGCAATGTGAGTCCCCAATTGGGGTTAAAATGTAGATCCCCGACGGGGGTTACATCGCGTGTTCATCCGTTGACACACAAATCAACGAAGGTCAAGCAGCCTTGACATTATCTCAGCCGATGGCAAGTAAACCCATCAGAGCATACACAGTTATTCGGTCAATGCATACGTCCCCAGTAGATCTCCCGAGGGGTTTGCAACGTGAATTCACGGCAGGGGATTACCACGTAAATTCAAGCTATTGACACACACATCAACGAAGGTCAAGCAACCTTGACATCATTCCAGCCGATAGAGGGTTAAACCTATCAGAGCTCTGGAGCCATTCGGGGTTCTTACCACCCGATTACCTATATTCCCCAGCGGGGGGGGGGGGGGGGTCACAACGCAATGTTCCGTTGATCTACACGACAGTGAAAGTCAAGCAACCTTGACAGTATATCCCACAGGATTTTTCAGCCGTTGATTCACATATCGGTGAAACACACGTCAACGAAGGTCAGGCATCCCTGACAGTATTTGTTGCTGGCAGTAACTCCAACAGAACCCTGACATATCCTAACGATACAAACCAGGAGATTGTCATCAAGGAGGATGGATGATCGAATATGTTAGACACATCCTCAAACAGATCAAGCTTTATCCCCACAAATCTCTTACACAGAAGAGGTACCTCTGTAGGATCCAGTCCTTATCCAAGAATTTGATGATAACTCTAACATCAACATCCTGACAGACTCAGATTATACATCAAATCTGATCATCATTGCCAATCCCCGGTTAAAGCAACAGGAAGCCAACAATTATCTTCAACGTGTTGGGCTACAACCCCATACACATGCAACATACATCTACATCATGCTGTTATCCATAGTACCCTATTCGTCTTATTACGTTTCAAGTGTCTAGGATTCTTTATCCTACCCATGCATCGCCATGCATGAGTATGATAAAGAAGGGCATCTGTAGACACTCGAAATTTTCTATACTACAGACACTAACATTGCAGGAAGGCAGATTCGTCTTTTATGAGAGAACCCTGAAAGACAATCCACAACCATACCGGATACTACCGGAGGTTCAGCATCAAACCCAGATCGCAATCTGGGAGTAATCGTTCCAATCTCGGAGAACCCCGAGGCATGCAGATCAATACCGGAACACACACCAGAGAAGACTGATTAATCTCGGAGATAACCCCGAGGTATCCAGTCTCAGCCCTAAACATGGGAATAGCCTCCAACCTTGGTGATAGCCCCAAGGAAAGCAATTTTGGCATCAACCCCGGAAATGCTTGTTACAAGTGTAACCAGCTTCAATCTCGGCGCTCACAATGAGATACACTGTATTAGCCCGGCGACGACATCGAGAAGACAAACACACCTCAAAGATGACAATGAGGACTTTCAACCAATTGTAGCAGTCCAATCCCAGCGAAGCTGAGCAACGTCTGCTATACCGACCCAACCCGATAATAACACGGATAAGGGGCAACATCGTCATCTGACCAACACGATGCTACGCCAAGTCATCTTAACACATCTACGCAACAACGGCCCACAAGGCTAACCAATCCCGAGTTGCTATTGTGCGGGATAACGGATGAAAGTTGAAGCTTGAAGACCGGAGGGCACCGTCCCATCTTCAAAGACTTTGTAAAAACTCTAATCCCATGCCATCGTACAAACTCTCGACAACGGCGGTCCGAAATAGGTCCTGTATACCTCAAACGGATGCCCAGATTGCACTTCAAAAAAACTGAGTGGACATTACAGTGCCCGCGTGCACGTACTTCGAGACGAACCGACCCGACCAAATCGGACCGACCCGACCCACCTCTAGTACACTTGCGGCTGAGTCGCAGGTACTCCTGCGGCACCTTTTGCCTATAAATAAGAGGCTTGGGGTGCTAATTTTTAAGAGAAAAAGACGGGGAAACCCTGCAGAATTCGCTCTACACTTGCCATACAGTGTATTTTTCCATTTTAAACACCTGTGAGCTCATATACAGCCCTCTTTTGTACCTACAAAAGCTAGTGTTTACCCACTCTAAAGATATAGAAGCCTTTTTTAGCAGTCAGCTGTAAGCCTTCTCACACACTTTAGAGTCTTTCTCTTCATCTTTGCACACACACTTCTACACGTTGAGAGTCGTGTTGCTTGCTTTTGCCCGAACTTCAATCAGTGGTTTCATTTCAATCTATATATATATATATATATATATATATATATATATATATATATATATATATATATATATATGTTGACTAACATTATCGAGTTATGCCTCGATTGAGCTTAGACTTCGGTCTGGAGCGTTTATTTGCTTTTCTATATATATATATATACTTATATATATGAACTGTGGTCGGACTCTGTTCGATGAGCCTGGATTTTATATCCGGTGAGTTTATTCGCTTATATATATATATATATATATATATATATATATATATATATATACTTATATATATTAACTGTGTGTCAGACTTTGTTCGATGAGCCTAAACTTCGGTTTGGTGCGTTTAATTACTTTCTTATATATATACTTATATATATGAACTGCTATCGAACTCTGTTCGGTGAGCCTGGATTTTACATCCAGTGCGTTTACTCACTTTTATATATATATATATATATATATATATATATATATATATATATATATATATATATATATATACTTATATATATGAACTGTGGTCGAACTTCGTTCGATGAGCCTGGATTTTACATCCGGTGCGTTTAATGCTTATATATATATATATATATATATATATATATATATATATATATATATATTTATTTATTTATTTATTTTCGTCCTGCTTGGAGTTTCCTTCGTGGAAGTTGATCACTTTGTACAACTTTATCTACGTTTTGTCCCGCCTGGAGTTTCCTCCGTAGCGGTTGATAGCTTTTAACAGCTTTATTTACATTTCTGGTCCCCCATGGAGCTACTTCGTGGTTGGTGATCATGTCTGTATATATATATTTACAGCTTTTATATATATACCTGCTTACTGCTTTCATACAAATTGCAGTATCATGTGAGCCTAGGAATCATGTGATCACAGATTCATCCCATTGGATCTAGATTCGGTTCTCGTGATGGACATTTTCAGCTGTAAGCAGCTTGTAAATTATTTTGCGGTGTCTGAATTTCCTCAGATGGTTTCCATACCCACGAGAAAATCGATATTATTTTGTACATTATTTTTTTACGGATGCTTCGCAGCCGTCAAATAGAATCAACCAAGCCGCGCATTTAATAAAATGGGAGTGCAAAAGGCCTCAATTACTATTGAGCGACATGGTTTGAAAAAACCTCTTTTATAAAACATCATTCCCATATCTTGTTAAAATTGAATTTTTACATAAATTTAAATCCTGCGTATATAGGTGCGAACGAGGCCTCGTACCACTTTCAAATAACAGCACATTGACTCACACACACACACACACATTCAGATAATAGTTTCTTGAAAAGAGGCGGTCACCGTGGTAACATGGATGTCGGGGGGTGCTTAACACCTTCCCCCGCATAACCAAGTCCCCGGACCCTAAATGAATCACGATTTCACCGACCCGTATAGCAGTGTCACATCACTGGGTCAATGTGTAAACCTTTTCTCGGTTGTGTTGGTACAACCATTTAAAAAACCAACTGGCAACTCTTAACAGTCCATCGTCGATATTATACATGTCGGACCTTTTTCACTTATTTTTTCAAACAAATCTCACCTAAAATGAGAACACCAAAGAACAAGTAACGGAAAGGGACATCTAAAAATTCCGACGTCGATAATAATAATATTAATGATATATATGTCAAATTATTAAAAGTTAATTTTTATAACTTAAAATAATTTTTAAAACTAATTTTGGAATTTTTAATAATTAATTTCTATTTTAAATGATTTTTGTAAATTAAATTAATTAAATTTAATAAAACTGTCGCTGTAGCTTTTAGCGACAGAAAGTGTCGCCTAATTAAGGTGTTCTTGAGCCTCAAGAACATTCAAAGACTAATTCTTGGTGCCATGTTTGACCAACCGTAATTGTCAGATCATGAGGTTTCTGGGCAAGTTATTGTAATGATCGTATAGTATTGATGTAATACTACATGAATTATCAACTAACAAGGTCAAACTACAACATATAAGCAAGATCAAGAGGCTCAAAGTGGCTGTCAGGCCCTTCTTGGGTTTTCTGGGTTACCCAGAAACCCAGGCAGTGCTTGATAGCTACTTTGTGCCTTGGTTTAATCAGGTTCTGTTTGATGTTTGGGTGTTTTAATGGGTCAACCTTGTAGTCTACATGTCAAGGTACAACTATCATACATCAGGTCAATCAAACTACATCAGAATCCCTAGATATCATTCGGTCAAACCATGTCAGAAGTGGTGCTCTTAAGTTTTCTGGGTTATCCAGAAAACAGATTTCGTGTTCGTCTTAGCTACTTTGACCATCAATTACTTTCACCATATTTGTTGTTTGAGTGATCTAAAGGCATGACTTTTGTAACGATCGAGAAATTTGTAATTTAATTTAAATATTTATTGAATTAAATAAATATTTTAAATAGTTAATTTATCGAGGAAAATAAATAATTGATGAATTTGTGATGCAAGAATTTAGTAACTAAATTGAATAATGGTAATTTTTATTTGAAAGATTTAATTTAATGAAAATAATTAAATTAAATGAATTGTTTTATATTTAAGAAAATAAGTAAATTAAATAAAGTAATTTTTAAGTCTAATTTATTAATTAAATTAGATATATAATAATTTATTAATCATAAGTATAATTATAATAAGATTATAATTATTATAATTATTATTGTAAATTATTTAAATTAATCAAAGTGTGATAAGTGAAAACTATATAATATAATACTATTAAAATAATATAGTAGGGGGAGAATGTGGTAGCCAAACAAGGCCACAAATGTGGGTGAAAGCCATATCAATTTATTCTTTGCGTCTTATTCTTCTAAGGTTAAATAATAGAGGGTGAGAAAGAGAGAGCTTGGTGAGAAGAGAGAATTGCAGAGATTTTAGAGAAGGAAAAAAAACACAATGGTTTTGAGAGAAAGGTTTGCTAAATAAAGGTATAAACTATTCCTATTTTAACTTTTAGTTTCGGTAGTATATATATATTATATATGATTTGGAAATCACGTGGATTTTTGTACATATGTATGTGCATATAGTTTTGCAAAATTTGTTAATCATCATATATGATTGGTACTTGTTTGTCAAACACGTAAAATTGGGATTGTAGGAAGAAATTGTAATAACAGTGTTTATGCATGAAAAATGGCTTAAGAAAGTATAAAATTTCTTGTCCAATATGTGTTGTAATCTGCAATTTGATGTTGGATTATGATAATATGTTAAGAAACGAAAACAACGTAGTTTAAATCGTGTTAATTGGTTAAGAAACGAAGTCCTGACGATCGAATTAGCTAAAAATGTTAAAAGTAAAGAAATTGGGAAAATTATAAATTTGATTCTTCAAATTTGTGTATATGTAATGTTTATGTAATTAGAATGAAGAGTAACATGCTTAACTATGTTATTGCAAAGTTTTAGTTGCCAGGTTTCATGAATTTTTATGAAATTGGGATTTTTGGCCTAAGAACAGAGTCTGATTTCGTTACTGTAAAACTGGTTCTGGTGTCTAGCGTGGGCGCGCTGCCGTGCGGGCACGCCTGATTCAAAGGGAAACATGGCGCGGCCGCGCCAATAGTCAGTCAGACCTAGTAGAGAGCTGCTAACAACATAGCTTGGAATTGTTAACTTAACATATTTTAATAATTTGTAAAGGACCTAAAACATGTTACAAGACGTAGTAATGTATTGTAATCACAACGCCGAAACTATAGATTATGAATTAGTACGTTGTGAAAGTTCGTAATGTGATGTCAATTGAATTGGAATTGGTTTGCAATCACCATGTCATATACTATGATATAATTGAGAATTCAGTTTCGTGTTACGTGAATGAGTAGGATAATCAAGTCCTAAGTTAAAGATTATAGACTTGATTAAGATGAAAACTAAACTAATGAAATTGATGTTAATATAACTAATTGGTATTGTGATTCTAATGGCATATGTAGGGTAATTGGCGAATGTTTATTATTATTTTTGTAGCTTACATACAAGGCAAGTTCTCTAATTTCATTCTCTTTATAGCAAATGCAAGTTCTCTAACTTCATTCTCTTTATAATGAATACGAGTTCCATAATTCTGTTATTTTGTTATTATCAAGCAAGCTTTCTAGTTCTACATTATCATTATGCAAATCCTATATTACAATCGAGCAAGCCTATTGATTCTATCTTGTGTATGATTGTACAAACTCTTGTAACCTAATTCGTTACATCGAGCAATTTTCACTTTCCTTAATATTATTCGAAGCATATATTGTTCTAATACATTGATTCAAAGGAGATTGTTCTAACTCTTTTGAATATAGTACTTTGCATGTATATTATGTTTACTCAATGGTATATTGTTGATATTCGATCTTTGACTTTGATAATCTTGTTCAATTCTATATTGTTGTATTAAACCTTCAAGTAGTAAGCAAACTTTTATTGATTGAACTAATCTACAATGGAATAGTGTTCTAAAATTCTAGAACCACTGATAAGTTAGTTCCAAGCTAAACTTTCTTTAGTGCGGAAATTCTAAATCCAAACTGAGATGAATAACCCTAACATAGGGGATTTTGTACGTGTAACGTTTAGATGTTTGTGCATAATACATGGTACAAAGGGCTGATCCCCCTAAGTACGTTAAGAAGGGTCTGTATAGTCTAAATGGCTGTTAAGGTTGGGGTAGTAATACCTAATCACCGGGGACATAATTCGTGGTCTTAAGACCCTCAGACATTAAAGTTCGAACTTATTTTCTATTTTTGATTCGTAGAACAAGTTCATTATTGTTCAACATTCGTTGTTCATTCTCATGTTGTTGTCATTACTACTCTTTATATTAGTGAGAATTTTTTTGCTCACTCTTGCAATTAACACTGCAGCTAAAGTTGAAAGAGTTGATGAGCCATCTACTAGGAAAGAAAAGGGCAAGATGTCCAAGTGTTGAAGATTTATGAGAATTTATTTAAATGAATTATGTTACAAGACTTGTTTTATTTTATGATGTATTCCATAAATTTATGTAATAATTTAAGGTTTGATTATCTGGGATTGTTTTTAAGATGATGTAACCCTTTAATGGGAAAGATTATTGTTTAAGTTATTTGATGTCTTTATCCTTTATTATGGGTAGTTAGATGTAATTATTTCTGATAGTGAGCACCAAATTCTGTAGGAATGAAGTACCCAGATTTGGGGTGTCATAACTTTGTAGTCCATATAACATACTATAACATAGATACAACAACAAAATCAAATCAAGAAACATAAGAAAGATCTAGGCTTGTGAAATCATTGTCAGAGCCTTCTGGGTAAGTTTTGGGTTACCCAGAAAACAGTTAGTCAAGGTCGGTCAATGGACTTTGACCATCCATAACTTGCAATCTACATATGATCTAACCCTGATTCCAGTTTCAGATCAAAGCCCTCATATCAGACTACAAATCCAATACATAAAACAAACAAAAATATGAACCGATCTAGATCTATGGCCTCTGACATTCGGTTGTCAGGCCATAGAACTAGAGTTCTTGATAGTTTTGAAAAATTTGATTTTTGAGCATTTTGATGTTATGGATCTATGATGTAACATCATAGATCACTAAATAACATCTAATAACACAATATTAAACACAAATATAGGAAATCTAACATAGCATTAATGATCAAATTTGGGTTTTAGGGTTATACCTCTCTTTAACAAGCTTTGAATCCTTTCTTCCTAATCTGCTTTTGATGTTCTAGGAACTTGTTTAGGGACTGATTTACAAAGAAATTTTATAGGTTTAGAGAGAGAAAGGCTTGGTTGAGTGTATGAGGAGAAATGAGCTTTGGTTTTGATTTTTCTCTTTCTTTACTTTACTTATCTTTGATTCATTGAAGCTAGACTTGCAGGGTGTCAAGAGAGAAATGATTTGGCTGAGATATATGTGCACATGGAAGATCTTAACATGGTGAGTCACAAGATTTGCCACCACATTTGTTTAAAACTTAAGTAAAGGGTAATTTGGTCATTTTGTATATAAAAGGGCATTTTGGTGTTTTCCTTCTAAATTTTAAGGGTAGTTTGGTAATTTCATATATTTCCCTTAAATTTTAATTCTTAGGATTTGCTAATTACCATTAGGGTTTGCTAATCACCGATTAGTTTCCCGAAAATAAATTTAAGGTTTCTAACTTAACAATTAGCATTTCTAAATAATTGTTAGGGTTTTCCCTAATTAGATTCACAATTACTAACACTTATCCTTAATCATCTAAACACAATCACTAATCACTAATCAGTCTTAATTTCTTATTTAAATTTTAAATTAGGGTTTGTCAATTCAAACTTAGGGTTTTCTAATACTCTGCTATATCTGACCAACAATGAACATGTCACACTAATATAATACATATGTATAGTATTGAAATACAATTATTACTGTATTAATGCTCAAATCTTTATTCAAAATCCAGAATTAGGGTTTTGAACATATCCGACTTAACTTTCATTCTCAGTCAACTTATAAAATTAAATTTACTAACCTGCTAAATCCATATCGCACTTATTTAAAAATATTATTACTGATAACAATATTCACAATAATTAATAAATCAAATAATAATAAAAAAGTTTATTCATAAAAATATAGATATAATTTGTTTGAAAATTCCCGGTCTTTACATTCTCCCCTCCTTATAAAGATTCCGTCCCCGGAATCACCTTTATCTTACACCTACTATTAATGTTTTATCCTTAGACTTTTATTGAATTACTATACTCTCCCCTCCTTATAAAATTCGTGTCATGAATCTGGAACTCACATTCCTCCTTCAAAAATCTTTTTATTAATGAATTATTATATTGTGTTTCGTATGTCTATATTTAAGGTTTCCTAACGTAAACGTAGTTATATTAACAAACTTGCGATAAGAAAATAGGGTTCATACCTGAAACTCCATCACCAGCTGCTACCGTATCCTGAACTGTCATGTTGAAGATCCTTGCGGTCGATTTTTTTAGGTTGTTTGTTGAAGTTGGTCCCGTTATCGCCAATGTTCCACTGCCTTTCCCAGTATTCACATTTCCTCCATCCATTCTCCTTTTCGGACAATCCTTCGCCTTACGCTCCGTCGATCCACAAATGAAACACCCGCTATTCACCCTTGGATGGGGGCAGTTAGGAGAGATGTATCCCTCCTGCCCACACTTATAGCACACAAACTTCCCCTTTAGACAGTCCCCCGAGTGATTCTTCCCACAATTCCCACATTGCATAATCAGCTTCTTTACACCTTCCTGCTTAATTTTGATATTCTCAAAATTGTCCCCTTTCCTTTTCACGCTCCTACTTCCACTACCACTACTTCCTTCCACCTTTACTGCTCCCTCAACCTTCACCTTGTTCTTCCTCTCCTTATTATAGAGACTCATGGCCTCACTTCCATTTTTGACTATGATAGTCTTTTCCAAGAGTGCTGCAAAAGTACTAATTTGTAACACCATCACCTTATTGTAGAGCCAGGGTTTTAAGCCCAACTCAAACCTCCTTGCCTTCCTCACTTCTGTATCCACTTGGTGTGGAGCGAACCTAGCTAATTCATTAAACTTAGCGGCATACTCTGAAACTGTCATGTTGTCCTGCTTTAACTCCAAAAACTTAACCTCCATCCTAGCTTGCATACTAGACGAGAAATAGTTCTCGAAAAATAGTGTCTTAAACCTAGTCCATGTTACCACTCCTTCTCCAGCTCTAGCTTGATTTGCCTCCCACCAAAAATTTGCCTCCCCTTTCATCATATAAGTGGCAAAAGCCGTCTTTTGCCCCTCAGCTACCCTTGCAATTACAAACACCTTTTCTATCTCCATAACCCAAGTTTGGGCTTCTATAGGGTCAGTTGCCCCTTTAAACTCTGGCGGTCCTACTGCTTTAAAGTCCTTAAAGTTTGCTAATCTATTGTCCGACTGATTTCCCCCGGTTGGAATTCCATGATGCATAGCTTGAGCTACCATGTTTGCAAAGTTCTGAATTGGGTCTGGTTGTCCTCCAGTATTGTTAACAGATTCTTCTTCTCTTTGGTTTCTGTTTTGTCTTCTTCACGACATTATTTGATTAAATAAAACCATAAATTATTCTTTATTCTATGTCTTATCATATAAGTTTAACATATCACGCGTAATTTCAAACTCAAATAATCATGTACTCAAAATATCATTCATTCAACTAATTCATAGCATTTTACATCACATAGCTTATATCACTATTTAAACATTCACTATCCCTTTATGATCACAAAAGTCGGGAATCGCTATTACACTTATACAAAAGTTGATAATATTTTATTACACACACATACTTATTATATACACATCATATATATTCAACTAATACTACTTATTTCCTACGCCTTTTCCTGTTCTTGGACAACATTTCGGCTGATGACCTTCCACCCCACAAATAAAACATACTCCTTGCTTCGGATTGGGACAATGAGGAGAGATATGTCCCTCATGTTTGCAATTGTAGCATATCTTTTTCCCTTTTCTACACAAGCCTTCATGTTTATTTTTACAGTCTGTACATTTTTCTATTTTGTTAGAGTTTCCTTGGTTATTACTGGAATTTCCTAAATCACGGTCTTTTATCTTTCTTTTCCCTTTCTTGCTCAGAGCTGCACATGATTTGTTGCTTTTGGCTCCCATTTGATCAATTTTGATTTTAACCTTATCTTGTTCTTCCGTTATTTCGATTAACGCTTTCCGTAATTGACTATTTAACAGCTTTTCTATTTCCCACATCCTTTTCAGAGAAGAACCCTTGTTCCTCAGATTCTATACTTCGGTTGATGCTTGATCAGCTCTAACTTTGGTATCCAAATCACTATCTGTTAGTTCCACCGTTTCTGGGTCTGGTACTATATTTTTCAAAATAATTACCTCATCAAGGTTACTTTCAATATGAGCCTCTATTTCAGCTATTGGCTTTGATATTAGCTCGGGTGTATTGATTTGATCCTTCCTCACGTTATAAGCATATCCTAATCTTTTTTCACCTGACATCTACACATAAATTATCCTGATTAGAATATAATAGATTTTATATACACACAACAAATAATAGTTTTATATAAGTTATTTTTGTGACGCCCCCAAAACAGGTATACATCACCCATCTTGAGTCACCAAATACATGGTACAGAATATAAATACAAACTTAATTATACAACCGTCGTGTAATATACGACAATACATAAACTGAGAGTTTTAATAGGAATATTGTCATCTAGACAATATCCACACTCAAAGGAGTCCTCATTACATTTATTGTCATACTATTTAACAGAATAGTGAGGACTACTAATGCTATCATCTGGACCGTCACTCCTTTCCCTGACTCGTCCCAGCTATATTCTCATTTCCCGAAGAGAACAGTGAAAGAAAGGGTGAGCTCAACTAGCCCAGGAAGAAATATTATGACTAAAATAATGCAGAATAAATTATCAAAAGTCTTCAATAATGTTAAACTGCAGCGGAACAAGCAATCCAATAAAAGAGTCAAGTAGAGAATAAAATCTACTATCTTTTATGATTTAAAAAGGTTTTTCATCACTTTTATCGCTGAGACTCAGCTTAATAATTAAACCACATCATCGAATCATCCCTGCACTACGGGCCAAGGATATTCAGTAAATCATCAATGGTCATGACTATACCGAATAATCCCTGCTCATAATCATACCAAAAACTGTCCATCAATGCATTACAGGCCACTGAGGACTTTTACCACATCATTTATAACATTACAGGTCATGATTATACCGAATGATCCCTGGTCAAAACCAGAAGGGTTTCGACAGAAACACACGGCGGAAATAGAATAAATATAAAGCAATTTCGAAACCCTAAATAGGATGCATGCGAAAATCAATTAACTCAGTGGTTAGAAATTATATCGATTCTGAAAATTAAATTGATGCGCTTGAATCTCCAACGCAATCCAAATGAATAGCGCCTCTACAGTATCCACACGAACGCTTCGCGAATCGTCCTACGATCTGCAGAAGAAGGAACTGCGGTACTAGCCACCAAGGATGAGGATTTCAGAATTGTTTCTCTCTAGTCTCTCTTTGAGAGTGGCTAGGGTTTTGGTTTTTGAATAATACCCTAAGTGGCTGCTATATATCATATATATAGTTGTTAAAAGGTATTAATCAAAACCTAATTTCATAAAATCCGATATATATATATATATATATATATATATATATATATATAGGCTTAACAACGGTAGAGGCTAAAGATTAGTCAGAGAAGGAGCTCTGAGTCTTTCTAAGTCTCTACCGCTGTTAAGCCTACCTAGCCCCTCTACATCTTATGTTCTTCTTTTAAGTTTTCTTGTAAGTTAAATTTTGCTTCTGCACTTGTAAATATTTTAATCAATGATCAATAAAAATATTCTATTTTAGTAATTTAACTTGTGTTTGTATGCGCATCTTTCTGTTCTTCTTCATTTCCTCCCCTTTCCACGTCAAATGGTATCAGAGCCAAGTTGTATGTTGTTTCTGACTGCCTAGTTAGATCTGTTTAATCAAATTCCTCTTTCTTTTTCAAAATAATATTCTTCTTCAAGTGTTCTGAAGTCACCTTATTTACCTGTAGACCACCTAGTTCGTGTCTAACCTTTGTAAGTCTCCAGGGTGTGAGCAGTGTCTGGTTATAGAACTTAGGTATGAGTTTACTTAGGGTAAACGGGGTATGCATGAATGAACCTTGAGTCATAATTTATTTTGAAATAGTTAAGATGAGTAGATTATTTAGATCCAACTCTTCAGTTAGTAACAGGTCGACTTTACCTCCAGTCCCAGATATAGTCAACCAGGAAGAACAGAGTTATGAAAACCTTAATCAAGTTTTGAATAATTGGAATATACCTACGGTTTCCCCTAAAGAAATTTATCAATCAACATTTTCAGATAAATTTAAAACAGATTATAATGTTAAAACAGTTGAAAGAGTTTTTGCAATTAATAAAGAATATGAAAATTGTAGCCTTTTATCTCCAGAAGTTATTAAAAAACACAGAAAAAGGGTTATAATTTTATTCATATAGGATTAATTCAAGTTGCAGTTAAACCACTTAATAGGAAAGGAATTAATTCATTAATCTACCTTTGTCTTAGAGACGCCAGATTTTTAAATTATTATCCTAGTATAATTGGTGCCATGGAAGCTAGTTTGCATAATGGACCGATCCACTTTAATTGTTTTCCAGATTTCACCTTAAGTCTTAGTGATCAAAACTTATTTAAAGCGTTAACGTTAAATATTAAAACTGAATGAGAGATTACTCAAATGATTGAGGGATCTCAGCCTATTGCTTTGATCTACCGGATTTACTATAAGACCATGAAGTCAAACTTGAATGTTCATGCTCTTAATAAGAGTCCTAAGGATCAGACAGTTTTAATTCAAAGTTCAACTAATGATGCTAATATCCAGATCCCGAGAACAATCCTCTGGAAGGATATTACGTTACCCAGTCAATGGACTTTGCCAAATGAATTACCACAACAACCTATAGTTAATAATTCATTAAATATTGAAAACATCAAACAGTTTTCTGATGGAACTGTTAAAATTAGTTTTGAACGCACTAGAACCCCAGTTATTATTGAAGATATTTCCAGTTCTTCAACCCCTTCAGTTATTCACACTAGAAGAGATTCAGAAATAATCAGTAACTCTTCGATTAAAGACGTCAAATTAAAAGGTATCATTAATCAAGGATAAGTTACTCATCCCTGTTATACCCAGAACGACCCTGATGTAGATGAAGGATCTTCTTCCCCAGCGTCTTCTGTGTATCCTACACAGTCTGATTTTAATGCCCCTATTCATAATCAACTAAGAGTCATTAAAAAAGAATTTATTTTAGAATGGGATAACTTAGTAAAAGATTTTAATTCAAAATCTAATAAAGATAAAAGACATCTATTTAGATCTAATCACCCTACTGAAAAGGAAAGAGATAAGATAGTCAATAGATAGAAGCGATTCATTAAAAATGAAGAGATCAACATTACTTTTTACGACTGGTATGAACAATACCAAAGTAAGTGTAATGTTATTAGTAAGACACAATGGATTAAAGAAGACAAAACAAAAATTTCGTCTAGTCATCCACCCTTAGAGACAGTTTTAGTCCCAGTCAAGAACACCTCAGTTATCGCCAGTCCATTTAAAATTCCAGATGGAGTTAAAGATGATAAAAAGATAATTGAACAATTAAACTTTAGCAATCAGTATCTAGCAACTGTTGGAAAACAGCTAGATAGAATCGAAGAAAAGTTCGAAGAAAGTATTATTAAAAACCCTGATTCAAAGATTGAACAGCCCTTAATAAAATTACCAGAAAATAGAAACAAATTAGGTTTACCTAATAAGGATGAAGAATTAGTTCAGTCCATTGATAAGTTATTTAAAAAAATTAAAAATGAAGCTGGTTCGAGTGGAGCTATTGCTGTCATTGATCAAGTAGAATCTGATGATGACGATGACAGTTCTTCTATTCACTCATCAACTTCTAATCTTAATGAACAGCTAAATAAATTAACTGTTAATAACACTAGTACTACCAGAAATTGGTACTCTAGGCCTACTCCTCCGGATCTACAATTCGAAGAGAGAAATCTAGATAAGCAATTCTCTGTTTCATCTAATAAAGTATATGAATGGAATATTGATGGATTTAGTGAACAAGAAATCCTTAATAAATTAAATCATATGTCAATGGTAGCAAATAGCTATATCACCAAATTCAACAATTTATCCCAACCAGATATAGTTGAATTAATAGCCAGTGGATTTACTGGTATTCTTAGATCTTGGTGGGAGAAACATCTCACAAAAGACATTAGGATATCAATAATTCATGCTATCCAAAGAGATGGTGACGGCAATCCCATCTTCAATGAAGAAGTTGGTATGGGTCTGCCAGATGGAGTTAATACTTTAATTTTCACCATAATTAAACATTTTATTGGAACTCCTAGTAACATCACAGAACGAATTCATGATCAATTAAGTAATCTTACTTGTC
This sequence comes from Panax notoginseng, assembly GCA_016801055.1. NCBI lineage: Eukaryota > Viridiplantae > Streptophyta > Magnoliopsida > Apiales > Araliaceae > Panax > Panax notoginseng. Next base: position 165,631,016 of record CM029014.1, on the reverse strand, counting down.
CCACTCTAAGTGATTTTAGATGGTACAAGGATGTGTTCACCTCTAGAGTTATGATGCGAAATGACAGTAATAAGCCATTCTGGAAGGAAAAGTTTGTTAATGGTTTACCGTCGTTATTTGCACATAAAGTTAGAGAAGAATTAAGTAAGAATTTAGGATATATTGATTACGATAATCTAACTTATGGAGATATTATAAGTTATATTCAGAAAATTGGATTAAAAATGTGTATTGACTTTAAGTTAGCTAAGCAAGCCAATAAAGATAAAAAGAAAGCTAAATATGAGTTAGGCACCTTCTGTGAACACTATGGTTTACCGCCTGTTGCTCCCTCTAGAAGAAAGCACCGGCATCCCCATAAACATATTGAGTCACAAAGGAGTCACAAACATCGTAAAAAACGATATAATCAAGATAAGAAAATTATTAACAAAGATTCTTACTACAAGAAACCTCAGTCAACACACAAAAAATCAACCAAAAAATCAAATTTTTTTGATAAAAGTAAAATTGTCTGTCACAATTGCGGGCAGAAAGGACACTTTAAAAGCGAGTGTAGAGTTAAGCAAAAATTAAATCAGTTAAACATCTCAGCCGAAGACACTGAGCATATACTTGAGTTAATGAGAATTGAAAATAACGGTAGCAGTAATGAAGCTTCAGATGTCCCTGAATCTTCTAGCAGTAGCAGTACTTGTAACGATGAATCAAATACTGACAACGAAGTTACTGTCTGTACTGAAAATTGTAGTAACAATTGTTGTAAAAGAATTAATGTAATTACTAAAGAAGACGAAGAGTGTTCGTTATTAGTTGATTTAATTAGTAAAATCACAGACCCAGGATTAAAAACTCAGTATCTAAATCAACTAAAAGATTTATTAAACAAGGATAAGAAAGTTACTGACAAAGTTCTTAAACCCAAAGAAAAGCCAGTCTTTAGTCTTAATAAAACACTTGAGATATTTAAATCACCAGCTAGAGAAATTACTCTCCCTGAATTAAATCATGAAGTTAATAAACTAAAGAAAGAAATTGTTAACCTAAAATTAGATATTTCTAACCTAAGAAAAGAAATTGATGATAAAAGGTCAGATCTTCAAATACACGACTCTTCTTCCAGTGATGAAAGTCATGAAGAACCAGAATCATCTGGTGTTAAGGATGAACCTGATCTTTTTATTCAAGGTCTTTAACTTAAAAGAATTAAAGACATTACCATCCAAAAATGGTACATTTCTATTAAGTTAGTTATTGATAAATCCTTCTCTATTCAGCTCCCTGCCTTAGTCGATACTGGTGCAGATCTGAACTGTATTCAGGAAGGACTTATTCCCACTAGGTATTACAAAAAGACTAGTGAAAAGCTTAATTCAGCTAATGGTAGTAATATGGAAATAAAATATAAGTTACCTAAAGTCCATATCTGTCAGGATGATATGTGTTTTAAAACTTCTTTTGTTTTAATCCGCAATCTTACAGATAAAATTATTTTAGGTTTACCATTTATATATTTATTGTATCCATTCACTACCAGTAATAAGGGATTAAGCTGTGAACATTTAGGAAAGAAAATTACATTTAAATTCCTAATCAAACCTAAAGAAAGAGATTTAAAATTTATTCAAGAAGAATCAATTTCTAAATCATTGAACCTGTTCAACTGCAAAGTTACCCACTTAAGTTTCCTCAAGGAAGAAGTTAGGTATCAACAAGTTGAAGAACAACTTAAAAGCAACAGAGTTCAAGAAAAAATTAGTGAATTAAAAGAATATTTAACAAAAAATCTATGTTCTGACTCTCCTAATGCTTTTTGGCATAGGAAGAAGCACACAGTTAGATTACCATATGCAAAAGAATTTAAAGAACACTTAATTCCCACTAAAGCTAGACCAATTCAAATGAGTCATGAACAAATAGAATTATGTAAAAATGAAATTAGTGATCTCCTTAGTAAAGGATTAATTAGACATAGTAAGTCACCATGGTCTTGCCCAGCCTTCTATGTTAATAATGAAGCTGAGAAAGAGAGAGGTGTCCCTCGTCTAGTTATTAATTACAAGCCATTAAACAAAGTTCTTGAGTGGATTAGGTACCCTCTACCCAATAAGGAAGACCTCTTTAGCAGGTTAAGTGTTTCCACCATTTTTAGTAAATTTGACCTTAAATCAGGATTCTGGCAAGTTGCTATTCATCCCGACGATAGGTATAAAATCGCATTTACCACTCCGTTCGGACATTACGAATGGAATGTTCAGTCATTTGGACTAAAAAATGCACCTAGTGAATTTCAGAATATTCTTAATAATATTTTGAATCCTTTCAGTCATTTTATTATTGTGTACATCGATGATATCCTTGTATTCTCTAAGACTATTGAAGAACATATTAAACATTTGAATTCATTCTTCAAAACAGTTAAAACCAATGGTCTTGTTCTTTCACCTTCCAAGTGTAGTCTGTTTCTGACAAAAGTCAGGTTTCTCGGTCTAATCCTCTATCACGGACTTACTCGGCCTATTGACAGAGCTATTCAATTTGCTGACAGATTTCCAGATAAGATTACCGACAAAACTCAGCTACAGAGATTTCTTGGCTCGCTTAATTATATAGGCAAGTTCTACAAGAATCTCAGGAAGATTTGTAAGCCTCTTTTTCAGCGCTTACAAAGTAATCCCCCTCCGTGGACTGACATTCATACTTCTGTCGTCCAGCAAGTTAAAAAATATGTCAAGGTTTTGCCTTGCCTTGGCATCTCTAATGATTCAGCATTCAAAATAGTTGAAACCGATGCCTCAGACATAGGATTTGGTGGCATACTCAAACAGCAGTTAACCCCCACTTCTGATGAGCAAATTATTCGTTTCCATTCGGGCGCATGGAACCCTACACAGTTAAAATACAATACTATTAAAAAAGAAATTTTATCACTTGTATTATGTATTAAAAAATTTCAGAGAGATTTACTAAATCAGAAATTCTTAGTTCGGATAGATTGCAAGTCAGCTAAATTCATTCTTGAAAAAGACGTTGAAAACGTCGCCTCTAAGCATTCTTTCGCTAGATGGCAAGCTATATTAAGTATTTTTGATTTTGATATTGAATACATTAAAGGTAGTAACAACTCAGTTCCTGATTTTCTCACACGTGAATTCATTAACACAGGTACTATTGCATCACCATGAGTGTTCGAGGAGGATCATCTTCTCGAGGTCATGGCCGTTCCTCAGGCCCAGTTAATCAGTCAAAAGGAACTGTTGTTCCTCATCCAGTTACTCAAACACATAATAAATTCCAAGTGATTGGTTCAGTTCCCAAGCCCTATGCGTCAGTTCTTGCTAGTCAACCTAAACCATTTGACATTTTTGCTAATCAATCCAAAGCAACCTCGTCAAACCCTAGTAACCCAGCTTCGGAGTATCGTGCTAAGTATGATCAGTACTTATTCCACATCGAGTTACCCATGAAACCTAAAAATGACCCAGTCAAATTAGCTGCCCAATATTTTCCTACTGGATGGCATTTTCTTCCTCTCGCTCCTTATAAATCTTTGGTCTTTTATAAGGATATTCTTATTGAAACAGAGTCAATATTTATCAAACCTGTTTATGCCAACGATGATAGCTCCAAGCATCTTTATCATTCGTTGTATATTAAATAGGTTCTCAATCTTTCTGATTGGGGTAGTCATCCTTCCGATCTCAAGTCACTCTCTAATCATTCTAGCCCCTATTGCTATTATGATTATATTGAGGCTTGGTTCAAAATCATGCTTCACCAGAATGATGATCATAGTCATTCTTGGTTTTTCCAGTTCGATCAAAAGTTCAAGAGTCAGTTTCCAAAGTGGTTCATTCTCTGGTGGACTAGGCATGGTCTTGATCATGCAGTTTTCCCAGAACCACTTTGGTTCAGTTAGAACATTTTTGTCATCGGAGTAACTATCTCCCGAAATATGAGGAAATTCCTGCATTCCTTATATTTTGTAGTAAATATAAAATCCCTTGGATCCTTAAATGGCAATATGTCGTTACGGCCACCCAAGAAGTCACAGTATTCCAGCCTCCTTCTTCTATAGGAATTAGGTCAGCTCAAACAGTTATCTCCCCAATTTCTCAGGTCTCTCGCCGTTTTTATATTAAATGGTGGGATAAATTCGGTGTCGAAAGGATAGTTGGTCAAGTTCAGAAGGAATTTCCACCTTCTCCATCTACTCCCTTGACCCCTCCAGTTACCAAGACTCCATCCATTGAGTCTTCCAGTAAATCTTCAGTTAGTGCATCTGAAAAATTAAAGTCAGCTGCTCCGTCGAGTCCACAAAAAGTCACTGATGTTTCCAGTTATTCTAGTTCTCAGTTAAAAGCTCTTACCGATGCCATTCAGGCACGATTAGATCAGTTAGATGAAAAATCAGATGCAGTTTCTTCTCATTCCAGAGGAGAAAATGATAGTCAAGACCTAGATGATGATGATGATTGTGACCCCTATGGCACGATCAATCTTCAAGATGCTCAGGATCCTTTTGCCTGAATATCTCAGTTAGCACCTGCTCCGGCAGCCTAGTCAACTCAGTCAGTTAGCACCTGCTCCGGCAGCCTAGTCAACTCAGTCAGCCAGCACTTGCTCCGGCATCCTCGTCAGCAGCATCTTGGCTTCGACAGCCTCGGCAGCAGCATCTTCTGCTTTTCCACCAAAAGCAGCACTCAGTCAGACATCTGGCCCCATGGCCCTTTAGTCAAAAGAAGACGTCTGCTTTTCCACCGAAAGCAGATTCTTTTCCTTTTACTTTACTTTAGTAAATGTAATATGTTTTTTTACTTTTACTTTACCCCAGTTATTGTAATAGTTCGTTTCCTTAGTCTATAAAAGGAAATCGAATTCATTTTAGGCAGGCAGACTTAGAAAGACTCAGAGCTCCTTCTCTGACTAATCTTTAGCCTCTACCGCTGTTAAGCCTACCTAGCCCCTTTACATCTTATGTTCTTCTTTTAAGTTTTCTTGTAAGTTAAATTTTGCTTCTGCACTTGTAAATATTTTAATCAATGATCAATAAAAATATTCTATTTTAGTAATTTAACTTGTGTTTGTATGCGCATCTTAAATCACCAGCTAGAGAAATTACTCTCCCTGAATTAAATCATGAAGTTAATAAACTAAAGAAAGAAATTGTTAACCTAAAATTAGATATTTCTAACCTAAGAAAAGAAATTGATGATAAAAGGTCAGATCTTCAAATACACGACTCTTCTTCTAGTCATCCACCCTTAGAGACAGTTTTAGTCCCAGTCAAGAACACCTCAGTTATCGCCAGTCCATTTAAAATTCCGGATGGAGTTAAAGATGATAAAAAGATAATTGAACAATTAAACTTTAGCAATCAGTATCTAGCAACTGTTGGAAAACAGCTAGATAGAATCGAAGAAAAGTTCGAAGAAAGTATTATTAAAAACCCTGATTCAAAGATTGAACAGCCCTTAATAAAATTACCAGAAAATAGAAACAAACTAGGTTTACCTAATAAGGATGAAGAATTAGTTCAGTCCATTGATAAGTTATTTAAAAAAATTAAAAATGAAGCTGGTTCGAGTGGAGCTATTGCTGTCATTGATCAAGTAGAATCTGATGATGACGATGACAGTTCTTCTATTCACTCATCAACTTCTAATCTTAATGAACAGCTAAATAAATTAACTGTTAATAACACTAGTACTACCAGAAATTGGTACTCTAGGCCTACTCCTCCGGATCTACAATTCGAAGAGAGAAATCTAGATAAGCAATTCTCTGTTTCATCTAATAAAGTATATGAATGGAATATTGATGGATTTAGTGAACAAGAAATCCTTAATAAATTAAATCATATGTCAATGGTAGCAAATAGCTATATCACCAAATTCAACAATTTTTCCCAACCAGATATAGTTGAATTAATAGCCAGTGGATTTACTGGTATTCTTAGATCTTGGTGGGAGAAACATCTCACAGAAGACATTAGGATATCAATAATTCATGCTATCCAAAGAGATGGTGACGGCAATCCCATCTTCAATGAAGAAGTTGGTATGGGTCTGCCAGATGGAGTTAATACTTTAATTTTCACCATAATTAAACATTTTATTGGAACTCCTAGTAACATCACAGAACGAATTCATGATCAATTAAGTAATCTTACTTGTCCCACTCTAAGTGATTTTAGATGGTACAAGGATGTGTTCACCTCTAGAGTTATGATGCGAAATGACAGTAATAAGCCATTCTGGAAGGAAAAGTTTGTTAATGGTTTACCGTCGTTATTTGCACATAAAGTTAGAGAAGAATTAAGTAAGAATTTAGGATATATTGATTACGATAATCTAACTTATGGAGATATTATAAGTTATATTCAGAAAATTGGATTAAAAATGTGTATTGACTTTAAGTTAGCTAAGCAAGCCAATAAAGATAAAAAGAAAGCTAAATATGAGTTAGGCACCTTCTGTGAACAATATGGTTTACCGCCTGTTGCTCCCTCTAGAAGAAAGCACCGGCATCCCCATAAACATATTGAGTCAAAAAGGAGTCACAAACATCGTAAAAAATGATATAATCAAGATAAGAAAATTATTAACAAAGATTCTTACTATAAGAAACCTCAGTCAACACACAAAAAATCAACCAAAAAATCAAATTTTTTTGATAAAAGTAAAATTGTCTGTCACAATTGCGGGCAGAAAGGACACTTTAAAAGCGAGTGTAGAGTTAAGCAAAAATTAAATCAGTTAAACATCCATTTGACGTGGAAAGGGGAGGAAATGAAGAAGAACAGAAAGATGCGCATACAAACACAAGTTAAATTACTAAAATAGAATATTTATATTGATCATTGATTAAAATATTTACAAGTGCAGAAGCAAAATTTAACTTACAAGAAAACTTAAAAGAAGAACATAAGATGTAGAGGGGCTAGGTAGGCTTAACAGCGGTAGAGGCTAAAGATTAGTCAGAGAAGGAGCTCTGAGTCTTTCTAAGTCTGCCTGCCTAAAATGAATTCGATTTCCTTTTATAGACTAAGGAAACGAACTGTTACAATAACTGGGGTAAAGTAAAAGTAAAAAAACATATTACATTTACTAAAGTAAAGTAAAAGGAAAAGAATCTGCTTTCGGTGGAAAAGCAGACGTCTTCTTTTGACTAAAGGGCCGTGGGGCCAGATGTCTGACTGAGTGCTGCTTTTGGTGGAAAAGCAGAAGATGCTGCTGCCGAGGCTGTCGGAGCCAAGATGCTGCTGACGAGGATGCCGGAGCAAGTGCTGGCTGACTGAGTTGACTAGGCTGCCGGAGCAGGTGCTAACTGACTGAGTTGACTAGGCTGTCGGAGCAGGTGCTAACTGAGATATTCAGGCAAAAGGATCCTGAGCATCTTGAAGATTGATCGTGCCATAGGGGTCACAATCATCATCATCATCATCTAGGTCTTGACTATCATTTTCTCCTCTGGAATGAGAAGAAACTGCATCTGATTTTTCATCTAACTGATCTAATCATGCCTGAATGGCATCGGTAAGAGCTTTTAACTAAGAACTAGAATAACTGGAAACATCAGTGACTTTTTGTGGACTCGACGGAGCAACTGACTTTAATTTTTCAGATGCACTAACTGAAGATTTACTGAAAGACTCAATGGCTGGAGTCTTGGTAACTGGAGGGGTCAAGGGAGTAGATGGAGAAGGTGGAAATTCCTTCTGAACTTGACCAACTATCCTTTCGACACCGAATTTATCCCACCATTTAATATAAAAACGGCGAGAGACCTGAGAAATTGGAGAGATAACTGTTTGAGCTGACCTAATTCCTATGGAAGAAGGAGGCTGGAATACTGTGACTTCTTGGGTGGCCGTAACGACATATTGCCATTTAAGAATCCAAGGGATTTTATATTTACTACAAAATATAAGGAATATTGGAATTTCCTCATATTTCGGGAGATAGTTACTCCGATGACAAAAATGTTCTAACTGAAACATAAGTGGTTCTGGGAAAACTGCATGATCAAGACCATGCCTAGTCCACCAGAGAATGAACCACTTTGGAAACTGACTCTTGAACTTTTGATCGAACTGGAAAAACCAAGAATGACTATGATCATCATTCTGGTGAAGCATGATTTTGAACCAAGCCTCAATATAATCATAATAGCAATAGGGGCTAGAATGATTAGAGAGTGACTTGAGATCGGAAGGATGACTACCCCAATCAGAAAGATTGAGAACCTGTTTAATATACAACGAATGATAAAGAAGCTTGGAGCTATCATCGTTGGCATAAATTGGTTTGATAAATATTGACTCTGTTTCAATAAGAATATCCTTATAAAAGACCAAAGATTTATAAGGAGCGAGAGGAAGAAAATGCCATCCAGTAGGAAAATACTGGGCAGCTAATTTGACTGGGTCATGTTTAGATTTCATGGGTAACTCGATGTGGAATAAGTGCTGATCATACTTAGCACGATACTCCGAAGCTAGGTTACTAGGGTTTGACGAGGTTGCTTTGGATTGATTAGAAAAAATGTCAAATGGTTTAGGTTGACTAGCAAGAACTGACGCATAGGGCTTGAGAACTGTACCAAGCACTTGGAATTTATTATGTGTTTGAGTAACTGGATGAGGAACAACAGTTCCTTTTGACTGATTAACTGGGCCTGAGGAACGTCCATGACCTCGAGAAGATGATCCTCCTCGAACACTCATGGTGCTGCAATAGTACCTGTGTTAATGAATTCACGTGTGAGAAAATCAGGAACTGAGTTGTTACTACCTTTAATGTATTCAATATCAAAATCAAAAATACTTAATATAGCTTGCCATCTAGCGAAAGAATGCTTAGAGGCGACGTTTTCAACGTCTTTTTCAAGAATGAATTTAGCTGACTTGCAATCTATCCGAACTAAGAATTTCTGATTTAGTAAATCTCTCTGAAATTTTTTAATACATAATACAAGTGATAAAATTTCTTTTTTAATAGTACTGTATTTTAGCTGTGTAGGGTTCCATGCGCCCGAATGGAAACGAATAATTTGCTCGTCAGAAGTGGGGGTTAACTGCTGTTTGAGTATGCCACCAAATCCTATGTCTGAGGCATCGGTTTCAACTATTTTGAATGCTGAATCATTAGAGATGCCAAGGCAAGGCAAAACCTTGACATATTTTTTAACTTGCTGGACGACAGAAGTATGAATGTCAGTCCACGGAGGGGGATTACTTTGTAAGCGCTGAAAAAGAGGCTTACAAATCTTCCTGAGATTCTTGTAGAACTTGCCTATATAATTAAGCGAGCCAAGAAATCTCTGTAGCTGAGTTTTGTCGGTAATCTTATCTGGAAATCTGTCGGCAAATTGAATAGCTCTGTCAATAGGCCGAGTAAGTCCATGATAGAGGATTAGACCGAGAAACCCGACTTTTGTCAGAAACAGACTACACTTGGAAGGTGAAAGAACAAGACCATTGGTTTTAACTGTTTTGAAGAATGAATTCAAATGTTTAATATGCTCTTCAATAGTCTTGGAGAATACAAGGATATCATCGATGTATACAATAATAAAATGACTGAAAGGATTCAAAATATTATTGAGAATATTCTGAAATTCACTAGGTGCATTTTTTAGTCCAAATGACTGAACATTCCATTCGTAATGTCCGAACGGAGTGGTAAATGCGGTTTTATACCTATCGTCGGGATGAATATCAACTTGCCAGAATCCTGATTTAAGGTCAAATTTACAAAAAATGGTGGAAACACTTAACCTGCTAAGGAGGTCTTCCTTATTGGGTAGAGGGTACCTAATCCACTCAAGAACTTTGTTTAATGGCTTGTAATTAATAACTAGACGAGGGACACCTCTCTCTTTCTAAGCTTCATTATTAACATAGAAGGCTGGGCAAGACCATGGTGACTTACTATGTCTAATTAATCCTTTACTAAGGAGATCACTAATTTCATTTTTACATAATTCCATTTGTTCATGACTCATTTGAATTGGTCTAGCTTTAGTGGGAATTAAGTGTTCTTTAAATTCTTTTGCATATGGTAATCTAACTGTGTGCTTATTCCTATGCCAAAAAGCATTGGGAGAGTCAGAACATAGATTTTTTGTTAAATATTCTTTTAATTCACTAATTTTTTCTTGAACTCTGTTGCTTTTAAGTTGTTCTTCAACTTGTTGATACCTAACTTCTTCCTTGAGGAAACTTAAGTGGGTAACTTTGCAGTTGAACAGGTTCAATGATTTAGAAATTGATTCTTCTTGAATAAATTTTAAATCTCTTTCTTTAGGTTTGATTAGGAATTTAAATGTAATTTTCTTTCCTAAATGTTCACAGCTTAATCCCTTATTACTGGTAGTGAATGGATACAATAAATATATAAATGGTAAACCTAAAATAATTTTATCTGTAAGATTGCGGATTAAAACAAAAGAAGTTTTAAAACACATATCATCCTGACAGATATGGACTTTAGGTAACTTATATTTTATTTCCATATTACTACCATTAGCTGAATTAAGCTTTTCACTAGTCTTTTTGTAATACCTAGTGGGAATAAGTCCTTCCTGAATACAGTTCAGATCTGCACCAGTATCGACTAAGGCAGGGAGCTGAATAGAGAAGGATTTATCAATAACTAACTTAATAGAAATGTACCATTTTTGGATGGTAATGTCTTTAATTCTTTTAAGTTAAAGACCTTGAATAAAAAGATCAGGTTCATCCTTAACACCAGATGATTCTGGTTCTTCATGACTTTCATCACTGGAAGAAGAGTCGTGTATTTGAAGATCTGACCTTTTATCATCAATTTCTTTTCTTAGGTTAGAAATATCTAATTTTAGGTTAACAATTTCTTTCTTTAGTTTATTAACTTCATGATTTAATTCAGGGAGAGTAATTTCTCTAGCTGGTGATTTAAATCTCTCAAGTGTTTTATTAAGACTAAAGACTGGCTTTTCTTTGGCTTTAAGAACTTTGTCAGTAACTTTCTTATCCTTGTTTAATAAATCTTTTAGTTGATTTAGATACTGAGTTTTTAATCCTGGGTCTGTGATTTTACTAATTAAATCAACTAATAACGAACACTCTTCGTCTTCCTTAGTAATTACATTAATTCTTTTACAACAATTGTTACTACAATTTTCAGTACAGACAGTAACTTCGTTGTCAGTATTTGATTCATCGTTACAAGTACTGCTACTGCTAGAAGATTCAGGGACATCTGAAGCTTCATTACTGCTACCGTTATTTTCAATTCTCATTAACTCAAGTATATGCTCAGTGTCTTCGGCTGAGATGTTTAACTGATTTAATTTTTGCTTAACTCTACACTCGCTTTTAAAGTGTCCTTTCTGCCCGCAATTGTGACAGACAATTTTACTTTTATCAAATTTTTTTGATTTTTTGGTTGATTTTTTGTGTGTTGACTGAGGTTTCTTATAGTAAGAATCTTTGTTAATAATTTTCTTATCTTGATTATATCGTTTTTTACGATGTTTGTGACTCCTTTGTGACTCAATATGTTTATGGGGATGCCGGTGCTTTCTTCTAGAGGGAGCAACAGGCGGTAAACCATATTGTTCACAGAAGGTGCCTAACTCATATTTAGCTTTCTTTTTATCTTTATTGGCTTGCTTAGCTAACTTAAAGTCAATACACATTTTTAATCCAATTTTCTGAATATAACTTATAATATCTACATAAGTTAGATTATCGTAATCAATATATCCTAAATTCTTACTTAATTCTTCTCTAACTTTATGTGCAAATAACGACGGTAAACCATTAACAAACTTTTCCTTCCAGAATGGCTTATTACTGTCATTTCGCATCATAACTCTAGAGGTGAACACATCCTTGTACCATCTAAAATCACTTAGAGTGGGTCAAGTAAGATTACTTAATTGATCATGAATTCGTTCTGTGATGTTACTAGGAGTTCCAATAAAATGTTTAATTATGGTGAAAATTAAAGTATTAACTCCATCTGGCAGACCCATACCAACTTCTTCATTGAAGATGGGATTGCCGTCACCATCTCTTTGGATAGCATGAATTATTGATATCCTAATGTCTTCTGTGAGATGTTTCTCCCACCAAGATCTAAGAATACCAGTAAATCCACTGGCTATTAATTCAACTATATCTGGTTGGGAAAAATTGTTGAATTTGGTGATATAGCTATTTGCTACCATTGACATATGATTTAATTTATTAAGGATTTCTTGTTCACTAAATCCATCAATATTCCATTCATATACTTTATTAGATGAAACAGAGAATTGCTTATCTAGATTTCTCTCTTCGAATTGTAGATCCGGAGGAGTAGGCCTAGAGTACCAATTTCTGGTAATACTAGTGTTATTAACAGTTAATTTATTTAGCTGTTCATTAAGATTAGAAGTTGATGAGTGAATAGAAGAACTGTCATCGTCATCATCAGATTCTACTTGATCAATGACAGCAATAGTTCCACTCGAACCAGCTTCATTTTTAATTTTTTTAAATAACTTATCAATGGACTGAACTAATTCTTCATCCTTATTAGGTAAACCTAATTTGTTTCTATTTTCTGGTAATTTTATTAAGGGCTGTTCAATCTTTGAATCAGGGTTTTTAATAATACTTTCTTCGAACTTTTCTTCGATTCTATCTAGCTGTTTTCCAACAGTTGCTAGATACTGATTGCTAAAGTTTAATTGTTCAATTATCTTTTTATCATCTTTAACTCCATCTGGAATTTTAAATGGACTGGCGATAACTGATGTGTTCTTGACTAGGACTAAAACTGTCTCTAAGGATGGATGACTAGACGAAATTTTTGTTTTGTCTTCTTTAATCCATTGTGTCTTACTAATAACATTACATTTACTTTGGTATTGTTCATACCAGTCGTAAAAAGTAATGTTGATCTCTTCATTTTTAATGAATCGCTTCCATCTATTGACTATCTTATCCCTTTCCTTTTCAGTAGGGTGATTAGATCTAAATAGATGTCTTTTATCTTTATTAGATTTTGAATTAAAATCTTTTACTAAGTTATCCCATTCTAAAATAAATTCTTTTTTAATGACTCTTAGTTGATTATGAATAGGGGCATTAAAATCAGACTGTGTAGGATACACAGAAGACGCTGGGGAAGAAGATCCTTCATCTTCATCAGGGTCGTTTTGGGTATAACAGGGATGACTAACTTGTCCTTGATTAATGATACCTTTTAATTTGACGTCTTTAATCGAAGAGTTACTGATTATTTCTGAATCTCTTCTAGTGTGAATAACTGAAGGTGTTGAAGAACTGGAAATATCTTCAATAATAACTGGGGTTCTAGTGCGTTCAAAACTAATTTTAACAGTTCCATCAGAAAACTGTTTGATGTTTTCAATATTTAATGAATTATTAACTATAGGTTGCTGTGGTAATTCATTTGGCAAAGTCCATTGACTGGGTAACGTAATATCCTTCCAGAGGATTGTTCTCGGGATCTGGATATTAGCATCATTAGTTAAACTTTGAATTAAAACTGTCTGATCCTTAGGACTCTTATTAAGAGCATGGACATTCAAGTTTGACTTCATGGTCTTATAGTAAATCCGGTAGATCAAAGCAATAGGCTGAGATCTCTCAATCATTTGAGTAATCTCTCCTTCAGTTTTAATATTTAACGTTAACGCTATATATATATATATATATATATATATATATATATATATATATATATATATATCTTAATTAAGTCTTACTTAATTAATATACATATATACAAATTATCCTTTTAATTTAAATTTGTAATTTAAATATTATTAATCATATTAATATATTTAAATCCTTAAAATTTAAATTAATTCCCTTTTAAATTACGTTCTATGTGTGTGACCCTATAAGTTATTATTACGTTGACAATAATTTTAAAATCATATTATAAAGTTATAAACGGTGAGCGGCATCTAGTAATGCATCACTGCTACACAAGTAATACTAAGATCGATGATTCGATGCAACCTTTTCGTGACCAATGTTTCAATGTAATTTAATCTTTTTAACCTTAATATCCAAGATTAAACTCGAGTCATGGAATGTGTCATACTCTTCATAATTTAATCTGAGTTTTTCTTGATCAATGAGTAGACTATATAAAATAAATCACTATTTAAGCATGGACATGCATTTCATAGTCCTACTCAATCAAGAGGCCTATGGATATCACCCCTAATATATAGGATGGTTAAATTCCATCTAGATCACTCATATTTCTCACACAATTCATGATGTACCCAATAATCACTTTTATAGTCCACCCTATTAAAGGTTACATTTGATTATATCAAAGTACATAAATTCTCGTGTAGTAATATAGTGATTTCAGGTCGGAGGACCATTACATCATTGTCACTATGAGAATTACTAATGGCACTTTGCATAATGCTCCATATAGAATTCTCATGGTGGGTCTGTCCAGTATATTGTTCTCTAACATGTACCTATGCATTGACTTAATATCTCATATATTTATGACCAATGAGATTTGGTCATCAGTCAATCCACATACTAGTCTTAATGCATCATTGTTGTCCCATCAACAATGATACTCTACTAAGGACATTTAAGAACAATGATACTAATTATAATTATATAATCTCATGTTCAAGTCACATACTTGAAACTATATAATTTGTATCATTATTCTAAGGATTTTTATTATGTCAACATTTATATAACGCAGTAAATAAAACCATAATAAAATTATTCATTTATTCAATCAAACATAATATCAAAACGTTAAGTAATTATATCAAATAATTGGCCTCTAGGGCATAAACTCTAACAATAATCATACTAAGTCCATCTATGCACGTAAGCCAAAAATGAATTTCATTACAATATAAGCATGAGGATGATGACAATGACATAATAATTCAATAAAACAAGTTCACGAATAAATTTTAAAGATTAATAAGCTAATTTATCCTAAACTCAATAACGTCCAAATTGTCAACATGATACTGTTTTGTGGAGTAAAATTCAAGAATGCTCAAAAGAATATTTCCACGAAAAGATACTGGATGAAACGCAAATATCCATAATATTCTAGTAATTTCAAGGAATATAGAAGCCAAAACTTTAACCAACTGAGTATAATAGAATGTATGAAATTGCAAATGGATTTTCACCCGCCATGTGGTAATCCACGTATACAGATCATTTTCACAATTTAATAAGGAATGGATACAAAGGATCATTCACCATGCATGTGGTAATCCACATAGACAAGTTATTCCAACAGAATAATAAAGAATGGAACAATAGAAGGATTCACCATGTGTGCGATAGACTGCACAAGCAGGTTATTCCTAACAGAATAATAAATAATGGAACCAGGTCATGCGTAACGCACATACATGATATTTCGACAGAATATTAAATAATGGAACCAGGTCCGGCATAAACGCACAGACAGAATATTCCGACAGAATAATAGATAATGGAACCAGGTCCGGCGTAAACGCACAGACATGATATTCCGACAGAATAATAAATAATGGAACCAGGTCCGACGTAAATGCACAGACAGGATACTTCGACAGAACGGAATAATAAAAGAATTTCACCATGTATGCGGTACTTCGCATAAACATGTTATTCCAACAGAATAATAAAGAATGAAATAAAAGAAGAATTTCACCATGTATGCGATACTTCGCATATACATGTTATTCCAACATAATAATGAAGGATGGAATAACAACTCTTACGAGTATTGAAAGAAAATAATTTTCTTCATGAATATGAAAGAATAATACCCTTACAAGTACAACAAATAATATCCCTTACCTTAGAAAAAACTAGATATCAGAAAAGTGAAGTAGCAGAATACTTTTCTTCTTTCTCTCTATAGTTTCTCTTTCTAGAGTTTTAGTGAATTCATAAGAAATAATGAAAGAATGAGCTTCTATTTGTAGGAGAATGGACTGAATATTAACTAATTCATGAATAGTCTAGATTGATTTACTTTTAAACAGACTGTCCATATTGATTTACTATTAAAACTTAAAGTAACGGTCCATACTGATTTACTATTAAAACTTTAAACCAACGATCCATATTGATTTACTATTATAACTTTCTACCAGCGGTCCATATTGATTTACTATTATATCTTCAAGCAACGGTCTGAAAAACGAGCACATCTCTTTATAGAATAATATTGTACCTAAAAATGATTTAGACCGAAAAGAAATATATATTTCGGGTGAATAGTATCCTGTAAATAGTAACTTGTGAATAGTAACTCGTGAATAGTACTCCGAGACAAAAAGTGCTCCGAATACCCGATTGAACAATATAACCTCCAGACATCAATTATTATCGAAATAAATGTCGATTTTCACTAACATAAATAATTTCAACACAATGAAACTATTAAATTCATCTTTAATCAACACGAACTTATTCATCATTACTATTATAACTCACAATATTTAACAACCAGATCGTTCTCAGGAAAGAGGGGGCTTTCCAATAAGGATTTCTCCCTATTGACGCACAATTAGGTGACCAAACCTCTCATTGACAGAACTTCTAGACATTGTAAATATTGCAATTTAATAATATAAATAACTTTGTCGTCTCAATTATTGATTTAATAATATAACATATTATGCAAATGATACTGTGACAATAATCAAATCAATAATATGAGAGATATGATGCAGCAATTACTGTAGCAATAATTGAGTATTACTGAGTGACTTCTCACGTAAGCATCAATAACCAATACCATGTGCTACTATGCAACCACGCGTATTACTATACTTTTACTACTGGGTAGTTTAATAGTTTTAACGGTAACACTTCCGTCATTTTTTTATAAAAGATAATTCTGTCGTTTTCTTACTACGACAATACTTCTGTTGTGGGGTCCACCAATGATTGTGCCATCATACGGATATTTCCCGATAAAAAGAATATTCTCCGATTAAATGAATATTTTATAACAACTTGCTTACTTTGTAAAATTAATAAATATTACCCACAACTATAACATTATATCAAATCCACACCATAATATTAAAAAAATATTTTGAGAAATTTAAATCTTTATTCATAAAATTTGGGGTCTCACAATTTTTATTTTATTTTACGATGAATTTATTTAATTCATCTTCTTTAAACTCTATTTGAGTTATTTGTATTTTTAACGTTTTTCTCTGTCGTAAGGTTATAGCCTAAGGTATTTCCCTACCTAAGGTTTCTAACCTAAAGCTTTGATACCATGTTGTGATGCCCCCAAATTCGGGTACTTGAAACCCGTACTTGGTGCTACACGATAACATTCATTCAAACTACTTATGTATTAATTAAATAAAAGTATTATATCAAAGTTATCTACAACCCCAAAGTCGTGAACCTTTAAGTCATACATTTCATAATAATAAGTAACTTATCAAAAGTATAATTATTACAAGTAACATTAAACAGTCTAATTCTTCAACTTGCCCTTCCCGTTGTCTTTGTCAGAACCTTCAGGTCGATCTACCTTAACTGATAACATTTAAATTTAAAGCAAGAATGAGCATTTGATTACCCAACAAGTAATAACAAACAATAAATATGAGCTAAAAGAGTTAAATGTTTTCTTTTAACTGCAGATCTACAACGAAACAATAGTTATGAAGTAAACTGAACAATACTGATCAACATAACCAATAACTTTACAATTTTGAAACTACGTACTGATTATGAATGGAGATCAGTCGACAGACAATGAACTTTGATTTCAATTTTTGAAAAGATTTTACAGAACTTCATCCGCAAATCGTCATAACTTACGGGCACGGAGGGTGATCAGCCCGGTATACTCTGTATTGATCAACACTATATTTTTAGAACAGTGTTTTCGTTCATCATATCTGCCTTAGCCGCACAAAAATTTCCCATGATCGGGATATTCATATTCAATCTAGAATCCAAACCGAAATAATTCAGTCGGATGAGAATAATGTTCTATTATGTTCTGCGATACTTTTTAATCTAGGTCTAGCTGAGTCAAATAGCTTAGACGGGTATTAAATAACGTATACATACCAGAATTTAATAAGTATGTATCAACATGTGATTAAATACAACCATTATCCAAACCAAGTGAGGACACTTGTATAACTAAACCTATCAATCTATACACATGATATATCTTGATCAATTACAATAGAGTTAAGAAGTTTGTACAACAAAAATATAATTCAATAATGTACTTACACAGGATCATTGCATAAGTAATTACAAAGAGTAAGGATACTTCCCTGATCTGTTGCTTACACAACTTAGTTTTATCTTTTATTTAAAGATCTATCATTAATAAGATTATTCATTTGATTAGAATACTATATCACAACACATAATACTGCTATTTGTAGTCAACAAATAGCTTAAGCACATTGTCACGTATGTTCAGTCATTAGGACATAAACAATCACCTGTCAAGTCAAACTATATAGGTCTGGATCAATTTCGAAAATATTTCGGTGTACCGACGACTTTATCGGATAATTAACGAGTTTATGTTATATTAAACTCTAATATGTAGCTTCTATATTTTTTTAAATAATTTAAATATCATTCATATTATTTTTCAATGGCTTATAATAATTTTTAAATAATTATTATCATTTATCATGATTTTTCAATCATTAAAATTATTTTTAAATAATTAAATACTGAATAATTCTATTATCATTAATATTTAAATAATATTAAATTATTAATGAAATCCTTGCCAAAATATTAAAGTTATTTATAACAACTCAGAATATTTTTAAAACATTTTTATTCCCCTTAAATGATTTTTAAAATATTTAAAATCATTTTTAAATAATTACCATAATATTTAAATATTAATGTATTATTCATCAAAATATTCAAAGTTATTTATTATTACTTAAAATATTTTTAAATCAATTATATCTTTTTTAAATGATTTTTAAATTAATAAAACCTTTTTTAAACTATTTATTTAATATAATTAATAAATAAATCTAATATCATTAATATTAATTTATTAATGAAATTTACCTTAAAATATTAAAAGTTATGTTTTATAACTCAAAATATTTTTAAATACTTTATTATCATTTAAAATAATTTTAAATATAATAAAATCATTTTTAATCAATTTATTTAATAAATTTAATATCATTATTATTCAAATAAATAATAATATTAATGATAAAGATGTCAAATTATTAAAAGTTAATTTTTATAACTTAAAATAATTTTTAAAACTAATTTTGGAATTTTTAATAATTAATTTCTATTTTTAAATAATTTTTGGAAATTAAATTTAATAAAACTGTAGCTGTAGCTTTTAGCGACAGAAAATGTCGCCTAAGGTGTTCTTGAGCCTCAAGAACATTCAAAGGCTAATTCTTGGTGACATGTTTGACCAACAATAACTGTCAGATCATGAGGTTTCTGGGCAAGTTATTGTAATGATCGTGTAGTATTGATGTAATACTACATGAATCATCAACTAACATGGTCAAACTACAACATCTCAGGAATAAGCATGTGAATGTTATTCCTATTTATATATGATTTGATTATGATATATATGAACGAATATGCAAGTATGCTTGCTTGAAGAAAAGCTGTAAAGTCCTTTGATAGATAATAGAAACATATGTACCCATGACTTAGAATGAATTGATCAAATGTGTTAGGTTGATCTTACATAAGCAAAACAACTTTGTAAAGTCCTTAATAAGAAATGATATATAAGGACTATAAATATAGAAAGATCAAACATGTTAGGTTGATCTAATAATGTAATAGATAGGCTTGTCTGATCGTCGGGTACTGCACCAGAAATCGTTGTCTGCCAGGAGAGTCAAGGAAAACTCGAGAGCTGTCGAGGCAGAATCGTAGTTTGCAAGACAGTAGATCTCGGAGTTCGTAGATTGCCAGGGGAAACGAAGAAGGATCGTAGTGTGTCGAATAGAACTTCCTCGGAGCCGTAGTCTGCTGAGGAAGTCATGTTCATTATCGTAGAGATAGCCTGCCTACGAGCCGACCGCGCATCTGCCGAAGCCAAGTCAAGGATCGTAGACTACACTCGGAGTCATAGAGTCTACTAACGCCGAAGCCAAGTCAAGAATCATACACTGCACTCTGAGTCGTAGAGTCTACTAATCATATTTGAGACAGAGATCGTAGTCGAGCAAGATCAGATGAAGACAACGAACACAAATTCAGAAATCGTAGAGTGTCAAGATCTGATCTCGAAGTCTTAGTGTCTACACAGCCGAAGCTGAATCGTAGAGTGCAGAACTAAGACCTCAACAGAAGTGCTCACAATGCCAAGGCAGAATCGTAGAGCAAATACGATTCTCAATAAATGAGCACTCCCATAATATCCAAATTATGAAGCCTCTGGTCTAAGCTGCAGAGATACATCCCACCTAAAGGAAACCAGAGAGCACTCAACGAATGACATGCAAGCTAACAGAAGATTTGAGCACCAACCCAATCAGCATTCAGATTGAGTTGGGAAGCCATTCGAGATGAAGTCTTCCACAAGCTGATCAAAAGAAGACTTCAGTAACTGACTAAGGAAAGTCAGGAAGTGCAGTAGCTGTCAAGAAAATAGAAAACGACGATCTTGGAATCAACCAGGATCGTAGTGTTTGCCAAACAAAGAAGGAACTGATGGAGTGTACACAAAGATACTTGTCAGCCTATGAAGAATAAGGCTAAAGTGATTAAGCATTGGGTCAGTCCATTGATGATAAGTGAACGGGAGATCACAAGGAGAAAGCGAGCTGGACATGCCACAAATTTGAAGTGTCTTGCTATTTAGAAGGGGCCAAAGCAAGTAGTCAAGCCATCTATATCTGAGAGCAGTCGAGAAAAACAGAAGTGTTGAAGCACTGCACAAGAAAAGGAAGAGGTGTTCTAAATTAAAGATCCAATCAACACTCTTAAAGATCGCAGTATTGTCTCTATCAGTCAACTAAACACTACGATCAAGTCCAAGAAGATATGCATCAGAATCGTAGAGTTTGGTCAACTGATGGTTGAAGCATTGGCAACAGTTCAATCTAAAGATTGATATTTGAACAGAGCTTATTGAGAGTATCGATGCAAAAGGACAACCTCTGATCGAGAAATCAAAAGGAGGAAATAAAGTTGACGACCTGCCCAAGACATCAAAGTAACATCTCTGACAGGGTAGGTGAAACAGTGGACTGTAGTGTCAGAAAGTCAAAAAAGGAGATGTCATGTCACATCTGTAGTCTACACCAAATAACTCGAGATCTGTGAAGCAATTCAAATATCTTCCAACGGCTATACACCAACGGGAAGATTGGGAAGTAGTATAAATATGCCAGAGCTTCAACGATCAAGAGTTACTGATGATTGCTATGTTGCAGAATCGTTGAGTTGTTGAATGCTATAATGTTGACTCTACGAGTTCCACCTGAGCTTAACAGAACAAGTCTTAGTGACAGTGAGAATACGAAGGTGGAAGTGAAGAAGCTTTGAAGAAGGACTTGAACAGACTAATGCTTTACTCAACAAAGATGAGAATGCCACTTCAATTGGCATCTAAGCTAGGAGTCGAGAAGGACAAGAAGATAGCATTCAAAAGAGTGGCTGTGCATAAGGAAGATTCAGAGAGCCACTCTAAGAATCACCATGGACCTAAAGTTGAACCAGAGCAAGTGTAGAACCATGTCTGCCAACAAGTTAAGAAGGGTTCAGGAGATGGTGATGGTGCACAACTGACATCATATGAAGATGAGTTGAAGAGAATGAAGATTAGCTGCACCAAAGAAGATGTGGTCCAGACTCGAAGCAGAATGCAAAGAGGACCACACCAAGCTATTAAGTACAAAAGATGTTCAAGCTTAAAGACATCTTAGTAGCTCAGCACCGCTAACAACAACTAGAAGCCAGGGCCTGAGGGGTCCTTGTCCGGAGGGACTAAACGAAGTTCCCAGCCTGCTGGGCTTGAAGAGTTCCTAGGGAACTAGAGAAGTTCCAAGGCTGCTGGCCTTAAAGAGTTCTTAGTGAACTAAAGTCCCAAGGCTGCTGGACTTGAAGGAATCTAAGGATTCAGGGTGCTGCCCTTCCTTAGTGGAAATCCCTCTAGTTGAAAGCAGAAGAGTGGATTAGGAACTTGAGTCTCTGAACCACTTAAAATCCCTTGTGTCTTTTACTTTATGTCATTTACATTATGTACTTAACTGCTATAACTACTATGTATGTATTAACTGCTTGCCACTGAACTAACTCTAAGAACAATGTATGTATGATTATGAATATATCAATGAAGGGGATCTTTTACTTATTCCGTTGTGCTTGAAAAGATTCTTATGTTTGTCATATGCTAATTTATTAGCAATACAAAATAAATGAGAAAAGTATTTAAAATTAAAAGGATCTATTCAACCCCCCTTCTAGATCTATTGTGTGCCTACTGGGAACTAACAATTGGTATCAGAGCAGGTTCTCATGCTAAATTCAAAAGCTAATCGCTTTGACTCTGATCCTAGGCACAAACATTGTTTTAAACTTAGTTTAGTAGTAAGTAACTTGCTATATGCAGATGAGCTCACACATTGGAAATATTGTCTACAGGAAAATGTGTATACACACCTGAAGCTGCTCAGATTGGTCCATGTTCTTGATTGCCATATCAACTAGACCAATCCTTGCCCATGGTCAATCTTTTAGTCTGAAAACTAGGCTAGGAAGCTCAAGAGACATCAACAGAAAAGAGTCAAACATCCACCAGTCTAAAAGATGAAAAGTCCATATATGCTATGAAATGCTTATCTAGAGAAGAAAGAAGAATTTCTCAACCATGTATTTGGCCAACCAGTAGCTGGATGTGAACCCTGTGAACTCAAGGATGTCAAAGAACTAAAGATGTTGAGATTCTCTTAGCTTGCATCTTCAAGACCACGACTGATTGATTGAAGGTCAACTGGAGCAACAAGCTGTCAGGAGTAAATGAGAAACTATGCACATCAATGCCTAACCTCAGTATATCTAAGGTAAATGACTGTTAAGAAACTGACAGTATAAAGGTACGGTTCCTCTCTAATATAAATGTGTACATAATGTTGCACCTCCTTATGAACTATAACAGTATTCTTTCAAGGAATCATAATCTACCTAAAAAGGTGAAGAGAGAAAGTACATTGAAGTTGGTAACTCAAATGCTTATAAACATTCTCTCCATCCAAGTTTTAGGTTAAAGATGACATCTTGAAAGAAATCTGAAATGGGTCATTAGAATATCAAAGGTTAAATTAATCTTATGTGGAGTAATCTTTGCTGATGGGTTAGTATGTTTGTACAAACCTATGTTCTAAGTTTTTGATAACACACAGAGTATGATCAGTTCTACAAGGGTCTCTTGAAGATTCGTAGAAACTGATTACCTCCATGAATCAACCAGATACACATAAGCAATAGTGTTGATTCTCACTCTGTGAACATTCAAACTCTATGAACATAACCAAGCAAATGATGAAACCATCAAAGGAAAAGAGTGTTTTATTAAAATGGCAAATCTTACACACACTCATCATCATGCATCTTAAGATGTCATATCTAAGTTGGATAGATGCATAAATATTACTACTGATGAGCAATATGATGTTTATCTAAATATATGAGGAATAGGGTTTTTGAAACTAACCTGGCAGGACCCATTTAACTATGGGTACAAAAAATAGAAATGCATCTAACCTGCAGATACTTGGTCTATCTAACCACACTAAGGAATGCTGAAGCAGAAGACTTCAGTCAATAAGACTCAACTAGCAGAAGGCTTAAGACTATTTAGAAATGATTCTGACAAAATTCCTATATGTCAAAGCCAGTCCTTGAAGACTTGCGGAGCTAATCTGAATGAAGCTCACATGGCTGCTGATCTTTATATGGAAGCAGGCCATTCAACCAAAGATGAAAAGGGTTTTATATGCTCAATCATGCAAAGCATGTCATATGAGAAGAATCCTCAAGGAAGCTCACATCAGAGGATCATCGAGCATCAGTAATGTGGAACTCATTACGGGAGCAGAACTCCACAATCATAAACTGTCAAAGAAGACTACGTTCGTAGAGCTGTAAAATGATCGTAGAATGATCAGCCCTGAAGATATCCATCTCTATGATCCAAGAAGATTTAATTGAGAATGATGATTCCAGTTAGAAGGAGATATATAAGGTTGCCTTCTAATGCACATGAAGAAAAGGAAATCACAGCTCACTGAGAAGACAGTATCAACTGTGGGGGAGCAGTGAATTGTTAAGGAACAACATCACTGAGATATACTATGAAGCAATGTACCAGCTATAAAGTCCCAAAACTTTGTGGCTAATGAACCAAATAAAGATCCATAGTCTGTAGAAATGTCTCAAAACGTACTACTGATAACCTATCAACCACCCTATTGAAAATCGTGGAGTGCCTACGATCAAACATCTGATCGTAGTGTAAGAACAGGAAGATACCAATATTACAGCCAATGCAAATGTCTAAAGTTGATAGATGAACTCCCCAGTTGAAAAAGTCAAATGAGATATCAGTGCAAATCACTTTTAAAGTATTTCATCTAGAAAGCGCCTCAGGGAAAAACCTGACCCTTAGCTCATTCTAAGAGGTTGGCCCTTCCTGAGCTACCTTAACCTAGAAGGAATGCTTAGTAAAGTTCATCTCAAGGACGAAGACAATCAACGATCGTAGAGTAGAGGATGAAGAAAACTCAACGATCGTACAACCTCAATGATCGTAGAAGCAGACTCGACGATCGCAGCCTTATCAGAAGATACACTAGCTCATGAGGAGCTTTAAAGAACTAAACAAATGCTCAACTATTCAGATCATGAGAAGACAAGACTGAATACTGGTTGGAAAGATGTCCTGAAGTTAATCTCAAAAGCATAGTCTCCAAACCTTCATAAACTACTTCAGTGGTTAAGCTATGCAGTTTCAAGATGAGGATCAATGACAAAACCATCCACTGCAGCATCTTTGAGAAGAAGATCATTGAGTCAACAAAGGAAAATGTAGAGTCCATAGCTACCTTACCAAGCTACTCTACAAAAAAATGATCAACGGTCATTCCACATCATTGACGCCTATTCTTTTAAAAGGAACTGCCATAAAGACAAATTCAAAATCTATAAATAGTTATAAAAAACTATCGAACCTTTTTCCCTCCCATTTTCAAACCCTAGAATCCTCTTCAAAGCCTAAGTCCATTAACCCTCCAGAGCTTCACTCAGATCACATTCAACTATCTCTCAGAAAACTCCCAAAATCAAATACCCATATTCTTTGAACTCTTCAAATGAAAGATTGGCTAGTAATCACTGGCATTCAGCTCGAAACCAAGATGTTTGAGAGATCCGAAAAGAAGTTCAAAGATATTCTTGAACTTGTGAAGAAAGCTGGATTCTCAGAATGTTTTAAGGCAAACACTCGAGTATATGCTAAATTGGTTAAGGAGTTTTACTCAAATGCATCCATAAATTCCAGAACCCTTTCGACCAAGGTCAAAGGTCAGTTTCTAAAGCTAAAATCATCTGATATCAATCAATGCTTAGGTTTTCCTGACCTATGACTGAAAAGCCTTGATGAGATCGACACTGAACAAGCGAAGAAGATTATGGGGTACCAAAGGAATCATAGTCTGAAGGACATGAAGAAAAAGGAGTTTCCTAAAGAATTCGAGTTTTTTGCTGAGATAGTGGGCAAATGTATACTATGCAAGGATACTGCACATGACACTGTGCTTGATCAACAACTTAGGATTATGTCTGCAATAGTTCTGAAGAAGTTAGTAAACTTTGGAGTTATCTTGTTTGATCAAATCTCTAAATTGGTGGAAAAGGCTGAGAAGAATTAGGCTACAAATAGACCCCTGACTAAGGTCTTTCATGGAAGACTGTTGAGTATTGTGATGAAGAAGAAGCTGGGAAGCAAGATCAATGATGATGAAGGAGAACCACTGAACGTCCATAAAGTTATGTCTCCACAGCTATTTGTAAACTGGAAGAAAAATCCAATGGAAAAAAGGAGGCTAACAACAATTGGAGCAGTAGCAAAGTCTTTGCAAAGAAGAGAAAAGCGAAAGAGGTGGAAAGCTCTGAATCTGGTGACTCTGTACCAGTAGCAGCCATACCAGCAAGGAAGAAATCCAAGGGTGTGAAGAAAATAGAGGCTCCACCAGGAAGTCTCTCATTTGACAACAAGGAAGCAAAAGAAGATGGTGTCTCAACTGCAGAAACCACAAAGAGAAGAAGTAACAGATTACTTCAAGGGCCATCCAGAAAGAAAGCAAAGGTGGTAAACAAGTCAGCCCTAGTTCCCCAAGAAAGTCCATTTGACAAAGAAGAGGACGTAGAGTCAGAAGAAGAGAAGGGAACTGAAAGCTTCAAGATTGAGCCCTCAAAGAGAAAATCCAGCAATGAGGAAGAAGTTGCTTCTATGAAAGAAGGAGCTAAGTTTGGAAAAGAAGAAGAATGTACAAGCCCTATGGCTAACTCTTAGAGCATCCACTTTGATGATAAAGAAAGGTTGCAAGATGACTCAACTGCATCTCCTAATGCAAATATTCCAACAAGCCCACATGATGATTCCAAAGATGTTGAGTCTGAAGAAGAAGGACCTGTCCCCACTGTTGCTAAACATCAAGAAAGTCTGTTTGATGATTCAGAGGCTTCAGAATCTGAAGAAGAAGAAAAGTCTGACTCTCCTATAGCTGAACCTCCAATGAGAAGAAAGAGCAACCGATTGCTTGCCAAATCTGTCTCAAATAAGCAAGGTGAACACTCAACTGTAATAATTGGAGTGAGTGATGATGAATCTAAATCAAAGGAAGAAGATGCTAAAGAAAATACTGGTGATGAACATCAGTAAGAAGGATTCACTGATGAATCTGATGAAAGAAGTCAGAATGATACAAACTCAGAAGGTGAAGAAATGAAGAAAGATTTTGATTCTGCAAATCAGGAATCAGAGGAACTAGAATACTATCTTGTCCTCTCTCCAGTAAAAATCAGCAGAAGAATAGTGGTAGAAGTCTCTAATGAACCACCAGAAGTACCTCCAGAAAGATGGGTAAACTATGGCAATGAACAGCTTAAGGTTGTGAGGATGACTGCATTTGAGGTGTTTAAAAATTGGAACAACATGGAGATGGACTGCACTACCATCATCTACAATCCTGATGACCTTCTGATGAGATAGTTTTTCCTTTGGATGCCTTGGTTAAAGGCACATATTGAAAGAGATGGAAGTTACTTCAGCTGGTCCTACTCTTAGTTCCCAAGTCTGGAGTTGGTATCCAACAACTTCCCAAGGGTGAAGAGATTTGCAATAGTGATGATCAAAGACTAGCCCCACTACAAAGTCTATCGACATGCTGGCAATCATTATATTCCTTATGATCGTAAAGTAGACTCTGATGGCAGACGGATTATGGCCAAGGAGATAATCGTAGAGTCTGTTCACTCTACCACTGATATTGATCAAGTCTAAAATGAGAAGCCTCCATCTGCCCAAGCATAGCTGTAGACACTCAAAATTTTCTTTTCCTATTACTAACTATGTAAGAGGGTAAAAGCGTCTTTTTCACACTCCAGAGATAACCCTGGAGATAACCCCGGGAGGTCAAGCCATCCTCATATATGACCCTGAGGACATTCAGAGTCAACAACATGACAACCTCAGAGATAACCCTGAGAAAAGACTGCTACAACTGTGCGAAAACTGGAGATAACCCCGGGAGGGCCAAAATGATCATTTTGCTAACTCAACTTCAACTAACATCAAATACACTCATGTCAAATCAAATTACTTCAAAAGAAGTCCCACAAGAACCATATCTTAACTTTCGAGCGTAAACTACGAAAAATGACTCAACGGACTGCCTGACGAAAACCCGGAAATGCCATTTCAGTCATGGACCCATCTTCATGGAATCAAAAAGGGCAAATCATATGTCATTGTGTAGCTCTCGGAAAGATCTTTTCGGAATGATATGGCACGCTTCCATCGGACTCCCAGATTGAAAGTTATGAGTGACCGAGCGAACAACGCGTTGTCCGAGTGTACGTACTTCGACACGGCGGGACCCACACTGCCCGGGGCACCCCGGGCAGCAGCAGGTACACCTACGGCCCAGCAGTAGGTACACCTGCGGCTCCATCCTCTATAAATAGAGGGCTTGGGGTGGCTATTTTGTAAGAGAAAACGGCGAGGAAGCCCTGCCCAATTTGCTCTGCACTCATCCCATGCAGTGTATTTTCCCCTTTTAAACACCTGTGAGCTCATATATAGCCTCTTTTGTACCCACAAAAGCCAGTGTTTACCCACTCTAAAGATATAGAAACCTTTTTTAGCAGTCAGCTATAAGCCTTCTCACACACTTTAGAGTCTTTCTCTTCATCTTTGCACACACCCTTCTACACGTTGAGAGTCGTGTTGCTTGCTTTTGCCCAGGCTTCGGTCTGTGGTTTCATTCCAGTCTATATATATATATATATATATATATATATATATATATATATATATTGACTAACATTATCGAGTTATGCCTCGATTGAGCCTAGACTTCGGTCTGGAGCGTTTAATTGCTTTTGTATATATATATATACATTTATATATATGAACTGCGTGTCGAACTCTGTTCGATGACCCTAGACTTATGTCTGGTGCGTTTAATGGCTTTAATATATATATATATATATATATATATATATATATATATATATATATATACTTATATATATGAACTGCTATCGAACTCTGTTTGGTGAGCCTGGATTTCACATCCGGTGCGTTTACTGCTTTAATCTATATATACTTATATATATTAACTGTTGTTGGACTCCGTCCGATGAGCCTGGATTTTATATCCGGTGCGTTTATATGCTTTATATATATATATATATATAAAAGCAAAAGCTTTTATATAAGTTTATATATATATATATATATATATATATATATATATATATATATATATATATATATATATATATATATATCCGGTGCGTTTATATGTTTAACGCCGGACCTTCGCCGTTAAACACCCAAGATCGCCTTAAGTCCCGATTAGTGCCTGTTTGTAAGACTCTAGTAAGAGAGCAGTGTAAGGCCAAAGGGAATCATTAGATCTAAGGGGTATGATTCATCGGCAAGTAAGGCCTTTACAGTGGACCTTCAAGAAAAAGAATTTTTGTTTAAACGGTTAGGGTTTTGTCAAACTGTTTAGACTGATTTCACTGATAGATCAGGACCAATCGAGTGATCCTTTGTTTCAGATTTCATCTGATTTGTTTTTTAAACAAAAATCTTTTACAAAATTAAAGAAATCTTGAAGATCTTGACCAATTTTTCGGTGAAAAAATTTTCCTCTCCTTCTTTTGTAAACAAAATTTTTGGGGGTGAAAGGGTTATTTCCTGGATAAAAATTTTGAGGTGGAAATGTATGGAGGTGATGACTCGTCGGAGAAGACGATCAGCAGTTCCATCCGGCACCGGAGGAGACGGACAAGTCAACCGGAGAAGCCGCCGGAGAAGACGACGGAACAGTCGCCGCCGGTCAGTCAACGAAGACGCCAGAGGTATCTTCAGTCAGCACTGATGGCCGACAGCCATCAGATCAGCTTTTGCTTTCCGTAAAGCAAAAGCATTTACTTTAGTAAATGTAAAAGTAAAAGTAAAAGAATAACTTTTGCTTTTACTTTAAGTTAGATGTTTTTAACTTAGTTAAATGTTTCTTACATTTACCAATGTAAAAGTAAATGTAAAATGTTTCTTACGTTTTACTTTTACTTAAGTAAATTACTTTTACTTCAGTCAATGTAATAGTGATTCCTGCGTGAATCAAATAGTAATTTACTTTCAGTTTTTCTATTTAAAGAACTCGAAGTGTTAGAGTTCTTCAGGCTTTTCTTTTGTAAGAAAACCTCACCTGAGGTCCGCTTCTCTCTAGAGTTAGCCGGAGACGAAGCTTCCAGCTTCGATCTTCTTAGTTAGAAGATGAAGTCGAAGTCTTTCATACTTCGATCTTCCTCAAACAGTTAGATTAGGAAATAATGTAATCCTTCCTCAACTGTTTATAAATAAAAGAAAGAGATTACTTTACCGATTCACCGGAAATTAAATCTGAAGCCGGTACAAGTGGAACTATTGCAGTCATTGATCAAGTAGAGTCTGATAATGACGATGACAGTTCTTCTATTCACTCATCAACCTCTAACCTTAATGAACAGCTAAATAAATTAACTGTTAATAACACTAGTATCACC
Source organism: Panax notoginseng (assembly GCA_016801055.1). Lineage (NCBI taxonomy): Eukaryota > Viridiplantae > Streptophyta > Magnoliopsida > Apiales > Araliaceae > Panax > Panax notoginseng. Next base: position 165,600,661 of record CM029014.1, on the reverse strand, counting down.
AGAAATTGGTACTCTAGACCTACTCCTCCGGATCTACAATTCGAAGAGAGAAATCTAGATAAGCAATTCTCTGTTTCATCCAATAAAATATATGAATGGAATATTGATGGATTTAGTGAACAAGAAATCCTTAATAAATTAAATCATATGTCAATGGTAGCAAATAGTTATATCACCAAATTCAACAATTTATCCCAACCGGACTTATTTAAAGCATTAACCTTAAATATTAAAACTGAAGGAGAGATTACTCAGATGATTGAGGGATCTCAGCCTATTGCTTTGATCTACCGGATTTACTATACAACGAATGATAGAGAAGCTTGGAGCTATCATCGTTGGCATAAATAGGTTTGATGAATACTGATTCTGTTTCAATTAGAATATCCTTATAAAAGACCAAAGATTTATAAGGAGCGAGAGGAAGAAAATGCCATCCAGCAGGAAAATACTGGGCAGCTAATTTGACTGGGTCATTTTTTGGTTTCATTGGTAACTCGATATGGAATAAGTGCTGATCATACTTAGCACGATAATCTGAAGCTGGGTTACTAGGGTTTGACGTAGTTGCTTTGGATTGATTAGCAAAAATGTCAAACGGTTTAGGCTGACTAGCAAGAACTGACGCATAGGGCTTGGGGACTGTACCAAGCACCTGGAATTTATTATGTGTTTGAGTTACTGGATGAGGAACAATAGTTCCTTTTGACTGATTGACTGGGCCTGAGGAACGGCCATGACCTCGAGAAGATGATCCTCCTCGAACACTCATGGTGCTGCAATAGTACCTGTGTTAATGAATTCACGTGTCAGGAAATCAGGAACTTTAAATCACCAGCTAGAGAAATTACACTCCCTGAATTAAATCATGAAGTCAATAAACTAAAGAAAGAGATTTCTAATCTAAAATTAGATATTTCTAATCTAAGAAAAGAAATTGATGATAAAAAGTCAGATCTTCAAATACACGATTCTTCTTCCAATGATGAATGTCATGAAGAACCGGAATCATCAGGAGTTAAAAATGAACCTGATCTTTTTATTCAAGGTCTTTCACTTAAACGTATTAAAGACATTACCATTCAAAAATGGTACGTCTCTATTAAGTTAGTTATTGATAAAACCTTCTCTATTCAGCTCCCTGCTTTGGTTGATACTGGAGCAGATTTGAACTGTATTCAAGAGGGTCTTATTCCCACCAGATACTACAGAAAAACTACTGAAAAACTTAATTCAGCTAATGGTAGTAATATGGAAATAAAATATAAATTACCTAGAGTCCATATCTGTCAAGATGAAATGTGTTTTAAAACTTCTTTCGTTTTAATCCGCAATCTTAGAGATAAAATTATTTTAGGTTTACCATTTATTTATTTATTGTATCCATTCACTACCAGTAATAAAGGATTAAGCTGTGAGCATTTAGGAAAGAAGATAACATTTAAATTCCTAATCAAACCTAAAGAACGAGATTTAAAATTTATTCAAGAAGAATCAATCTCTAAGTCAGTAAACCTGTTAAACTGCAAAGTAACCCACTTAAGTTTCCTCAAGGAAGAAGTTAAGTATCAACAAGTTGAAGAACAACTTAAAAGCAACCGGGTTCAAGAAAAAATTAGTGAATTAAAAGAATATTTAACAAAAAATCTATGTTCTGACTCTCCCAATGCTTTTTGGCATAGGAAGAAGCACACAGTTAGATTACCATATGCAAAAGAATTTAGAGAACATTTAATTCCCACTAAAGCCAGACCAATCCAAATGAGTCATGAACAAATGGAACTATGTAAAGAAGAAATTAATGATCTCCTTAGTAAAGGATTAATTAGACATAGTAAGTCACCATGGTCTTGCCCAGCCTTTTATGTTAATAATGAAGCTGAGAAAGAGAGAGGTGTCCCTCGTCTAGTTATTAATTACAGTCAGTTAGCCAGCACATGCACCTGCTCCGGCAGCCTAGTCAGCACGGCAGCTTTGTCAGCAGCATCTTTTGCTCCGACAAGCCTCACCAGCAGCATCTGCTTTTCCACCAAAAGCAGCCTTCAGTCAATCATCTGGCCCCACGGCCCCTTTATTCACCAGCAGCATCTGCTTTTCCACCGAAAGCAGCCTCCAGTCAATCATCTGGCCCCACGGCCCATTTATTCAAAAGAAGACGTCTGCTTTTCCACCGAAAGCAGAATCTTTTCTTTATTTTACTTTTACTTTAACTTTAGTAAATGTAATATGTTTTTACTTTTACTTTACCCCAGTTATTGTAATAGTTCGTTTTCCTTACTCTATAAAAGGAATTCGAATTCATTTGTAGAGGCAGACTTAGAAAGACTCAGAGTTCCTTCTCTGACTAATCTTTAGCCTCTACCGCTGTTTAGCCTACCTAGCCCCTCTTCTTCTCATGTTCTTAGTTTAATCTTCTTGTAAGTTAACCTGTAAATTAATTTTATTTCTGCACTTGTAAATAGTTTGAATCAATAAAATTATTTTTAATCAAGTATTTAACTTGTGTTTGTATGCGCATCTACTCTCTGTTCATCTATTTCCTGCTTCCTTCCCAAATGGCATCGGTAAGAACTTTTAACTGAGAGCTAGAGTAACTGGAAACATCAGTGACCTTATGTGGACTAGAAGGAGCGACTGACTTTAGTTTTTCAGACGCTTTAACTGAAGATTTACTGGAAATCTCAATGGCTGGAGATTTCGTAACTGAAGGGGTCAAGGGAGTAGATGGAGAAGGTGGGAATTCCTTCTGAACTTGACCAACTATCCTATCGACACCAAATTTATCCCACCATTTGATATAAAAACGGCGAGAGACCTGAGAAATTGGGGAGATAACTGTTTGGGCTGACCTAATTCCTATGGAAGAAGGAGGCTGGAAAACTGTGACTTCTTGGGTGGCCGTAATGACATATTGCCATTTAAGGATCCAAGGGATTTTATATTTACTACAAAATATAAGGAATGCAGGAATTTCCTCATATTTTGGGAGATAGTTACTACGATGACAAAAATGTTCTAACTGAACCATAAGTGGCTCTGGGAAGATTGCATGATCAAGGCCATGCCTAGTCCACCAGAGAATGAACCACTTGGGAAATTGACTTTTGAATTTTTGATCAAATTGGAAAAACCAAGAATGACTATGATCATCATTCTGGTGAAGCATGATTTTAAACCAAGCCTCAATATAATCATAATAGCAATAGGGGCTAGAATGATTAGAGAGCGACTTGAGTATGAATAACTGAAGGGGTTGAAGAACTGGAAATATCTTCAATAATAACTGGAGTTCTAGTGCGTTCAAAACTAATTTTAACAGTTCCATCTGAAAACTGTTTGATGTTTTCAATGTTTAATGAATTATTAACTATGGGTTGTTGTGGTAATTCATTAGGTAAAGTCCATTGGCTGGGTAATGTAATATCTTTCCAGAGAATTGTTCTCGGAATCTGGATATTAGCATCACTAGTTGAACTTTGAATTAAAACTGTCTGAGTATGTTCTTCAATAGTCTTGGAGAATACAAGGATATCATCGATGTAAACAATGATAAAATGACTGAAAGGATTCAAAATATTATTGAGAATATTCTGAAATTCACTAGGTGCGTTTTTTAGTCCGAATGACTGAACATTCCATTCGTAATGACCGAACGGAGTGGTGAATGCTGTTTTATACCTATCGTCGGGATGAATAGCTACTTGCCAGTATATATATATATATATATATATATATATATATATATATATATATATATATATATATATATTTCGTCCCACCTGGAGTTTACTTCGTGGTGGTTGACCGTTTTTACAGCTTTTTGTATATTTCGTCCCGCCTGGAGTTTCCTCCGTGGCGGTTGATAGCTTTTACAGCTTTATTTATATTTTTGATCCACCATGGATGTGCTTCATGGTTGGTGATCATGTATGCATATATATATATATATATATATATATATATATATATATATATATATATATATATATATATATATTTACAACTTTTATATATATACCTGCTTACTGCGTTTATATCAATTGCAACATCATGTGAGCCTAGGAATCATGTGATCACAGATTCAGTCTCCTGAATCTAGATTCGGTTCCCGTGATGTACCTTTTCAGCTGTAAGCAGCTTGTAAAATTATCTGTGATGTTTGGATTTTCTCAGATGGTTTTCATACCCCCGAGGAATTCAGCACCTTTTTGTACATTTAATTTTGTACAGATGCCTCACATCTGTCAAATAAAATCAATCAAGCCGAGCACTTAATAAAATGGGAGTGTAAAAGGTCTCAATTACTATTGAGCATCAGAGTTTGAAAAAACCTCTTTTATAAAACATCATTGCCATATCTTGCTTAAAATTAAATTTTTACATAAAATTCAAACCCTGTGTATATAGGTGCGAACGAGGCCTCGCACTACTTCCCAATAACAGCACATTGACCCATACACACACATTTAGATAACAGTTTCTTGAAAAGAGGCGGTCACCGTGGTAACACGGATGTCGGGGGGTGCCTAACACCTTCCCTCCACATAACCAAGTCCCCGGACCCTAATGAATCTCGGTTTCACCGACCCGCTTAGCAGTGTCACATCACTGGGTCAATGTGCAAACCTTTTCTCGGTTGTGTTGGTACAACCATTTAAAAAACCAATTGGCGACTCTTAACAGTCCATCGTCGACATTATACATGTCGGACCCTTTTCACTTATTTTTTCAAACAAATCTCACCTAAAATGAGAACACCAAAGAACAAGTAACGGAAAGGGACAATAAAAAACCCGACGTCGACAGGTGGCGACTCTGCTGGGGAGACCAGTAAGAGGACTTAAGCCGCTATTACAATCTTTTTAAAACTGTTATCTACTTGTGTGTGGTTGTTGCATTTACATTTGATGAATGTGTACGAATGCATTTCCTGATTGCACTTATTGCTTCGCACTATATCTGCTTGTGATATTAGTGCTTCGCACCATATCTGCTTGTGATATTAGTGCTTCGCACCATATCTGCTTGTGATATTAGTGTTTCGCACATGTCATCATTTTCATACGGTGAGACGCGATGTATGTAAATGTATGATGTGTGGTCCCTCCACCAGGAGGCTATCCCGTCGGTGTTTGATTACTGGACTCATGAGAAGACTAATTCTCCGAGGCTCAGGAAATGCACCACCCAAATTCACTCCAGTTGAAAGATCGGATTAACTTCCCGTCAAGTAGATTACCATGATTTGGGAACCTTTATGCCAAAAAGCCGCGAGAGTAGCCTAAAATAGGTCAACCTCTGATAAACCCAAAACGGAGGAAAGTCTTTTCATGCTCTCTCATTTCAAATTACTTGTAAACACAATTACTTGTAATTGCATTCCATATATATCTCCATGTAATGAGAAATATGATGAAATGTGTACACATACATATTTTAAACACGCTACAAACAACTGACATCCGTTTTACAGGATAAAATTCCTATAATGGACACATCACATAGCATGTTATTATACACATTCCCTAAAGAGTAAACTATGCAAGTCTTTCGCAGGGAAGCAATCAGTCCCGTTACCCGTTTAAAGTCCAAGAAGGCATTGATCCCACCATCTGCCATGGCTACACCGGGCCAGCCTGTTCCTACTCCTATTTCCCGAGAGGAGTTTGAAGGATTAAGGAATCAGATAGCAGAATTGGTTGTATTTATAAAAGATCAAAGTAACAATACGCAGGGGCAGACAATGCCTACTCAACCAATGTCCTTCACACTAGGGGGCAGTCAGGGCATTGGTAAAAAGATGGAAACCCAGATACCTAAACTTCATTCCAATAAAGAAATCACAAATCTCAGGGATGATCGAGAAACTGGGGGTATAAGAAAGAAAGTCCAAGAAATGGAGGATACCATTCGGTCAATTAAAGGGACTGGAAATTATGGGAGTGTCACCTATTCAGATCTCTGTATATTCCCAGGGGCTCAATATCCTACCAAATTCAAAGTCCCAGAGTTTGAAAAGTACAATGGGGCAGGCGATCCTTATACACACCTAAAAGTGTACATTGGCGAACTGGGGTCTTATGCTGAAAATGAAAGCCTCAGAATGCAACTTTTTCAAAAGAGTTTCACTGGAGAAGCTAAAGTCTGGTATGCCCGACTTGACAATGCCAAAATAGACAACTGGGATGATAAATATGCTAGAAGATCTCGTCAGCGGAAAAATCGCTCGAGGGAATGCGAATTCTCAAAGATAAAAGATCAAACAACCTCCAATGGAGTCCGAAAATTCACCCCTCTGAGCAAATCAAATGAAGAAATGCTACACTTTCTAATAAGGGAAGGAAGGATTACTGAGTTGCTGCCTCCTATAAATCCCAAGATAAAGAGTTATGATTCCACCAAGATATGTCTCTACCATTCCAACTCACTTGGGCATACGACTGAAGAATGCTGGTCTTTGCGACATAAAATCCAGGATCTCATTGAAAATGGAGAGCTGGAGATAGAATTTCCCATGACCAAAAAAGGCGAAAAGGAAATAAAAAGCTTAAGATGTTCATTCGAGGCAGGCAGTTCAAATAAGGTGAAGGTTATAAGCGACAGTTCTGCCAGAACACAAGATGGCCTGATCCTAATGCAAGGAATGACAGAAGAGACAAAGACATCCCCAAAGGAGATTCCTCTGCCAACATCAAAAGTCTTGTGGTCCAAAGATATCAACCACGTTCCTGATTTCATCACCTTGGATGATGAGGAGGAAATACTAATCCTTTCCAAAGAAGAAAAAGCCAAAAAGGAAAGTTCTTTGCAAGAAATGCAACAACAGTTCGAGGGAGATTTCATGGTTGAATCCTTTGAAACCCATGAAGAAGGCGAAGGAATAGATGAAGGAAAAGGTGGTGAGATTGTCGGGGAATCCAACCCATTAAAGAATCCATAGTTCATCCCTTTTTGTAATGCGTCTATTTCAAGCGTCGCTGAGGAATGTACTGAATCAGGAAGCGATCAAGTTATGGCCACAAGCGAAGACATTCAGAATCAAGGGGTAACCTCTATCACGAGCCCTGAAGGCAACATAACCACTGACAACTTGACTATCAGGCCTCAACTAGTCGAGAAGGTGTAGATCCAGGAAATAAAGTTGTGAGTTCCATAAAATGTTGGAACGTATCACTTTCTTCGTAGTATGACTTTTATTTGCCATGCATGTAAATAAATAAAAAAAGAAAAAAAAATATCTCTCCACTCTTCTCACCACTTACCCCTTTGAACCTTTTCAAACCAACGGCTAAACTACGAAAGACCTGATCTCCTCTTCAATAGGAGTACATAGGCAGCCTTCAATGGTGCAGTCAAACCAAACAAAAACCCAAATAAACACTTCTCAAATAGATACACCCTAGACGATGATGGCCCAGACGTAATGGTCATCATTCGTGAGAAGGAGGTTGATGATAGCCCCTCCATCACTGCAGACCACCAAGACTTTTCCCTCGACAATTGGAGTACCACTCCTTGCATTTGCCGACGAGGGTAAAAAGGGAAGAAACTCTCTCTACCTTGTAGATAGCAATAATTGCTTACTTTTTCTGTACAGTATTAACAGTTACTTTTGTCATTACAGGCTAACACTTTGTGTGATTGAACAATGTTATATACTAAGTGAAAGCATATTTTGTTTCAGGACTCTAAATTTCGATATGCCTGTACTTGCTGATGAGGTGCCTATTCTCCACAAGGACTATAACTTTGATGTAAAGTGGGACTCATACTTGATGGAAATATAAGAGGACTATGAGATACCTTAGGAGATCAAAGAATGGGTCGAAGACAAACCGAAGCCAAATCTTGATCAAACCACCTCTTTTGAACCGCGAAAAACCCCAAACAAATCCAGATGGGTACGGACCTCACTCCAAACCAAAGGAATGACATAGTTACTCTATTGACTCTATTCAGGATGTGTTTGCATGGTCTCATGAAGACATGGTCGATTTATACACGGACATTATCATTCATCGCCTTTCCATTAAAGGGGGATTCAAGCCATTCAGGCAGAAGCTCAGGTGATTAAAACCTGAGTGGAAGTTAAAAATTAAAGAAGAAATTGTGAAACAATTTCAAGCTGGCATCATCATGGTATCAACATACCCTGAATGGCTATCCAACAAAGTCCCCGTTCTGAAATCGGGAAGGAATGTGTGAGTTTGTGTGGATTACAGAGATTTGAATAAAGCTTGCCTCAAAGACAGCTTTCCTGTGCCATTCATCCACATACTTGTTGACAATACAACTCGATACGACATGTACTCCTTTGCTGATTGCTTTGAGAGGTACCATCAAATCATGGTTGCTGAGGAAGATCGTGAGAAAATTGTTTTCATCACTCCTTAGGGAACCTTTTGCTACGGACGATTGTCATTCGGCCTCATCAATGCCGGAGTTACCTATCAGTGAGCCATAGGACTCTTTTTCACAATCTACTGTATAAAAAAAAAGAAAAAAAAAAGAAAAAGAAAAAAAAGAAAAAGAAAAAAAAAGAAAAAGGAAAAATAAGAAAGCTCTTCAACAAGTTCTACAGTTGCTACCTTACCATCGGCAGGTTCTACAGATGGCTTCAGAGTTTGAAGAAGAATCCTTCCTCCACATTCCTTAGAATAGGAATGATTTTACGAGTGTGCTAGCAACCTTGGCCTCCGTGATCAACATACATGACAAGGAAGACATGCCAACCAACATATTTTTCCAACAAAAAGCTCCAACCTATGGGAATTACATTGAAAAGTATCGGATGACCTACCTCCCATCCAGCATCTTTGGTATCAACACATCAAGAAGTACTTACGAGATGGATCTACACCCGCTGAGGCGAGCCCGACTGAGAAAAGGCAGATCCATCAATTTACTATAAAATTCTACCTGAGCGAACATGCACTCTACAAAAGAGATGTAATACTAGGTATCCTCAGATGTTTGGACGAGGACCAAGCTCAGAGGCTATGGATGAAATCCATGGGAAAGTATGTGGCCCACACATGAGGGACCCTCTACTTGTAAAGATCCTACAACAGAAAAGTCCGACTACGGCAGTTCAAACAACACGACTTGATTTCGAAAAAATATCGTTGACAACCAAGCTCAGTCAAAAGGAAAATTCTCCCCGAACTGGGAAGGCCCATTTATTGTCAAGGACGTATTGACAGGAGGCACTTTCAGATTACAAAAAATGGACGGCGATGAATTTCCGTAACTCATCAATTCAGACACCGTGAAATGGTACTATGTCTGAGGTTACCATCAAGCGAGCATCCTGGTTTTGGATCATCAAATCACTAGTCATTTCAGGTTCATTAACCCTCACTACATACCGCCTTTCCTTTTTACCCATCTGCCCCTCAGGGAAAAACACAGTTTTCAAACCAGTAGCCTGGTTTCACTTCATTTCACACTTTCAGTTTATCCCACCAGGGATTAAACCTTTCACACCTTCAATTTATCCCGTACATGGGATTAAAACTTTTCATCTACAATCTGCCCTATACATGGGCGAATTACGTCGACTTGATCTCCCCAATAAATGGGAGTACGTAGGCAACCATCTTATATGGTCCGGTCTCACCACAGAAAAAATAAAAACCAATCTTATCCATAGCCACATACAGAAATTAGTCCCAAGACACCAAATATGGTAGGAAATACACACAGATCGACGATCCATTCTGAAAATCTTGAGACATCTCACTGTCCATCCATCAAGGAGGAGTTCAGAATACATCCAGATCATAAAGTCCTGGTGAAACAAGAAAACATCAAGCAAGTAGCAAGGCACAACTAAAAGGGAAGTGAATCAACATATATTTCCCTGCTATATATAATGTTGTTTGATATATACAATGTGTACTGTCCATGACAAAATGGCTAAGCTAGTCTGTGCAGGAAAATATAAGCCCATCTACAATCAGTGTATATGCGGGCTATCAAGTCAAACATGGATTCCCTCTCAGAAGAAGGAGGTAACACTATGATTTCCTGCCAAAGGGTCTCTACACGAGCCAACAAATCCACCGCCAACTACATGCTATATTTCGGGCAGATATAGCGTTATCCCACTCAATAATCACTACATCTATGGATGATCTGGCCTCATCCCACTCAACAACACCGGTATCCCTATGAGTTAGAGCATCATCTCTCTCAACCAAAGCGACATTTCTACCAGAAAGAGCTGTCAACATTAAAGCCCACATCCACTACCTGTTCACTAGATGGTATAGAGATAAAAGCTTCTCGCGATCTCGACGTCTAATCATCCCATCTGTCCAAGCAACTACCCCAGACAACAAGCAAGGCTAGGGCAATTTCAAAATTGGCGACAACCAGATATTGGATCCCTTACGACAAGATTGGGGGCAATCTCGAAAGTAGCGACAACTCGACACTGGGGCATTTATCAACCATCCTAAAGTGTAAAATGCACTAGTCAGTGCCATCATCATGGTTTATCATCATCTCAATGGCGATTCAGATATTATTCAATAGTGACTTGGTCAACAAAGAGAGTTTCTCATATGAATCCCCGGCAAGAACATGTAAGGGACTGGGGCATTTTGCGATTCCAAAGAATGAAAGGAGTTTAAGGCGGGATAAGCCTCTCATAAAAAGAAGGGGGAGAACTCCTAAAAGAAATCATGGTGATATAAGCGTGCCCCTATGAAAAAAGGGGAGAATTCTCAAAAATTAAGACCTCTACAACGAAATTCAAATCTGGGTAGCAAAATAGCGAGCTGCACCTTCCAAGGATATTAGCAGCATTCAGCTCATCAGTTCAACCGAGTTGCGAATCAAAAGCTCAAGGAAATGGGGCACCTGCCCCCAAAAGTGAAAGGAACTCCAAATCACTGCAAAAAAGGGTGAGACATCTGGTGGTTGTCATTAATCTAGCGTAACATCAGGCAAAATCTAGTGAAGTAATCCGTGGAATATTACTTCAGCGAAGGTATCGAAAGATCATGTATTCTAAGACCATTGGCATCAATTCAGCGACATCAAAACAGTTCAGCGATGAAAGCTTCGTATACCACCATTCGAGTGGGAACCAAAAACGTTTGGCGATCAACAGGGTAGGCACCGTTGCAAACTACCAGCGAATACATCAGGAGGGTCTAGTGATTTCAGAACGTCATCCCCATCAGAGATATGAAAAACATCTCAACTTATCTTTATCAAACAAGCATCAGCGATTAAATGCCAAACCATTGGAGTCAACGCCAACATAGGCATCAACAATTATCGGTAAAGGTAAAGCGATTTGTAAAAACATTTTAAACATTCATCATAACATTGCGATTTGCGAAATACGATATGCAAAATGCGATATGCGAAATACGATGTACGAGTTGCGATGTGCGATGCGATTTGGCCAAATGTGAAATGCGAAAAGCGATGTGCAAAATACGATGTGCGATTTACGAATTGCAATTCGCGAAAACATTTTCACATTCATCATAAACATTCACTACATTGCGATTTGCATCATTATAAATACTTTTGTAATAACCAAGAATTTCTGTGATACATTGTAAATAAGTATTACATAATCGATAATATTTTATGGATGATGACGTGATTATGTAGTTAGTATGATATAATATTAAAGAAAGTCTCACCAATAAGTTATATAAGTTAGTGAACTAACCTAAGTATTTTAATAATCTAGGAAATAGATTTAAGATGTTAAACCCTAAGTAAGTACTCAATAAACTTGAAAAAGACAAGTCTAATTGGGTTATGCAAGTTAATTAACATTATTGATTGATGTGAATGTGTAAATATCAATAATAATGAGTAATAGTTCATGAGATAATAGGATTAATATTACTAAGGATGGCTAGTGGTTTAAACAAGCCCAATAATTATTTAAGCCTTGGACATGTAGATAATTTGATTGTTAAGCTAGACCACTATTAAATTTAATGGGCAAGTATGCTAGTAGCACAATTATTTAAGGGTGGAGGCCCAAGTTCATATTAATTAGTAAGTCAAACTAGTTAATTAAAAGTCCGATAGGTTATTTATGGAAAGCCCAAAACATTTTTTTATAGTCCAACTTGTAGCCCAATTGATGAGGGTACTTTAGACATTTGGTATGTTAGATTGTTCCATAAAAACAAAAGCAAAGCTTGGAGATAAGAAGGCCACTTGGCCGGCCAAGTAAGGAAGAGAAAGGGGGGGATGAATGTTATCATTTCAAGCTCCCAAATTTTCAAAGATAAGTGCAAGATTTGCTAGGTGTCAACTCTAGTATGAAGCCAACATATTAGTAAAGTAATCTTGTAATAATTAAGAGATATAGAGAGATGAGATAGGCTAGTAGAAATGTATAGATATACTATTTTATCTCTAGACATTTGTCCAACATATTAAACCATATTCTCTTTCCACTTTTAATCTACTTTGTCTTATTTTCTCTTGAACTAGCTAAGCAAAAACATAAGAGAGAGAGAGAGAGAGAGAGAGAGAGAGAGAGAGAGAGAGAGAGAGAAGTTCGGTGGGGAAGAGGAGAGAAAGAGGAAGGAAATCCACCATTTATGTACCCAAAGTTTATCTCTTACTTTGGAAGAGAAAGAAAGTGTGCCCAAAAATCAAGGTGAAAACTAATCTAACTTATTCTTTTTATTTTGTTTTATTTTTGAGATCTAAAGTTTATGATCTAGAGGTCTATAATCCTCTACCTACATGTTTTATATGATTTCATGTATGGTTCTAACATATTTGAGTGTTAAAGAATAAATCAAAATGATAGGAAAGAAACTAGTATTGTTTTGTTAGAAACTCTAGTTTTTTTTCACTTCCTTTGATCGACTACCATTTTTGTTCTACACCTTCTTTTTGTGATCCGTAAAAGAGAGGTGCTAGATATGTAAGTTAAGTAATAAACCCAAGTGGTAACACTCAAAAATATTGAGTACACAAGTCGTAGTGACTATTTTAGCAAAAACAGTTTCGTCTTTTGAAAGAAAAACAAATAGTTTTTGGACAGTCATTGCAAGGGATATTTTTGTCATTTTTCTGGCATTTAAAAATTCTGGAAAAATTTGGGAGAGTAATATAATGAGTTATCTTTCAAACCCAAGTAGAATCACCTTAAAAGGAGTTGTAGATTTCCGTATGGACTGATTTTAGAAAAGTAGGTAAAAGTTAAAAATTCCAAACCGAGTCTGCCCAAAATTTTGCAAGGGCAATTTCGGCCAATTAAAATATGAAATAAATTCCGTCCTTTTGGGACATGAAAATATATGTCATAAAGTAGCTCATGTCCAAAAATGAGCTCATTCTGACTTAAAATGACCAAGTTATGACCATTTTAATTTTTGTGATTTTTTGATGAAAATTGCTATAACCGGAGTTCTATAACTCCGATGGCCACACAATTTAAACTGGAGGGTCACGTTAACATGTATGAGATTATGACAAGAGATGGGAATTTCTGGAGTTAAGCGTAATGGGGCTAATTTCTTAAGCTACGCACTAATAATAGTTTTTGAAAAATAGTAAAAGAAATTGAAAAATTGCGGAAAAATACTTTTTATGTATAAAATACATGTATATAAGTATGGCCAAAGGATAGAAAAATAATAAGTTGATTTGGTATTTTCGTAAAGGAGATATGGAATCCAGCTTGCTGGATTGGAAAAAATGTTGAATCTAGTTTGCTGGATTGAAAGATTTAGAATCCAGGCTTGCTGGATTGCAGGATTTGGAATCCAGACTTGCTGGATTAGAAGTTTGTTGAATTCAGTTTGCTGGATTAGCCAATCCAGGGGGCTGGATTGCATGCTTGAATAATCTAGACTATGATGTTAGTATTCAGCTTACTAGATTATAAGGAAGAGCTAATAAAAGGAAAAGATTAAGTGTTAAATCATAAGAAATATGATAAATAATATATTATCAAAGGATGATAATAATAAGAATATTTTCAGGTAATTGATTATGTGGATAAGTAAATTGCTGATAGAATAATTGTATTCTGATATAAAGTATGATATGCTGATTGTACGATTAATCTTAACAATGATAGGTCTTTACAATAAAGAGATTAAATTAAATTGTGTAGCAGTAGATCGCAGTCAAGGCAAGTTCTCTAACCCAATCTTGAGTTATTCTTTTCAAAGCATGGTAGTGAATAATTATTGTTTATTATTCACATCCATATTGATTATTGATGCTCGCACTTAGTGCAATTAAATTCCTGTTATGTTATTATTGAACTGTGAATTGGTTAAAGTTCTTTTATTCATGAACTGTTTAAGATATGGATCTATGCTCATTGTATCGGCTAGATCAAATATGTTTAAATTTGTTAAATTAAATATGTTGTTAAAAGCTGTTCTTCACCAATTGACGTGGGAAGGACTCAATACTGAGAAAAAGAACAATTTGATTAAAGCATTATTGAAAATCAATTATTGCTCGTATAGTAAGTGTTTATGCATAATACAGCGGGTATGAAAGGCTGATCCCCTTGATTACCAAAACTTATTAAAAGGACCAGTTTAAATACTGACAACCTTACCATATGTTCATGGTCATTATGACCACTCAGTATCTGTTATTCGAAAATTCAGTTATCAAGACTTAATTAATGTTCTTTCGCAATTAATTTCTATTGTTGAACATTGAACGATAAATTTCTTGCTAATCATGATATATCTTCTTTGTACATAAACTTGGTAAGCAAATTAGTTGCTTACCCTTGCTATATCATGACATTTATTTCAGCTAAGCCAAAGAGTTCAAATAAGAAGGACAAGGGCAAGGGAAAGGTCCAAGAATAGTTATTATAAATGTTTAAGTATTATGAAATACTATGCTTGATTTTTATGTAAACCTTTTGTGTTACGTTATGTAACTTAAGTAAGGTGTGTTTATGTTAAGGTAATAGACCTTGGGGTATTGTATAAGACTTTATTATAATGAACAGCGTATGTTTATTATTCCATAATAGTATATAGAATGCTTACGTTGATGATGGATAGTGAGCACCAAACCCGGGGTTGAGAACTTGGATTTGGGGGCGTCACAGATTAGTATCAAAGCTGTAGGTTATAAACTTTAGGATGCGAAACCTAGGTTATAACCTTAGAAGAAAACTCTTATATAGTATGTTAGGAGATGAATGAAGGAAATTCATCGAGTTTTGGTTGTACATAATAAAATATTGTTTCATTTTATCAATGAATATATTTTATTGTGATACTGATGTTGTGTTTGTTTGGTTATAGGATGCCTGAGGAAGGACAAGGTAGCCATACAGTCGAGCAAGAGCCGTTAGATCCGGTAGAGGATCATGCTGTTAGTGACGAGCGTGATGAGGATGTGATGGAGGTTTTGTTTGAAAATAACATGGTGCTGAAGAATAGAGTGACAGAGTTAGAGCAGGAGAATGCCACTCATCAGTTTACTAAAACTCAATACAAGGAGCTGGCATATCAAGCTCAGAACGAGCTTGCTGAGATGAAAATACAGTTGCAGGAGCAGACGACCTTAGCTACTCATATGGTTGCCAAGAATGCTGAGCTGAGAGAGATATTAGAACAAGAGCATAATAAGTTTGCAATATTGAGTATTGAGCATCAGGCGTTGCACCTGAGGTTTGACTTAGAGATCGCTGACAGGGTTCGAATTGAGGATGCTTGGGTCTGAGCAGCGAGAAGAGTGGATCAGTTAGAGGTTGAAGCAGAAGCTGGACGAGTTAGGATGGAGTCCTTGGGACGGGCTTTAGATGCAACATATACTGGTCCCCAAGTAGGAGTGAGGAGATCCTTTGAGACGTCGACTTATGGATGGACTCTTTCCACCAGAGCAGGAGCATTCAGGCGCACCCTCTCCAGACGCGCAGTGTTAGTTTAATAGCTTTCTATTGCTTATAGAGGCAGTAGTACCCCTTTTGATTATTAGGGTTGTATGTTTGATGTAAACCTCAGTAGGTGCGAGGTAGTATGTAAATATGATGTATCCCCATCTTATGTGAATAGGGGAGTATGTCTTTTGGTAGATCCCATCTTTTGATGTTTAAAAATGGGATAGTTAACGTTTATAAAAATATGCCAAGTATGTAAATGTATGACTCTAAATTTTGGTATATGAATATAAATGCATTATTATAATTACATGTTGGATCAAATAGAAAAGTATTAAGAATTAAAATGAGAAGTTGTCTGTTTGAAATAAAAAATAAAAAATCAATAAAGCGAATATGTTAATTCAGCAAGCTGAATGTGTTATTCAGCAAGCTGGATATGTTAATTCAGCAAGCTGAATGTGTAATTCAGTAAGCTGAATATGTGAATTTAGTAAGATGAATACGTTAATTCAGCAAGCTGAATTAGTCAATTTAGCAGGTTGAATTCGATAATACAATATTATGATAATATGATTGTTATAGTTTAAATTACATGTTATATTTTAAACACTTAGAAGATATATTATATAATTAAACTCGATGTAATAAATTAAGGTTTTGTTTAATCAGATAATGCTGCCAAGTCGTCAAAATCGTAACCAGAGGGAGGAACGTTCTGTGAACAATGAAAGAAATCAAGATGACCCAATGCAGAACTTCGCTGATATGATAGCTCAAGCTATGCGGACTCGTACACCTGCAGCAAGGGGGCAAGCGAATAATAGATTGGCAAATTTCAAAGATTTTAAAGCTGTAGGACCACCAGAATTCAGCAGAACTACGGACCCTATAGCGGCTCAAACATGGGTGAAAGAGATGGAAAAGGCCTTTATCATTGCAAGGGTAGCCGAAGACCAAAAGACGACTTTTGCTACCTACTTGATGAAAGGGGAGGCTAATTACTGGTGGGAGACGAACCAAGCTAGAGCCGAAACAGAGGTAGTGACATGGACCAGGTTTAAGGAGTTATTCTTAGAAAGTTATTTCCCGGAGGCCATGCAAGCCAGAATGGAAGTGTAGTTTCTTGAATTAAAGCAAGAAAACATGTCAGTTGCCGAATATGCAGCAAAATTTATTGAGCTAGCCAGATTCGCACCTCATCAGGTAGATACAGAACTATGAAAGGTGCGTAGGTTTGAAAATGGGCTGAAGCCATGGATTCACAGCAAAGTTGCAGTGTTGCAAATTGCTACATTCTCAACACTGTTAGAAAAAGCCATCATTGCGGAAGGTAGTAGTGAGGCAGTTTCTAGATTCAATCGAGAGAAGAATAAGAAGAAAATTGAAGGTGGTCATCAAGGTGCGAGTAGTGGTGGCAGTAACAGCAAGAAACATAAGTGGAACAACAGTGGCAATGAATCTGGAGCGCAACAAGGGAATACTCAGCAGAAGAAGGCAGCGTGTTCAAAGTGTGGAAAGAATCACTTTGGAGAGTGTATGAAAGGGAAAAACGTCTGTTATAATTGTGGTCAAGAAGGACATATTTCACCAAATTGTCCTAAGCCAAACAAAGGTGGTTGTTTTTCTTGTGGAGGAACGGGGCACCGATTTAAGGATTGTCCATTGAAGAAGAATACAGATGGAGGAAGTGGAAATAAGAGCAGTTCAACAAAGTTAACTATTGGAGGGTCAACACAGCAGAGCAAGCCGACAGCCCGAACGTTCAACATGACTGTGCAAGACGCAGTTGCATCAAAGGAGGTGGTGTCATGTATTATTCCGATCAATAATATAAATGCCTACGTATTATTTGATTCGGGAGCTACCTATTCATTTGTGTCTGATGAATTTGCAAGAAGATTAAACTTACCATTTGAAAAGTTAAAGAACCCATTGAATATAGAAGTTACAAATAAAGAAGTGATCCCTGTAGAGTTTATCCATAACAACTTTGGTGTGGATATAAGGGGACATAAGTTAAGCGTGAATATAATCCCGATACGCTTAGGAGAATTTGATGTTATCTTAGGGATGGATTGGTTGTTTAACCACGAGGCAGTTATAGACTGTCAGAAGAAGAGTATACACCTTAAGACACCGAGTAAGTCTAAGGTTGTATTTTATGGTAGCAAGTCGCCAAGGCAAACAAGTTGTCTGACGATGATGTAGGCCAGGAGAATGTTACGAAAAGGCTGTGAAGGTTATTTGGCTCATGTAGTGGATACACGGGTTGTGAATTCGGACATGGGGCAAATACCTATAGTTAATAAGTTTGGGGATGTCTTTCCAGAAGAACTTCTGGGACTTCCTCCAGACAGGGAAATAGAGTTTGTAATTGATTTAGTACCGGGGACAGCGTCGATATCGAAAGCACCATATCGAATGGCTCCGGTAGAAATGAAAGAGTTGATGATCCAACTACAAGAATTGTTAGATAAGAAGTACATCCAACCTAGTGTATCTCCGTGGGGAGCACCGGTGTTGTTTGTAAAGAAGAAGGATGGTTCGATGAGGTTGTGTATGGATTATAGAGAGTTGAATAAGGTGACAATCAAGAACAAATATCCGTTACCAAGAATAGACGATCTGTTTGATCAACTTAAGGGAGCGAAATGTTTTTCGAAGATTGACCTGAGAACTGGTTATCATGAATTGAAGGTGAGAACAGAAGATGTACCAAAGACAACATTTAGAACTCGTTACGACCATTATGAGTTCTTAGTGATGTCGTTTGGACTGACGAATGCGCCAGCAACTTTTATGGACTTGATGAATAGAATATTTAAATTGTATTTGGATAAATTTGTGGTTGTGTTCATTGATGACATTTTGGTGTATTCAAAGACTGAAGAGGAGCATGCCGAACATTTATGAATTGTATTGGAAACCTTAAGGAAAGAGAAGTTATATGCTAAATTTTCAAAGTGTGAGTTCTGGTTGAAGAGAGTTCAATTTCTGGGGCATGTCATCGATAACGAGGGAATTTCTGTTGATCCAGCGAAAGTAGAAGCGAAGAAAAATTGGGGACAACCGATGACACCGATAGAGATCAGAAGTTTCTTGGGATTGGCAGGATATTACCGAAGGTTTATTCAGGATTTCTTAAAGATAGTGACACCATTAACTAATCTGACGAGGAAGACTATTAAGTATGTGTGGACAGAGAAGTGTGAACAGAGTTTTCAAGAATTGAAGAAAAGATTAAGTGAAGCACCTGTGTTATCTTTACCAGATAGTACAGGGGGATTTACAGTGTATAGTGATGCGTCACACTAGGGACTAGGTTGCGTATTAATGCAGAATGGTAAAGTCATTGCGTACGCGTCACGACAGTTAAAAGACTATGAGAAGGGATACCCTACCCATGACCTTGAGTTGGCTGCGGTAGTATTTGCCCTTAAGATTTGGAGACATTATCTCTACGGAGAAAAGTGTGAGATATACACAGATCACAAGAGTCTGAAGTACATCTTTACACAAAAGGAGTTAAACATGAGGCAGAGGAGATGGTTGGAATTGATCAAGGACTATGATTGCGATATTCTATATCATCTAGGAAAGGCTAATGTGGTGACAGATGCTTTAAGCAGAAAGAGCCAAGAAAAATTGTTTGTATTAACAGACCAGGAAGAGTTAGTAAGAGAAATGGAGAAAATGGAGTTGGAGGTGAAAAATCCGAAGGAGTCGGAGAAAGTAATAGAAATGGAAGCAAGTCCAACTTTATTAGACAAGGTGAAAGAATCACAAGGGAATGATGATGAATGTGGTAACATAAAGAAGCGGTTGGCTGAAGGCAAAGAGCTAAAATATAAGATCGACGACACTGGATTGCTGAGATTTGAAGGAAGAATTTGGGTGCCTGCAATACCAGAGTTACGATAAGAGATTCTTCAAGAAGCGGACAATACAAGATACTCAATACATCCAGGAAGCACGAAGATGTATCAAGATTTGCGTCAACATTATTGGTGGCCAAACATGAAGAGAGAGGTTGCTAAATACGTCAGCCGCTGTTTAACTTGTCAAAGAGTCAAAGGCAGAGCATCAACGACCAAGTGGATTATTACAGTCGTTGGAAATTCCAGAATGGAAATGGGAGCACGTCACGATGGATTTTGTGGTAGGACTTCCAGCAACACCGAAGGGTTATGATGCTATATGGGTAATTGTCGACCGTCTTACAAAGTCAGCACACTTTTTGCCGATCAAGATTAGTTATAATTTGGATCAGCTAGCAAAATTGTATATCAAGGAAATTATTTCGAGACATGGAGTGCCAGTATCAATCGTGTCTGATAGAGATCCGCGCTTCACGTCAAACTTTTGGAGGAGTCTTCAAGAAAGAATGGGGACACAATTAAGGTTGAGTACTGCGTATCATCCATAGACTGATGGGCAAAGCGAGAGAACGATTCAAACATTAAAAGATATGCTCAGAGCCTGTGTGATGGATTTCAAGGGAAGCTGGGAAGATCATCTTCCATTGGTGGAGTTTGCGTATACAATAGTTATCATGCAAGCATTGGTATGCCACCGTATGAAGCCCTGTATGGGAGAAAGTGCAGAACGCCCCTATGTTGGGACGAGGTAGGTGAAAGAAGATTGTTGGGGCCAGAATTGGTTCAGCAGACTGTGGAGGTCATTAAAGTGATAAGAACTCGATTGGTAGCAGCTCAGGATCGACAAAAGAAGTACGCATATATTCATCGTAAGAAAACAGATTTCGAAGTGGGAAGTTACGTATTTCTAAAGGTATCTCCTTAGAAGGGGAAGATAAGATTTGGGAAGAAAGGTAAACTGAGTCCAAGGTTTATTGGACCGTTCGAAATACTGAAGAAGATAGGGGAAGTAGCGTATGAGGTAGCTCTACCTCCTGAACTGTAACATATTCACAATGTATTTCATGTGTCAGTGTTGCATTCGTACAAGCCGGATTACAAGCATGTGATATCATACGAGCCGATTCAAGTCGAGAAAGACTTATCGTACGAGGAGATTCCTATAGAAATTTTGGATAGGAAAGAGCAGAAATTGAGAAATAAGGTTATACATTCTGTCAAAGTACTCTGGAGGAACCACAATGCTGAGGAAGCTACATGGGAACTCGAGGAAAAGATGAGGAAAGAGTTTCCAAATCTTTTTGAATAACCTTAATGAAATTTCGGGGACAAAATTCTTATAAGGAGGGGAGAATGTAATAACCAAGAATTTCTGTGATACATTGTAAATAAGTATTACATAATCGATAATATTTTATGGATGATGATGTGATTATGTGGTTAGTATGATATAATATTAAAGAAAGTCTCACCAATAAGCTATATAAGTTAGTGAACTAACCTAAGTATTTTAATAATCTAGGAAATAGATTTAAGATGTTAAACCCTAAGTAAGTACTCAATAAACTTGAAAAAGACAAGTCTAATTGGGTTATGCAAGTTAATTAACATTATTGATTGATGTGAATGTGTAAATATCAATAATAATGAGTAATAGTTCATGAGATAATAGGATTAATATTACTAAAGATGGCTAGTGGTTTAAACAAGCCCAATAATTATTTAAGCCTTGGACATGTAGATAATTTGATTGTTAAGCTAGACCACTATTAAATTTAATGGGCAAGTATGTTAGTTGCACAATTATATAAGTGTGGAGGCCCAAGTTCATATTAATTAGTAAGTCAAACTTGTTAATTAAAAGTTCAATAGGTTATTTATGGAAAGCCCAAAACATTTTTTTATGGTCCAACTTGTAGCCCAATTGATGAGGGTACTTTAGAAATTTGGTATGCTAGATTTTTCCATAAAAACAAAAGCAAAGCTTGGAGATAAAAAGGCCACTTGGCCGGCCAAGTAAGGAAGAGAAAGGGGGGATGAATGTTATCATTTCAAGCTCCCAAATTTTCAAAGATAAGTGCAAGATTTGCTAGGTGTCAACTCTAGTATGAAGCCAACATATTAGTAAAGTAATCTTGTAATAATTAAGAGATATAGAGAGATGCGATAGGCTAATAGAAATGTATAGATATACTATTGTATCTCTAGACATTTTTTCAACATATTAAACCATATTCTCTTTCCACTTTTAATCTACTTTGTCTTATTTTCTCTTGAACTAGCTAAGCAAAAACATAAGAGAAAAGAGAGAGAGAGAGAGAGAGAGAGAGAGAGAGAGAGAGAGAGAAGTTCGATGGGGAAGAGGAGAGAAAGAGGAAGGAAATCCACCATTTATGCACCCAAAGTTTATCTCTTACTTTGGAAGAGAAAGAAGGTGTGCTCAAAAATCAAGGTGAAAACTAATCTAACTTATTCTTTTTATTTTATTTTATTTTGGAGATCTAAAGTTTATGATCTAGAGGTCTATAACCCTCTACCTACATGTTTTATATAATTTCACGTATGGATCTAACATATTTGAGTGTTAAAAAATAAATCAAAAGGATACGAAAGAAACTAGTATTGTTTTGTTAGAAACTCTAGTTTTTTTTCACTTCCTTTGATCGACTACCATTTTTGTTCTACACCTTCTTTTTGTGATCCGTAAAAGAGAGGTGCTAGAGATATAAGTTAAGTACTAAACCCAAGTGGTAGCACTCAAAAAGGTTGAGTACACAAGTCGTAGTGACTATTTTAGCAAAAATAGTTTCGTCTTTTGAAAGAAAAATAAACAGTTTTTGGACAGTCAATGCAAGGGATATTTTTGTCCTTTTTCTTGCATTTAAAAATTCTGGAAAACTTTGGAAGAGTAATATGATTAGTTATCTTTCAAACCCAAGTGGAATCACCTAAAAAGGAGTTGTAGATTTCCGTATGGACTGGTTTTAGCAAAGTAGGTAAAAGTTAAAAATTCCAAAACGGAGTCTGCCCAAAATTTTTGCAAGGGAAATTTCGGCCACTTAAAATATGAAATAAATTCTGGCCTTTTGGGACATGAAAATATATGTCATAAAGTAGCTCTTGTCCAAAAATGAGCTCATTCCGACTTAAAATGACCAAGTTATGACCATTTCAATTTTTGTGATTTTCCGACGAAAATTGCTATAACCGAAGTTCTATAACTCCGATGGCCACGAAATTTATCACGTTAACATGTATGAGATTATGCCAAGAGATGTGAATTTATGGAGTTAAGCGTAATGAGGCTAATTTCTTAAGCTACGTACTAATAATAATTTTTGAAATATAGTAAAAGAAATTGAAAAATTACGGAAAAATACTTTTTATGTATAAAATACATGTATATAAGTATGGCCAAAGGATAGAAAAATAATAAGTTGATTTGGTATTTTCGTAAAGGAGATATGGAATCCAGCTTGCTGGATTGGAAAAAATGTTGAATCCAGTTTGTTGGATTGAAAGATTTAGAATCCAGGCTTGCTGGATTGCAGGATTTGGAATCCAAACTTGCTGGATTAGAAGTTTGTTGAATCCAGTTTGCTGGATTAGCCAATCCAGGCGGCTGGATTGCATGCTTGAATAATCTAGACTATGATGTTAGTATTCAGCTTACTAGATTATAAGGAAGAGCTAATAAAAGGAAAAAATTAAGTGTTAAATCATAAGAAATATGATAAATAATATATTATCAAAGGATGATAATAATAAGAATGTTTTCAGGTAATTGATTATGTGGATAAGTAAATTGCTGATAGAATAATTGTATTCTAATATAAAGTATGATATGCTGATTGTACGATTAATCTTAACAATGATATGTCTTTACAATAAAGAGATTAAATTAAATTGTGTAGCAGTAGATCGCAGTCAAGACAAGTTCTCTAACTCAATCTTGAGTTATTCTTTTCAAAGCATGTTAGTGAATAATTATTGTTTATTATTCACATCCATATTGATTATTGATGCTCGCACTTAGTGCAATTAAATTCCTATTATGTTATTATTAAACTGTGAATTGGTTAAAGTTCTTTTATTCATGAACTGTTTAAGATATGGATCTATGCTCATTGTATCGGCTAGATCAAATATGTTTAAATTTGTTTAATTAATTATGTTGTTAAAAGCTGTTCTTCACCAATTGACGTGGGAAGGACTCAATACTGAGAAAAAGAACAATTTGATTAAAGCATTATTGAAAATCAATTATTGCTCGTATAGTAAGTGTTTATGCATAATACATCGGGTATGAAAGGCTGATCCCCTTGATTACCAAAACTTATTAAAAGGACCAGTTTAAATACTGACAACCTTAGCATATGTTCATGGTCATTATGACCACTCAGTGTATGTTATTCAAATATTCAGTTATCAAGACTTAATTCATGTTCTTTCGCAATTAATTTCTATTGTTGAACATTGAACGATAAATTTCTTGCTAATCATGATATATCTTCTTTGTACATAAACTTGCTAAGCAAATTAGTTGCTTACCCTTGCTATATCATGGCATTTATTGCAGCTAAGCCAGAGAGTTGAAGTAAGAAGGACAAGGGCAAGGGAAAGGTCCAAGAATAGTTATTATAAATATTTAAGTATCATGAAATACTATGTTTGATTTTTATGTAAAACTTTTGTGTTACTTTATGTAACTTAAGTAAGGTATGTTTATGTTAAGGTAATAGACCTTGGGGTATTGTATAAGACTTTATTATAATGAACAACGTATGTTTATTATTCCACAATAGTATATAGAATGCTTATGTTGATGGTGGATAGTGAGCACCAAACCCGGGATTGAGAACTCGAATTTGGGGGCGTCACAACTTTGTCATGTTTCAAGTGTCTACTAATCTTTATCATATCCATTCCATTGTATAGCATGAACATGATAAAGAGGGGCATCTGTAGACACTCAAAATTTTCTTTTCCTGTTACTAACTATGTAGGAGGGCAAAAGCGTCTTTTTCACACTCTAGAGATAACCCTGGAGATAACCCTGGGAGGTCAAGCCAACCTCATAGATGACCCTGAGGACATTCAGAGTCAACAACATGACAACCTCAGAGATAACCCTAAGAAAAGACTGCTACAACTGTGTGAAAACCAGAGATAACCCCGGGAGGGGCAAAATGGTCATTTTTCTAACTCAACTTCAACTCACATCAAATACACTCATGTCAACTCAAATTACTTCAATAGAAGTCCCACAAGAACCATATCGTAACTTCTGAGCGCAAACTACGCAAAACAACTCAACGGACTGCCTGACGGAAACCCAAAAATGCCATTTTGGTCATGGACCCATCTTCCTGGAATCAAAAAAGGCAAATCATATTTCATTATGTAGCTCTCGGAAAGAGTTTTCCGGAATGATATGGAACGCTTCCATCGGACTCCCGAATTTAAAGTTATGAGCGACCGAGCGAACATCGCGTTGTCCGAGTGTACTTACTTCGACACGGCGGAACCCACATTGCCCGGGGCACCCCGGGCAGTAGCAGGTACACCTGCGGCCCAGTAGTCGGTACACATGCGGCTCCATCCTCTATAAATAGAGGGCTTGGGGTGGCCATTTTGCAAGAGAAAACGGCGAGGAAGCCCTGCCCAATTTGCTCTGCACTCATCCCATGCAGTGTACTTTCCTCTTTTAAACACCTGTGAGCTCATATATATAGCCTCTTTTGTACCCATAAAAGCAAGTGTTTACCCACTCTAAAGATATAGAAGCTGTAAGACCCCGAATTTTATGAAATAAAAGTATTCAATTTTTCTTATAATTACTATTCAGTAAATGGTGAAATTGATAAATGTTAAAATTAAGGGTGATATATGAATTTTTTTTCAAAATAAACAAGTGGTTATAAAATATTCATTGTTGTCGGGGAATATTTGTTTGGTCGTGGAATATTCTTTCTGTCGTGGAATATTCGTACGACGGCGCAGACATTTGTAGGCCCCATAACAGAATAACTGTCGGATGAAGATAACGACAAAAATTGAGTTTTTATAATTAACGGCGTAGTTGTTATCGTTAACACTGTTGGAATACCCGGTGGTTAAAATACAGTAATACGCGTGTTTGCACAGTAGCACACGGTTTTACACAGTATTTTTGAATTATTGATCCTTACGTAAGAAGGCACTACTCAATAATTGTTACAGTAATTACTGTTCAATATTTTATTTTATTGATTCAATAATTGCTACGTTGAAATTTTATATTATTGTTGTGCAATAATTGTCACTGCACAGTATTTCTCCATTATCAGATCAATAATTCATATTATTTAAATAATATTATTAGATAGCATTATTGACAATGTCTAGAAAGTTCTGTCTAAGGAGAGGTTTGGTCATTTAATTGCGCTCCAGTAAGGAGAAATTCTTATTGGAAAGCCCCCTCTTTCCTGGGAACGGCCTGGTTGTCATAAATGTGATTCTGTAATATTATTTGTGAATAATTAATTATTGATTTATATGATAAGAAAAAATTTATTTTATGTGGATATAAATGAGGGATATATTTTTGTGGTTAAAAATGAAGGAGTTACTGTTGAGGTTTTTATCAGTATTTTTTGTCGGAATGGAGGTATTAAAAATCAGGGTTTTTGAGATATTTTGCGGGGGTTATAATTTTTAATCCGACCGTTGGATCGTGGTAATTTTTGGATATGTTATACATATATAAGTTGAGTATATGTCCACAAATTTTGAACCGTTAAAAATGAACGTATGATTTGTTATGAATTTTACGAGATGACTGGTTCAGAAATTGTTGAATTTTCGGAGTTTATCATTTTGGTGGAAAATTCTAGAATTGGTGGGCTCCACTTGTGGTTGGTGAAGAAATGTGCTGAATTATATTTCAAATGTGGTGGGTGGGAATAGTAGCAGGTAAAGCCATTAGGTTGTAGGTCAAACCTACCAAAATTTTCCTATAAATAGAGGGCTAAGTTAGAATTGAAAATCACACCAGAAACATAAGTTTTCTCTCTTTCTCTCTCTATATTATGAAGCATATTTTGTGAGTGTTTAGATACTTTGAGAGTTGCTATTCAGTGCAAGTTTCCTTCAGCATCATATCGGATATCCAGCCAGAAGTACTGCTCTTTTGAGGTAAGGGATAGTAAGGGATAGTAATGGATTTTAAGGGTTGTTATGATTTTCAGTTTCGTAATTTTTCTGATCTTCAAAAATTCTGGAAAAATTTGAAATGATATTTTGATGAGTTTTCTTGATTGTGTCCAAAAATGGTGATTTTTGGATGTATAGATTGAGAGTTATGAATTTTATGAGAAAAGACTATTTTAGAAGTAACAGCTTATAATTCCTTGTGGTTAACTCCAAAATTGATGAAATTTTTATTGGGAGTACATGTATATGATAGGAGTATACTCTGTGAATTTCAGAATTTTTAGATAAAAGTACAATTTTTGATAAATGTCTAAATATTCGGCTATTTTGGCCATATGAAAAATAGTAAATGACTTTTAAAAATTCTGAGAAAAATATATGTTCACTATGGGACTATATTATGCTAAATCCCAGAAAAGAAATATTTTTGGAACTGATTTGGTATTTTTCATGAAAATGGTCTAGTTATGAGTAAATGAATTAAATATGTTTTGTGAAGTAAGAAAATTGGAAAATAGGATTTTATGGCTTGAGAATCCTATATGAGGTATATGCAGATTTTTGATGAGGGTTTTGGTTATTGATGATGAAATTGTAAGAGTTGGCATTTTATGATGATTAAATGCATTAATTAGTAAAGTGTAAACAATTAAAATAAATTGTTTATAAATTTAAGTAATGTTATTCTTTCAATATCATTATACCGAAATATTGGTATGAATTTTATTGTAGAATTTCTATCTTTTGTGTCGGGGTTACTATTAATGAGTTACGAATATTACTCTTGAGATTAAAACTATATGTTGATCATATTATTTTTATCATCATATATAACATTTTTATAACCCTGATGTTGAAATTCTCTTTCACTGGAGTGTAAAGATGGGTAGATTATTGGTATGATCATGACTAGGGTTCTCTTTGGCCTGTAGTGCAAAGTTGAATTGTGACTGGTATGATCATGACCATTGAATTTATAATTGAATATCTTAAGCTTAAGTGCAAAGGTGAATTGATCAACATGGTTATAATTATTGTTTATATAAATTCTGAAATGATTATATATTTCTTTGAGATATGAATATATTTGGCCTGTAGTGCAAATATGAATTGTTGATGAATATCTTTGGCCTGTAGTGTAAAGATGAACTGTTGTTGAATATCTTTGGCCTGTAGTGCAAAGATGAACTGTTGTTGAATATCTTTGGCCCGTAGTGCAAAGATGGTTTGTTGATGAATATCTTTGGCCTGTAGTGCAAAGATGAACTGTTGTTGAATATCTTTGGCCTGTAGTGCAAAGATGAACTGTTGTTGAATATCTTTGGCCCGTAGTGCAAAGATGGTTTGTTGATGAATATCTTTGGCCCGTAGTGCAAAGATGGATTTGTTAGTATGATTATAAACAGGAATTGTGATTTGGTATAACCATGATCTTTGATGTTTCAGGTAAAGACAGGTGATGAAAATATTCTTCGTCCTGGGTGCGAAGAAAAATTTATAGTCATAATTATGATTATGAGTTATTCATATGATTGTGGAAAGGAACTGTTGAGTGATGTTACATGGATAAAATATTGTTGGTGGATTTTTAACATGGAGAAGATAATAGACTTTATAGTCTATTTGACTCTTCTAATGGATTGCTCGTTCCGCTGCAACTATGGTTGAAATTTTTATCATTTACCATATGTTCTAAATCTCTGATTTATTGTTGATGAAGGCTATTGATAATTGAATTATCTTTAGTCATGATATTCTTTACTGAGCTAGTTGTGCTCACCCTTTTGCTTCACAATTCCTTTCAGGTAATAAGAGTGTAGCTGGGTCGAGCGGGGGTAACAAGGGAATAGAACGGTGGTCATCATTTAGTAGTTATATTTGGTGAAGAAAATAGGGTGAGGCGAACCCAACGTTGGAAGGGTGTTTTGTCACTATCATACAAGATGTCTAATGACATACAACCTCGTGTCATCATAAGACAGGGTTGTGCTCATCCACTTGCTGAGTATATCTATGGGCACTACCTATATAATCTTGGTGTTTGTTTGAAGTATAATTCTCAATTTGAGACAGTGGAGATAATGATAAGTCAAGAGAAGACTCACCATTGGGAAGAATATGATAGTAATCTTCTCGTTTTTCTTTGGGGTCTATTGGGTCAACCAAGGATAATTCTGTGGCCATATGATATCTATCATAACCTAGATGCGTGGCCTCCCATGTACGAAGGTTTTCTTGAGCACTTCCCAAAGATTCTAATTTCTAAAACAGTTTTTTACTATACCTTTATGTAAGGTGTCATTGTGAGGTGATGTCCACGGTTGGAACATGAGTCACATTTGGTATATATTTATATCCAAACTTATAGCATATGTGTTGTTGTATTTTGCACGACAATTGTTGTAATAAAGTTACAGTTTTTTTCTATACCATGTATTTGGCGACTCAGAATAGGTTGGATGGAATGGACCTATTTTGGGGTCGTTACAGAAGCCTTTTCTAGCAGTTAACTGTAAGCCTTCTCACACACTTTAGAGTCTTTCTCTTCATCTTTGCACACACCCTTCTACACGTTGAGAGTCGTGTTACTTACTTTTGCCCGGACTTCGGTCCGTGGTTTCATTCCAGTCTGTGTGTGTATATATATATATATTTACTAACATTATCGAGTTATGCCTCGATTGAGCCTAGACTTCGGTCTGGAGCGTTTAATTGCTTTTGTATATATATACATTTATATATATGAACTGCGTGTCAAACTCTGTTCGATGAGCCTAGACTTATGTCTGGTGCGTTTAATGGCTTTAATATATATATATATATACTTATATATATGAACTGCTATCGAACTCTGTTCGGTGAGCCTGGATTTCACATCCGGTGCGTTTACTGCTTTAATCTATATATACTTATATATATTAACTGTTGTTGGACTCCGTCCGATGAGCATGGATTTTATATCCGGTGCATTTATATGCTTATATATATATATATATATATATATATATATATATATATATATATATATATATATATTTACATTTCGTCCCACCTGGAGTTTACTTCATGGTGGTTGACCATTTTTACAGCTTTCTGTACATTTTGTCTCGCCTGGAGTTTCCTCCGTGGCGGTTGATAGCTTTTACAACTTTATTTATATTTTTGATCCCCCGTGGATGTGCTTCGTGGTTGGTGATCATGTATGTATATATATATATTTACAACTTTTATATATATACCTGCTTACTGCGTTTATATCAATTGCGGCATCATGTGAGCCTAGGAATCATTTGATCACAGATTCAGTCCCCTGAATCTAGATTCGATTCCCGTGGTGGACCTTTTCAGCTGTAAACAGCTTGTAAATTTATCTGTGATGTTTGGATTTCCTCAGATGGTTTTCATACCCACGAGGAATTCAGCACCTTTTTGTACATTTATTTTTGTACGGATGCCTCACATCTGTCAAATAAAATCAATCAAGCCGAGCACTTAATAAAATGGGAGTGTAAAAGGTCTCAATTACTATTGAGCATCAGGGTTTGAAAAAACCTTTTTAATAAAACATCACCGCCATACCTTGCTTAAAATTATATTTTTACATAAAATTCAAACCCTGTGTATATAGGTGCAAACGAGGCCTCGCACTACTTCTAAATAACAGCACATTGACCCACACACACACATTCAGATAACTGTTTCTTGAAAAGAGGAGGTCACCGAGGTAACACGGATGTCGGGGGGTGCCTTACACCTTCCCTCTGCATAACCAAGTTCCTAGACCCTAATAAATCTCGGTTTCACCGACCCGCTTAGCAGTGTCACATCACTGGGTCAATGTGTAAACCTTTTCTCGGTTGTGTTAGTACAACCATTTAAAAAACCAACTGGCGACTCTTAACAGTCCATCATCGACATTATACATGTCAGACCTTTTTCACTTGTTTTTTCAAACAAATCTCACCTAAAATGAGAACACCAAAGAACAAGTAATGGAAAGGGACAATTAAAAATCCCGACGTCGACAATAGCTATCTGACATTCCTTCATCCTCCAATAGCGATTGGTATTCTACAATTTTTTAGATTTTCAATGCTTTCGAAAATTTGTCCAAGGATTAAAATCGTAGAGTTCAATATGGTGTTCAACAAGAGGCCGCCCAACTAGATGACCAAATTCCTATGGAGCAGGAGCTGTTGAAGAATTTCTGATGAGCTGGTTGAGAAGATATCTTTAATCAATAAAGAGTTAAAGATGTTGACAACAGCAGGAGATAATTCAGTTCAAGACAGACTCCAAGCCACTATGGCTGATGTATCTCTCAAAATCAAAGAGAGAGATCGAATCTATCTGAAGGCCATAAATGATCAGAAGGTAGAAACTCTACGAGCATAGAAGGCCAATGAAGAGCAAATCTAAGTCCTCTCTGACAAGATTGACAACAAGAATCTGTGACGCCCCCAAATTCAGGTACTTGAAACCCGAATTCAGTGTTTCATGATACCATTTCCTTGAGCGGAATAATAAAAATATTGTCATAAATATCAAACTTAATTTACATATCAGAGTTGTCTAAATCCCAGGTACGCTACCTTTCTGTACATTCATTACATAATACTTAATAAATATTATAATCTTATTTAAGTCTAGCTATTACATACGATAACACAATCTTATTCTGACAGCTTTCCTTTCCTTTTGTTCCTGTCAGAGCCCTCTGGTTGATCATACTTAACTGAAAATATTTAAATTAAGCAAGGATGAGCATTTGAGTGCCCAGCAAGTAACAACAATTATAAATATTAGCTGAAATGATTAAATATTTTCTTTGTACTACCCTTCTATAACGAATCAATAGTTGTGAAGTAATATGAACCGATAATAATAACATAACAACTCTCTATCAAATTTTTGAAACTACGTACTGACTATAAATAGGGTTAAGGTGACATACTATGAACATTGTTTTCAATTTTCGAATAGGTTTAGCAGAACTTCATCCGCAAACCGTCATAACTTACGGGCACGGGGGTGATCAGCCCGTTATGCCCTATATTGATCAATACTACATACCAGAAAGATATTGTCGTTCATCATATCCGCCTCAGGCGCACAAAAGATTTTTCATGTTCGGGATGTTCATACATAGTCGGGAATCCGAACCAAAATAATTTGATTGGATACAAAAAGGTTTTATCATATTCAACGATATTTCTAAATCTGTGTCTAGCTGGTCAAATAGCTTAGACGACTTTTACTTACTATATATAATGGCAATCAATAGGTATATATATATATATATATATATATATATATATATATATATATATATATATATATATATATATATATATATATATATATATATATATATATCTACATGTGATTAAATATAATGATTATCCAAGTGCGGACACTTGTATAACCATATATATAGAAATTAACGAACAAAATATATATCTGAAATACAATATAAT
Organism: Panax notoginseng; assembly: GCA_016801055.1. NCBI lineage: Eukaryota > Viridiplantae > Streptophyta > Magnoliopsida > Apiales > Araliaceae > Panax > Panax notoginseng. Next base: position 165,568,247 of record CM029014.1, on the reverse strand, counting down.
AACATGTTGATAATCAATGATCAGATATATTATATGTAACAACAGGGTTAATAATCTGGTACAATAATAATATAATTATAAAAAAATTTTACTTCTGCCCATTGCATAAAGAAAATGCAAAGATAGGATACTAGCTCAATAAAAGTAGAGTTCAAGGAACTTGCCTTAAGCGTAGTTTATCCACGTAATTAAATCAACACTTTCAATTCCTATTTATAATGTATTTCAAGCATAAGATGTTCATTAGCTAACACATTCATTAATCAAGCTTGACATAATACAAGTATGCACATATGGTACAAAATCAGTTTATACGTCATCACAAGTTCAACCCACGTATCTTTGTTTTGATATTATGCGAACATCCTCTTGGACTTATCATTTGAAAGTCAAAGTTAACCTTTATTTACATCACACAACATGCTTCTTAACACATTACATAACATATTAGTAATATACTACCAGTTAAAGTAATCATATAGGCATGCTTCAAACATCAGTTCAAAAAAAAACAGAAGCTATCCAAGACTGCTGCACGGCGCAGCTGCGCTATGGCTAAGCCTAGGACTGGCGCAGCTGCGCCGTCCCCTGGCTAAGCCTAGACTCAGCTGCTGCCTTGTGGTTTTTGTCCGGCTCGACCAAAACAATCACGCATGCTATATTTGTTATGTTAAAGGTCTTTTCATGCCTCTTAAGTCAATCTAGGTTCCTTTTTTCATAATAAAATTCTAAATTGCTTATTTTAACAATTTAAGGCCATTCAAGGTCATGAAACCACAGAGTCTATCATGCTTGCTCTCTAAACATACAAGATAGTTGAAAAACTCATATTAGGCATGCTTGTGAGTATTCATAACACATATGTGTAATTAACCTCGTTTTGGTTGAAAATATGATTCGTTTATGTTTTACTTGAAATATGATACACAAGCATGGTATATATATGTTTATGCTACATGAGTGAGTCTAAGAGTATCATCAAACGTGATCACAATTATCAGATTCTAACCCTCAAGGTAGTATGTTACCATTCTCGTATTTTCATTAGTAACCTTACTAGTAGGTTCTACATGCTCAATATATATGGATCATGTATAGGGATATTATAGACATAACATGACATCTTAACCCTTTAGAATCTAGTTATTCATGTGATGCAACTATGTTTTGAAAATATGTTCAAGTTTGCTTTTGAAACTATTTTAAACTAGAACAATGCAATTTAACACATACAAGACAACTTTAAGGCTCTAATCATATGTAGTCAAGTCATGTTATCATGCTTGCAAAGTCAGTACATAAACATGGCACACATGCATATCAAGTTTGTTTCTAAGTTCCTAAATTCATTTAAACTACACACTTTGTTAATCATGCTAATCTAGTCTAAACATACCCACATGAGGTTCATATATCTATATATACCCCTTATACATGCTTGCATACTAGTATAAGTCATAGTATTATAGCAGATTGCAAAACAGAAGCTCAAAACTTAATTCAGCAACCGGCGCAGCTGCGCTGCGCCTCAGTATCAATACGGCGTAGCTGCGCCACGCCTGGTCTGAGCCAGGAACAGTCTGCTTCGGCAACTGTTTAGCCCAAACATAGAATTTACCCACGAAATTTATTCTAAGCAATCATGTATCAGTTTAAACATGCTCATAAGGCCATATAACAACTATATGAACATTACCCACCCTCATTAACATCCAATCCTACAAAATCAAGAATTTGAAATTTAAGAATTCAAAGCTCTGTTTAACAGAAACTGAAAATGGAAGCATAGAATGGAATTATACCTCTGCAATACGAATGAAACTTGCTCCTAATGAACTCTCAAGCTCCTAGAACACTTGTATGCTCTCAACCTCCTACTTAGAAATTCTCAGATAACTCCAAGCCACACCACTGAGATTTTAGTGTACTATTTAAAGGAGGAGGATGGACTGGACATTGATGTTACACAAAACATGAATCCAAAGTGCAAGGCAATGAAACAATGGTTGCTCAAGGGTTGGCCAACCACCCTCAAGCTCAACCATCATCACCTAGAGCTAGCCTTGTGGAAGAAGACGTATTATAGCTTTGAGTTACTGTACATTGTACTTGGTGACATTAATTATGGGACAAGAGAGAAAATCCCAGCATTTCATGTTATCTAGGCTTGGTTTGGTTTATTTAATTCCCATAATGTAATCTCAATGTACAATTATTACCATATTAGGAATTTAGGGATTAAATATATACTCACATCATATAATCTATGTACATCAAATATACGTAATAAAATAATGCAGTCAGGTATTATTGTCCAAGTAGTTCCATAATTTTCTCTACCACTCATATAACCATATAATAACCTTATTATATTATTAACTTATTTATTTATGTTAAATAAATAAATTTATTCTTTCCCTTTATTAATTACCACTTAATATATTATAGTTTCATATAACTTAATATATAGTCACACAATGTCACACTATAATATATAGTATAGTCGTATTATTGCTCTCACGCACATAACCGTTAATCTAATATTATTATATTAATAACTTGCTTATTTTATGCCAAATAATTTATTCACTTTCTCGATTAATTAAAATCAACATTAATTAATTCGTTCCTCATTGGTTAATGTAATTGTGGGTCTCTATAACAATTAATTATCTATAACATTCTTATTATATTTATAGACATATTACTAACAATAATAATCATTAAACAATTGGTCAATTTTCTACAATAACAATTAACAATTAATATTAATTAATTGCTCACTTAATAATTCCTTCGTCGATTAATATTATTATTAATATTTCCCACCACCACACCACACAAGGCTTTCTACAAGTTTGTTACAACTCCACATTAATCACTTTAATATAATTGAGTTAAATCGTCACATAGCATGAAATCATTTATATCCAAATAAGTATTTATTTCATTAGTGTATTCCTAAGACATGAAATTTCTCGGGTATTACACCCCTTATCAAAATAATCCTAACAATTATATCCTATATACAATAATCATATATTTACGAAAAATAACTAATACTATTATTATTAATTTATTATAGGAATATAATCTATAACGATCAATAATTCTTAAAAAGAATTTATTTAAAATTATTCATCTAAATCATTTTATTTATCACATATATTCATATACTTTACTTTGCACATATTCCCACCTTTATATATAAAAAAAATTTAAAAAAATTTATTCGAAAAAAATTTCCTATTGAAAATATTGGGTTACTACAGAATCAGTCTTTCTCTCTACAACTTGAGCTGAGCCAACAAGAACTCAAGATTGAGGTTGGTAACTCATCTTACCTAATGGAGCAACTGATGTCCAACATGGAGCAGCTTTCTCAAATAATTAATGACAAAAAGGGGGAGAAAAAGAGGCATAGAAAGAGGAAGAGTAAGAGGCATTCAAGGAAGAGCAAGGAGAGCAGAAGGAGTGAAGATAAGAAGGCCAAGAAAATGACAAGGAAGATGACATCAGAAGAAAAAGCTAAATCATCATCTAAGGGGGAGCCAAAGGACGATGAGCCCGTGTATGCAGAGTCTGAGGGGGAGCCAGAAGAAGAAGAAGAGAAGCATACATCTGAGGGGGAGCAAATAAAAGAAATGAAGTCCTCATCCCAAGGGGAGCAGGAGTAAAAAGGTCAAACAGATGAATAGCTGATCAACATACATCCTAGAAACATACATGGAGCCAAAGAGGTACATCTCTAACTAGTTAGGTATGTTTTGGATCCATGATGTAAAATGTTATAGTTCATTAAATTCCATATTATTATAAATGACATTCATGGTTATCTGTTTTAGAAATACAGTTGCTCACTATATATTAGATTCATTCATAACATGCATATGCACTTATTATTTTTGTCATAATCAAATAAGGGGAGATTGTCAGGAATAAGCATGTGAATGTTATTCCTATTTATATATGATTTGATTATGATATATATGAATGAATATGCAAGTATACTTGCATTAAGAAAAGCTGTAAAGTCCTTTGATAGATAATTGAAACATATGTACCAAGGACTTAGAATGAATTGATCAAATGTGTTAGGTTGATCCTACATAAGCAAAATAACTTTGTAAAGTCCTTAAAAAGAAATGATGTACAAGGACTATAAATATAGAAAGATCAAGCATGTTAGGTTGATCTAATAATGTAATAGATAGGCTTGTCTGATCGTCAAGCACTGCACCATAAATCGTAGTCTGCTAGAAGAGTCAAGGAAAACTTGAGAGCCGTCGAGGCAGAATTATAGTCTATAAGATAGTAGATCTCGAAGTTCGTAGACTGTCAGGGGAGACGAAGAAGGATCGTAGTGTGTCAAATAGAACTTCCTCGGAGCCGTAGTCTGCTGAGGAAGTCATGTTTAGAATCGTAGATACAACCTGCCTACGAGCCGACCGAGCATCTACCGAAGCCAAGTCAAGGATCGTAGACTACACTCGGAGTCGTAGAGTCTACTGATGTCGAAGCCAAGTTAAGAATCATAGACTGCACTCTGAGTCGTAGAGTCTACTAATCATATCTGAGGTAGAGATTGTAGTCGAGCAAGATCAGATGAAGACAACAAGCACAAAGTCAGAAATCGTAGAGTGTCAAGATCTAATCTCGAAGTCGTAGTGTCTGTGCAGCCGAAGCTGAATCATAGAGTGCAGAACTAAGACCTCAACAGAAGTGCTCACAATGCCAAGGCAGAATTATAGAGCAAATATGATTCTCAACAAATGAGCACTCCTATAATATCCAAAGTATGAAGCCTCTAGTCTAAGCTGCAGAGATACATCCCACCTAAAAGAAACTAGAGAGCACTCAACGAATGGCATACAAGCTAATAGAAGATCTGAGCACCAACCCAATCAGCATTCAGATTAAGTTGGGAAGCCATTCGAGATGAAGTCTTCCACAAGCTGATCAAAAGAGGACTTCAGTAACTGACTAAGGAAAGTCAGGAAGTGTAGTAGCTGTCAAGAAAATAGAAAACGACGATCTTGGAAACAACTAGGATCGTAGTGTTTGTTAAACAAAGAAGGAACTGATAGAGTGTACATAAAGATATTGGTCATCCTCTGAAGAACATGGCTAAAGTGATTAAGCATTGTAAGTGAACGGGGGATCACAAGGAGAAAGTGAGTTGGACACTCCATAAATCTGAAGTGTCTTGCTATTCAGAAGGGGCCAAAGCAAGGAGTCAAGCCATCAGTATCTGAGAGCAGTCGAGGTAAACAGAAGTGTTGAAGCACTGCATAATAAAAGGAAGATGTGTTCTAAATTGAAGATCCAATCAACACTCTTAAAGATCATAGTGTTGTCTCTATCAGTCAGCTAGACACTACGATCAGGTCCAAGAAGATATGCATCAGAATCGTAGAGTTCGGTCAACTGAAGGTTGAAGCATTGACAACGGTTCAATCTGAAGATTGATATTCGAATAGAGCTTATTGAGAGCATCGATGCAAAAGGACAACCTCTGATCGAGAAATCAAAAGTAGGAAATAAAGTTGATGACCTGCTCAAGACATCAAAGTAACATCTCTGACAGGGTAGGTGAAATAGTGGACTGCAGTGTTAGAAAGTTAGAAAAGAAGATGTCATGTCACATCTGCAGTCTACACCAAATAACTCGAGATCTGCGAAGCAATTCAAATCGCTTCCAACGACTATACACCAAGGTGAAGATTGGGAAGGAGTATAAATATGCCAGAGCTTCAACGACCAAGAGTTACTGATGATTGCTATGTTGCAGAATCATTGAGTTGTTGAATGCTATAATGTTGACTCTACGAGTTTCACCTGAGCTTAACAGAACAAGTCTTAGTGACAGTGAGAATACGAAGGTGGAAGTGAAGCAGCTTTGAAGAAGGACCTGAACAGACTAATGCTTCACTCAATAAAGATGAGAATGCCACTTCAATTGGCATCTAAGCTGAGAGTCGAGAAGGATAAAAAGATAGCATTCAAAAGAGTGGTTGTGCATAAGGAAGATTCAGAGAGCCACTCTAAGAATCACCAAGGACCTAAAGCTGAACCAGAGCAAGTGCAGAACCATGTCTGCCAACAAGTTAAGAAGGGTTCAGGAGATGGTGATGGTGCACAACTGACATCATATGAAGATGAGCTGAAGAGAATGAAGATCAGCTGCACCAAAGAAGATATGGTCCAGACTCGAAGCAGAATGCAAAGAGGACCACACCAAGCTGCTAAGTACAAAAGATGTTCAAGCTTAACGACATCTTAGCAGCTCAGCACCAACAATAATAACAAACATCAACAACAAGAAGCCAGAGCCTGAGGGATCCTTACTAAACGAAGTTCCAAGCCTTTTGGGCTTGAAGAGTTCCTAGGGAACTAGAGAACTTCCAAGGCTGCTGGCCTTGAAGAGTTCTTAGTGAACTAAAGTCCCAAGGCTGCAGGCCTTGAAGGAATCTTAGTGATTTAGGGTGATGCCCTTCCTTAGTGGAAATTCTGCTAGTTGAAAGCAGAAGAGTGGATTAGGAGCTTAAGTCTTTGAACCACTTAAAATCACTTGTATCTTTTACTTTATGCCATATACATTATGTTCTTAACTGCTATAACTGCTATGTATGTATTAACTGCTTACCACTGAACTAACTCTAAGAACAATGTATGTATGATTATGAATATGTCAATGAAGGGGATCTTTTACTTATTCCGTTGTGCTTCAAAAGATTCTTATATTTGTGATATGCTAATTTATTAGCAATACAAAATAAACGAGAAAAGTATTTGAAATTAAAAGGATCTATTCAACCCCCCATTCTAGATCTATTGTGTGCCTATTGGGAACTAACACAACATACAAGCAAGATCAAGAGGCTCAAAGTGGCTGTCAGGCCCTTCCTCGGTTTCCTGGGTTACCCAGAAACCCAGGCAGTGCTTGATAACTACTTTGTGCCTTCGTTTAATCAGGTTTTGTTTGATGTTTTGGTGTTCTAATGGGTCAAGCTTATAGTTTACATGTCAACGTACAACTATCATACATCAGGTCAATCAAACTACATCAGAATCACTAGATATCATCCAATCAAACCATGTCAGAAGTGGTGTTCTTAAGTTTTTTGGGTTACCCAAAAAATAAATTTTGTGTTCATCTTTGCTACTTTGACCATCAATTACTTTCATCATGTTTGTTGTTTGAGTGATATAAATGCATGACTTTGTAGTCCATATAACATACTATAACATAGACATAATAATAGAATCAAATAAAGAAACACAAGAAAGATTTGGGCTTGTGAAATTATTGTCAGAGCTTTCTGTGTAAGTTCGGGGTTACCCGAAAAATAGTTAGTCATGGCCGGTCAATGGACTTTGACCATCCATAACTTGCAATCTACACATGATCTGACCCTGATTCTAGTTCCAGATCAAAGCCCTCATAATAGACTACAAATCCAATATATAAAACAAACAAAAACATGAACCGATCTAGATCTATGGCCTCTGACATTCGGTTGTTAGGCCATAAAACTAGGGTTCTTGATAATTTTGAAAATTTTGATTTTTGAGCATTTTGATGTTATGGATCTATGATGCAACATCATAGATCACTAAATAACATCTAATAACACAATATTAAACACAAAAATAGGAAATCTAACATAACATTAAGGATCATATTTGGGGTTTAGGGTTATACCTTTCTTTAACAAGCTTTGAATCCTTGCTTCCTAATCTATTTTTGATGTTTTAGGAACTTGTTTAGGGACTGATCTACTAAGAAACTTCATAGGTTCAGAGAGAGAAAGGCTTGGTTGAGTGTATGAGGAGAAATGAGCTTTGGTTTTGATTTTTCTCTTTCTTTACTTACTTATCTTTGATTCATTGAAGCTAGACTTGCAAGGTGTCAAAAGAGAAATGATTTGGCTGAGACATATGTGCACATGGAAGATCTTAACATGGTGAGCCACAAGATTTGCCACCACATTTGCTTAAAACTTAAGTAAAGCGTAATTTGGTCATTTTGCATACAAAAGGGCATTTTGGTCTTTTTCTTCTAAATTTTAAGGGTATTTTGGTAATTTCATATATTTCCCTTAAATTTTAATTCTTAGGATTTGCTAATTAGCATTAGGGTTTTCTAATCATCGATTAGGGTTTCAAATTTAGGGTTTAGGGTTTCCCAAAAATAAATTTTGGATTTCTAACTTTAACAATTAGTGTTTCTAAATAATCATTAGGGTTTTCCTTAATTAGATTCATAATCAGTAACACTTATCCTTAATCATCTAAACAAAATCACTAATCCGTCTTATTTCCTATTTGAATTTCAAATTAGGGTTTGTCAATTCAAACTTAGGGTTTTCTAATAATCTGCTATATCTGACCAACAATGAACATGTCACACACATACAGTACATATGTATAGTATTGAAATACAATTATTACTGTATTAATACTCAAATCTTTATTCAAAATCCAGAATTAGGGTTTTGAACATATCCGACTTAACTTTCATTCTTAGTCAACTTATAAAATTAAATTTACTATCCTGCTAAATCCATATCGTACGTATTTAAAAATATTATTACTGATAACAATATTCACAATAATTAATAAAAAAAAATTTATTTATAAAAATATAGATACAATTTGTTTGAAAATTCTCGGTCTTTATATTCTCCCTTCCTTATAAAGATTATGTCCCCTGAATCACCTTTATCTTACACCTACTATTAATGTTTAATCCTTAGACTTTTATTGAATTACTATACTCTCCCCTCCTTATAAGATTCGTGTCATGAATCCGGAACTCAAATTCCTCCTTCAAAATTCTTTTTATTAATGAATTAGTATATTGTGTTTCGTATGTCTATATTCAAGGTTTCCTAACGTAAGCGTAGTTATATTAACAAACTTGCGATAAGAAAATAGGGTTCATACCTGAAACTCCATCACCAGCTGCTACCGTATCCTGAACTGTCATGTTGAAGATCCTTGCGGTCGATTTTATTGGGTTATTTGTTAAAGTTGGTCTCGTTATCACCAATGTTCCACTGCCTTTCCTAGTATTCTCACTTCCTCCATCCATTCTCCTTTTCGAACAATCCTTCACCTTATGCTCTGTCGATCCACAAATGAAACACCCGCTATTCATCCTTGGATTGGGGCAGTTAGGAGAGATGTGTCCCTCCTGCCTACACTTGTAGCACACAAACTTTCCCTTCAGACACTCCCCCGAGCTATTGGCTTTGATATTAGCTCGGGTGTATTGATTTGATCCTTCTTCATGTTATAAACATATCCTAATCTTTTTCCACCTGACATCTACACATAAATTATCCTGATTAGAATATAATAGATATTATATACACACAACAAATAATAGTTTTATATAAGTTATTTTTATTTCGTTTTACGATGAATTTATTTAATTCATCTTCTTTAAATTCTATTCGAGTTATTTATATTTTAAACATTTTCCTCTGTCCTAAGGTTATAGCCTAAGGTATTCCCCCACCTAAGGTTTCTAACCTAAAGTTTTGATACTATGTTGTGACGCCCCCAAATCCGGGTACTTGAAACCCGTACTTGGTGCTACACGATAACATTCATTCAAACTACTTATGTATTAATTTAACAACAGTATTATATCAAAGTTATCTACATCCCCAGAGTCATGAACCTTTAAGTCATACATTTCATAATAATAAGTAACTTATCAAAAGTACAGTTATTATAAGTAACATTAAACAGTCTAATTCTTCAACTTGCCCTTCCCTTTGTCTTTGTCGGAACCTTTAGGCCGATCTACCTTAACTTAAAACATTAAAATTTAAAGAAAGAATGAGCATTTGATTGCCCAACAAGTAATAACAAACAATAAATATGAGGTGAAAGAGTTAAATGTTTTCTTTGAACTACATTTCTACAACCAAACAATAGTTGTGAAGTAACTGAACAATGCTGAACAACATAACTCTAACAACCCGAAAATTTAGAAATTTTTTTTATATTTTTTTAAATTTTTATTAATTGATTTAAGGTGCAAAATTAGAACCCAGACAGAAAATAAGTGTATGCGTTTGATATTTTTGAGATGGAATTTTGAGGATTTCAAAATTCTGTGAAGGATTTAGGTGAATTATTTAGGATTAAGGGAATAAGCGTTTATGTTCTGTGTATATGGTATTATATATGTGCATGATGTGGTTAAGGGGTCAAGGGTTGACCAGATAAATGATATCTGTGACAAACCCTAGGTATATATTTAGAACGTCCATGTTCAGTTAGAAAAATTTTACGATCTATAACAAACCCTAGAAACCGGTTCTGAAACCCTAAGTTCAGTTCCGGGGATTTTTAAAACCCTAATATATGATTTTGACCCTAATTGCTTAATTAGCGAGTTTAATTAGGAAATATTAATCCTAATTAGCAATATTTAAATTTTGATTAAGGAATTTTAATATAATTAGAAAATTCTAATTATAATTTAGAAATATTAATTTTCTATTTTTGAAAACCTAATTTGAAAATTTTAGAAATTATTTTCAAAATCTAAGGGTTTTAACCCTAAACCATAAATGGCTCAAACCCTAAACCTTAACCAAACCCTAAACCCCAAGGGTTTAGGCTAATTGACACAAATGCCATTAAATTAAAAGGAAAAAGACCAAAGTGCCCTTTTCTTACACATTAAGTAAATGATATGTCCAAATCTTGGTGACTCATTTATGTAGATATACAACATGTGCTCAAATATATCCCAAATCTGATTTTGGGCTACCTATACCCACTAGATACAATGAATCAAACAAATAAAAAAAATTATAGTAAGAAAAAGTCTACTTTGTTTATCATTTCTCCAAACCCATTCTCTCTCTAGAAATTCGGGATTTAGAGAGAGAGTGTATGAGAAACCAAGCCATGATCAAGTTCTAGCAATCCAATAACAGATTCAAGGATCAGAAATCAAAAATCCAAGTTTTAAAGGTATAAAAACCCTAATTTTGAAATCCTTTGATCTTATGTTGTTTAATGTTAGTTGTTGGTTAAATATGTGTTATAAGGTATCAATTAGAGATCTGGGTTGTTGGATCATGGATCCATAACATCTAGATGCTCGAATCAATCATTTTTAGAAATCTGGAGAAAGTTCAAGAAATGGCCTGACAGTCATATGTCAGAGGCCCTAGATCTTTCTCTATTTTAGATATATGTTATTTTATGTTATAAAGGTGTTCTATGTCATGAGTACTTTGATATGAAGCTAGAAGCAAGGCCAAATCCTTAGTATATTAAGAGATTCAAGCGGTCAAACCGCGTTGACCGTTCACGGAAAACCTTTCTGGGTAACCCAGAATATTTCCAGTGGTCTGACAACATTTTTAACGTCCCAGATCTTGCTGTATGTTAATGGGTTGGCCCAGTTGTCGTTTGTTTGTTGTAGCCTGACATTTAGTCTACATACTAAAGTCATTAGATCACCATGATATTGCTCAGAATCAAAATTAGGAGTGGTCAAACCACTGTTGACCAACACACGGGAAGGATATTCTGGGTAACCCAGAATCTTCAAGACCCGTTTCCTGACCCTTAGTTTGACCGACACAGATCTTGTGTATCTGATGATGTTATATTGTTATGATGTTATGAAGCTGTACTATGACATCCAGACTATAATTTTGAACTTTTATATTACACCAAATGAGCCCAAAATGCTAAGATCCAAAGGCTCAAATGTGTCACCTCGACTGTTCTTCAATTTCTGGAAAACCCAGAAATTGAAGAATAGTGTCTGACAGGTTTTGTGCAGCTTGAATCTCACTGATGTTATGTGTTATGGCCATGAACTTAGTTGGTAGTTGTTGTATTACATTAGTACTATATTATTAAAGCAAGAACAAGTCCAGAAACTTAAGGATCAAAAAGTTACAACCGGTCAAACTAACATACTCGGTGTCTGACATGCATTTTCTAGGCAGGCATCAAGAACACCAAGAACACCTATAGCGACGGTTCTGTCGCTATAGGGCCTTTTAGCGACAGTTTCTAATTAATTTATTTTCTGATTTTTCAAAAATTAATTAAAAATAGAAAAAAAATAGTTTTTAATTATTAAAAATACCAAATAAATTCTGAAAAATTATTTTAAAGTCTGAAAAATAGTTTTTTATTATTTAGAGTATATTTCATAAATATTTAATATTTTTGGAATATAAATGGTATTTAATTTATTTAGTTATAATATTAAATAAATTATTTAAAAATAATTTTAATACATGAAAAATCATGAAAAATAATATTATGGTAAAAGAAAATATTGTAAGTTAATTTTAATGACTTTTAATATTTTGTGATAAATTTCATTAATTAATAAATATTAATGATAATTAGTTTAATTAATAAATATATTAAATAAATTATGAAAAAATAGAATTAATGATTTAAAAATCATATAAAAATGATTTAAGTGTTATAAAAATATTTTAAGTTATAAATTATAACTTTTGATATTTTGTCATGAAAATATTAATATTTTAATAATAATAGCAATTATCGGATATTGAATTTAGTTGTTTAAAAATCATATAATTATGATTTTAAGTTATTAAAAATACTTTGATAGATTATAAATATATTATAATATTATGTGATGATTTTTATTAATATTTGATAATAAATAAATATTAATGATATTAGAATTATGTGGTATTTAATTCATTTAAATACGATATTAATGATTGAAAAATTATTATAAATGATAATAATTATGTAAAAAATTATTATGAGACATAGAAAAATATTTTGACTGTTATTAAAATTATTTGAGATAATTATTAGGTGTTAAGGCAGAGTTTAATTGAACTTAGAATCGATAAAAGTCTGACTAGACCGCCGGAACGTTAGAATTTTGTCAGAATCAAGATAGACTGCAATAGTTTGACTTGACACCGAGTCTTATGTGTGTTGTAGACTGATAGGGTTATGTGTTATGTATTTAGGTTATTTTAATTACTGTGATGATATTATTCTAATTTGTATATCAATATTATTTATATATTAGGTCTTCGACCAGACAAAGCTTATTAAATTGCATAACGGTAATCAACGGTTCAGGCAAGTTTGTTTTTACTTAACTCTACTAAGAGTTATTTCATTCGGATATGCTTATGGTTAATCATTGCTGATTGCCATGTAGAATTGTACTCTGTATATATTGCATGTATAAGTTAGGTATGAAAGGCTGATCACTTTCATTACCAGTTGATTCAGATATATTTATTCATGTATAATACTTGTTCAGTCATAAATTTATTCTTGCTAGTTCACAATTATATTGTTGAATTATAGCCAGCTTATTATTCAGACTATTTCAATTATGATATATCGTTATAGTATTGAATTTAAACTTGCTGGGCAACTTTCATGCTCACCCTTGCTATATCATGATTTAACATTACAGATTAAGGCGAAAACGTCGGATACAGGAAAAGGATAATGCCATGTTCAGCTTGGGATAAAATGTGCAGCTAATTTCTAATAGAATAGTTTAATAAATATGTTATATGTCTAATAGTTTATGAATTGTGTATAAGTTAAGGTTACTCGATTTTGGGAAAATAATGTGTACGTTTATTGTATAAATTATATCTTCCGCAAATAGTGATAGAATGATTGTACTGGATCCACGGTGATTTGGGACCCGGATTCGGGGCTCTCACAATTGGTATCAGAACTGTTGGTTATAAACCTTAGGTAGGGTTACCTGAGACTAATAACCGCAGTGATTAGGGTAAGTACTAACTCAAATAGAGTTAGTGTGTCGGTAAGATTCAAAGACGGATCTCGGCAAGTTATAAGATACAGAGTTCCCTAACTCTGATAATAAAGTTGAACAGTAGTGGTGAATAGAAAGAGTCTAAAAGACTAATAGTACCGGGATAGGAGATCAAAAAATAAAATGATCACAGAATAGAAATGGATTGTATTATATACGATGAGATCACCCCGTGATCTGATATGGATTAAGCGAATGATAGACAAGTAGCAAGAATATTGTGTGTTAGTGGTATTATGAATTGGTACAGATTCAGGAAAGGATTATGAATACGGATTAAATGAAATTCGTATTGAGAAGGAAGTAGGTTTAGGTGGGGATTCAATTGAGGACTCATGTCAGTAGCTGAGTTGTATGATTCCCTGTTATGGGCGGGGAATTGTACTTGGTGTAAAAACCACTTAGTTTCTGGCACTGATAATCATTGAAATGTTTGTGTCGCGCTATTTGTTATATGCATGTTAAGAGGATGATGCCTTTCTCATGTGTATAACAGATAGATAGGTTATAGGTAGAGAATATAAGGTTAAGTACGAGTTCTTAAAACTCGTACTTATGGTATGTTCGTGACTCATAATTATATGAAATGTTTATGAACCCCTCAGCGAATGGACGCCAAAGGTCTGTCTAGGACAAGTTCTTAAACTCATATGATTGTGGCAAGTTCCTGAACTCATAAGTGTGGTAAGTTTGACGAACAGGGTATAGTTTTGTGTGAATGAAGTATTAAGGATAATAGGAATAGAAAGACTTTTTAAGCAAATGATTATTAGTGGAGACATAGGTTTTCCAAAATTCCTAGCTATGCTAGACTTCAAACTTTTTGGACATCGAGCTAAATACGCACTATGTGCTTTTAAAAAAAATGTAGACTCGTAATCATTTTTGAAACGGTTTAAAGTATAGTCTATGCTACTTGTTTCAGCTAGACAAAGATGATTTGAAATATCAAAATTTATTTTTATTTATCACTCATGTACCATGTAACCTGGTGCAGAGATGATAAAAAGTTGATAGAGTTGTAAATGCATGAATACTTAGTGTGAATTCAATCTAAAAATCATTGTTCCACTATTGTATAATGTGTTATGACAAAGTCATATAATGACGGCATCCTCAAACGGACTGCTAATACAGTACGACATCATGATGTCATTCTCGAAAATATTTTCAAAAATTTTAATTTACCAACGGGGTTTGGCTACACCTAAATAATTCGATTGAATTAAATTATTGATATGAGTCTACACTATTCGATTCAGCTAGACTAATGTTATAAAAACACTAAGTGTTCATTGAAAGAAATTTCCCGAACCAAATTGTTTTGGTGCGGAATCCATTAAGACTGAGGTAGAAGTTTATGTGCCCAAGGCGAATACGAGAAACAGATCAGACCAGAAGTACTTTATAAGTACAGGGCATATGGGGCTAATTTCCCACTATGTCCGTAAGTTAAGACGGTTAGCGGATGAATTTCCATATAACCTTTGCGAAAATGACAGACAATAGTCTGTAAAACTCCTCAGCACAATTTTAAAATTTTTACTCATGTGAGAGGTGTATTGGGTAGCATGGGATGATGAGTATGAATGGTGTAAGGTGTATGGTGTGAGGTAAATTTTGGGGACAAAATTTTTAGAAGAAGGGGTGAATGTGACAACCCGAGAATTTAGAAATATTTTTAAATTTTTATTAATTGATTTAAGGTGCAAAATTAGAACCTAGACAGAAAATAAGTGTATGCGTTTGATATTTTTGAGATGGAATTTTGAGGATTTCAAAATTTTGTGAAAGATTTAGGTGAATTATTCAGGATTAAGGGAATAAGCGTTTATGTTCTGTGTATATGGTATTATATATGTGCATGATGTGGTTAAGGGTCAAGGGTTGACCAGATAAATGATATTTGCGACAAACCCTAGGTATATATTTAGAACGTCCATGTTCAGTTAGAAAATTTTTACGATCTATAACAAACCCTAGAAACCGGTTCTGAAACCCTAAGTTCAGTTCCCGGGATTTTTAAAACCCTAATATATGATTTTGACCATAATTGCTTAATTAGCGAGTTTAATTAGGAAATATTAATCCTAATTAGCAATATTTAAATTTTGATTAAGGAATTTTAATATAATTAGAAAATTCTAATTATAATTTAGAAATATTAATTTTCTATTTTTGAAAACCTAATTTAGAAATTTTAGAAATTATTTTCAAAAAGGTTTTAACCCTAAACCTTAAATGGCTCAAACCCTAAACCCTAACCAAACCCTAAACCCTAAGGGTTTGGGCTAATTGACACAAATGCCATTAAATTAAAAGAAAAAAGACCAAAGTGCCCTTCTCTTACACATTAAGTAAATGATATGTCCAAATCTTGGTGACTCATCTATGTAGATATACAACATGTGCTCAAATCTATCCCAAATCTGATTTTGGGCTACCTATACCCACTAGATACAATGTATCAAACAAATAAAAAAAATTAAAGTAAGAAAAAGTCTACTTTGTTTATCATTTCTCCAAACCCATTCTCTCTCTAGAAATTCAGGATTTAGAGAGAAAGAGTGAGAAACCAAGCCATGATCAAGTTCTAGCAATCCAATAACAGATTCAAGGATCAAAAATCAAAAATCCAAGTTTTAAAGGTATAAAAACCCTAATTTTGAAATCCTTTGATCTTATGTTGTTTAAGTTGTTGGTTAAATATGTGTTATAAGGTGTCAATTAGAGATCTGGGTTGTTGGATCATGGATCCATAACATCTAGATGCTCGAATCAAGCATTTTTAGAAATCTGGAAAAAGTTCAAGAAATGGCCTGACAGTCATATGTCAGAGGCCCTAGATCTTTCTCTGTTTTAGATATATGTTGTTTTATGTTATAAAGGTGTTCTATGTCATGTGTACTTTGATATGAAGCTAGAAGCAAGGCCAGATCCTTAGTATATTAAGAGATTCAAGCGGTCAAACAGCGTTGACCGTTCACGGAAAACCTTTCTGGGTAACCCAGAATATTTCCAGTGGTCTGACAACATTTTTAACGTCCCAGATCTTGTTGTATGTTAATGGGTTGGCCCAATTGTCGTTTGTTTGTTGTAGCCTAACATTTAGTCTACATACTAAAGTCATTAGATCACCATGATATTGCTCAGAATCAAAATTAGGAGTGGTCAAACCACTGTTGACTAACACACGGGAAGGAGATTCTGGGTAACCCAGAATCTTCAAGACCCGTTTCCTGACCCTTAGTTTGACCGGCCCAGATCTTGTGTATCTGATGATGTTATATTGTTATGATGTTATGAAGCTGTACTATGACATCCGGACTATAATTTTGAACTTTTATATTACACCAAACGAGCCCAAAATGCTATGATCCAAAGGCTCAAATGTGTCACCTCGACTGTTCTTCAATTTCTGGACAACCCAGAAATTGAAGAACAGTGTCTGACAGGTTTTGTGCAGCTTGAATCTCACTGATGTTATGTGTTATGACCATGAACTTAGTTGGTAGTTGTTGTATTACATTAGTACTATATTATTAAAACAAGAACAAGTCCAGAAACTTAAGGATCAAAAAGTTACAACCGGTCAAACTAGCATACTCGGTGTCTGACATGCGTTTTCTAGGCAGGCATCAAGAACACCAAGAACACCTATAGCGACGGTTCTGTCGCTATAGGGCCTTTTAGCGACAGTTTCTAATTAATTTATTTTCTAATTTTCCAAAAATTAATTAAAAATAGAAAAAAATGGTTTTTAATTATTAAAAATAAAAAATAAATTCTAAAAAATTATTTTAAAGTCTAAAAAATAGTTTTTTTTATTATTTAGAGTATATTTCATAAATATTTAATATTTTTGGAATATACATGGTATTTAATTTATTTTATTATAATATTAAATAAATTATTTAAAAATAATTTTAATACATTAAAAATCATGAAAAATAATATTATGGTAAAAGAAAATATTGTAAGTTATTTTCAATGACTTTTAATATTTTGTGATGAATTTCATTAATTAATAAATATTAATGATAATTAGTTTATTTAATAAATATATTAAATAAATTATGAAAAATAGAATTAATGATTTAAAAATCATATAAAACTGATTTAAGTGATATTAAAATATTTTAAGTTATAACCTATAACTTTTGATATTTTGTCATGAAAATATTAATATTTTAATATTAATAGCAATTATCGGATAATGAATTAAATTGTTTAAAAATCATATAATTATGATTTTAAGTTATTAAAAATACTTTGATATATTATAAATATATTATAATATTTTGTGATGATTTTCATTAATATTTGATAATAAATAAATATTAATGATATTAGAATTATGTGGTATTTAATTTATTTAAATATGATATTAATGATTGGAAAATCATTATAAATAATAATAATTATGTGAAAAATTATTATGAGACATAGAAAAAAAATTTGACTGTTATTAAAATTATTTGAGATAATTGTTAGGTGTTAAGGCAGAGTTTAATTGAAGTTAAACTCGATAAAAGTCCGACTAGACCGTCGGAACGTTAGAATTTTGTCAGAATCAAGATATACTGCAATTGACTTGACACCGAGTCTTATGTGTGTTATTGACTGATAGGGTTGTGTTATGTGTTTAGGTTACTTTAATTACTGTGATGATATTATTCTAATTTGTATATCGATATTATTTATATATTAGGTCTTCGACCAGACAGCTTATTAAATTGCGTAGCGGTAATCAACAGTTCAGGCAAGTTTGTTTTTACTTAACTCTACTAAGAGTTGTTTCATTCAGATATGCTTATAGTTAATCATTGCTGATTGCCATGTAGAATTGTACTCTGTACATATTGCATGTATAAGTCAGGTATGAAAGGCTGATCACCTTCATTACCAGTTGATTCACATATATTTGTTCATGTATAATACTTGTTCAGTCATAAATTTGATCTTGCTAGTTCACAATTATATTGTTGAATTATAGCCAGCTCATTATTCAGAATCTTTCAATCATGATATATCGTTATAGTATTGAATTTAAACTTGCTGGGCAACTTTCATGCTCACCCTTGCTATATCATGATTTAACATTGCAGATTAAGGTGAAAACGTCGGATACAGGAAAAGGATAATGCCAAGTTCAGCTTGGGATAAAATGTGTAGCTAATTTGTAATAGAATAGTTTAATAAATATGCTATATGTCTAATAGTTTATGAATTGTGTATAAGTTAAGGTTACTCGATTTTGGAAAATAATGTGTACGTTTATTGTATAAATAATTTATGTTTATATCTTTCGCAAATAGTGATAGAATGATTGTACCGGATCCGCGGTGATTTGGGACCCGGATTCGGGGCTCTCACAATAACCAATAACTTTACATTTTTAAAGCTACGTACTAATTATGAATGGAGATCAGTCGACAGACAATGAACTTTGTTTTCAATTTTTGAAAAAGTTTTACAGAACTTCATCCGTAAACCGTCATAACTTACGGGCACGGAGGGTGATTAGCCCGGTATGCCCTGTATTGATCAACATTATATTTTTAAAACGATATTTTCGTTCATCATATCCGCCTTGGGCGCACAAAAATTCCCCATGATTGGGATGTTCATATTTAATCTAGAATCCAAACCGAAACAATTCAGTCGGATGATAATAATGTTCTATTCTGTTCTACGGTACTTTTTAATCTAGGTCTAGTTGGGTCAAATAGCTTAAACGGGTTTTAAATAACGTATACATACCAGAATTTAATAAGTATGTATCAACATGTGATTAAATACAACCATTATCCAAGTGAGGATACTTGTATAACTAAACCTATCAATATATACACATGATATATCTTGATCAATAACAATAGAGTTAAGAAGTTTGTACAACAAGAATATAATTTAATAACGTACTTACACAGGATCATTGCATAAGTAATTACAAAGAGTAAGGATGCTTGTCTGATCTGATGCTTACACAACTTAGTTTTATCTTTTATATAAAGACCTATCATTAATAAGATTATTTGTTTGATTAGAATAATACATCATAACACATAGTACTACTATTTACAGTCATCACATAGCTTAAGCACATTGTCACATATGTTTATCAGTCATTAGGACATAAACAATCACCTGTCAAGTAAAACTATATAGGTCTGGATCAATTTCAAAAATATTTCGGCGTGCCGACTGCTTTATCGGATAATTATCGAGTTTATTTTATATTAAACTCTACTATGTAGCTTCAATATTATTTTAAATAATTTAAATATCATTCATATTATTTTTCAGTGGCTTATAATAATTTTCAAATAATTATTATCATTTATCATGATTTTTCAATCATTGAAATTATTTTTAAATAATTAAATACTGTATAATTCTATTATTATTAATATTTAAATAATATTAAATTATTAATGAAATCCTTGCCAAAATATTAAAGTTATTTATAACAACTCAGAATATTTTTAAAATATTTTTATTCCCTTTAAATGATTTTTAAAATATTTAAAATCATTTTTAAATAATTGTCATTATTATTTAAATATTAATGTATTATTCATCAAAATATTCAAAGTAATTTGTTATTACTTAATATATTTTTAAATCATTTATATCCTTTTAAAATGATTTTTAAATTAATAAAACTATTTTTAAACTATTTATTTAATATAATTATTAAATAAATCTAATATCATTAATATTATTTTATTAATGAAATTTACCTTAAAATATTAAAAGTTATGTTTTATAACTTAAAATATTTTAAATACTTTATTATCATTGAAAATAATTTTTAATATAAAAAAATCATTTTTAATCAATTTATTTAATACATTTATTAATTAAATTTAATATCATTATTATTCAAATAATTAATAATATTAATGATATATATGTCAAATGATTAAAAGTTAATTTTTATAACTTAAAATAATTTTGGACTTTTTAATAATTAATTTCTATTTTTAAATGATTTTTGGAAATTAAATTAATTAAATTTAATAAAACTGTCGTTGTAGCTTTTAGCGACAGAAAGTGTCGCCTAAGGTGTTCTTGAGCCTCAAGAACATTTAAAGATTGATTCTTGGTGCCATGCTTGACCAACCGTAATTGTCAGATCTTGAGGTTTCTGGGCAAGTTATTGTAATGATCGTGTAGTATTGATGTAATACTACATGAATCATCAACTAACAGGGTCAAACTACAACATACAAGCAAGATCAAGAGGCTCAAAGTGGCTGTCAGGCCCTTCCTGGGTTTTTTGGGTTACCCAAAAACCCAAGCAATGCTTGATAGCTACTTTGTGCCTTAGTTTAATCAGGTTCTGTTTGATGTTTTGGTGTTTTAATGGGTCAAGCTTGCAGTCTACATGTCAAGGTACAACTATCATACATCAGGTCAATCAAACTACATCAGAATCACTAGATATCATCTGTTCAAACCATTTCAGAAGTGATGTTCTTTAGTTTTCTAGGTTACC
The DNA here is from genome assembly GCA_016801055.1 of Panax notoginseng. Taxonomy (NCBI): domain Eukaryota; kingdom Viridiplantae; phylum Streptophyta; class Magnoliopsida; order Apiales; family Araliaceae; genus Panax; species Panax notoginseng. The sequence continues at coordinate 165,546,894 of CM029014.1, read as the reverse complement.
CAAAAAATAGATTTCGTGTTCGTCTTTGCTACTTTGACCATCAATTACTTTCATCATGTTTGTTGTTTGAGTGATCTAAAGGCATGACTTTGTAGTCCATATAACGTACTATAACATAGATACAACAATAGAATCAAATCAAGAAACACAAGAATGATATGGGCTTGTGAAATCATTGTCAGAGCTTTCTAGGTAAGTTCTAGGTTACCCAAAAAACAGTTAGTCATGGCCGGTCAATGGACTTTTACCATCCATAACTTGCAATCTACATATGATCTGACCCTTATTCCAGTTCCAGATCAAAGCCCTCATAATAGACTACAAATACAATACATAAAACAAACAAAAACATGAACCGATCTAGATCTATGGCCTTTGACATTCGTTGGTCAGGCCATAGAACTAGGGTTCTTGAAAGTTTTGAAAAATTTAATTTTTGAGCATTTTGATGTTATGGATCTATGATGTAACATCATAGATCACTAAATAACATCTAAGAACACAATATTAAACACAAAAATAGGAAATCTAGCATAACATTAATGATCAGATTTGGGTTTTAGGGTTATACATCTCTTTAACAAGCTTTGAATCCTTGCTTCGTAATCTGTTTTTGATGTTCTAGGAACTTGTTTAGGGACTGATTTACTAAGAAATTTCATAGGTTTAGAAAGAGAAAGTCTTGGTTGAGTGCATGAGGAGAAATGAGCTTTGGTTTTGATTTTTCTCTTTCTTTACTTTACTTATCTTTGATTCATTAAAGCTAAACTTGCAAGGTGTCAAAAGAGAAATGATCTGGCTGAGATATATGTGCACATGGAATATGAGTCACAAGATTTGCCACCACATTTGCTTAAAACTTAAGTAAAGGGTAATTTGGTCATTTTGCATACAAAAGGGCATTTTGGTCTTTTCCTTCTAAATTTTAAGGGTAGTTTGGTAATTTCATATATTTCCCCTAAATTTTAATTCTTAGGATATTCTAATTACCATAAGGGTTTGCTAATCACAGATTAGGATTTGAAAATTAGGGTTTAGGTTTCCCTGAAAATAAATTTAGGGTTTCTAACTTAACAATTAGCGTTTCTAAATAATCGTTAGGGCTTTCCCTAATTAGATTCATAACCACTAACACTTATCCTTAATCATCTAAACACAATCACCAATCAGTCTTAATTTCCTACTCGAATTTCAAATTAGGGTTTACCAATTCAAACATAGGGTTTTCTAATACTCTGCTATATCTGACCAACAATGAACATGTCACACACATACAATACATATGTATAGTATTGAAATAGAATTATTACTATTTTAATACTTAAATCTTTATTCAAAATTCAGAATTAGGGTTTTGAACATATCCGACTCAACTTTCATTCTAAGTCAACTTATAAAATTAAATTTACTATCCTGCTAAATCCATAACGCACTTATTTAAAAATATTATTACTGATAACAATAATCACAATAATTAATAAATAAATAAAAATTATTCGTAAAAATATAGATATAATTTGTTTGAAAATTTCTGGTCTTTACACAAACTCAGAGGGGCAATCAAAGCCAAAATTTGCCCATTCAAAGAAAGAATTATTCCCCTTTCCAAACATCTGTACAACCCTCAAATCCTACGTTCCAAAGAACTGGAGAGGCTAAACATCGAAGGACATTTACACCCTTAGGATACTCACTTGAGAATATTCTTAAGCTTCTGATAGCATAGAAGAAAATCGTTCAGCTCCTTCTACCAGCCAATCCAAGTGGGAAGAATTTTGACCTAAGCAAGAAATGTGCTTATCATTCTGGGGCTCCAAGCCATGATTCCCAAGAATGTTAGTCGTTGAAGCACAAGATCCAAGATATAATAAACAGTGGTGAGATCGTGGTAACAATACTAGAGCAACCACATGTTCAAGATAAACCTCTACCTCAACACAATGAGGAGGGAGTTAACATGATCGGTATTGGAGGGGGGAAAACTTCCAAATACCTTCAATACATTGGGGAAACATCACAAGCAAATGAAGGTATCCGGGTGGAATTGAATTATTCCGAAGGATGGTCTTTAATCAAGCATGAAATGAAGTCTATCAAAGAACAGATTGGTCAACTGGCCGAATTGATGGTACATCAGCACCAAGTAACTCGATTGCTGATCAGTTAGGGGCAAACAAATCTCCTACCCATTGTAACAAGGGATCAATATCGATTCCAAGAGAATGAAACTTGGGAAGAAAAACTTGCAAGGAAAGCTAGATCGCAAACTCGTCGAGAGTATATGGATAAAAGAAAGTTCACTCCTTTGGGTCAACCGATGGAGGAGATCCTATAGATGTTGATCAATGAAATGAAGATAACAAAAGTGTTATCCCCAATCAATCCTCATTGTAAAAGATTTGATGCTACAAGGATATGTCAATACCACTCCAACACTCCTGGTCATGACACAAAAAGTTTTTGGGCACTTCGTCACCTGATTCAGAATATGATTGATAGCGATGTCCTGCAAAAGGTAAATAGTGGTAATACCCCACCTGAAAAAGAGGAGATATTTCCCCCTAGAACACAGAGATGGAGGGAAGTTATAGCAGTCATATCCTCTGAAGGAGACTTATTTTCGTTCATCATATCCGCCTTGGGCGCACAAAAATTCCCCATGATTGGGATGTTCATATTTAATCTAGAATCCAAACCGAAACAATTCAGTCGGATGATAATAATGTTCTATTCTGTTCTACGGTACTTTTTAATCTAGGTCTAGTTGGGTCAAATAGCTTAAACGGGTTTTGAATAACGTATACATACCAGAATTTAATAAGTATGTATCAACATGTGATTAAATACAACCATTATCCAAGTGAGGATACTTGTATAACTAAACCTATCAATATATACACATGATATATCTTGATCAATAACAATAGAGTTAAGAAGTTTGTACAACAAGAATATAATTTAATAACGTACTTACACAGAATCATTGCATAAGTAATTACAAAGAGTAATGGAGCAACTGATGTCCAACATGGAGCAGCTTTCTCAAATAATTAATGACAAAAAGGGGGAGAAAAAGAGGCATAGAAAGAGGAAGAGTAAGAGGCATTCAAGGAAGAGCAAGGAGAGCAGAAGGAGTGAAGATAAGAAGGCCAAGAAAATGACAAGGAAGATGACATCAGAAGAAAAAGCTAAATCATCATCTAAGGGGGAGCCAAAGGATGATGAGCCCGTGTATGCAGAGTCTGAGGGGGAGCCAGAAGAAGAAGAAGAGAAGCATACATCTGAGGGGGAGCAAATAAAAGAAATGAAGTCCTCATCCCAAGGGGAGCAGGAGTAAAAAGGTCAAACAGATGAATAGCTGATCAACATACATCCTAGAAACATACATGGAGCCAAAGAGGTACATCTCTAACTAGTTAGGTATGTTTTGGATTCATGATGTAAAATGTTATAGTTCATTAAATTCCATATTATTATAAATGACATTCATGGTTATCTGTTTTAGAAATACAGTTGCTCACTATATATTAGATTCATTCATAACATGCATATGCACTTATTATTTTTGTCATAATCAAATAAGGGGAGATTGTCAGGAATAAGCATGTGAATGTTATTCCTATTTATATATGATTTGATTATGATATATATGAATGAATATGCAAGTATACTTGCATTAAGAAAAGCTGTAAAGTCCTTTGATAGATAATTGAAACATATGTACCAAGGACTTAGAATGAATTGATCAAATGTGTTAGGTTGATCCTACATAAGCAAAACAACTTTGTAAAGTCCTTAAAAAGAAATGATGTACAAGGACTATAAATATAGAAAGATCAAGCATGTTAGGTTGATCTAATAATGTAATAGATAGGCTTATCTGATCGTCAAGCACTACACCATAAATCGTAGTCTGCTAGAAGAGTCAAGGAAAACTTGAGAGCCGTCGAGGCAGAATTATAGTCTATAAGATAGTAGATCTCGAAGTTCGTAGACTACCAGGGGAGACGAAGAAGGATCGTAGTGTGTCAAATAGAACTTCCTCGGAGCCGTAGTCTGCTGATGAAGTCATGTTTAGAATCGTAGATACAACCTGCCTACGAGCCGACCGAGCATCTACCGAAGCCAAGTCAAGGATCGTAGACTACACTCGGAGTCGTAGAGTCTACTGATGTCGAAGCCAAGTTAAGAATCATAGACTGCACTCTGAGTCGTAGAGTCTACTAATCATATCTGAGGTAGAGATTGTAGTCGAGCAAGATCAGATGAAGACAACAAGCACAAAGTCAGAAATCGTAGAGTGTCAAGATCTAATCTCGAAGTCGTAGTGTCTGTGCAGCCGAAGCTGAATCATTGAGTGCAGAACTAAGACCTCAACAGAAGTGCTCACAATGCCAAGGCAGAATTATAGAGCAAATATGATTCTCAACAAATGAGCACTCCTATAATATCCAAAGTATGAAGCCTCTAGTCTAAGCTGCAGAGATACATCCCACCTAAAAGAAACTAGAGAGCACTCAACGAATGGCATACAAGCTAATAGAAGATCTGAGCACCAACCCAATCAGCATTCAGATTAAGTTGGGAAGCCATTCGAGATGAAGTCTTCCACAAGCTGATCAAAAGAGGACTTCAGTAACTGACTAAGGAAAGTCAGGAAGTGTAGTAGCTGTCAAGAAAATAGAAAACGACGATCTTGGAAACAACTAGGATCGTAGTGTTTGTTAAACAAAGAAGGAACTGATAGAGTGTACATAAAGATACTGGTCATCCTCTGAAGAACATGGCTAAAGTGATTAAGCATTGTAAGTGAACGGGGGATCACAAGGAGAAAGTGAGTTGGACACTCCATAAATCTGAAGTGTCTTGCTATTCAGAAGGGGCCAAAGCAAGGAGTCAAGCCATCAGTATCTGAGAGCAGTCGAGGTAAACAGAAGTGTTGAAGCACTGCATAATAAAAGGAAGATGTGTTCTAAATTGAAGATCCAATCAACACTCTTAAAGATCATAGTGTTGTCTCTATCAGTCAGCTAGACACTACGATCAGGTCCAAGAAGATATGCATCAGAATCGTAGAGTTCGGTCAACTGAAGGTTGAAGCATTGACAACGGTTCAATCTGAAGATTGATATTCAAATAGAGCTTATTGAGAGCATCGATGCAAAAGGACAACCTCTGATCAAGAAATCAAAAGGAGGAAATAAAGTTGATGACCTGCTCAAGACATCAAAGTAACATCTCTGACAGGGTAGGTGAAATAGTGGACTGCAGTGTTAGAAAGTTAGAAAAGAAGATGTCATGTCACATCTGCAGTCTACACCAAATAACTCGAGATCTGCGAAGCAATTCAAATCGCTTCCAACGACTATACACCAAGGTGAAGATTGGGAAGGAGTATAAATATGCCAGAGCTTCAACGACCAAGAGTTACTGATGATTGCTATGTTGCAGAATCATTGAGTTGTTGAATGCTATAATGTTGACTCTACGAGTTTCACCTGAGCTTTAACAGAACAAGTCTCAGTGACAGTGAGAATACGAAGGTGGAAGTGAAGCAGCTTTGAAGAAGGACCTGAACAGACTAATGCTTCACTCAATAAAGATGAGAATGCCACTTCAATTGGCATCTAAGCTGAGAGTCGAGAAGGATAAAAAGATAGCATTCAAAAGAGTGGTTGTGCATAAGGAAGATTCAGAGAGCCATTCTAAGAATCACCAAGGACCTAAAGCTGAACCAGAGCAAGTGCAGAACCATGTCTGCCAACAAGTTAAGAAGGGTTCAAGAGATGGTGATGGTGCACAACTGACATCATATGAAGATGAGCTGAAGAGAATGAAGATCAGCTGCACCAAAGAAGATATGGTCCAGACTCGAAGCAGAATTCAAAGAGGACCACACCAAGCTGCTAAGTACAAAAGATGTTCAAGCTTAACGACATCTTAGCAGCTCAGCACCAACAATAATAACAAACATCAACAACAAGAAGCCAGAGCCTGAGGGATCCTTGTCCGGAGGGACTAAACGAAGTTCCAAGCCTTTTGGGCTTGAAGAGTTCCTAGGGAACTAGAGAACTTCCAAGGCTGCTGGCCTTGAAGAGTTCTTAGTGAACTAAAGTCCCAAGGCTGCAGGCCTTGAAGGAATCTTAGTGATTTAGGGTGATGCCCTTCCTTAGTGGAAATTCTGCTAGTTGAAAGCAGAAGAGTGGATTAGGAGCTTAAGTCTTTGAACCACTTAAAATCACTTGTATCTTTTACTTTATGCCATATACATTATGTTCTTAACTGCTATAACTGCTATGTATGTATTAACTGCTTACCACTGAACTAACTCTAAGAACAATGTATGTATGATTATGAATATGTCAATGAAGGGGATCTTTTACTTATTCCGTTGTGCTTCAAAAGATTCTTATATTTGTGATATGCTAATTTATTAGCAATACAAAATAAACGAGAAAAGTATTTGAAATTAAAAGGATCTATTCAACCCCCCATTCTAGATCTATTGTGTGCCTATTGGGAACTAACACAACATACAAGCAAGATCAAGAGGCTCAAAGTGGCTGTCAGGCCCTTCCTCGGTTTCCTGGGTTACCCAAAAACCCAGGCAGTGCTTGATAACTACTTTGTGCCTTCGTTTAATCAGGTTTTGTTTGATGTTTTGGTGTTCTAATGGGTCAAGCTTATAGTTTACATGTCAACGTACAACTATCATACATCAGGTCAATCAAACTACATCAGAATCACTAGATATCATCCAGTCAAACCATGTCAGAAGTGGTGTTCTTAAGTTTTTTGGGTTACCCAAAAAATAAATTTTGTGTTCATCTTTGCTACTTTGACCATCAATTACTTTCATCATGTTTGTTGTTTGAGTGATATAAATGCATGACTTTGTAGTCCATATAACATACTATAACATAGACATAATAATAGAATCAAATAAAGAAACACAAGAAAGATTTGGGCTTGTGAAATTATTGTCAGAGCTTTCTGTGTAAGTTCGGGGTTACCCGAAAAATAGTTAGTCATGGCCAGTCAATGGACTTTGACCATCCATAACTTGCAATGTATACATGATCTGACCCTGATTCTAGTTCCAGATCAAAGCCCTCATAATAGACTACAAATCCAATATATAAAACAAACAAAAACATGAACCGATCTAGATCTATGGCCTCTGACATTCGGTTGTTAGGCCATAAAACTAGGGTTCTTGATAATTTTGAAAATTTTGATTTTTGAGCATTTTGATGTTATGGATCTATGATGCAACATCATAGATCACTAAATAACATCTAATAACACAATATTAAACACAAAAATAGGAAATCTAACATAACATTAAGGATCAGATTTGGGGTTTAGGGTTATACCTTTCTTTAACAAGCTTTGAATCCTTGCTTCCTAATCTATTTTTGATGTTTTAGGAACTTGTTTAGGGACTGATCTACTAAGAAACTTCATAGGTTCAGAGAGAGAAAGGCTTGGTTGAGTGTATGAGGAGAAATGAGCTTTGGTTTTGATTTTTCTCTTTCTTTACTTACTTATCTTTGATTCATTGAAGCTAGACTTGCAAGGTGTCAAAAGAGAAATGATTTGGCTGAGACATATGTGCACATGGAAGATCTTAACATGGTGAGCCACAAGATTTGCCACCACATTTGCTTAAAACTTAAGTAAAGCGTAATTTGGTCATTTTGCATACAAAAGGGCATTTTGGTCTTTTTCTTCTAAATTTTAAGGGTATTTTGGTAATTTCATATATTTCCCTTAAATTTTAATTCTTAGGATTTGCTAATTAGCATTAGGGTTTTCTAATCATCGATTAGGGTTTCAAATTTAGGGTTTAGGGTTTCCCAAAAATAAATTTTGGATTTCTAACTTAACAATTAGTGTTTCTAAATAATCATTAGGGTTTTCCTTAATTAGATTCATAATCAGTAACACTTATCCTTAATCATCTAAACAAAATCACTAATCCGTCTTATTTCCTATTTGAATTTCAAATTAGGGTTTGTCAATTCAAACTTAGGGTTTTCTAATAATCTGCTATATCTGACCAACAATGAACATGTCACACACATACAGTACATATGTATAGTATTGAAATACAATTATTACTGTATTAATACTCAAATCTTTATTCAAAATCCAGAATTAGGGTTTTGAACATATCCGACTTAACTTTCATTCTTAGTCAACTTATAAAATTAAATTTACTATCCTGCTAAATCCGTATCGTACGTATTTAAAAATATTATTACTGATAACAATATTCACAATAATTAATAAAAAAAATTATTTATAAAAATATAGATACAATTTGTTTGAAAATTCTCGGTCTTTATATTCTCCCTTCCTTATAAAGATTATGTCCCCTGAATCATCTTTATCTTACACCTACTATTAATGTTTAATCCTTAGACTTTTATTGAATTACTATACTCTCCCCTCCTTATAAGATTCGTGTCATGAATCCGGAACTCAAATTCCTCCTTCAAAATTCTTTTTATTAATGAATTAGTATATTGTGTTTCGTATGTCTATATTCAAGGTTTCCTAACGTAAGCGTAGTTATATTAACAAACTTGCGATAAGAAAATAGGGTTCATACCTGAAACTCCATCACCAGCTGCTACCGTATCCTGAACTGTCATGTTGAAGATCCTTGCGGTCGATTTTATTGGGTTATTTGTTAAAGTTGGTCTCGTTATCACCAATGTTCCACTGCCTTTCCTAGTATTCTCACTTCCTCCATCCATCCTCCTTTTCGAACAATCCTTCACCTTATGCTCTGTCGATCCACAAATGAAACACCCGCTATTCATCCTTGGATTGGGGCAGTTAGGAGAGATGTGTCCCTCCTGCCTACACTTGTAGCACACAAACTTTCCCTTCAGACACTCCCCCGAGCTATTGGCTTTGATATTAGCTCGGGTGTATTGATTTGATCCTTCTTCATGTTATAAACATATCCTAATCTTTTTCCACCTGACATCTACACATAAATTATCCTGATTAGAATATAATAGATATTATATACACACAACAAATAATAGTTTTATATAAGTTATTTTTATTTCGTTTTACGATGAATTTATTTAATTCATCTTCTTTAAATTCTATTCGAGTTATTTATATTTTAAACATTTTCCTCTGTCCTAAGGTTATAGCCTAAGGTATTCCCCCACCTAAGGTTTCTAACCTAAAGTTTTGATACTATGTTGTGACGCCCCCAAATCCGGGTACTTGAAACCCGTACTTGGTGCTACACGATAACATTCATTCAAACTACTTATGTATTAATTTAACAACAGTATTATATCAAAGTTATCTACATCCCCAGAGTCATGAACCTTTAAGTCATACATTTCATAATAATAAGTAACTTATCAAAAGTACAGCTATTATAAGTAACATTAAACAGTCTAATTCTTCAACTTGCCCTTCCCTTTGTCTTTGTCGGAACCTTTAGGCCGATCTACCTTAACTTAAAACATTAAAATTTAAAGAAAGAATGAGCATTTGATTGCCCAACAAGTAATAACAAACAATAAATATGAGGTGAAAGAGTTAAATGTTTTCTTTGAACTACATTTCTACAACCAAACAATAGTTGTGAAGTAACTGAACAATGCTGAACAACATAACTCTAACAACCCGAAAATTTAGAAATTTTTTAATATTCTTTTAAATTTTTATTAATTGATTTAAGGTGCAAAATTAGAACCCAGACAGAAAATAAGTGTATGCGTTTGATATTTTTGAGATGGAATTTTGAGGATTTCAAAATTCTGTGAAGGATTTAGGTGAATTATTTAGGATTAAGGGAATAAGCGTTTATGTTCTGTGTATATGGTATTATATATGTGCATGATGTGGTTAAGGGGTCAAGGGTTGACCAGATAAATGATATCTGTGACAAACCCTAGGTATATATTTAGAACGTCCATGTTCAGTTAGAAAAATTTTACGATCTATAACAAACCCTAGAAACCGGTTCTGAAACCCTAAGTTCAGTTCCGGGGATTTTTAAAACCCTAATATATGATTTTGACCCTAATTGCTTAATTAGCGAGTTTAATTAGGAAATATTAATCCTAATTAGCAATATTTAAATTTTGATTAAGGAATTTTAATATAATTAGAAAATTCTAATTATAATTTCGAAATATTAATTTTCTATTTTTGAAAACCTAATTTGAAAATTTTAGAAATTATTTTCAAAATCTAAGGGTTTTAACCCTAAACCATAAATGGCTCAAACCCTAAACCTTAACCAAACCCTAAACCCCAAGGGTTTGGGCTAATTGACACAAATGCCATTAAATTAAAAGGAAAAAGACCAAAGTGCCCTTTTCTTACACATTAAGTAAATGATATGTCCAAATCTTGGTGACTCATTTATGTAGATATACAACATGTGCTCAAATATATCCCAAATCTGATTTTGGACTACCTATACCCACTAGATACAATGAATCAAACAAATAAAAAAAATTATAGTAAGAAAAAGTCTACTTTGTTTATCATTTCTCCAAACCCATTCTCTCTCTAGAAATTCGGGATTTAGAGAGAGAGTGTATGAGAAACCAAGCCATGATCAAGTTCTAGCAATCCAATAACAGATTCAAGGATCAGAAATCAAAAATCCAAGTTTTAAAGGTATAAAAACCCTAATTTTGAAATCCTTTGATCTTATGTTGTTTAATGTTAGTTGTTGGTTAAATATGTGTTATAAGGTATCAATTAGAGATCTGGGTTGTTGGATCATGGATCCATAACATCTAGATGCTCGAATCAATCATTTTTAGAAATCTGGAAAAAGTTCAAGAAATGGCCTGACAGTCATATGTCAGAGGCCCTAGATCTTTCTCTATTTTAGATATATGTTATTTTATGTTATAAAGGTGTTCTATGTCATGAGTACTTTGATATGAAGCTAGAAGCAAGGCCAAATCCTTAGTATATTAAGAGATTCAAGCGGTCAAACCGCGTTGACCGTTCACGGAAAACCTTTCTGGGTAACCCAGAATATTTCCAGTGGTCTGACAACATTTTTAACGTCCCAGATCTTGCTGTATGTTAATGGGTTGGCCCAGTTGTCGTTTGTTTGTTGTAGCCTGACATTTAGTCTACATACTAAAGTCATTAGATCACCATGATATTGCTCAGAATCAAAATTAGGAGTGGTCAAACCACTGTTGACCAACACACGGGAAGGATATTCTGGGTAACCCAGAATCTTCAAGACCCGTTTCCTGACCCTTAGTTTGACCGACACAGATCTTGTGTATCTGATGATGTTATATTGTTATGATGTTATGAAGCTGTACTATGACATCCAGACTATAATTTTGAACTTTTATATTACACCAAATGAGCCCAAAATGCTAAGATCCAAAGGCTCAAATGTGTCACCTCGACTGTTCTTCAATTTCTGGAAAACCCAGAAATTGAAGAATAGTGTCTGACAGGTTTTGTGCAGCTTGAATCTCACTGATGTTATGTGTTATGGCCATGAACTTAGTTGGTAGTTGTTGTATTACATTAGTACTATATTATTAAAGCAAGAACAAGTCCAGAAACTTAAGGATCAAAAAGTTACAACCGGTCAAACTAACATACTCGGTGTCTGACATGCATTTTCTAGGCAGGCATCAAGAACACCAAGAACACCTATAGCGACGGTTCTGTCGCTATAGGGCCTTTTAGCGACAGTTTCTAATTAATTTATTTTCTGATTTTTCAAAAATTAATTAAAAATAGAAAAAAAATAGTTTTTAATTATTAAAAATACCAAATAAATTCTGAAAAATTATTTTAAAGTCTGAAAAATAGTTTTTTATTATTTAGAGTATATTTCATAAATATTTAATATTTTTGGAATATAAATGGTATTTAATTTATTTAGTTATAATATTAAATAAATTATTTAAAAATAATTTTAATACATGAAAAATCATGAAAAATAATATTATGGTAAAAGAAAATATTGTAAGTTAATTTTAATGACTTTTAATATTTTGTGATAAGTTTCATTAATTAATAAATATTAATGATAATTAGTTTAATTAATAAATATATTAAATAAATTATGAAAAAATAGAATTAATGATTTAAAAATCATATAAAAATGATTTAAGTGTTATAAAAATATTTTAAGTTATAAATTATAACTTTTGATATTTTGTCATGAAAATATTAATATTTTAATAATAATAGCAATTATCGGATAATGAATTTAATTGTTTAAAAATCATATAATTATGATTTTAAGTTATTAAAAATACTTTGATAGATTATAAATATATTATAATATTATGTGATGATTTTTATTAATATTTGATAATAAATAAATATTAATGATATTAGAATTATGTGGTATTTAATTCATTTAAATACGACATTAATGATTGAAAAATTATTATAAATGATAATAATTATGTAAAAAATTATTATGAGACATAGAAAAATATTTTGACTGTTATTAAAATTATTTGAGATAATTGTTAGGTGTTAAGGCAGAGTTTAATTGAACTTAGAATCGATAAAAGTCTGACTAGACTGCCGGAACGTTAGAATTTTGTCAGAATCAAGATAGACTGCAATAGTTTGACTTGACACCGAGTCTTATGTGTGTTATAGACTGATAGGGTTATGTGTTATGTATTTAGGTTATTTTAATTACTGTGATGATATTATTCTAATTTGTATATCAATATTATTTATATATTAGGTCTTCGACCAGACAAAGCTTATTAAATTGCATAACGGTAATCAACGGTTCAGGCAAGTTTGTTTTTACTTAACTCTACTAAGAGTTGTTTCATTCGGATATGCTTATGGTTAATCATTGCTGATTGCCATGTAGAATTGTACTCTGTATATATTGCATGTATAAGTTAGGTATGAAAGGCTGATCACTTTCATTACCAGTTGATTCAGATATATTTATTCATGTATAATACTTGTTCAGTCATAAATTTGTTCTTGCTAGTTCACAATTATATTGTTGAATTATAGCCAGCTTATTATTCAGACTATTTCAATTATGATATATCGTTATAGTATTGAATTTAAACTTGCTGGGCAACTTTCATGCTCACCCTTGCTATATCATGATTTAACATTACAGATTAAGGCGAAAACGTCGGATACAAGAAAAGGATAATGCCATGTTCAGCTTGGGATAAAATGTGCAGCTAATTTCTAATAGAATAGTTTAATAAATATGTTATATGTCTAATAGTTTATGAATTGTGTATAAGTTAAGGTTACTCGATTTTGGGAAAATAATGTGTACGTTTATTGTATAAATTATATCTTCCGTAAATAGTGATAGAATGATTGTACTGGATCCACGGTGATTTGGGACCCGGATTCGGGGCTCTCACAATTGGTATCAGAACTGTTGGTTATAAACCTTAGGTAGGGTTACCTGAGACTAATAACCGCAGTGATTAGGGTAAGTACTAACTCAAATAGAGTTAGTGTGTCGGTAAGATTCAAAGACGGATCTCGACAAGTTATAAGATACAGAGTTCCCTAACTCTGATAATAAAGTTGAACAGTAGTGGTGAATAGAAAGAGTCTAAAAGACTAATAGTACCGGGATAGGAGATCAAAAAATAAAATGATCACAGAATAGAAATGGATTGTATTATATACGATGAGATCACCCCGTGATCTGATATGGATTAAGCGAATGATAGACAAGTAGCAAGAATATTGTGTGTTAGTGGTATTATGAATTGGTACAGATTCAGGAAAGGATTATGAATACGGATTAAATGAAATTCGTATTGAGAAGGAAGTAGGTTTAGGTGGGGATTCAATTGAGGACTCATGTCAGTAGCTGAGTTGTATGATTCCCTGTTATGGGCGGGGAATTGTACTTGGTGTAAAAACCACTTAGTTTCTGGCACTGATAATCATTGAAATGTTTGTGTCGCGCTATTTGTTATATGCATGTTAAGAGGATGATGCCTTTCTCATGTGTATAACAGATAGATAGGTTATAGGTAGAGAATATAAGGTTAAGTACGAGTTCTTAAAACTCGTACTTATGGTATGTTCGTGACTCATAATTATATGAAATGTTTATGAACCCCTCAGCGAATGGACGCCAAAGGTCTGTCTAGGACAAGTTCTTAAACTCATATGATTGTGGCAAGTTCCTGAACTCATAAGTGTGGTAAGTTTGACGAACAGGGTATAGTTTTGTGTGAATGAAGTATTAAGGATAATAGGAATAGAAAGACTTTTTAAGCAAATGATTATTAGTGGAGACATAGGTTTTCCAAAATTCCTAGCTATGCTAGACTTCAAACTTTTTGGACATCGAGCTAAATACGCACTATGTGCTTTTAAAAAAAATGTAGACTCGTAATCATTTTTGAAACGGTTTAAAGTATAGTCTATGCTACTTGTTTCAGCTAGACAAAGATGATTTGAAATATCAAAATTTATTTTTATTTATCACTCATGTACCATGTAACCTGGTGCAGAGATGATAAAAAGTTGATAGAGTTGTAAATGCATGAATACTTAGTGTGAATTCAATCTAAAAATCATTGTTCCACTATTGTATAATGTGTTATGACAAAGTCATATAATGACGGCATCCTCAAACGGACTGCTAATACAGTACGACATCATGATGTCATTCTCGAAAATATTTTCAAAAATTTTAATTTACCAACGGGGTTTGGCTACACCTAAATAATTCGATTGAATTAAATTATTGATATGAGTCTACACTATTCGATTCAGCTAGACTAATGTTATAAAAACACTAAGTGTTCATTGAAAGAAATTTCCCGAACCAAATTGTTTTGGTGCGGAATCCATTAAGACTGAGGTAGAAGTTTATGTGCCCAAGGCGAATACGAGAAACAGATCAGACCAGAAGTACTTTATAAGTACAGGGCATATGGGGCTAATTTCCCACTATGTCCGTAAGTTAAGACGGTTAGCGGATGAATTTCCATATAACCTTTGCGAAAATGACAGACAATAGTCTGTAAAACTCCTCAGCACAATTTTAAAATTTTTACTCATGTGAGAGGTGTATTGGGTAGCATGGGATGATGAGTATGAATGGTGTAAGGTGTATGGTGTGAGGTAAATTTTGGGGACAAAATTTTTAGAAGAAGGGGTGAATGTGACAACCCGAGAATTTAGAAATATTTTTAAATTTTTATTAATTGATTTAAGGTGCAAAATTAGAACCTAGACATAAAATAAGTGTATGCGTTTGATATTTTTGAGATGGAATTTTGAGGATTTCAAAATTTTGTGAAAGATTTAGGTGAATTATTCAGGATTAAGGGAATAAGCGTTTATGTTCTGTGTATATGGTATTATATATGTGCATGATGTGGTTAAGGGTCAAGGGTTGACCAGATAAATGATATTTGCGACAAACCCTAGGTATATATTTAGAACGTCCATGTTCAGTTAGAAAATTTTTACGATCTATAACAAACCCTAGAAACCGGTTCTGAAACCCTAAGTTCAGTTCCCGGGATTTTTAAAACCCTAATATATGATTTTGACCATAATTGCTTAATTAGCGAGTTTAATTAGGAAATATTAATCCTAATTAGCAATATTTAAATTTTGATTAAGGAATTTTAATATAATTAGAAAATTCTAATTATAATTTAGAAATATTAATTTTCTATTTTTGAAAACCTAATTTAGAAATTTTAGAAATTATTTTCAAAATCTAAGGGTTTTAACCCTAAACCTTAAATGGCTCAAATCCTAAACCCTAACCAAACCCTAAACCCTAAGGGTTTGGGCTAATTGACACAAATGCCATTAAATTAAAAGAAAAAAGACCAAAGTGCCCTTCTCTTACACATTAAGTAAATGATATGTCCAAATCTTGGTGACTCATCTATGTAGATATACAACATGTGCTCAAATCTATCCCAAATCTGATTTTGGGCTACCTATACCCACTAGATACAATGAATCAAACAAATAAAAAAAATTAAAGTAAGAAAAAGTCTACTTTGTTTATCATTTCTCCAAACCCATTCTCTCTCTAGAAATTCAGGATTTAGAGAGAAAGAGTGAGAAACCAAGCCATGATCAAGTTCTAGCAATCCAATAACAGATTCAAGGATCAAAAATCAAAAATCCAAGTTTTAAAGGTATAAAAATCCTAATTTTGAAATCCTTTGATCTTATGTTGTTTAAGTTGTTGGTTAAATATGTGTTATAAGGCGTCAATTAGAGATCTGGGTTGTTGGATCATGGATCCATAACATCTAGATGCTCGAATCAAGCATTTTTAGAAATCTGGAAAAAGTTCAAGAAATGGCCTGACAGTCATATGTCAGAGGCCCTAGATCTTTTTCTGTTTTAGATATATGTTGTTTTATGTTATAAAGGTGTTCTATGTCATGTGTACTTTGATATGAAGCTAGAAGCAAGGCCAGATCCTTAGTATATTAAGAGATTCAAGCGGTCAAACAGCGTTGACCGTTCACGAAAAACCTTTCTGGGTAACCCAGAATATTTCCAGTGGTCTGACAACATTTTTAACGTCCTAGATCTTGTTGTATGTTAATGGGTTGGCCCAATTGTCGTTTGTTTGTTGTAGCCTAACATTTAGTCTACATACTAAAGTCATTAGATCACCATGATATTGCTCAGAATCAAAATTAGGAGTGGTCAAACCACTGTTGACTAACACACGGGAAGGAGATTCTGGGTAACCCAGAATCTTTAAGACCCGTTTCCTGACCCTTAGTTTGACCGGCCCAGATCTTGTGTATCTGATGATGTTATATTGTTATGATGTTATGAAGCTGTACTATGACATCCGGACTATAATTTTGAACTTTTATATTACACCAAACGAGCCCAAAATGCTATGATCCAAAGGCTCAAATGTGTCACCTCGACTGTTCTTCAATTTCTGGACAACCCAGAAATTGAAGAACAGTGTCTGACAGGTTTTGTGCAGCTTGAATCTCACTGATGTTATGTGTTATGACCATGAACTTAGTTGGTAGTTGTTGTATTACATTAGTACTATATTATTAAAACAAGAACAAGTCCAGAAACTTAAGGATCAAAAAGTTACAACCGGTCAAACTAGCATACTCGGTGTCTGACATGCGTTTTCTAGGCAGGCATCAAGAACACCAAGAACACCTATAGCGACGGTTCTGTCGCTATAGGGCCTTTTAGCGACAGTTTCTAATTAATTTATTTTCTAATTTTCCAAAAATTAATTAAAAATAGAAAAAAATGGTTTTTAATTTTAAAAAAAAAAAAAAATTCTGAAAAATTATTTTAAAGTCTAAAAAATAGTTTTTTTTTATTATTTAGAGTATATTTCATAAATATTTAATATTTTTGGAATATACATGGTATTTAATTTATTTTATTATAATATTAAATAAATTATTTAAAAATAATTTTAATACATTAAAAATCATGAAAAATAATATTATGGTAAAAGAAAATATTGTAAGTTATTTTCAATGACTTTTAATATTTTGTGATGAATTTCATTAATTAATAAATATTAATGATAATTAGTTTATTTAATAAATATTTAAATAAATTATGAAAAATAGAATTAATGATTTAAAAATCATATAAAACTGATTTAAGTGATATTAAAATATTTTAAGTTATAACCTATAACTTTTGATATTTTGTCATGAAAATATTAATATTTTAATATTAATAGCAATTATCGGATAATGAATTAAATTGTTTAAAAATCATATAATTATGATTTTAAGTTATTAAAAATACTTTGATATATTATAAATATATTATAATATTTTGTGATGATTTTCATTAATATTTGATAATAAATAAATATTAATGATATTAGAATTATGTGGTATTTAATTCATTTAAATATGATATTAATGATTGGAAAATCATTATAAATAATAATAATTATGTGAAAAATTATTATGAGACATAGAAAAAAATTTGACTGTTATTAAAATTATTGAGATAATTGTTAGGTGTTAAGGCAGAGTTTAATTGAAGTTAAACTCGATAAAAGTCCGACTAGACCGTCGGAACGTTAGAATTTTGTCAGAATCAAGATACTGCAATTGACTTGACACCGTGTCTTAGTGTTGACTGAGTTGTGTTATAGGTTAGAACTTTAATTACTAATGTATGATATATTACTAATTGTATATCGAATATTATTATATATTACTAATCGTGTTATTGATGATATATAGTTAGTTTATTATTATTCTACAATTTTAATAGTTAATATATTTATTTTATATTATATTCTCAATAAATTCTTTTATTAGATATTCTACTGCAATAGCTTAACAACAGTTAGTACACAAGCACATAGAATTGTACATCTGTACATATTGCATGTAATCAGTATAGAATGATTGTCACATGTACAAATTGCACACATTCATTGATTCACGATATATTCTTCTCATTATCTTATTCTTCATTTTATCTTTTCAGTCATAAATTTATCTTGCTTTATATTGTTAGCTCATATTCAGAATCTTTCAATCATGATATCGTTATAGTATTGAATTTAAACTTGCTGGGCAACTTTCATGCTCACCCTTGCTATATCATGATTTAACATTGCAGATTAAGGTGAAAACGTCGGATACAGGAAAAGGATAATGCCAAGTTCAGCTTGGGATAAAATGTGTAGCTAATTTGTAATAGAATAGTTTAATAAATATGCTATATGTCTAATAGTTTATGAATTGTGTATAAGTTAAGGTTACTCGATTTTGGGAAAATAATGTGTACGTTTATTGTATAAATAATTTATGTTTATATCTTTCGCAAATAGTGATAGAATGATTGTACCGGATCCGCGGTGATTTGGGACCCGGATTCGGGGCTCTCACAATAACCAATAACTTTACATTTTTAAAGCTACGTACTAATTATGAATGGAGATCAGTCGACAGACAATGAACTTTGTTTTCAATTTTTGAAAAAGTTTTACAGAACTTCATCCGTAAACCGTCATAACTTACGGGCACGGAGGGTGATTAGCCCGGTATGCCCTATATTGATCAACATTATATTTTTAAAACGATGTTTTCGTTCATCATATCCGCCTTGGGCGCACAAAAATTCCCCATGATTGGGATGTTCATATTTAATCTAGAATCCAAACCGAAACAATTCAGTCGGATGATAATAATGTTCTATTCTGTTCTACGGTACTTTTTAATCTAGGTCTAGTTGGGTCAAATAGCTTAAACGGGTTTTAAATAACGTATACATACCAGAATTTAATAAGTATGTATCAACATGTGATTAAATACAACCATTATCCAAGTGAGGATACTTGTATAACTAAACCTATCAATATATACACATGATATATCTTGATCAATAACAATAGAGTTAAGAAGTTTGTACAACAAGAATATAATTTAATAACGTACTTACACAGGATCATTGCATAAGTAATTACAAAGAGTAAGGATGCTTGTCTGATCTGATGCTTACACAACTTAGTTTTATCTTTTATATAAAGACCTATCATTAATAAGATTATTTGTTTGATTAGAATAATACATCATAACACATAGTACTACTATTTACAGTCATCACATAGCTTAAGCACATTGTCACATATGTTTATCAGTCATTAGGACATAAAGCAATCACCTGTCAAGTAAAACTATATAGGTCTGGATCAATTTCAAAAATATTTCGGCGTGCCGACTGCTTTATCGGATAATTATCGAGTTTATTTTATATTAAACTCTACTATGTAGCTTCAATATTATTTTAAATAATTTAAATATCATTCATATTATTTTTCAGTGGCTTATAATAATTTTCAAATAATTATTATCATTTATCATGATTTTTCAATCATTGAAATTATTTTTAAATAATTAAATACTGTATAATTCTATTATTATTAATATTTAAATAATATTAAATTATTAATGAAATCCTTGCCAAAATATTAAAGTTATTTATAACAACTCAGAATATTTTTAAAATATTTTTATTCCCTTTAAATGATTTTTAAAATATTTAAAATCATTTTTAAATAATTGTCATTATTATTTAAATATTAATGTATTATTCATCAAAATATTCAAAGTAATTTGTTATTACTTAATATATTTTTAAATCATTTACATCCTTTTAAAATGATTTTTAAATTAATAAAACTATTTTTAAACTATTTATTTAATATAATTATTAAATAAATCTAATATCATTAATATTATTTTATTAATGAAATTTACCTTAAAATATTAAAAGTTATGTTTTATAACTTAAAATATTTTAAATACTTTATTATCATTGAAAATAATTTTTAATATAAAAAAATCATTTTTAATCAATTTATTTAATACATTTATTAATTAAATTTAATATCATTATTATTCAAATAAATAATAATATTAATGATATATATGTCAAATGATTAAAAGTTAATTTTTATAACTTAAAATAATTTTGGACTTTTTAATAATTAATTTCTATTTTTAAATAATTTTTTGAAATTAAATTAATTAAATTTAATAAAACTGTCGCTGTAGCTTTTAGCGACAGAAAGTGTCGCCTAAGGTGTTCTTGAGCCTCAAGAACATTTAAAGATTGATTCTTGGTGCCATGCTTGACCAACCGTAATTGTCAGATCTTGAGGTTTCTGGGCAAGTTATTGTAATGATCGTGTAGTATTGATGTAATACTACATGAATCATCAACTAACAGGGTCAAACTACAACATACAAGCAAGATCAAGAGGCTCAAAGTGGCTGTCAGGCCCTTCCTGGGTTTTTTGGGTTACCCAAAAACCCAAGCAATGCTTGATAGCTACTTTGTGCCTTAGTTTAATCAGGTTCTGTTTGATGTTTTGGTGTTCTAATGGGTCAAGCTTGCAGTCTACATGTCAAGGTACAACTATCATACATCAGGTCAATCAAACTACATCAGAATCACTAGATATCATCTGTTCAAACCATTTCAGAAGTGATGTTCTTTAGTTTTCTAGGTTACCCAAAAAATAGATTTCGTGTTCGTCTTTGCTACTTTGACCATCAATTACTTTCATCATGTTTGTTGTTTGAGTGATCTAAAGGCATGACTTTGTAGTCCATATAACGTACTATAACATAGATACAACAATAGAATCAAATCAAGAAACACAAGAATGATATGGGCTTGTGAAATCATTGTCAGAGCTTTCTAGGTAAGTTCTAGGTTACCCAAAAAACAGTTAGTCATGGCCGGTCAATGGACTTTTACCATCCATAACTTGCAATCTACATATGATCTGACCCTTATTCCTGTTCCAGATCAAAGCCCTCATAATAGACTACAAATACAATACATAAAACAAACAAAAACATGAACCGATCTAGATCTATGGCCTTTGACATTCATTGGTCAGGCCATAGAACTAGGGTTCTTGAAAGTTTTGAAAAATTTAATTTTTGAGCATTTTGATGTTATGGATCTATGATGTAACATCATAGATCACTAAATAACATCTAAGAACACAATATTAAACACAAAAATAGGAAATCTAGCATAACATTAATGATCAGATTTGGGTTTTAGGGTTATACATCTCTTTAACAAGCTTTGAATCCTTGCTTCGTAATCTGTTTTTGATGTTCTAGGAACTTGTTTAGGGACTGATTTACTAAGAAATTTCATAGGTTTAGAAAGAGAAAGTCTTGGTTGAGTGCATGAGGAGAAATGAGCTTTGGTTTTGATTTTTCTCTTTCTTTACTTTACTTATCTTTGATTAATTAAAGCTAAACTTGCAAGGTGTCAAAAGAGAAATGATCTGGCTGAGATATATGTGCACATGGAATATGAGTCACAAGATTTGCCACCACATTTGCTTAAAACTTAAGTAAAGGGTAATTTGGTCATTTTGCATACAAAAGGGCATTTTGGTCTTTTCCTTCTAAATTTTAAGGGTAGTTTGGTAATTTCATATATTTCCCTAAATTTTAATTCTTAGGATATTCTAATTACCATAAGGGTTTGCTAATCACAGATTAGGATTTGAAAATTAGGGTTTAGGTTTCCCTGAAAATAAATTTAGGGTTTCTAACTTAACAATTAGCGTTTCTAAATAATCGTTAGGGCTTTCCCTAATTAGATTCATAACCACTAACACTTATCCTTAATCATCTAAACACAATCACCAATCAGTCTTAATTTCCTATTCGAATTTCAAATTAGGGTTTACCAATTCAAACATAGGGTTTTCTAATACTCTGCTATATCTGACCAACAATGAACATGTCACACAGATACAATATATATGTATAGTATTGAAATAGAATTATTACTATATTAATACTTAAATCTTTATTCAAAATTCAGAATTAGGGTTTTGAACATATCCGACTCAACTTTCATTCTAAGTCAACTTATAAAATTAAATTTACTATCCTGCTAAATCCATAACGCACTTATTTAAAAATATTATTACTGATAACAATATTCACAATAATTAATTAATAAATAAAAATTATTCGTAAAAATATAGATATAATTTGTTTGAAAATTTCTGGTCTTTACACAAACTCAGAGGGGCAATCAAAGCCAAAATTTGCCCATTCAAAGAAAGAATTATTCCCCTTTCCAAACATCTATACAACCCTCAAATCCTACGTTCCAAAGAACTGGAGAGGCTAAACATCGAAGGACATTTACACCCTTAGGATACTCACTTGAGAATATTCTTAAGCTTCTGATAGCATAGAAGAAAATCGTTCAGCTCCTTCTACCAGCCAATCCAAGTGGGAAGAATTTTGACCTAAGCAAGAAATGTGCTTATCATTCTGGGGCTCCAAGCCATGAATCCCAAGAATGTTAGTCGTTGAAGCACAAGATCCAAGATATAATAAACAGTGGTGAGATCGTGGTAACAATACTAGAGCAACCACCAACCACATGTTCAAGATAAACCTCTACCTCAACACAATGAGGAGGGAGTTAACATGATCGGTATTGGAGGGGGGAAAACTTCCAAATACCTTCAATACATTGGGGAAACATCACAAGCAAATGAAGGTATCCGGGTGGAATTGAATTATTCCGAAGGATGGTCTTTAATCAAGCATGAAATGAAGTCTATCAAAGAACAGATTGGTCAACTGGCCGAATTGATGGTACATCAACACCAAGTAACTCGATTGCTGATCAGTTAGGGGCAAACAAATCTCCTTCCCATTGTAACAAGGGATCAATATCGATTCCAAGAGAATGAAACTTGGGAAGAAAAACTTGCAAGGAAAGCTAGATCGCAAACTCGTCGAGAGTATATGGATAAAAGAAAGTTCACTCCTTTGGGTCAACCGATGGAGGAGATCCTATAGATGTTGATCAATGAAATGAAGATAACAAAAGTGTTATCCCCAATCAATCCTCATTGTAAAAGATGTGATGCTACAAGGATATGTCAATACCACTCCAACACTCCTGGTCATGACACAAAAAGTTTTTGGGCACTTCGTCACCTGATTCAGAATATGATTGATAGCGATGTCCTGCAAAAGGTAAATAGTGGTAATACCCCACCTGAAAAAGAGGAGATATTTCCCCCTAGAACACAGAGATGGAGGGAAGTTATAGCAGTCATATCCTCTGAAGGAGACTTGTCTACATCACCTCTAATATTTCAAGGAAAGGGGGACAAAGGAGGAAAGAATCCTTTGAAAGTGGTTGCACTAGAACCCTTATTGTTGTCATTCAGGTCGCAGTATCCCCTCATCAGCCTGAAAAGAGTCCCATGGAACTATGGGGAGAATGAGGGATTGACCTCAAATCATAAGACGACTATATCAAAGGAAAACCTGTTGTATCTACCTTAGCGAGTGTTAAAGCCAGTCACTAAAACCAAGGGGAGAGTTCCTGAGGAGGAAATTAAAGAATTACTCAGTAAAATGGGACATAATGAATCTAAGATAATGTAGAGATTAAGGGAGGCACCTCAACAGATATCTATTCTGGACTTAGTATTGTCTTCTAAAGATCATTGCAAAATCTTAACACAAGTACTGGAAGAGGCACATTTTCCTAAGGCTGTGGATACAGAAAAGTTCCGTCACTTGATAGATCATATTTTTAACATTGCCTTGTGTTCATCTGTGCTAACTTGATATGGCGCAAACCTCTCCAACTCGTTGAATTTCGCGGCATACTCAGATACCGTCATCGTTCCCTGCTTCAGTTCCAAAAATTGAACCTCTAACTGACTCTTCGAACTCTCTGAGAAATAGGTCTCGAAGAATAACTCCTTGAACCTATCCCAGGTCATCACTCCTGGTCCTTCCTGGGTTTTATTGGCCTGCCACCAATAACTAGCCTCTACTTTCAACATGAACGTTGCAAAAGCAGTCTTCTGTTCATCCCCTACCCTAGCGACTTCAAATACTTTGTCTATTTCCATAATCCAGGTCTGTGCCTCGACTGGATTCATGGACCCACAGAATTCAGGTGGTCTAACCGCCTTAAACTCCTTAAACGTTGTGCCTTGGTTTTATGGTTGATTCTGCGGTTGATTTTGCAGTGCACCTGTTAGTAATGTCACCAGCTGCTGAACGGGGTTAGCTTCAGCATTATTGTTGTTGGTTCCTTCAGTGGTTCTCTATCGGGGTGGTTGACGTCTTGGAGGCATTTTCTGTTAAAAATACACTCATTAGATTATTACTCAACTCTTTTAAGTAATTTTTTTTAACTTGCCCCCAAAGAAGTAATAATCACATAACACATAGCGCTTTGAAATAATAAGATAAATAACTTTTATTCACTCATAATTTCTTTGGAAAACATCATAACAATAGCATCACTGCTATTTACATTATTTTCCTGAACTACTAAAGCTTCAGGACATCATCATCATATCCCACAGGTTACATAACACTGGGAACTTGCATATTATTTATCATATCATATATCTTTTATCAAGTACATTTCCTAGGATGTCCTATTAAGACACTGTATAGCCTTTCGACGCTATTCTTCCATAACTCGGGACATTATTCGGCGATCTAACACGTACGATGGCAGAGTCTCAAACTGAATTGGATAACCCATGACCCGATCTTGAGCTCGATTGATCATGGTATTGAATACTTTATCCATCTCCTCCATCTTCATCCTCTTTGATTGCACGTCTCTTACTGCTATCCCGGTTCGTTGATAAGCTTCTTTGTATGCGTCTTCAGCTCTTGCTCTCTTAGTAACTTCTTCCTTCAGTTTGTTCTTCAATTCTGCGATCACCTCGATCAATTATTCTTTCTCTCCTTCAGTTTGTACTAGCTTCTCTTCGACATTAGTCAGCCGTTCCTCACGATCCTGGATCTCGTTGTCCTTCTGTGTCATTGCAGTCTGTTGTTCAGCTACTATCTCTTGCAACTCCTCAACGGTATCCTGAAGTTCCAAGTTACGGTCGTAGACTTCATCATATATACGAGTAGCTATCGAGGTTAGTTCTTCCTCCTCATCCTCGTCATCCTCATCATCCCGTGGCAACTCCACGGGATCCTCCTCATTCGTCTCCAAATCATCATCCTCATCTTCAACCACTGTGACCAACGGGGCTGACTCCGGTGGCAGTAGTTGTTCCCAAACAACCTAAATGTCGCAAGGCTCCTCCTCTATAGGCATCTGAGGTCCTTCCTCTCTAGCCTGACTGGATTCTTCGACATTAGTCATCCTAACAAAAAAAGTTTTAATGTTTTAATTGTTAATCATTCTACTCGACACTCACGAGCACATAAGTTATAAACACATAAGCACATAAGTGTGTTATTACTTCTTCCTTAAAACTCGATAAGAGTTATCTCCACTATCTTTTCAAAGGTTACTTCCTAAGGCTTTTCCCCCCACCTAAGGTTCATAACCTAAAGCTCTGATACCAACTTGTGATACCCCTAAATATCGGTACTTCATTACCTCAAGATTCGGTGTTCACTTAATCAAATCATTCATATCTAACTACCCAATCATAATAAAAATTAAATAATAAACCTTCCCTTTAGGGATTACATAAACAAAATCTCCCAGGTTATCTAACCTTTAATTACAATCATTCAAATGCGGAAATTAAATAAATACATCATTACATCAATCAAATTAAAGTCTAGTAAATAACTGTCAACATATTACAAGTCTTCAGTACTTGTTCATCTTTTCCTTTCCTTTACTGGTGCTAGGTACATCTACCTTCTCATCTTTAACTGTAATAGTTATATAAGCAAGAGTGAGCAAACAAAGCTCACTTGAAACAACAATGAAGAAAATCTTACAACATTTGCGAACTAATAAGCTCAATAGAACTGAACAATATATTCTATTAACATTCTGAAATATACAACTGAGGGTCTAATGACCACGAACCATTTCCACAGTTATAAGTAATCTTTTAACTTTAACTTTAATAGTCATAAGACTATAAGGACTCCACGTACTTAGGGGGATTAGCCCCTCGTACAATGTATTGTGCACAAACATTTCAACGCTAAGCGTAAACCTCTTATAAAAGAGTTGTTCATCTTAGTATTTGAATACAAGTACGCACCAAAGTAGGTTTGGTTTGGATACATTACAAGGTAATTTAGAATTCAACGGTCATTAACTAAGGATTAGTTAAATACAAAAGAACTAATTGTACGCTATGGAATAATCATAACTGAATCGATATTTGTAACTTAATATCATGCTTTAGGAATACTCTAATAGCATAAACAATGAATAATCATAACATAATTTGCTTGAAACATATAAAGTCAAGGTTATTGAGAATTGGATACTAAGCATGCAAAGTGAATAGTAATTTGAACGATAAAGTTGTTCAACACTAGAATATTAAAATATAGTGATTCACATGCTAAATAACAAGTTACATATTAAAGAAACTTACGCAATATTAAAGTATAAGATTTAGAATACTTGTATCCTCATGAACAACTAGATACAAGGACTTTCTCAATAATAACAATCTAGCTCTACGAAAGTGTAGAGTTAGCAACTTGCGTAATTGTAATTGAATTAAAAGCAATAACGTACTCAACGAAATTAAACTTGCACAACGAAGTGTTAGAGTTAGAAAACTTGCTCAATTGTTATAAAAGTAGAGTTAAAGAACTTGCCTCGCGCGTAGATTAAACCGTTAATATCCAAATCACAATACCCTATATACATATGTTAATATGATATGATCAGTCATAACCAACACTACATCACGTATTGTTTTAATGTCTAACCATGTAATCAAGTTATATTTCTAAATGATAATAAACTCGTTAGGTATTAACACCATGTTCGTTCAACACATTACAATACTAAAATAACAGAATTATTTGGTCATATAGCATTACAATTAAAAATTTCAGAATATTTTGCTAAGTGGCGCCGCGGCGCCACAGTTTAAACTGTGGGCCACGCTGCGGCGCTGAGGTGGTGCTTCGTCACGAGTAACATATAAGGACTTGGCGCTGCGGCGCGAGGTTCGGCGCTCCGGCGCTGACTTCGGCGCTACGGCGCGAAGTTTGGCTGGGGCGCTGATTTTGGCGCTAAGGCGCGAGATTTGACGCTGGAGCGTGAATTTTTACGCTGGGGCGCCGAAACTCATAGAAACCAAACCAAGAACAGAGCAAAGCTACTGTCTTAATTTTTAACAACAATTAACACCAATTAACATGTACGACTTCACGTAAATTACACATGAATGTTAAAAATCATCCATAAACCAATTATCAATAATTCGAACAAAAATTTTAGAAACTTAAAATTTGAAACACTGTTTTTAAAACTCAAAACTCCATTGTTGATAAATAAAATATAGTGAACTGAAATTCCACAGTTATAACCAAATTTTATTCCTTTAAACTACGATTTTTCTGAAATTCATACCAAATAAACATACATGACCTTCAACTTTATAACTAGCATACACGAATTTTTGTTATCATGCAAAACATATATTCGTATATATATTTTTCACTGTAAAACCAAGTTCTCTTTCTCAATGAACTTAATTTAGCATACAACACATACACACACACAAACACACACACACACCACACACAACACACACACACACACACATATATATATATATATATATATATATATATATATATACATGCTAGTTATAACAATTATAACAACACCAATACGTAATATCATAACCAATTCTAGAACATGGTTTACAAGAATTTTGTAAAACTTTATACACAATGAAAAAGAAGAACACAGAGACATACAAATTCATATAGCTGTAATATAAAACATATCCAATAAGGTTTATAAAACATACCTTTTGTTGTTAAGAAATTACTTGATAACAGAACTCGCTTTGGACAATCACACACTTGGCTTCCTCTCAAACTCTGTGAATTTTTCTTAGGCTTAAGCCAAAATACACAATACGTAATATTTAGCTAACCAACGCTTACCTTTGAAACGTAAAAACTGACGCCTTAATAAATAATGCTAATAAGTTATCGGTTTTAAAAGTTAATATATATATTATATATATATTATTTGTTTAATTATTATTATAAATTCAAAATTTAAAAGAAATCCAAAAGCCATAAGGCTTTGTTTGGCAAACCATTTAAAAATTAAAGGATTAATATACTTAAACCTTGTTTAGCAAAACTAAATTAAAATTACTTTAATTTATTTTAATAACCCTTTATACTATAGTTATTTATCACACTATATTTAATTAAGTTTTCATACTTAATTAATTAATTCAAATAACAATTTATTAAATAAATCATTTAATCACATAACTCAATCCACATAACACATTAATTATTTAACAAATAAATAACTAACTAAATCAAATAAATCAAATTGAACAATTATTTATCTAATAATAAACACATCCAATAAATATTTATATAAATCAATAAATATTTATAATTTACATTTTAAAAAAATCTGGAATGTTACAGTGAATTAGTGAGAAATGAAGGAAGAATGAGCTTTTATTTATAAGAAAATATAGTTTCGATAATTGCACGTTTTGGGGCTCGAAATATTATAGTATTACACCTTCCTCTTTTTCTTCATTTTTAATTTAGTCCTGTAAGTATTATCAAACTTGCACCACCTCCCTTAATAGTAAATAATGTGAGTTAATAGTAAATCATGTGATTCAATAGTTCTAAACATGTGAAAAAATTAATTATAGTATAGTACCTTCAACTATACCTCAATTTCTAATTTAGTCATGCAAGTATTATCAATCTTGCACCAATTCCCCTAATAGTAAATAATGTGAATCAATAGTACACACATGTGAACACATAGTTATAAGCATGTGAATTAATAGCAATTAATTGCTCATTTATTCAGTTAATTACCCAATAACTTCCAGACATCAATTATTATCGAAATAAATGTCGATTTTCACTAATACTAATAATTTCAACACAATGGAACTATCAATTTCATCTTTAATCAACACGAACTTATTCATCATTAATATTATAATTCACAATATTTAACAACCAGGTCATTCCCAGGAAAGAGGGGGCTTTCCGATAAGGATTTATCCCTATTGGCGCACAATTAGATTATCTAACCTCTCCTTGACAGAACTTTTAGACATTGTCACTATTGCAAATAATAATATGAATAGCTTTATCTTCTCAATTATTGATTTAATAATATAACATATTATACAGATGATAATGTGACAATAATTGAATCAATAATATGAGAAATATGATGCAGCAATTATTGTAGCAATAATTAAGAATAACTGAGTGATTTCTCTGTAAGTATCAATAATCAATACCGCACTGTA